>CP106727.1:67075105-68275105 GCA_025506655.1 Gossypium rotundifolium | reverse complement strand
TGAAGAAATTTTATGAAAAAGAGTTTAGGAGTGGTTCTTTCGTATTCATACATGCACACAGTCTTTTTATTCATTCATACATCCATCAAACAATTATGAACCTTAGTTCATTCAGAGAAACATTGTAGTTTTCATTTGTTGTTGTTTTTTTTTCCCACTACCCGGGGGTATTTTCGTAATTTGTCCTACAAGGGTATTTTCGTAATTTGTCAAAATAAGGTTCCTTGGTGATTTTGTCACAAAGTATTTTAGTATTTTTAAATTCTCGGGGTATTTCGAAAAATTTTTAAAATCCAAGGGTATTTTAGAAATTTTTTTGGACCTTGGGGGTTCTTTGGTAATTTTTCCACAAACCGGGGTAAATTGTAAAATTTTAATAAATCGGGGATATTTCAAAAGTTGCAAAACTTTGAGGGTTCTTTTCGAGAATTGTACTTTCCAAAACGGTGTTGTTGCAAAAATTTTGGAAATCAGGGTCATTTTGGTAATTTTGTAAGTTAGGGGCAGTTTTGTAATTTTTTTCAAAATCAAGGTATTTTCCTAATAGTTTGCAAATTAGGGTCTTTTGAACATTTATGAAATATTGAAATTTTGGCAAAACTGTTGAGTAGTTGGGCATTTTATAAACCAAGGGCATTTTTGTAATTTTACCACTAGGGGTATTTTTTTAATTTTATAAATAAAAATTTTCGAAAAAAAGTTGTGTATAAGAAATAGTTTTCGTGAATTAAGGGAAAAAAATGATTTAAGAATTTTAATATTAAGGTTCCAAAAAAACGGCTAGTTCCCTCTCGGGTTTTAGTTATTAGGTTTAGCCTATGACCGAGCCTTCTTGGTCAGGGTAAACCAAAGCTACGCACCAGGCAGGATTAGAGTGGAGAGGAGGTGAGTCACGCGGACTGCTTAAGTACCAAGCTCCCACTGAAACCATTCCTAGACATGCGTCTGGGGTTGCCACACCCACTAAGTCCTCCAGGTTGGGTGAACCGAAGCTACGCACTGTAGGATTCTGCACAAGAGGAGGTGAGTCACTAGGACTGCTTAAATACCAAGCTCTTCAGGATCCAATCCTAGACATGCGTACCATGGTTGCCACACCCTAACTTGATTGACTTAGCCATAGGTTTGTTTAATGTATTAAGCCTTATGTATTTGTGTTTGAGTAGACTAATCCTAGGGTTCAAGTTCCTATCATGCTATTCTACGTTCCATTCCTTTTCTACCCTTCTATAATTCACATAATCACACAGATAGTTAGGGGTACTTACCTGGTGGACTGCGGGTCGGAGACTTAGGGGCCATGTCATCATACCTATCCATTTTCAGAAATATTTCCATAAAACTCATTTGGGCTCGTTTTGAAAACGTTTTGGGCCTTAGGCCACAGGCCGAGAGTTTAAAATTGGGCTCTGATACCAAACTGAAACACCCCACACCCGGCCCACGAGAATGGACCGGATCTGGTATGTTCCTCGATGTAACCCGATTTAAAATTCTTTTGAATACTTTGAAAACTGTTTGTTTTGAAGATAGTTTGTTTGTGGGTTGGGCTCGAGTTGAAAACAAGATTATTTTTTTTATTGAAAACCCATTTATTTCAGGTGACAAAATATTTGAGCTTATTTTAAATTAAATAGACTTATTCATTAAATACCCTAAATTCATCACATAGTAATTAAAAACAAAAATAAAATCATCACTATGGCCTTATTACATAAACAAAACCCAAAATAAAATTATCAAGACTTAAATAAAATAAAGGTTCAAATTAAATTAACTTTAAAATTTGAACATGGCCACCACAAGTTCTCGCCGTCCCACCATTACCGCTCATCACCAAACATGGTCCCACAACGGGTGAGTCGATAGACTCAATGTGTAACCAACACTAAAATATAATAGAATTAGGCACACCATACATATCATGTTCATATAAAAATTCAAGATAATGATGCAAACCCGAACCCAAACCTATATGCCATCGGCTACACTCCACCCGTACCAACCTGCACACCGTGGGGACTACTAAGTCAACCCTCCATCCGCTACACACCATCGAAGGCAGTCGCTGCAGTCGACGTGCTCATCGCCCACATAAAATTTTGTGGCATAGCCACCAGATATTTGTGTCATGAAACACCACATTTAGATAATGTAACTGAAGTTACCACATTCACTTAATGTGACCGAAGTCACCACATTCACTTAGTGAGACCGAAGTCGTCACATATTCTTAGTGAGACCGAAGTTATCTCGTTTCACTTAGTGAGACCGAAGTCATCACATTCACTTCCCCTTTCTCAAATAACCCGAATGCCCCATATTATTCATATCATGCATATCATACTTAAATTCACATTCATGTCACTTTTCACATGTTGAGTATAACATATTTCGTAATCCTAGTAGGAGTAGGAAAACGTACCTGAGTACTTTGTACCATAATATGGTACTTTAGCCACATTCTTACACTTTCACATTAACATATATATCATATTTAAGCCATAAATCTATTAAGATTAGTGTGGGGTACACACCTGATTCACTTAGCGATTCCTTGAGATTCCGAAAAGCTAGATCTAATGTTTTAGATCCTTAGTCCCTACATTTGATTTATCACTTATTACTTAGCATAAATCCTATTTTGCTATAATATCCAAATCCTACTAGGATTTGGAAAAAGACTTACCTTTGATGCCGATTTGATGATTTTAAATCCCGAAAACTTCGCTTTTCTCTTCCTTGTATTCGGCCAAATCCTAAATCCTTGAGTCGATTAGTTTTTGATTAATTTGATCTAAATACCTAAGATTGGGCCTTGGTGAATATATGAACACACTTACCTTGGAGTTCTCAAATCCTAAATTGATCTTTTATTTTAGATTCTCTTTAAATCACATGTTAGATTTGATCTATCATTCAAATATGGAAGAGACCTTTTTGGCCAAATGTACATAGATGTACTTACCTTGTTTTCAAATCCCGAGTGATCCTTTATACTAATCGGCTATGGCTCTTATATGGAACACAAAGTTTTGGCTTTTGTGAAGGAATAGAAGAAGAAAAGAAAAGAGAAGAAAAGAAAAGGAGAGAGTTTTGGCAGAGAGAATTCGGCTAAAGAGAGAAGAAAAGATTGGTGCTATTTACTAGAGAATTTCGGCAGGGGTTCCCTTGAAGAGAAAAGAATGAAGAATGGCCCTTATTTTCCCTCTTTGGCCGAAAATACTAGCCTTAGAATCCCTCAATCAGCCAACTTTTCCTATGTGATAAATTTTAACTTTATCAAATATTAAATTCCAACAATTATCTCCTAATAAAGGAATTAAAACTCCTCTTTCAAGATCCCTTATGCCGTCCAACTCCCTGCTTATGGGAGCAAAGTAAAACTTATTTTATTTGCTTCCTATGTGACTCGAACTCAGGCCCAACACCCTTGCATGTGGGCCATTTCCTGAGGCCCTAAGTGGCATCTTCAGGCCACTTTTCCAAGTCCGTTTGTGGGTCAAATTTCACATACTTTTTATCTTAAGGCCACCTGGCCCTAAGTTCCTCCTTTAAACTTCAGAACTCGACATTTCGAGGTCATTTCTAAGTTTCCAAAAATTTTCGTTCGGCTCTATAAACTTGACATTTCCTAGGTTTCCAAAATGTTTACTTTCCTCTTTTAGCTTAATTTCCAAAATGTTTACTTTCCCCTTTAGCTTAGTTTCCAAAATGTTTACTTTCCTCTTTTAGCTTAGTTTCCAAAATGTTTGCTTTCCTCTTTTAGCTTAGGTTTCCAAATGTACGCTTTCCTAATTTACTTAGGTTTCCAAAATGGTCACTTTCAATTTTCAACGTAACATTTCCATACATTCTCAGGTTTCCAAAAATATTCAAAATTTATTCAAAACATATAAAACATGTCTTTTCATACAATTTGGCCAAAATGTATAGGCCCTTTTCAGAATGTTACATGAAAGGTTCTGGAAAGGATAGCTGGCAAAGTTTTTGACCTTTAGAGCATGTATGTAGACGGTTTTAGGGGCTATAGAGTGATAGCTGAAATTGTTTAGTCTTTTGGTAGGATTTTTTGTGTTGATTAGGCCAAAAATCACTTTTGCACAATTTGGTGTTTTTCTCCCAATCCTTTCCTTTGCTTTGTACCGAAATTCTTAGCCTTGGTGACCATATTTTTCTTCTTTCATTTTACTTTGGCCAAATTCTTCAAGCACATTTGTGCATTTTCTTACTCTTTTGTTTGATCAAGATTTTCATCTCTTGTTTATCCCTCTCTTGATAGCCGAATCATCTATTATTTATCCAACCTCCCATCTTCTCTTTCTTTCAACTATTTCTCTAATTCTTTCTCTTCTCAAAACCGTCACCATCTTTTAATCACAAACTTTGGTATAATCATATCACATAGCCGAATATTCATTTTCATTTTCTTTATAAACCAAACTCTCATTTCCTTTCTACCTTTCTTCCCACCCGTACTTACATTCAATCTTTGATCAATCGAGGAGTGCCAATTTTCTACCACATCGCTTAATCGACCTTAGCCATAGGAAGATCGTGTGAAATGGGAATTTCATTGTTCAAGGTAAGGAAGCTCTCTCATAGTCTTTTTCAATAACTTCATTGGTTATTGTATTAATCGGATTGAAGGATAATTAATCGACTATATGTTTTAGGTACTTAATTGCTCGATCTATCCCTCGTAATAAGAGACTCGGATTGTTGGTGAGTTTTATAGATTGTTAAATCAATCGCAATACTTGGATGAAGTTGTAAATTGGGTTTGGACTAATTGTTGACCGATTATACTTTTAGGTGACGCGTAGAGTATCGTGTTACGGATCCCGTAATAAGGTGTGTAATCCCGTACCTTCCAAAAACATGTTTGAAATGGTGTGTAATCTCACATCTCTAAAAATTTGTATGATATGTTATTTGGTTGAAATACCAAAGAAAATCAGAAATCGGCATCCGGGATCACTCGGGGGCGCGTAGGTTCATAGTGGTAACCATGTTTTTGTAATAAGACAATTTTGGTCAGGTGCAGTGATGTGATTTAGAAAAATCATGAAAAATAGGAGAAAGGTAATTAATAAGTGAATAAGATATCAAATCAAATCTTACTATGTCTATTTTGATATGGAATAAATGGAGAAAGAAAATGAATTTTATATTCTGAGATATGTTAATTTTAGTGAGACTGGTTCTGAATGATTTCGTAGTTCCGTGATCTGTCTTGGAAAAATCGTATAAAATTGTATAAGGTGAATTAAGAGACATATTTTATATTTAAAGATTTATTAGTGAGTCTATTTTCAATGGAAATAAGTGGGAACAACATATGAAAACTGTATAGTGAGATATTTGAATTTTGTGTAAGAGAGGTTAGAATTTTTGGATAGTGAAACAAGGGAAATTTTAAGGAATAAACTGTACTAAAATGTTAAGCCAAAAACTTTGGAAAAATTGTAGTAAGGAGATATATGAGTCTAATTTCAAGGAAAATTTATGGATTTAGATTTCGAGATTCCTCACTTGAGTTATGGTCAATTTAGTCAGTATGACGTAGATGGACAATTTCAAACTTTTATGCCCCAAATTAGTAGTTAAGCCTTGGTTACGAAATTACCATAATACCCTTAGAGGGTAAATTACCAAAATACCCTTAGTGGGTAAGATTATCGAATTACCCTTATCGGGTACGATTTTCAAATTACGAAAATGTCCTTATGGGCCGAATTATGAAAATGCCCCTATTGGGCTGATTTGTAAGGTGTCAATCGGCCGAAATACGAAATTGCTTAATGGGCTGAATTGACATATTGCCTTATGGGCCGAATGGACATATTGATTAATAGGCCAATCTGATATATTTTGTTATGTGGGCCAAATTGATATATGATTATATGGGCCGATCTGAAAATATGCAAATGGGCCAAGATGATATTTGCTTAATGAGCCAACTTTGATAAATTGTTATAATGGGCCATAAAATTTGTAAAGAGTATCTGAATACATCATTGTGAATTGTTATGCATTATATACATGATTTGCATGGGTTGGGATAATGACAAAGAGAAGTTCTGGTAGCTTTGCTACAAAATTCTGGTGGTTTGTCCACAAATTGATATATGGATTAATGCCCAATTTGATATATGGCTTAATGCCCTGTTTGGCGTGTTGGCGGGGTGGGTGACTAAAGCTCCCCATAGGTTTGTTGGTTGGTACGGGTGGTGTGTAGCGGATGGAAAACTAGGTTTGGTTTGGGAATTGAATATCACATGCATATTATATACATGTTATGTTATAAATGTAAATGGGCTTTGGCCAAATAAATGCTTAATTGGATTTTTGGCCCAATGGACAATGGTAAGTGGGTTACACACTGAGTTCTTGTAACTCTCCCCCTTTTCTCTTAACCCTTGTATGTAATGCCCAGTGACGAGGACATGGGGCCATGGATGACTCGATGGAGGCCATATTTCAGAAATTGGTGTTTCGAACTTCATTAAATTACATATTCCATTTTATTACTTTTGCTATTATGGGTTTTATTTGTAATAAGGCCTCTGGATTATTTTATTTTGCTTTATGTTTGACGTGTTTATATTTAACTCAAATTATTTTAAATGGGATTTCCTAAAATCATAATAAAGGTTTTTCTAAAATCGATTATAACAAATGGATTTCATAATAAAATTTTTACAAATATTTTTAATACAGAAATCTTCTTCAAATTTTCAACGTCGTTTTCAAAAGTCACGTTCTATAAGATTATTAGTTTAAATCTAACGACTTATCAATCAATCTTCGAGGTTATTAGTATTTTATCAAATGTCTCAAATCAAACTTGTTTTTCTTGATTCTAACAAAACTTATTTTAGTACGAATTTCAAATCCTTTATACGCTTTCTTTAACGTGACACACCAGGTTTAGGCCTAACTTTTGGCCGGGTTTGGGGTGTTACAGATCTGTGATTGCGCCATAATACTTTGACTAATGGTACCGGCTTCCTTCTCTGCACCTTAACATCTCGATCTAAAATTCGCACTGGCTCCTCTTTAAAAGACAAGTCAGGTCTTATCTCAACCTCCTCTACCAGTACTATAAGAGACGGATTCGATCGATAACGCCTTAACATTAAGACATGAAATACACTATGTATCTGACTCAACTCCGGAGATAACTCAAGCTGATATGCCACTGGTCCAACACGTTTCAATACACGGTACGGTCCGATGAACCTAGGGCTCAACTTGCCCTTCCGTCCAAACTAAAGATCTTCTTCCAAGGTGAGACCTTTAGAAAGACCCGATCTTCCACCACAAACTCAATATCCTTACGTTTCAAATCCGCATACGATTTTTGTCTATTCGAAGCTTCCTTTAACCGTGCCCGTATTACTTTTACTTTTTCCTCCATCTCTGATATCAACTCAGGACCCAATAACCGTCGTTCCCCCAGTTCAGTCCAACAAGTAGGAGTACGACACCTACGACCATACAACGCCTCGTAGGGTGCCATCTGAATGCTGGATTGATAGCTATTGTTGTATGTAAACTCTGCCAGCGGTAAGAAATCCTCCCAACTACCCCTGAAATTGATCACACAGCCCCTTAACATGTCTTCCAAAATTTGGATTACTCTCTCCGACTGACCATCTGTCTGAGGATGAAATGCCATGCTGAACTTTAACTTTGTTCCCAAAGCTTCATGTAAAGCTTTCCAAAATCGTGATGTAAACCTAAGGTCCCTGTCAGATATAATAGACACTAGTACCCCATGTAACCTCATGGTCTCTGCTACATACAACTTGGCCAACTTCTGCAATGAGTAATCCGTACGAACAGGTAGAAAATGAGTAGTCTTTGTCAACCGATCCACCATTACCCAGACAAAATCTTTCTTAGTAGGCGATAAAGGTAACCCACTAACAAAGTCCATCGCTATCCTTTCCCATTTCCATAATGGAATTTTCACCGATTGCAGCAATCCCGAATGGCAATTGATGTTTCGCCTTCACTTGCTGACATGTCAAGCACTTACTCACGAAATTAGTAACCTCCCTTTTCAACCCTGACCACCAGTACTGCTCACGGAGGTCTCAATACATTTTATTTCCCCTGGGCTGCATAGCATATGGGCTACTATACGCCTCACGCAGAATCATTTGTCTCAATTTTGAATCTTTGGGCATACAAATTCTTCCATGGAAACATAATACTCCATTACTATTCAATCCAAAATCCCCTATCACACCACCTTCTACTTGCTGAAGTAAGGAACCCAACCTTTCATCTGATAACTACTTTTCCTTAATCTGACTTACCCACGCAGGCTTCACCTGAAGTTTAGCTAGCAGACTACCATCTTCATATAGGCTGAGATGAGCGAACATCGCTCTCAAATCTGATATCACTTTATGACTCAACGCATCTGCCACCATGTTAGCCTTTCTGAGATGATACTTGATTGAAAAGTCATAATCTTTCAATAGTTCCATCCTCATCCGCTGTCTTAAGTTCAACTCCTTTTGGGTAAAGATTTAGACTCTTATGATCCGTAAAGATGATCGACTTCCCAGCATACAGGTAGTGTCTCCAAATCTTCAAAGCAAACACCACTGCAGCCAACTCCAAATCATGAGTGGGATAATTCACTTCGTGCGGCCTTAACTGATGAGATGCATAAGCCACCACTTTTCTACCTTGCATCAACACATATCCGAAGCCTCTGTGTGACGCATCACAGTAAATAATAAACTCTTTTCTAGCCCCAGGTTGAATCAATACTGGCGCTTCCGTCAAAATCTTCTTCAATTTCTCAAAGCTCTCTTGCTGCTGATCTAACCACACAAATGGTACTCCCTTGCGCAACAACTTAGTTAAGGATGCAGTAATCAACGAAAACCCCTCAACAAAACGTCTGTAACAACCAGCCAACCCTAGGAAACTCTGAATTTCAGCCACTGACTTCGATGGTTTCCAATCAAACATAGCCTCTACCTTCTAGGGATCAACTCTAATTCCTTCGGCAGACACAACATGCCCCAAAAAGGTCATTTCCTTCCGCCAAATTCACACTTACTGAATTTGGCATAAAGTTGCTTTTCCCGCAATATCTGCAATACTACCCACAGATGTGAATCATGCTCTTCTTCATTCTTCGAGTATACCAACATGTCATCTATGAACACCACCACAAATCGATCTAAATAGGGTTGGAATACCCGGTTCATCATGTCCATAAATGCATCTGGTGTATTAGTCAACCCAAACGGTATCACCAAGAACTCATAATGCCTATAACGAGTTCGAAACGAAGTCTTATGAATATCTGCCTCCTTAACCTTAAGCTGGTGATAACCTGATCTCAAATCTATCTTCGAGAAAATTGAAGCTTCTTGCAGCTGATCAAGTGGTTCATCGATTCTTGGCAACGGATACCTATTCTTGATTGTTAACTTATTCAATTGCCTATAATCGATGCACATATGCATCGACCCATCCTTCTTCTTGACGAACAAGACTGGCACTTCCCACGGTGACACACTCAGTCGAATGAATCCTTGATCTAACAACTCCTAAATTTGAGCCTTAAGCTCCGCTAACTCTTTCGGCGCCATTCTATATGGAGCAATGGACATCGGAGCCGTTCTTGGCAATAACACAATGCCAGACTCAACCTCTCGCTCCGAGGCAATCTTGGAAGTTCCTCAGGAAAGACACCAGAAAACTCTTTCACCGTTCTAACATTTTCCACCGACAATTCCTTGGCATCCAAACCACTAATGAAGGCTATGAATGCTCCACATCCCTTTCACACCAACTTTTCTTCCGTTAAAGCAGATACCACATTAGATAGATAGTTTCTTCTTTCACCTATCATCATCACTTCTTTATCCTCCGAAGTTCTTAGTATCATCTGCTTTGCAGCACAATCCAAGTTCGCACGGTGTTTCACCAACCAGTCCATGCCCAAAATAAGGTCGAACTCGCTGAATAGCGGTTCCATCAAATTTGCCAAAAATATTTCTCCCTGAATTTCTAAGGGCACATCTTTAAACAATTTATTTACTATCACCTACTGTCCTAAAGGACTAATTACCATTGTCTCTCTAGCAGTAATCTCAAATCTAACGTTCAAATTTCCAGATATAACATAAACAACATACGAATGGGTGGATCCAATATCTATTAAAGCAGTAACAGGTACATCAGATATGAAGAATGTACTGGTTATTACATCAGGTACATCTCCATCCTCTTGGCGTCTGACCGTATAGACCAACCCTGGCTGCCTTGCCTCCACATTACCCCTATTACAAGTACCTCTCCCCGGTGCACCCTAACCTCGTCCTACGCCATTACCACCTCGACCTGGCCCACGACCTCTCGGTGGTTGCTGAGCATCTCTAGTTGGCTATGCATCAAAGTTACGAACATCCTGAGTCTGAGCAGTCTGTCGAGGGCAATTTTTAAGCTGATGGTCCTTGGAACCACATTTGAAACATCCATCGATTCTTTTCCAGCATTCACCCGAGTGTCATTTTTCGTAATCCGCACATGGTTGTATCTAATTAGTAGCATTTGGTACTCTAGCTCGAGCTAGCTCGTCATTCCTGGGCCTCTTTTGAAACCCTCTAGCAGGACCTGAGTACCTAAAGTCCCTCTTACTCCTACCCCTATCCTTATCTCAATTTTATAGCTCCGAGTGCTCAGCCTCTTTAGCTATCTTGGCTTTCTCCACCAGTGTGGCAAAATTTCTCTCCTTTTGTAGGGCTATCACTACCTGCAACTCATCACACAACCTGTCCTCAAAATGTACACAGCGTTCGTAATCAGTCGGTACTATACCACGAGCATATCGACTCAGATGCAGAAATTTTACCTCGTAAGCTGCCACAGTCTTACCTCCTCAGACTAGATTTAGGAATTTCTTCCATCGGACATTCACATAGCTAGCCCCGACATACTTTCCCTAGAATGTCGTCTTAAAGAAATCCTAGGTAATATGTTCGACCTGAATGCCTTTTTGAATAGTGAGCCACCATTGATACTCCTCGTCTCTCAACAAGAATATAGCTCCTTTCAGTTTTTGCTCGACGGTGCAATCCAGATCATCCATGAACTGATCCATAGCCTCAAGCCAATACTCCGTTACATTTGGGGCTACATCCGAGATACCCCTAAAGACCTCAGCACCATTCGATCTGAGTTGTTTCGAAATTGAACTATGAGCTGCTGGCCCAGTTCTTGCCTCAGCAACCCTTTCCAAGACTCGTAACATTGCTTGGGATAGAGCGTCGTCCTCCCTCATACGATCATATGACCCAACTTCAGTCACAGGTGATGCAGGTGTGTCCATTTCAGTCACATGCCCAACGCCTCAGACACAACTCTAGCGCCTCGGCCTCTACCACGACCATGTCTACCGCGTCCACATCCTCTAGTGCTTATATTGGCTAATTTGATTTAATCTAATTAAGAGTCTTATGAATCAGTATACTATTTCAATATTTAAACAACATTTTATGAAGTATAAGAAGTAAAGTCGTTTTCCCAAGCGCATCCTATAGTCTCAATCTCCATGGTTTCAACACCTAAAACTAAAAGTTCTAGAGTATTCATACAGTCATATCACAATAATCATAATCATACAATAATAACATTTACTTAATTGACTTGCTGCTGGATACCCGTTGTGCCATACTTCTTTTTAAAACATGCATTTTAAAATTTAAAATAGCTTTGGAAAACATTTTTAAACCCAAACCACAGCCAAGTTTTTGAAACTAGCTCTGATACCATAAAATTTAACACCCTAAACCTGGCCCATGTGTTAAGGCCAGATCTGACATGTCACATAAGAAAAATGCTTTTAAGTTCTTTTTATTCATACGTAAATTGAGTTAAAATTAAGTAAAACAAATATCCCATTTAAAATATTTGACAAAATATTACTGAATAGAAGATTGATTGATAAATCGATAAATTTAAACTAAAGATTTTTAGAACCATGTCTTTTGAAAAGTGTTGATGAATATTTATGAGAAGATTTCCGAGTTAAAAATATTTATGAAAGTTTTATTAAGAAATCCATTTGTAAATCCATTATAGATAATGTTTATTTAGGTTTTTAGAAAAATCTCATTTAAAGTACTTAAAGAAAAATATAAATATGTCAAACACAAAACAAAATAAAAATAATCCAGAGGCTTTATTACAACCTTAACTCAAAATAGTGAAGTAATTAAATGAACTAAAAAGAAATCCAAAGTCCAAATAAAATCGTTTTTGTAGCATGGCCTCCACCGAGTCATCCATGGCCCAAGTCCCCGTCACTGAGCATTACCTGAAAGGAATAAAGAAATGGGGTGAGTTACTAGAACTCAGTGTATAACCCCTTACCGTTGTCCACTGGGCCTAAAACCCATTTAGCAATATTTTGGGCCTAAGACCTTTTTTACATAATAATGGATCAAACATATCATATGAATGTAATGCAATCTCAAACCAACCTAATATTCCGTCCGCTACACACCACCCGTACCAACCAACACACCTATGGGGATCAAGTCAACCCACCCCGCCAACACACCAATCGCAGGCATTTTGCCTTTTTTAACAAATTTAATTGTGGACAAGCCACTAGAATCACAGAATATACGTGGCATATCCACTAGACAGATTGTGACATAGTCACAAAAATATGTGGCAGACCCACCAGATTACTTCCTCTGATCATCAATAACCCAATCCCATGCAAAATAATGTAAATGCAACATACATAGTAAATCATAATATTTACAAATATAACAACAATGATTAATTTAGACCAAATTTCAGCCCATTAACACTTTACAACTCATCCCTTTAAGGAAATGTATCAAATCGGCCCATTAAGTAATATATCAATTCGGCCTATTAAGGCAATGTATCAAATCGGCCCATGAACAATATATCAATTCGACCATTAAGGCAATGTATCAAATCGACCCATAAACAATATATCAATTCAGCCCATTAAGGCAATTTCGTAATTCGGCCCTTTAAGGGTATTTTCATAATTTGCACAATGATAATACTGATTTTGTCAATTTTATCAAAATAGTGTATCTTAGGCCAATTTTTCTGGTTTACGCCTTATTACGAATTTAATCATAGCGTTTTATTTCCAATATGATATCAATCTTAAAATCCATGGATAACGGTGTGGATTACACACCTGATTACGATAAGCACTAAGCCTTCTTGCTCGTCGACACCTAAGATATCATAACCCTCGATTAATCGACATACTTGATTTTAATAATCAAACTCTAAAATAACGATCTAAAGTTTTTACCCTTGGAATCATGAATAACCACATTTGTCGATTACCTCTGGATGACGGTCCATAACTCGGTGGAAAATCCCAAACTATAAAACTACCCTTCATTTGAATTTAGGTGTAGGGATCGCAATTCTACTCCTTTTTCGATCTCCAATCGCTATCCCTTTCGATTCAATCTTGCTTGACTCCATTGAAAACAAATCTTAGTAAAACTTATTTTACATTGATATGAACGATTGATTAAGGAGAAGGTCGGCTTACCACTAGAATTGTATGATCACAAGTCGATAGATTGAGCGATTTAGCCCCTAAAACATAAAGTCGATTAATCATCACTATTTCGATAACTTCTTAAACAAATAAAGAATGGTTTCATAAAGTCCATGAAGAACTCCTTACCTTAAAGATTAATAAGACCAATTCCCAACAATTGCACGATGACTACGGAAGAATCAAAATTTTGGTCTTCCAACAAAAAGAGAAAATGATCTCGTTTGAGAGAATAGACTAAAATGATGGTCTCGTTAATATGACCATCCCAAACCAAGGCATAAATTTGGCATTAACAAAAAGAAAAATAAAATGTTTAAAAAGAACCACTTACCGATTGATCAAAAGAGTGAGTGATAACTCAAATCAAAAAGTAAGAATAATGAAAAGGTGAAAGGTTTCGGCTATGGCGGAAAAATGGGAAAAATATTTGGCTATGGAGGTAAGGATTAGGAAGAAGAAGAAATGCTGGAAGAATTTTGTGAAAAAGAAAAGAAAGATGAAGAAAGGTGTTTGACTAGTTTCGGTTTTTCAAGAGTAGATGAGTGAACAATTTTGGTCTTAATGGTTTGGTACTTTCGGCATACAAGAAGGAAAAGAAGAAATAAAATGCACACTCAAGGCTTGAAAATTCGGCAAGGAGAAGAAGGAATTTGGAGAGAAAAGAACAAAGGTTGCAAGTAGGAATTTTGGCCAAAACAAACACCAAAGCTTTTACCAAAAGACAAAGAAAAATTTAGCTAAGCCCTCCCTATGCCAAAACCATGTAGTATTGTTTACATTAAGGTCAAAATTTTGGCCAACCAAACTTTCCAAAACAATTCCCTTGGAAAAAGCCACATGTTCCCCTTACTTGCCCTTTTTCTTTTGATTCCTTTCTTTACCTTCATCCTTTCCTTATTTCCTTAGCTACCTTGCCAGAAATAAAAAAGTCCACCTTGCCTTATTTACTAGCTGGGTCGACACTTAGGGAAAAAAATACAAAAATAATAGTCAAAATTTGCACATTATGGGCTTTGAACCTCCTCCCTAAAAGTACATCATGTGGCACCATAACCCCTTTACCATAAGCTCATTTATGCAAGCGCATTACTCATTTATTTCCTTAAGCTTTGAAGCTACTTACCATCACTCCTTAATAGACTTAAACACAAAAAATTTATTAGGGCTCAAATAAATCCCGAGCCTTCTCATAACCCCTAAACACAAACAATTAATATTTTGCCTAGCTTAGCACAATCAATAATGTAACAATATAAATTTCAAATTTTAGGATGTTATAGTGTATTGATAAACCGTAAAACTAACATATTTTAGGCTCACATTTAGTATACTTTTTGATGATTTATCCCTTGATTTATGTAAAAAGGTGCTCTTAATCCTTTCTTTTCATGTTCTTACTTAGGAAAGCACCCTAGGACGAAAAGAATAAGAAACGGGCTTAAAATGGGCCAATTTGGGTGAAAGAGAAAATCGACACAGCCTTGACTTCAAGGCAGATAGCCATTCCTCGATAATTAAGTAATACACGACCATGCCACGATTTACACGGACGTGCCCCAATTGACAGAATCGAGACACGACCTGAAGACGATTTACACGGGCGTGTACCATGGCTGTGTCCCTGCCGCAGAAAAGAGCAATTCTACTCAGAATAGGATACTTTGAGGCAAAGAAACACATTCCAATGCCTATTCAATCACCCGAGTAGGAATTATACTTGAATTAGGATACTTAGGGGCTAGGTAAGGCATCTCAAAGTCTAAATAAACACCCAAGGGTGCAACTTAAGGGGGAGTTCGGCAGGAGCCTTCTGCTAGGGCTTTTGTCAGGGCATTAGGTGGTGGGCTAGGCCAAAGAGTCGAGCTAGGAAGATCACATTTTGTGGAATCACTCGAAGATAGCCAAGTGGATCCATCTCAAAGAGCCAAATTCTACTCAAGACGGCGAATTTCTCCTTTAATTCCTTGAAGGGGTTTTATGGATTTTCTATGTTTTGTTTTATCTTTTCTCTTGAGATGTTTTCTTTATTTGTTTCGAGCTAAACCCTTCAGATACCTGAAGGGGATGAAACCTAGATGAATTTTGTTATTGATTTCTGAATTATATGATAAATATTTAGTTTGTTCTTATTTATGCATGCTTAATCCAAATCCAATGTGCTTAGGTAGAGGAGGAATATACCCTGCTTAAGAGTAGATTGAGCATAATTAAGTGGAGTTGATCGTACGCCTAGAGATAGGGTGACAAGATTTTTCCAAATTAGGGTACCTAATATGGGAACCCATAGATCGATTTACTGCTATTCTAGGGGGTTATTATAAGCGAACGAGAGTTCCATTAATTAACCTATGGTTAGATGTTATTCGCCTCAAGAGAGGGTTTAATATACGTTAGGGAGTCTCACGGATCAAACTAAGTGAATAAATCATATTGTTTAGTGTTAGATAACAAGTGAAGTCTAGGTGGATTCTTCTTGAGGGTATTGTCGTGATCAACTGAGTTTTTCATCAAGTTATTTCCAAATTCATTCTCTTTTGTCTTTGAGTCTTTAGTTTAGTAGTCATTAAATTAGATTAAATCTACCAGTCACTCTATATTATAGGCTAAATAATATAAAGAAAGTTAGTATTAGTACTTTTAGTTCCTTTGGGTTTAACAATCCGGTCTTGCCTAAGCTATACTACTGTTCGATAGGTACACTTGCCTTAAATCGTTGTTAGAGTTAGTCTCCAGGTTCGATCACATTCATTATAAATTTTAAATCTCTGATTTCAACGATCAAGTTTTTGGTGTTGTTGCTGAGGAACTAAAATATTAAGAAAGCTTAATTTTAATTACTTTAGCCAATTTTTTTATTGTAATTTATTATTATTATTTTTACTCTGCTAATTTGTTTTCCCTTTGTTTTGCTTTTGGCTGATAATTTTAGTCTATAGAAGATGGCACTGAATAATTATCAATGGCAAGTTATGAGGATAGCGCCAACAAAAGCCGCCAGTGTTTTCAACCTCGACGTGGTCACTAGGTTATCTTACCAGCTAGAGATGATGAATAAAAAGATTGATGGTTTGTATAATCTCTCGCAAGTACACCCAGTAATGCAATATGATTCGAATTTAGGATGCGTGGTGAATCCTGAGTACCCACCCTACAAATATGGCATGGAAAACGAGCAAGCTCACTATACGGGCAACTATTCTAGACCACAAAATAATTTTTATAATGACACTTATAATGCAGGTTGGAGTTACCATCCCAATTTCTCATGGGATGATCAAAGTAGCCAAAGACAGGAACTTCCACCAAATTTTCAACAACCACCTTACCAACAGGAAAAGGAGTCGAGTCTTGAGGAGATGCTGACAAAATTCATGGCAACCACAGAAACCTATCCCCTAAAAACTGAGACAACATTCAATAAGCAACAAGCATCGATAAAAGAGATTAAGAACCAAGTTTAGAAATTTACTAAATCAGTTGAGCAACTTGCAAAGTTAATGTCCGAACGACCGCAAGGGCGTCTACCATGAAACACATAGATTAACCCAAACGAGCAAATTCAAACCGTGCCAACTCATGACAGTGAAAGGTTAGACGAACCAAACCCTAGGGAATAACATACGGTAAGTGAAGGTAAGGTTGAGGTGTGCCATGATATACCAAAATCGGCAATTACAGAGTACCAACCTCATGTGCCATATCCTGATGCAATAAAGAAAGATCACGTAGAGGAAGAATTTGGTGAACTCATACTTCGTGTAGATGACGAAACAATCACTCTTCAAGCTCTTGACTCAGCTAGGACATCGAGTAATAAAGGTACAAATGATAATTCTATTGATAACCATTTGGTTCAACCTTCTTTACAGGAAGAATCACGAAATCACCTAGCTGAGCTAGATCATAGACCTCATGCCAATAAAGAAGAATTACATCAGGAACGAAGCCTTAGGGTCGATAAACTAGAATAGTGGAAAACACAATTTAAAGAAGAACCAGAACCACACGAAGTGAAACCGAAGGAAACCTCGGACGAGCTGATAGGAACAACAAATCACTTCAAAATAGAGGATCAGGTTTTGTTGAATAAGGAAGACCCTCGAATCACCAATTCAAACCTCAAGACAAATGAAGAAATAACTTTTGAGGTACTTAATGTCTTCCTATACGGCACAGTCGAGGTAAACAATCCTAAATTCAACACTTTTGAGGTAAACATTACTAGGCTTAAACTTTATATCCATAACCGAGTTGATCGCATGAGAAAGGATTTCAACCTCCTCAAACCACCATGATTGTGTGTACAACAGGTAAGTCTAGCTCAAGACTTTAAACGAGCACTTCTCGGGAGGCAACTCGAGTACTAACCGTACTAATTAGTTTGGTTTTATTTCTTTTCGTATTTAGGCATAGGTTTCCATCCCCACACGACATTTTACACGGCTGTGGTCGTGGCCGTGTGGATAGCACGGCTAGGCACATGGGCGTGGACCTTATCTCTATTAAATTATTTACTTCTATTCAATTTTTTTATTTTTTTATTTTTATTTTTACTTCCTTTATTATTTTCTTCTTTTTCTCAATGGCATTTAGATTTAGCTTAGGATACAATAAAACCAAGCCGGCTACTTCGAGGATTCAATTTCAAACAGTTCGAGACGCTTCCCCACGTTCATCTCCAATCTTATCCGGTTTCTTTTCATTGACTTCATCAAAAAAATTCAGGAAGTGTTACTTCTCCCCTTCTATTTTGATTTTATTATTACATAATTGTTTATCTATCTTTGTACATTGAGGGCAATGTATATCTTAAGTGTGGGGGGTAAAAGTACCTAACTTTTTGCATTATTCTAAAATCCTAAATTTTAGTCTTGCCCTTAAGAAATTTTCTGATATTATTAATTAAGGCAAAATTTCTGATGATTTATGATTTTTATTGATATGCTCTTGAATAAGTCATTGATAATTGTGTATTGATGATTTATACATGAAGAATACTAGAGAAACAAGCATGATTAGTCTATTTTTTCAAAAATTAAAAATTTCCTAGGTTTTCGAACTGAATTTGAATATTACCTTGAAGCTTGAAATTTACAAGATTGATGTCAAATACCCATAATTTTGTGTGAGATTTGAGCCTTCTAGAGCATATATTCTTTTTCATGCTCACTTTATTGATTATTAGTGTGTCAACACTGAATTGTTATTCTAGAACTTGCCTTGATTATACATGTCGAGACCACATTAATGATTTGATATACTGAGATGATAAAGGCACCGAGGTTTTAACCCATTCACTCCACTAAAAAGCTTACCTACATAATTAAGCCCTAGTGAACCCCGTTGATCTTAACAACCCTTTTTATTGAATTACCCGCTTAATATTAACACAAAACCCTTTGTATTTGTTATCACCATTCTTTCTTTTTGACTACCCTTCTATCGAGAATTGATTTGATCTGTTACTAAATTAGTTTGTTTCAGTTGATAAAGTTCTTTTGTTATTATGTATTTACTTTAGTTTGTTATTAAAAAAAAATAGAAGTATATCCAAGTAGTAGATTTAAGGAACTTATGCATTTAAATTCCAATTGTTGAAGAAGAGCTCGTATTAAAAGTATTATCAATAGTAGTATTACTAGTTTCGAAGCAATCATTTATTTTCTAGTTCAGTATTCTTAGTAGGTAATTTATTAGGTCAATCTCGATGATTCAACCTTCTAATTCAGCCATTGTCCATATTGTTTAACCAAAGCCCCATTACAACCCTGTTAAAGACCTTTTGATTTGTGTATCATCTCATATTACAGTGATGGAGTTTGATTTTCAGGCAAGTCTATGGGATTAACTTTTCAGGTTCGACTGTTGAGTGCTTAATTATGAACCTTAAACACTTTGAGTGATTTGAGTGAATCTTTACTGAGGATGTCAATCCTTATCGGTTTTGAATCAAAGGTAAATATTTAGAAGAGGGGGGACACCTATGTTTTTCGTGCTACAAATATATTACTTAGAATTGTTTAAATCTTTACGAGTCTTTGAGTTAAAATTATCCATGTATGAATTATCTATGAATTATGATGAGGCATTATTGATATGAATTATGAATTATGGAAAGTTCGTTTTTATTGTAAGTTAAGAATTTTGCTTGAGGACAAGCAAAAGCTTAAGTGTGGGGGTCTTTGATAAACCGTAAAAGTAACATATTTTAGGCTTACATTTAGTATAGTTTAGGATGATTTAGCCCTTAATTATGTAAAAATATGCTCTTAATCCTTTCTTTTCATGTTTTTACTCAGAAAAGCACCCGAGGACGAAAAAACAAGAAACGGCTTAAAACGGGCCAATTTGGACCAAAGAGGAAATCGAAACAGTCTGGACTTCAAGCCATATGGCCGTGCCTAGACAATTAATTAAGACACGGCCATGGCACGATTTACACGGTCGTGCCCCAATCAATAGAATCGAGACATGGACTGAAGACAATTTACACGGACGTGTACCATGGCCATGTCCCTGCCGCAGAAAAGAGCAATTCTACTCGAATAGGATACTTTGAGGCAAAGAAACACATTCAAAAGCCTATTCTGAAACACCCCACACCCGGCCCACGAGAATGGATCGGATCCGTATGTTCCTCAAAGTAACCTTTCAAAATTCATTCAATACTTTGAAAATTGTGTGTTTTGAAAGATAGTTTATTGTGGGTTGGGCTCGAGTTGAAAACAAATTTATCTTATAACAAAAACCCATTTGTTTCGGTGACAAAATATTTAAACTTATTTTAAATTAAATGGGCTTTTTCTTTGTCAAGCCCTAAATTCATAACATAATAATTAAAGCGAAATAAAATGTCACGATGGCCTTATTACATAAAATGAAACCCAACATAAAATTGTACAAGACTTAAAATAAAATAAAGATTCAAATAAAATTAAACTTCAAAGTTGAACATGGCCACCACAAGTTCTCGCCGTCCCGATCCATTATTTCTCATCACCAAACATGTTCCCACAACGGGTGAGTCGATAGACTCAATGTGTAACCAACACCAAAACATAATAGAAATAGGCACACCATACATATCATATTCATATAAAATTCAAGATAATGATGCAAACCCGAACCCAAACCTATAAAGCCATCCGCTACACACCACTCGCACCAACTCGCACACCATGGGACTACTAAGTCAACCCTCCATCCGCTACACACCATCGAAGGCGTCATTGCAATGACGTGCTCATCGCCCACTTATAATATTGTGGCATAGCCACCACTTTCAGATAATGTAACCGGTTACCAGATTTCAAATATTTGTGACCGTAGTCACCATATAACGTTAGTGAGACCAAGTCAACACCTTCATATAACGTTAGGTCAACACCTTCATATAACGAGACCAAGTCAACACCTTCTTCCCTTTCACATAAATCCGAATGCCCCAAAATATATATATATATATCATGCATAACATACTTAAATTCATAATCATATACATATATTCACATGTTATAAAATAACATATTTCATAATCCTATCGTAAGTAGGAAACGTGCACGAGTACTTTTGTACCACATTAGGGTACTTAGCCATATTCACATTTTTATGTATAATCATATAATTAATATTTGCCATATATCGTATTGAAGGTTAGTATGGGTACACACGGTACCTTGGCCATATTCTTACACTTTTATATTAGCACATATAATAAAATTAAAGTCAGAAATCTATCAAGATTTAGTGTGGAGTACACACCGATTTGCTTATAAATTCCTTGAAATCCCAAAAACCCGATCTATTGCCTTAGATCTCAATTCCTACATTTGATTAATCACTTACTATTTTAATTAAAAAAAGCATTTGACCGTAAATTCAAAATCCTAGTAGGATTAGTATTCTTAAAACTTACCTTGTTGCCGATTTCAATACTAATCAAATCCCAAAATCTATGCTATGCTCCTCCTTATATTCGGCCAAGCACTAAATCTCATCAGGGGTTAGTTTTGGCTTTTTAAACAAACAAGAATTAGATCTAATTATCAAAATAGGCCTTAGCCGAAAGCTATAGACACTTACCTTGTGGATTTTAAATCCCAAAACTCACCGAATAACTAGGGAACACGCGGCCTATAGTGTACCTTCGGGAAAAGAACTTCTCCTTCCTTATAGCCTACACTTAGTAAATCCCGAAAGATCTCTTCAAAGTTTCGGCAACCATGAACATTAATGGGATTAGCCCTAGATTTCGATAAGTCTAAAATATAAAAGAATGGAAACCAAACTTGATCTTACCCTTATTTGAAGGAATCGATTGCACCTTCACTTCAACCTTCGTAGATTAGGCTTAGAGACTTGATGAACAATTGGCTATGATTCCCTTATGTATTCGGTTTCAAAGATGAAAGAAGAGAGGAATAATAGGCTTAGAAGAAATCGGCTAGGAGGCTAAAAGAAAAGAAGAAAAGAATGGAGGCTCAAGAAGAATATTCAGAGGAAAAGAAAGAGGAGAATGAATAATGAATGGCCCTAGTCTCATCCTTTTATAGCCGAAATTACTAGGCCAAGAATCCTTAACTTGGCCACCACTCTTCCTTATTTTCCTAATTAAAGAATAATTCTTCATTTATCCACCTATTTAGCCAAATTTTAAAGAGAGTGAAACTCTTCTTGTGCAAGCCTTGTGCCATCCACCTCTTGGGCTTCTAGAAGCAAAATAAAACTTATTTTATTTGCTTCTTATGTGACTCGAACTCAAGCCCAACACCCTTGCATGTGGGCCATTTCACGAGGCCTTAAGTGGCATCTTCAGCCACTTTTCCAAGTCCGTTAATGGGTCAAATTTCACATACTTTATATTTTAGGGTCACCGCCCTAAGTTCCCTTTGAACTTTAAAATTCGACATTTCGGTCATTTTAAGTTTCCAAAATTTTCATGCTGCTCAGTAAACTTGACATTTCCTAGGTTTCCAAAATGTTTAGTTTCCTCTTTAGCATAGTTTCCAAAATGTTTATTTTCCTCTTTTGGCTTAGTTTCCAAAATGTTCACTTTCCTCTTTTAGCTTAGGTTTCCAAAATGTTCACTTTCCTATTTTAACTAATCGCTCCATACATTTCCATACATTTCCATGCATTTCCTTACATTTCCATTCATTTCCTTACATCTCCATACATTTCCATACATTTCCATACATTTCCATACATTTCCTTACATTTCCATACATTTCCTTTCATTTTCTTTCATTTCCTTACATTTCCTTATATTTCCTTACATCTCCTTTCATTTCCTTTCATTTCCTTACATTTCCTTTCATCTTAGGGTTCTTGAAACTCTTCGTAACACATCTAACACACCCAATCGATCCCATTATCTCATGAATTACGCATCGAACGCATAACCCCTAATCTAGGATGTTACAGCTTACCCCTTAAAATAATTTTGTCCTCGAAATTACTTACTAACTAAAAATCGTACATCTTAACTTGTCTTCTCGCTACGCTTATGTCACAGACTCGATCTTAATAGAGCCATCATACTTTCTAGGTACATTATTTATTTATTTATTTATTTTTTTTTTTTTTTTAGTTCACGTTCCGAGAACTCATTTCTAACGTCGTGATTTAATCGATTAAAGAGTTTTATGCATTAGTACTTTGTTCCACTGCTTAACCGCGAATGCTTTTATGAAAAGGAGTTTAGGAGTGGTTCTTTCGTATTCATACATTCATACAGTCTTTTCATTCATTTATACATCCATCAAACAATTATGAACCTTAGTTCATTCGAGAAATGTTGTAGTTTTCATTTGTTGTTGTTTTTCCACTACCCGGGGGATTTTCGTAATTTGTCCTACAGGGGTATTTTCGTAATTTGTCAAAATAAAGTTGGTGATTTTGTAAATAAGGGTATTCTGGTAATTTTTCATTCCCGAGGGTGTTTTGGGAAATTTTGAAATCCGAGGGTATTTTGGTAATTACCCCGGGTGAATTTGTAAATCTTAATAAATCACAGATATTTTGGAATTTACAAAACTTGAGGGTTGTTTTTGAGAATTTGTTTTCCAAATTAGTGTTGTTGCAAAAATTTTTGAAGATCGGGGTCGTTCTAGTAATTTTGTAACTCAGGGGTATTTCGGTAATTTGCAGGGTAGGAGTAATTTCAAAATTTTTTTTAAAATCGTGGTATTTTGTCATTTTGCAAATTAGGATTTTGAACATTTTACTAAGAAATGAAATTTTGATAAGAGTTGTGGGTATTTTGAAAATTTCATAAACCAAGGGCATTTTGTAATTTTACCATTAGGGGTATTTTGTAATTTTATAAATCGGAAATATTTCAAGAAAATTTTATAAAATAATCTTTTTCAAATCAAGAGGATAATTTAGAAATTTTAAAACTAGGGTTTCCATAAAATACTATTAGTCCCTTTCGGGTTTTAGTTATTGGGTTTAGCAGTGACTAAGTCCTCTTGGTTAGGGTGAACCGGCTACGCACCATGTAGGATTCGAGTGGAGAGGAGGTGAGTCACGCACTACTTAAATACCAAGCTCCCACCGAAACCAATCCTAGACATGCGCACTCGGTTGCCACACCCTAACTCTACGACTTAACCACGTGTTTGTTCGATTAGGCATTTAAGTCTTATGTAATTGTTGGGGTACACTAGTCCTAGGGTTCAAATACTTATCGACTAATCTACGCTGCCATAAAAGCCCATACATTTCACATATTCAAATCACTTGAAAGTCGAAGTACTTACCGGTGGATCATGGTCAAGACTTAGTGGGCCATGCCGTAAAAACTCGAAAATTTTTCGAAAAATTCCTTTTGGGCTTACTTTGAAAACGTTTTGGGCCTTAAACCCAAGGCCGAGAGTTTAAAATGGGCTCGATACAAATCGAACATTCCACACCCGCCCACGAGAATGGACCGGATCTGTATGTTCCTCAAGTAACCTTGCTTCAAAATTCATTCAATACTTTGAAAATCGTGTGTTTTGAAAGATAGTTTGTTGTGGGTTGGGCTCGAGTTGAAAACAAATTTATCTTATAACAAAAACCCATTTGTTTCTGTGACAAAATATTTCAACTTATTTTAAATTAAATGGGCTTTTTGTTTGTAAAGCCCTAAATTCATAACATAGTAATTAAAGCGTAAATAAAATGCCACGATGGCCTTATTACATAAAATGAAACCCAACATAAAATTGTACAAGACTTAAAATAAGATAAAGATTCAAATAAAATTAAACTTCAAAATGAACATGGCCACCACAAGTTCTCGCCATCCCATCCATTATTTCTCATCACCAAACATGTTCCCACAACGGGTGAGTCGATAGACTCAATGTGTAACCAACACCAAAACATAATAGAAATAGGCACACCATACATATCATATTCATATAAAATTCAAGATAATGATGCAAACCCAAACCCAAACCTATAAAGCCATCCACTACACACCACCCGTATTCAACTCGCACACCATGGGGACTACTAAGTCAACCCTCCATCCGCTACACACCATCGAAGGCGTCATTGCAATGACATGCTCATCGCCCACTTATAATATTGTGGCATAGCCACCACTTTCGATAATGTAACCGGGTTACCGCATTTCAAATATTTGTGACCGTAGTCACCATATAACGTTATGAGACCAAGTCAACACCTTCATATAACGCTCAAGTCAACACCTTCTTCCCTTTCACATAAATCCGAATGCCCCAAATATATATATATATATATATCATGCATAACATACTTAAATTCATAATCATATACATATATTCACATGTTATAAAATAACATATTTCATAATCCTATCGTAAGTAGGAAACGTGCTCAGTACTTTTGTACCACATTAGGTACTTAGCCATATTCACATTTTTATGTATAATCATATAATTAATATTTGCCATATATCGTATTGAAGGTTAGTATGGGTACACACGGTACCTTAGCCATATTCTTACACTTTTATATTAGCACATATAATAAAATTAAAGTAGAATCTATCAAGATTTAGTGTGGGTACACACCGATTTGCTTATCAATTCCTTGAAATCCCAAAACCCGATCTATTGCTTTAGATCTCAATTCTACATTTGATTAATCACTTACTACTTTAATTAAAAAAAGCATTTGACCATAAATTCAAAATCCTAGTAGGATTAGTATTCTTAAAACTTACCTTGTTGCCGATTTCAATACTAATCAAATCCCAAAATCTATGCTATGCTCCTCCTTATATTCGGCCAAGCACTAAATCTCATCAGGGGTTAGTTTCGACTTTTTAAACAAACAAGAATTAGATCTAATTATCAAAATAGGCCTTAGCCGAAAGCTATAGACACTTACCTTGTGGATTTTAAATCTCAAACTCACCGAATAACTAGGGAACACGCTGACCTATGGTGTACCTTCGAAAAGAACTTCTCCTTCCTTGTAGCCTACACTTAGTAAATCCCAAAGATCTCTTCAAAGTTTCAACAACCATGAACATTAATGGGATTAGCCCTAGATTTCGATAAGTCTAAAATATAAAAGAATGGAAACCAAACTTGGATCTTACCCTTATTTGAAGGAATCGATTGCACCTTCACTTCAACCTTCGTGAGATTCGGCTTAGAGACTTGATGAACAATTGGCTATGATTCCTTATGTATTTGGTTTCAAAGATGAAAGAAGAGAGGAATAATAGGCTTAGAAGAAATCGGCTAGGAGGCTAAAAGAAAAGAAGAAAAGAATGGAGGCTCAAGAAGAATATTCGCAGAGGAAAAGAGAGAGGAGAATGAATAATGAATGGCCCTAGTCTCATCCTTTTATAGCCGAAATTACTAGGCCAAGAATCCTTAACTTGGCCACCACTCTTCCTTATTTTCCTAATTAAAGAATAATTCTTCATTTATCCACCTATTTAGTCAATTTTAAAGAGAGTGAAACTCCTCTTGTACAAGCCTTGTGCAGATCCACCTCTTGGGCTTCTAGAAGCAAAATAAAACTTATTTTATTTGCTTCTTTGTGACTTGAACTCAAGCCCAACACCCTTGCATGTGGGCCATTTCCTGAGGCCTTAAGTGGCATCTTCAGGCCACTTTTCCAAGTCCGTTAATGGGTCAAATTTCACATACTTTATATTTTAGGGTCACCTGCCCTATGTTCCCTTTGAACTTTAAAATTGACATTTCGGGTCATTTTAAGTTTCCAAAATTTTCATGTGACTCAGTAAACTTGACATTTCCTAGGTTTCAAAATGTTTAGTTTCTCTTTTAGCATAGTTTCCAAAATGTTTACTTTCCTCTTTGGCTTAGTTTCCAAAATGTTCACTTTCCTCTTTTAGCTTAGGTTTCCAAAATGTTCACTTTCCTCTTTTAACTAATCGCTCCATACATTTCCATACATTTCCATACATTTCCATACATTTCCATTCACATTTCCATTCATTTCCTTACATCTCCATACATTTGCATACATTTCCATACATTTCCATACATTTCCTTACATTTCCATATATTTCCTTTCATTTCCTTTCATTTCCTTACATTTCCTTATATTTCCTTACATCTCCTTTCATTTCCTTTCATTTCCTTACATTTCCTTTCATCTTAGGGTTCTTGAAACTCTTCAGAACACATCCAACACACCCACTGATCCCATTATCTCATGAATTACGCACGAACGCATAACCCCTAATCTAGGATGTTACATATTCAAACACCGAAGTAGGAATTATACTTGAATTAGGATACTTAGAGGACAAGTAAGGCATCTCAAAGTCTATATAAACACCCAAGGGTGCAACTTAAGGGGGAGTTCGGTAGAAGCCTTCTGCCAGGGCTTTTGTCCGGGCGTTAGGCGATGAGCTAGGCCAAGGATCCGAGCCAGGAAAATAACATTTTGTGGAATCACTTGAAGATAGACAAGTGGATCCATCTCGAAGAGCCGAAATTCTACTCAAGACGGTGAATTTCTCCTTCAATTCCTTCAGGGGGTTTTAGGGATTTTCTATGTTTTGTTTTATCTTTTCTCTTGAGATGTTTTCTTTATTTGTTATGAACTAAACCCTTCAGATACCTGAAGGGGATGAAACCTAGATGAATTTTGTTATTGATTTTTGAATTATATGATAAATACTTAGTTTGTTATTAATTATGCATGCTTAATCCAAATATGATGTACTTTGGTGGAGGAGGAATAGACCCTGTTTAAGAGTAGATTGAGCATAACTAAGCGGAGTTGATCTCACGCCTAGATATAGGGTGATAGAATTTTTTTGAATTAGGGTGAAACCTAATATGGGAATCCATAGATCGATTTACTGCTATTCTAGGGGGTTATTTCAAGCAAACGAGAGTTCCACTAATTAACCTAGGGTTAGATGTTATTCGTCTCGAGAGAGGGTTTAATATACGTTAGGGTATCGTCGTATGGTTCAGTGTTAGATAACAAGTGAAGTCTACGTGGATTCTTCCTGAGGGTATCATCGTGATCAACTGAGTTTTTCATCAAGTTATTTCCAAATTCATTCTCTTTTGTCTTTGAGTCTTTAGTTTAGTAGTCATTAAATTAGATTAAATCAACCAATCACTCCATATTCTAGGATAAATAATAAAAAGAAAGTTAGTATTAGTACTTTAAGTTCCTTTGGGTTTGACAATTCGGTCTTTCCTAAGCTATACTACTGTTCAATAGGTACACTTGCCTTAAATCGTTGTCAGAGTTAGTCTCCAGGTTCGGTCACATTCATTATAAATTTTAAAGCTCTGATTTCAGCGATCATGTATCCAATGATATTCTAAATGGTTCAACAAGTATAAAAAGGGACAGAACGATAAATGTTCCAATCATTCATGTGATGAACTTATGGAAAGATATACAATGATAATGTTCAATGAATGTATATCTATGTTTTCGGAAAGTATGAATTCAATTGCACCATGTTCATGTAAATTAATCATCTAAATGTCGATTTTTAAATATTTATAAAGAGAATGATCGAATTCGGAAACTAACTCTAACAACAACTTAAGGCAAGTGCACCTATCAAACAGTAGTATAGTTTAGGCAAGACCGGATTGTCCCAAAGGAACTAAAAGTACAAATACTTGCTTTCTTTCTATTATTTAGCCTAAATATTAAATAATTTGGTTGATTAAATATAAATTAACTAATTAATTACTAAACTAAGAAATAAAGACAAAAAGAATGAATTGGGAAATAACTTGAAGAGAAACTCAGTTGATCACAATGATACCCTCAAGAAGAATCCACCTAGACTTCACTTATTATCTAACACTGAACCATATGATTTATTGACTTGACTTGATCCGTATGACTCCCTAACGTATATTAAACCCTCTCTCGAGGTGAATAACATCTAACCTTAGGTTAATTAACAAAATCTCTTTCTCACTTAATAACCCCCTAGAATAGCAGTAAATCGAACTATGGATTCTCATATTAGGTTTCACCCTAATTCGGTAAAATCTCGTCACCCTATCTTTAGGTGCGCGAACAACTCCGCTTAATTATGCTAGATCTATTCTTAAACAAGGACATTTGCTCCTCCACCTAAGGACATCTGACTTGAATTAACATCCCGGAAACATTAACACAAGAATTAAGCACACATAATTAAGAACAAATCAAGTATTTATCATATAATTCAAAAGATAATAACAAGATTCATCTATTTCATCCCCTTCAGGTATCTAAAGGGTTTAGTTCATAATGATAAAATAAAACATCTCAATAGAACAGATAAAAAAAAAGCATAAGAAATCCCTAAAACACCTTAAAGGAATTGAAGGAGAGACCTGCCGTCTTAAGTAGAATTTTGGCTTCTTGAGATGGATCAACTGGCTATCTTTGAGTGATTCTCACAAAGGTTCTGGCTTTTTTCTAATTCTGAACTTCTTATCCCCCTTGAGGGTTGGCCTCTAGGTTCTTTATATAGGCTTTGAGATGCTTTTACTTGGCCTCTAAGTGTCCTAATTCAAGTATACTTCCTCCTCGGTGTTTGAATAGGCTTTGGAACGTGTTTCTTTGCCACAAAGTGTCCAAATCCGAGTACAATTCCTCTTCTCCACGATAGGGGCACGGCCATTGTACATGCCTGTGTAGATCGATTTCAGGCCGTGTTTCAGTTCTGTTGATTGAGGCACGACCATGTGAATCATGGTCAGACCGTGTGAAGTAAATTGATGAGACACGGCCGTGTGGCTTGAAGTCTAGGCCATGTTGATTTCCACTTTGGCCCGTTTAAGTCCATTTCTCGTTCTTTTCATCCTCGGTGTTTTCTTGAGTATAAAACATGAAAAGAAAGGATTAAGAGCACATTTATACATAAATCAAGGGCTAAATCATCCAAAAGCATGCTAAATATGGGGTTAAAATATGTTACTTTTACGGCTTATCAAATACCCCCACACTTAAGCTTTTGCTAGTCCTCAAGCAAAATTCTTAACTTACAATTAAAATGAACTTTCCATAATTCATAATTCCTCTTAATAATGCCTCATCATATTTCATAGAGAATTCATACATGGATAATTTAACTTAAAGACTCCTAAAGATTCAAACAATTCTAAGTCATATATTTGTAGCAAGAAAACATAGGTGTCTCCCCTTATCTAAATAATTTTCTTTGATTCAAAATCGACAAGGATTGACATCCTCACTAAAGATTCACTCAAAAGTGTTTAAAGTTCAAAATTAAGCACTCAACAGTCGAACCTGAAAAGTTAATCACATAGGCTTGCCTAAAAATCAAATATCCATCACTGTAATATGAGATGATACACAAATCAAAATGTCTTTAATAAGGTTGTAACGAGGCTTGGGTTAAAGGAGTGGATAAAGGTTGAATTAGAAGGTTAAAAATTGAGATTGACCTGACAAATTTACCTAACTAAGAATAATGAACTAGAAAATAAATGATTACATCAATTGAAACTTTGAAACTAATAATATTGTGAGCTTTTTCCTTGATAATTGAAAATTAAATGCACAAGCTCACTTTTTATACTACTAATGCTGAATATACTTCGATTTTTCGATCGATTTTTTTTTTTAGAAAACAAACTAAGTAAATACATAATAAAAAAGATCTTTATCAACTAAAAGAAACTAATTAGGCAATTGATCAAATCAATTCTCGATGGAAGTGTAGTTAAAAGAATGGTGGTAACAAATACAAAGGGTTTTTGGGTTGATATTAGCGTAAATTAATACAAAGGGTTGTTAGGATTAAAAAGGGTTCACTAGGGGTTAATTATGTAGGTAGGCTTTTTAGTGGGTGAATGGGTTAAAACATAGGTGCCTTTATCATCTCATTATTTCAAATCAATAATGTGGACTTGAGATGTATAATCGAGGCAAGTTCTAGAATAACAATTCAGTGTTGACATACTCATAATCAATAAGGTGGGCACGAAAAAGAATATATGCTCTAAAAGGCTCTAATCTCACAAAAATTATGGGTATTTGACATCAATCCTTGTAAATTTCAAACTTCAAGGGAATATTCAGATTCAGTTTAACAACCTAGGAAATTTTTTTAATTTTTAAAAATTAGACTTATCATGCTTAATACTCTAGTATCTTAAAGTTTAAATTATCAATGCACAATTAGCTACAACTTAATCCAAAACATATCAATAAAAATCAGAAATCATCAAAAATTTCATCCTAATTAGTAATATGAGAAAAATACTTAGAGACAAGATTTAAAATTCAGGAATTGAGAATAATGCAAAAAATTAGGCACTTTTACCCCCCCACACTTAAGATGTACATTGCCCTCAATGTACAATGATAGATAAATAAGCATAAAATCAAAAGAGAAGGGGAGAAGTAACACTTCCTAAAATTTGGATGACTACAGGAGTTCGCAGTGGTCGTGGTAAAAGATGAGTTGGAGGAGCGGTGGTGATGTTTTCTATGGTCCTGGTGGGGTGGCTACTAACAAGCACTGTGCTAGATGAAGAAATTGGGTAGCCTGGAAAGATATTGCCAAGAAATCTAAAGAAACATTAAAAATATACTAATAATATAATTAAGGACAAGAAAAATAAAGAGAAGGAGACTAAGAAGAAAACTAAAATTCAAAGAAAATATTAATGGACTAAGGAGTCCTTATTGATAGATGGTTCGCGAAGTGGGTGTGACTTCTAAGGCTGCGGAGGGGCTATGGTCATGGTCAATGCGGCCGTGTCATTCAACTCCTTAGTCCATTAATCTTTTCTTTTAATTTCAGTTTTCTGTTTTGTCTCCTCTTTATTTCCTTTGTCTTTAATTATAGTATTAGTATATTATTAATTTTTCTTTCGATTTCTTAGCTATATCTTTGCAGGCTACCCAATTTCTTTATCTAGCACAAAGATCATCGGTAGACACCCCATCAGGCCCATAGAAAATGCCATCACTACCTCCTCCACCTACTTTCTATCACCAAAGACGCCAACTCCTGAAATCATCCAAAATTTAGGAAGTGTTACTTCTCACCTTCTCTTTTGATTATTTTATCACATAATTATTTATCTATCTTAGAACATTGAGGGCAATGTACATCTTAAGTGTGGGGGGTAAAAGTTCCTAACTTTTTACATTATTCTAAAATCCTAAATTTTAGTCTTGTCCCTAAGAAATTTTCTCATATTATTAATTAGGATGAAATTTTGATGATTTATGATTTTATTGATAAGCTCTTAAATAAGTCATTGATAATTGTGCATTGATGGTTTACACATGAAGAATACTAGAGAATAAAGCATGATAAGTCTATTTTTCAAGAATAAAAAATTTCCTAGGTTGTTGAACTGAATTTGAATATTACCTTGAAGCTTGAAAGTTATACGATTGTTGTCAAATACCCATAATTTTTTGTGAGATTTGAGCCTTATAGAGCATATATTCTTTTTCATGCTCACTTTATTAATTATGAGTGTGTCAACACTAAATTTTTATTCTAGAACTTGCCTCGATTATACATGTCGAGACCACATTAATGATTTGATATATTGAGATGATAAAGGCACCTAGGTTTTAACCCATTCACTCCACTAAAAAGCTTACCTACATAATTAACCCTTAGTGAACCCATTTGATCCCAACAACCCTTTTATTGAATTAACCCTTTGTATTTGTTATCACCATTCTTTTGACCACCCTTCTATCGAGAATTGAATTGATCAAGTTACCGAAATAGTTTATTTGATAAAGTTCATTATATATTTAATTATGTACTTAGTTTGTTCTTAAAAATACCTAAAGTATATTCAAGTGTTAGTATATGATTAAAGGAGCTTATGCATTTAAATTCCAATTATTGAAGAAGAGCTCGTATCAAAAGTATTATCAATAGTAGTATTATTAGTTTCAATTTTCATTTGATGTAATCATTTATTATTTTTAGTTAAGTAATTGCTTAGGTCAATCTCGATTGTAAACCCTCTATTTCAGCCTTTATCCACACCTTTAACCCAAGCCACGTTGCAACCATTTCAAAGACCTTTTGATTTGTGTATCATCTAATATTACAGTGGTGGAGATTTGATTTTCAGGGAAGCCTATGGGATTAACTTTTCAGGTTCGACTTATGAGTTCTTTTCTTGAAACTTAAACACTTTGAGTCCTTTGAGTGAATCCTTAATGAGGAAGTCAATCCTTGTCGGTTTCAAATTAAAAGGTAATCATTTTGGTAAGGGGAGACACCTATGTTTTCGTACTACAAAATTCTTAATTTATATTGTTTGAATCTTTAAGACTCTTTGAGTTAAATTATCCATGTATAAATTGTCTGTGACTTATAATGAAGCATTGTTGATAGGAATTGTGAATTACGGAAATTTCGTTTTAATTGTAAGTTGAGAATTTTGCTTGAGGACAAGCAAAAGCTTAAGTGTGGGGGTCTTTGATAAACCGTAAAAGTAACATATTTTAACCCCATATTTAGTATGCTTTTAGGATGATTTAGTCCTGATTTATGTAAAAAGGTGCTTTTAATCCTTTCTTTTCATATTTCTACACAGGAAAGCACATGAGGACGAAACGAACAAGAAACGGGCTTAAAATGGGAAAATTTGGGCTAGAGAAGAAAATGGACACGGCCTGGACTTCAAGCCACACGGTCATGCTTCGACAATTAACTAAGACACAGCCATGCCACGATTTACAGGGCCGTGCCCCAATTGACTGAATCGAGACACGGCCCAACCACGATTTACACGGGCGTGTGCCATGGCTGTGCCCCTATTACGGGAGAGAGCAATTTCACTCAGATTTGGATACTTAGAGCCAAAGATAAACTTTCCAAAGCTTATTCAAATGCCGAGTAAGAAGTAGACTTAAATTAGGACACTTAGAGCTAAGTAAAACATTCCAAGAGCCTATATAAACACCCTAAGTGTATCCTGAAGGGGGGCGGTGAGCTAGGCCAAGGAGCCGAGCCAGAGGGATCACATTTGTGGGAATCACTCAAAGATAGCCAGAAGATCCATTTTGAAGAGCCAAAAATCTACTCAAGAGGGCAGGTTTCTCCTTTAATTCCTCTAGGTGCCTTTAGGGATTTCTTATGTTTTGTTTTATATTTTCTCTTGAGATGTTTTTATTCATTATGAACTAAACCCTTCAGATACACCAAGGGATGAAACCTAGATGAATTTTGTTATTATTTTCTAAATTATATGATAAATACTTAGTTTGTTCTTAATTATGTTGCTTAATCCAAATCGATGTGCTTAGGTGGAGGAGGAATAGACCTCGCTTAAGAGTAGATCTAGCATAATTAAGCGAGTTGATCGAACGCCTAAAGATAAGGTTACAATATTTTACTAGATTAGGGTGACACCTAATATGGTAACCCATTGATCGATTTACTGCTACTCTAGGGGGTTATTATAAGCGAACGAGAATTACACTAATTAACTTAGGGTTAGACGGTATTCGCCTCGAGAGAGGGTTTAATACAGGTTAGGGAGTCCTATGGATCAAAATAAGTAAAGAAATCAAATGATTCAGTAATAAGTAACAACTGAAGTCTAGGTGGATTCTTCCTGAGGGTATCGTCATAATCAATTAAGTTTTTTCAAGTTATTTCCCTGTAACATCCTGAATAGGGCCTATGCATTTCCAGTTTAATTGTATGAAATGACAAGTTTTAAGTACTATGAATAAATTTTTGATACTTTTGGAAACCTAGAAATGCATGGAAATGGAAATGGAAATGGAAATGAAAATGGAAATGGAAATGGAAATGGAAATGGAAATGGAAATGGAAATGGACATTTTTGGAAATTTAGACATTTTTGGAAACCTAGACATTTTTGGAAACTTAGACATTTTTGGAAACTTAGACATTTTGGGAAACCTGAACATTTTGGAAACTTGAACATTTAGGAAACTTGAACATTTTGGAAACTTGAACATTTTGGAAACCTAGACATTTTGGGAAACTTGAACATTTTGGAAACCTGGAAAATACAGAGCCGCGCGAAAATTTTAGGAAACTTAAAATTGACCCCGGAATGTTGAATTTAAGAGCCCAAAAGGGAACTTAGGGCCAAGTGACCCTAAAAATATAAAGCACAGGAAATTTGACCCAACAACGGACTTGGAAATGTGGCCTGAAGATGCCACCAAAGGCCTTAGGAAATGGCCCAAATACAAGAGGCTTTTGGGCCTGAGTTTGAGACATCCAGGAAGCAAATAATGAAGGCCTTATTTTGCTTCCGTAAAATTGAGGTGGACGGCATGGGTTTCTAGAAAAGGAAGAGTTTTATTCACATAAATATGTGAATAATAAGAGATAAATAAAGGAGTTTTATTCACATAAATATGTGAATAATAAGAGATAAATAAAGGAGTTTTATCCACATAAATATGTGAATAATAAGAGATAAATAAAGGAGTTTTATTCACATAAATATGTGAATAATAAGAGATAATATTATCTTAAAGGAGAGTGGTGGCCAAGTCAAGGACTCTTGGCCTAGCAAATTTATATAAAAGGAGAACCCAAGGTCTTTTTCTCTCATCTTTCCAAGTAGCCAAAATCCTTTGCTCTCTCCCTCTCCAATTTTCTTTCTATCTTTTCTTCTTCTCTTTCTTCATCATCAAGCCAAAACCTTTTTCTTTTGATCCCCGATTAAATCTCCATAGCCAAACCCCAAACTCTAGGCAAGGAAGCAATCGGTCAAGGCATTAAGGATCTTTTTACAACCGTCGAATACAAGGAGGAATCTTTCGGAAATCTAAGGATCCAAGGTAAGATAATTTATTCGATTAAAGGTTATGATGTATATGTTAGATTAGATCTAACATGAAAATTTCGACAGACATATATAGGGCAAGGAATTCTCTTGATTTGGAATTTGTATGGTAAGTGATATTCGCCAAGGCTTAATTTTGGTATTTGGAATTATTTTTCATTATTTCAAAAGCCGAAAACTCACATAGTTACATGATTTAGTATTAGCCGATTTCAAGGAAAAAGGATACTAGTAATTTCGGGATTTGATTTACAATCATCCAAATCGGCAAAGGTGAGTTTCTTTTTACAAATCCTACTAGGATTTCGTTTTGTTTAAGCCAAAAAGGGTTTATTAATGTGTTTTAATTGGTGGGCCGAATATAGGAATTAATAGATCTAAAATTAGATCGGGATTCTCGAGATCTCAAGGAATCTATTAAGCGAAACAGGTGTGTACCCTTACTATCCTTCGATATTTTATGGCTAAATATTTTAATATATGATATGAATAATAATGTGAATGTGGCTATGTACCACAAATGTGGCAAAAAGTACCTGTGCACGTTTCCTACTCGATAGGATTGTGAAAATGTTATTTTATAACATGCGAACATATGTATATGAACATGAAATTAGTTATGCACAATATATATATTTTGGGGCATTCGGGATTTATGTGAAAGGGGAGAACAGTGTTGACTTGGTCTCACCAACGAAGGTGTTGACTTGGTCTCACTAACGAAAAATGTTGACCACGGTCACATTGCGAAATTTTGGTAACTTCGGTTACAAAAGGTGTCTAATGACACAACGTTTAAATTTGATTATAGTGTCTAAAGACACAACGTGGAGAGTAGCGGATGGAGGGTTGACTTAGTAGTCCCCACTGGTGTGTTGGTTGGTACGGGAGTGTAGCGGATGGCTAATTAGGATTGGGTTTGGGTTGCATCATAATTTCATTCTTGTATGGACTTAATGATTTGAACATGAATGCTTGATTTATTGAATGATAGTATTGTGTGCACATTGAGTCTGCTGACTCACCCCGTTAGGGAACTATTTTCGGTGATGAATAAGTGACGGACCGGGCCTAGAGACGTTGAGGTGGCCATGCTACATTCGGAGAATTTATTTAGTTTGGACTTTATTTGATTTAGTTACTTTTATTTTATCTTGGGTTTTACTTGATGTAATAAGGCCATAAGGCCCAGTTGGATTTTCTTTATTTCCGCTTATTCATGTTGATTGTGTTACAATTTATTTTTAATTAAAGTTAAGAAAAACAAAATTTATTTCTTTCAAAATAATAAACCCTAAATTATTTTGTCACCTCACTTAAGTTGGATTTTCAAAATTTGTTAAATGGGTTCCAATCTAAGCCCAATCCAAACAACATTTTTCTAAAAATTTTACAAATTTTCTCTAAGTATCAATTTTTTGAAACCGGTTTTACTTTAGGAACATACCAGATCCGGTCCATTCTCGTAGGTAGGTGTGGGTGTTTCAATTGGTATCGAGCCAGCTTTTAAACTCTCGGCACTGTGGGCTAAGGCCCAAAACGTTTTCAAAGCGAGCCAAATGATTTTTCTTTTAAAGTAAGGGCTTTTGGCATGGCCCCTAAGTCTCCAACCCATGATCCACCGGTAAGTACCCCAACTATATGTGTGATTTTGTGATTTATATAAGGGTAGAAAAGGCATGGAGCGTAGAATAGAATGATAGGAACTTGAACTTTAGGATTAGACTACTCAAACACAAACACATAAGACTTAATGTACTAAACCAACCTATGGCTAAGTCAACGAGCTAGTGGTGTGGTAACCCTTGTACGCATGTCTAGGATTGGATCCCAAGAGCTTGGTATTTAAGCAGTCCTAGTGACTCACCTCCTCTTCGCAGGAATCCTACCTGGTGCGTAGCTTCGGTTCACCATAACTCAGAGGGCTCAGTGGTGTGGCAACCTCTGTGACGCATGTCTAGGAATGGTTTCGGTGGGAGCTTGGTATTTAAGCAGTCCGCGTGACTCACCTCCTCTCCACACGAATCCTGCCTGGTGCGTAGCTTTGGTTCACCCTGACCAAGAGGGCTCGGTCATAGGCTAAACATAATGACTAAAACCCGAAAGGGAACTAGCCATGTTTAAAAAAAAAAAAGAGAAGAGAGAACAAAACAACAAACCCTAGTTTTTCAAACCTTTAAAAATTTTCTTCTAAATCTGAGAAAATTATTTTTACAACATTCTCTGAAAAACTCCTGATTTGCGAAAATTACAAAAATGCCCTTAGCAGTAAAATTACCAAAACGCCCCTGGTTTGTAAAATGTTCAACTACTCAACAACTTTACCAAAGTTTCATGATTTCATAAACATTCAAAAACCCTAATTTGTAAAATATCAAAATACCATGATTTTGAAAAAATTACAAAGTTACCCCTAACTTACAAAACTACCAAAATGACCCTGATTTCCAAAATTTTTGCAACATCCCCATTTTTGAAGGAACCATTTTTTTTTAAAAAAAAAGAACCCTCAAAGTTTTACAACTTTTGAAATACCCGAAATTTATTAAATTTTACAAATTTACCCTGATTTGTGAAAAATTACCAAAATACCCACGAGGTCAAAAATTATCGAAATACCTCGGACTTCAAAATTTTTCCAAATTACCTCGAGATTTTGAATTTCCAAAATAATTTTGACAAAATCACCAAGGAACCCTATTTTGAAAAATTACAAAAATACCCCTATAGGACAAAATTACGAAAATACCCCGGGTAGTGGAAAACAACAACAACAACAAAAACTACAACATTTCTCTGAATGAATGCAAGTTCATACTTGTTTGATGGATGAATGAATGAATGGAAAAGACTGTGTGTTGGTATGAATACGAAAGAACCACTTCTAAAAATTCTTTCCATAAAACTTCTTCGCGGGTAATCAAGTAAAACAAGGACTAATTCATAAAACTTTTTAATCGCGACGTTAGAAATGAGTTCTAAGGAACGTGAACTTAGAGAATGTGCCTAGAAAGTATGATAGTTCTTTAAGATCAGAGTGCACAGCAATAGCGTAGTGTGGTGAGTTAGACTGTACGGATGAACGATAGTAAGTAATTTCGAGGACGAAATTATTTTTAAGGGGGGTAGAACTGTAACATCCTGAATAGGGCCTATGCATTTCCAGTTTAATTGTATGAAATGACAAGTTTTAAGTACTATGAATAAATTTTTGATACTTTTGGAAACCTAGAAATGCATGGAAATGGAAATGGAAATGGAAATGAAAATGGAAATGGAAATGGAAATGGAAATGGAAATGGAAATGGAAATGGACATTTTTGGAAATTTAGACATTTTTGGAAACCTAGACATTTTTGGAAACTTAGACATTTTTGGAAACTTAGACATTTTGGGAAACCTGAACATTTTGGAAACTTGAACATTTAGGAAACTTGAACATTTTGGAAACTTGAACATTTTGGAAACCTAGACATTTTGGGAAACTTGAACATTTTGGAAACACGAAAATATCTGAGCAGCGAAAATTTTAGGAAACTTAAAATCGACCGGAATGTTGAATTTAAGAGCCCAAAGGGAACTTAGGGCCAAGTGACCCTAAAATATAAAGCACGTGAAATTTGACCCAACAACGGACTTGGAAATGTGGCTGAAGATGCCACCAAAGGCCTTAGGAAATGGCCCAAATACAAGAGGCTTTTGGGCTGAGTTTGAGACATCCAGAAGCAAATAATGAAGGCCTTATTTTGCTTCCGTAAGGTGAGGTGGACGGCATGGGTTTCTAGAAAAGGAAGAGTTTTATTCACATAAATATGTGAATAATAAGAGATAAATAAAGGAGTTTTATTCACATAAATATGTGAATAATAAGAGATAAATAAAGGAGTTTTATCCACATAAATATGTGAATAATAAGAGATAAATAAAGGAGTTTTATTCACATAAATATGTGAATAATAAGAGATAATATTATCTTAAAGGAGAGTGGTGGCCAAGTCAAGGACTCTTGGCCTAGCAAATTTATTATAAAAGGAGAACCCAAGGTCTTTTCTCTCATCTTTCCAAGTAGCCAAAATCCTTTGCTCTCTCCCTCTCGCCAATTTTCTTTCTATCTTTTCTTCTTCTCTTTTCTTCATCTGTCAAGCCAAAACCTTTTTCTTTTGATCCCTGATTAAATCTCCATAGCCGAAAACCTGAAACTCTAGGCAAGGAAGCAATCGGTCAAGGCATTAAGGATCTTTTTACAACTGTCGAATACAAGGAGGAATCTTTCGGGAAATCTAAGGATCCAAGGTAAGATAATTTATTCGATTAAAGGTTATGATGTATATGTTAGATTAGATCTAACATGAAAATTTCGACAGACATATAGGGCAAGGAATTCTCTTCAGATTTGGAATTTGTATGGTAAGTGATATTCGGCCAAGGCTTAATTTTGGTATTTGGAATTATTTTTCATTATTTCAAAAGCCGAAAACTCACATGGTTACATGATTTAGTATTAGCCGATTTCAAGGAAAAAGGATACTAGTAATTTCGGGATTTGATTTACAATCATCCAAATCGGCAAAGGTGAGTTTCTTTTTACAAATCCTACTAGGATTTCGTTTTGTTTAAGCCAAAAAGGGTTTATTAATGTGTTTTAATTGGTGGGCGAATATAGGAATTAATAGATCTAAAATTAGATCGGATTCTCGAGATCTCAAGGAATCTATTAAGCGAAACAGTGTGTACCCTTACTATCCTTCGATATTTTATGGCTAAATATTTTAATATATGATATGAATAATAATGTGAATGTGGCTATGTACCACAAATGTGGCAAAAAGTACCTGTGCGTTTCCTACTTCGATAGGATTGTGAAAATGTTATTTTATAACATGCGAACATATGTATATGAACATGAAATTAGTTATGCACAATATATATATTTTTGGGGCATTCGGGATTTATGTGAAAGGGGAGAACAGTGTTGACTTGGTCTCACCAACGAAGGTGTTGACTTGGTCTCACTAACGAAAAATGTTGACCACGGTCACATTGCGAAATTTTGGTAACCGGTTACAACAAAGGTTCAATGACACAACGTTTAAATTTGATTATAGTGTCTAAAGACACAACGTGGAGAATGCGGATGGAGGGTTGACTTAGTAGTCCCACGGTGTGTTGGTTGGTACGGGGAGTGTAGCGGATGGCTAATTAGGATTGGGTTTGGGTTGCATCATAATTTCATTCTTGTATGGACTTAATGATTTGAACATGAATGCTTGATTTATTGAATGATAGTATTGTGTGCACATTGAGTCTGTTGACTCACCCGTTGTGGGAACTATTTTCGGTGATGAACAAAGACTTGACCGGCCGGTGAGACGTTGAGGTGGCCATGCTACATTCGGAGAATTTATTTAGTTTGGACTTTATTTGATTTAGTTACTTTTATTTTATCTTGGGTTTTACTTGATGTAATAAGGCCATAAGGCCCAGTTGGATTTTCTTTATTTCCGCTTATTCATGTTGATTGTGTTACAATTTATTTTTAATTAAAGTTAAGAAAAACAAAATTTATTTCTTTCAAAATAATAAACCCTAAATTATTTTGTCACCTCACTTAAGTTGGATTTTCAAAATTTGTTAAATGGGTTCCAATCTAAGCCCAATCCAAACAACATTTTTCTAAAAATTTTACAAATTTTCTCTAAGTATCGAATTTTTTTGAAACCGGTTTACTTTAGGAACATACCAGATCCGGTCCATTCTCGTGGGCCGGGTGTGGGGTGTTTCATTCCCAACTCGTTCTTTTTGTCTTTGCGTCTTTAGCTTAGTAGTCGTTAAATTAGATTAAATCGACCAATCACTCCACATTTTAGGATAAATAATAGAAAGAAAGTGAGTATTAGTACTTTTAGTTCCTTTGGGTTCGATAATCTTGTCTTGCCTAAGCTATACTACTATTCGATAGGTACACTTGCCTTTAAGTCGTTGTCAGAGTTAGTTTCCATGTTTGATCATTCTACTTATAAATTTTAGAGCTCTGATTTCAACGATCACTGAGCCACCAGAATCATATACGGTAATATAATCGGCACATAGCCTTGGGTAAATACGTTTAACACAAGCCATAATCACGATGGCACATAGCCATTATCGAATTTGTGGCAATACCACCGTGCTACACTTCTCTTTATTCAAATTTTCCCATCCCATGCAATATGTAAAAATACAACATACATAATAACATAAAATATTCACATGTATAACAACCATTAGTCTAGTAATTTATTACGGTGAATCGGACCATTATTGAGCTTTGTAATTTGGCCCACTAAGGCATTCTAGAAAATAGGCCCATAGGGGCATTTCGATAAATCAGCCCATAGGGGCATTTCAGTAAATCGTCCCATAGGGGTATTTCGATAATTCGGCCCATAAGGGTATTTTCGTAACTCGGCCCATAGGGAATTTTTGTAAGTTAACACTTTTAAAGGTATTTAAGCAATACGGCCCGTTAAGGCATTTTGACACAAACGACCCATTGAGGGTATTTTTGAAATTCAGCCCATAAGGGCATTTTCGTAAATTTTACAAATTAACTCCAATTTTGACAAATATTAATATTCACGATGTTTAGGTAATACACTCTATTCGTACCAATATACCGATATTAAGTTTTTAAACAACATCGACCGATATTTCTAATATGATGCTAAATCACAGATTTACGATATTTCGGTGTGAGATTACACACCTGATTACTGTAAATATTAAACCCTCTTGATCGTCGGCACTCTCAATATCGTGAACGACCACGATTTGTTTATTCTCACCGGATGATGGTCCACAGCCCGGTGGGAAATCTCGAACCGTCGAAATCACTCTACGTTTGAAGTTAGGAGTAGGAATAGCAAATCCACTCCTTTTGTGTTCTCAATAGCTTTTCCTTTCATATTGGTTCCACTTCCCTCCATAGGAAAAATCTCCGTTAGGAAACTACTATAAGAGAAAGTAAGTGTTTTAGTGATAAGAGTAGGCTTACCACTATTTCTGAAGGATCCATGAGTGGAGAAGAATGATCGATATAATCCCTAGAATAAGCGTTTATACATAATCATCAATTCATTTTTAGCGGAATAACAAAATATTGAGATATATCAAGATGAACTTAAAGAAATCCCTTACCGTGATGGTAATAGATCCACTTCTATCGATTAGGAGTAAGGCTAGAAATTATTCGGCTAAGATATGGTATTCGGCCACCCACTAGAACACTACGAAAAAGAGTTGATCGCGTTTTGAGAGAGTAGAGGAAATGATGTTTTCGGTTAAGAAAACCATTACATGTCAAGGGCGCATATTCGGCATGAAGAAAGGAAATTGAAAAGAAGAGTATTACTTACCGATTCGGTCAAGAAGATAGTGTCAATATGAACGAGAAAGAAATAATGAAGAATGTATGAAGGTTTCAAAACTTCGACTATGGAGGAAAAACGAGCAAGAAGATTCATCTATGATAATATGAATTGAAGGAGAAGAAAGAAAGGTTGAAGAATTTTTGAAAAAGAAAAAGAAAGAATGGAGAATGAGTGCTAACTAGTTTCGGCTATCAAAGGGAAATGAGCAAATAAATTGAACAAAATGGCTAGATGGTTTTGGCAAAACAAAGGAAAAAGATGCTCACTTTTGGCTTTGGAGTTTCGACAATGAGGGAAGAAATTTGAAAATGAAAAATACACCAAAATGCTAAGAAGAAAAAAACCTCTCATGCACCAATATTTTCCAAAAGCCTAAAGAAAATTCGGTTATCCTTTTCCCCCTACAAACCGTGTATCACTTTTGCCAAAAGGATGAATGTTGACCAAAATAATCTTTCCAAAACATTCTCCATATAATAGGCCAACATGTTCCCTTCTCTTTCATTTTTCTTTTGATTCTTTCTTTCCTTTTCCCTTATCTTCCTTCTTACCATATTCCTTAGCCTCCTTTCCATAAATAAAAAGTCTTCCTTACCTTACTTAGGACCATGGCCGACACTTGGGATAGGAATAAAAAATAAATCTAAAATTTGTAAAAGATAGGATTCAAACCCCTTCCTTCCATGCTCTCCACCTGACACCACAACCTCCTTGCCATATGCTCATTTATGCTAGCAAAATACACATTTATTTCTTTAAGTCATTGTGCCACTTACCTATCTCTCCTTAAAGTGCTTAAACATAAAAATTTTACTAAGGCCCAAATCAACACCGAGCCTTCTTAGGACCCCTAAACATACCCAATTAACATTTTTAACTAGCCTATCACATGATATTCTTCAAAACATAGAATTCTAAATTCCAGAATGTTACAATTCTACCTCCTTAAAGAAAATTTCAGCCTCGAAATTTACCTGATTAAAAGAGATGAGGATATTGTTACCGGATCATGCCTTCTGGCTTCTATGTAGCTTCCTCTATCCCATGATTACGCCATAATACCATAACTAACGGTACCGACTTCCTTCTCAGCACCTTAACATCTTGATCTAACATTTGTACTGGCTCCTCTTCAAAAGACAAGTCAGGTCTTAACTCGACTTCCTCCACTGGTACAACATGAGATGGATTCGAACAATAACACCTTAACATAGAGACATGGAATACACTATGTATCTGATTTAACTTCGGAGGTAACTCTAGCTGATAAGCCACTGGCCCAACACGCTTCAGTACACAGTAAGGTCCGATGAATCTAGAGCTTAACTTGCCATTCCGCCCAAATCTTAAGATCTTCTTCCAAGGTGAGACCTTCAGATAGACCTGATCACCCACTGCAAATTCTATATCCTTACGCTTCAAATCCGCGTACGATTTTTGCCTATCAGAAGCTTTCTTTAATCGAGCCCAAATTACTTAACTTTTTCCTCCATTTCTGAAATCAATTCAGGACCCCACAATTGTTGCTCTCCTAGCTCAGTCCAACAAGTAGGAGTACGACACCTACGACCATACAACGCTTCGTAGGGTGCCATCTAGATACTGGATTAATAGTTGTTGTTGTATGCAAACTCTGCCAATGGTAGAAAATCTTCCCAACTACCCCTAAAGTCGATCACACAACCCCTTAACATACCTTCTAGAATCTGGATTACTCTCTCTGACTAACCATCTGTCTGTGGATGAAATACCGTGCTGAAATTTAGTCTTGTCCCTAAAGCTTCATGCAAAGCCTTCCAAAATCGTGATGTAAACCTAAGATCCCTGTCTGATATAATCGACACTGGTACCCCACGTAACCTCACGACTTCTGTTATATACAACTTGGCCAACTTTTGCAATGAATAATCCGTACGAACTGGGAGGAAATGAGCAGTCTTCGTTAACCGATCCACTATCACCCATACGAAATATGTCTTACTAGGTGTTAAGGGTAACCCACTAACAAAGTCTATTGTTATTCTTTCCCATTATCATAATGGGATTTTTACCGGTTGAAGCAACCCTGATGGCAGTTGATGCTTCGCTTTCACCTGCTGACATTCAAGCACTTACTCACGAAGTCGGTAACCTCCTATTTCAATCCTGGCCACCAATATTGCTCATGGAGTTCTCAGTATGTTTCTGATCATTATTTTGTCGAGTTTTAAAATTGATAATGATTGAGATCGAACCTGGAAACTAAATTTGACAATGATTAAAGGCAAGTGTACCTATCGAACAATAGTATAGCTTAGGCAAGATTGGATTGTCGAACCCAAAGGAACTAAAAATACTAATACTCACATTTTTTTTATTCTTTAGCCTAAAATATGGAGTGATTGGTTGATTTAATCTACTTTAATGACTACTAAGCTAAAGACACAAAGACAAAAAGAACAAATTAGGAAATAACTCGATGAAAAACTCAGTTGATCACGGCGATACCCTCAGGAAGAATTCACCTAGACTTCACTTGTTATTTAACACCTAATCGCATTTATTTATTCACTTAGTTTGATCCGTAAGACTCTTCAACGTATATTAAACCCTCTTTTCAAGCGAATAATGTCTAACCTTAGGTTAATTAGTTGAACTCTCATTTTCTTATAATAACCCCGTAAAATAGTAGTAAATCGATCTATGGACTCCCATATTAGGTTTCACCCTAATTCGAGAAAATCTCGTCACCCTATCTTTAGGTGTGCGATCAACTCCACTTAAGTATGCTAGATCTACTCTCAAGCAGGGTCTATTCCTCCTCCACCTAAGCACATCAGATTTGGATTAAGCATGCACAATTAAGAACAAACTAAGTATTTATCATATAATTCAGAAAACAATAACAAGATTCATCTAGGTTTCACCCCCTTCAAGTATCTGAAAGGTTTAGTTCATAATGAATAAAGAAAATATCTCAAGAGAAAAGATAAAACAAAACATAAGAAATCCCAAAAACCCCCTGAAGGAATTGTGTAACACCCCAAACCCGGTCAATACACCACGACCGAATCTGGTATGTTACAGGGAAAAATGTATTTGAGAGATTTAGGTTTAAGTTTAGGAGTTTGTTAAAATCATCTTGCTAAATTTGTACTTGAAGAAAATCTTGGGGATGACTGTTTTAAAACCGATGGTGCATTTGAAAACCCGATAATTTTGAAAACTTAATCAAATATGTAAGTAAAACAAGTTTATCTCGTTTAAAAATTCAAATAATCCTTGTTGTTGCTTAAAAACATTTTTGACTTAGTACGAGAATGCATTCAAGTTGGAGAACATTTGAGTTTCATTTATCTTAAATTATAGTGTGATACCCGATGGTAAAGTTTAAAACATATCGCTTGTAGTTTGAAAAGCTTATCTTTACAAATTTTAGCCAAATCTTAACCCAATAAATTATTAAGGCATATTTGAAATCCAATCTAAGCATGTAAATAACAAAACATAAGTTTAAAAAGGCCTTTTACAATCCAAATAAACCAAATGAAAAACCAGTCAAATAAAGTACCAAGTTTAAATCAATGCAACTTCAAATTTATCTATGGCATGGGCACCTCGAGTCCATCCCGGCTCCATGTCCGCGATCTATGTGTCACCTGAAATGATAAGGGAGAAGGTGAGTCGCAAGACTCAGTGCATAAATCCCTCTCCCGGTATATGCAACATACTAACACACATCATAACAAAGCAATACAATTAATGCACCCGATCCTAACCATCCGTACACCTTTTCTACCCCGTGTGGTACCAAACCACTGGTGGTGCCAAACCACTGGTAACCCAAAGTCATGATATCCATCAATGTGGTGCCAACCCACTGGTGACCCAAAGTCACAAATAATCAATCTGTGGGGCCAACCCACGTGTGATACCAAATCACTGGCGACAATCCCGTATCTGAAGAGTGGGGCCAACCCACGGTGGTGTTAAACCATAGGGACTAGTCGCTATGAGGTGCCAAACCACTGGTGTCCCAAAGACACAAGTGTGATACCAAATCACTGGTGACCGTAGTCACGATTAAAATGATGGGGCCAACCCATCGTGTGATACCAAATCACTAGCGTCAATCCCGTAAAATCAATCGTGGGGCCAACCCACTGTGGTGCTAAGCCACTGGGACGAGACGCGGAGGTGCCAAACCTCTGGTGACCCAAAGTCACAATAATCAATCTGTGGTACCAAACCACTAGAGGTGCCAAACCTCTGGTGTCCCAAAGACACGGATATCATATCCCCCTCCTCTCATATCACCCAATAACATATCATACTAATGCAAATCGTGCAATCATGCTATCATGCTCACATGCTTAATATGACATCTCAAAATACATACACCATAAATCATGATATCACATATCATCATAGATCTCGTAATGAAACAGACTTACCCGAATCCGTATCCATACCTCATTGGGTATTAAATCAGTCAACCATACTGTTTCACTTACACAATCAGGTTATTAACATATTACTCAGTAAGAAGGTGTGTTAGTTTACACACCTGTTAACACGCAAGCTTAACCCAACGAACCGATCTAAATCCCTCGATACCCTGCTCCTATAATCGGCCAAACATGAGATTAGCCACTTATACCTTTCAGCCAAAACCATTAAACCAAAGGGGTTAACATTTACCTTGCAATTGGTTTGGTTTCCTACCAAACCCGAACCAACAATGGTTCTTCTAACAATCGGCCTCCCCCTAAAACACAAACCATTAGCCTCACAAGTCTTTGGCTTAACAACCTCTAAAAGAACGACCCTTAAAGCAACCTCTTACCACCACTTACCCAACGATTATCGAGAAGGAAGACTCTCTGCTTGCTTCCAAATCCAAAGGCCCTATAACGAAATGATTAATCAAACAAATTAACTCCTTTCAACCAACCAACATCGGTTTAACCAAACCGAATCAACAACAAACAAGGGGAAAAAGATGGCCTTACGGCCAAAACTTACCTTCCTCACCGATTGAACCACCAATCGATATTATCACCACACACAAGAATCGGCCACAAGACAACTACTAGGAGAGGAAAGATTCTACCAAAGTGCAAAACTAATAAGAAAAGGGAAGTTTCGCAACACAAGAAAGAGATTCTACTAGCACCTAAACAAGAGGAAATAGGATTCGGCCAAGGTGTTTAACACACCTATGTTCGACTTTGAGTGGAAAGAAAAGGGAGAGTAGAGGTGAGATTGAGAGGTTTCTTAAGAGAAGTGGGAAGAAACAGATGGTGACAATCGGCTAAGGAGTTTTGGAAAAATAAAGAAAGTAAAAGATGAAAAGAGGAGGGTGCTTTGGTTTGAAAGAAAAGAAATGAAGGAAGGTCTTATGGAGAAGGGAGTTTGACTAACAAGGTTCCAAGAGAAGAAAAAGTATGAGAAGAAGAGAATGCCAGTTTCGGTTTACACAAGATGAAAATAAGAAGAAATGGGAACAAACATTCGGCCACACACACACATTAAATTAATAGATGCAAAGTAACTTTTTGGAAAAAAGGTTGCTTGGACTTTCGGTTTAAGGAGAAAAAAATGGAAAAAAAATACACTTAAAATTTCGGCTAACTTTTTGACTAAAGGAGAATTTGGCTTACCAATTTTTGCTTTGATCGAAAATGCTAAAGATAGCCAAAAGAAATTGACACTCTATTTTCCCCATACCAAGCCGTCCACTCACCCCCAAGAGCTCTCCAATATTCGGCCATCACCTACAACCACTCCCCAAACACTCCAAGCCATCCATTCAAACTAGTTTGAACTAGTCTCCTCCTAAATTCACTCTCCACCCACCATTTGAACATTTGACTTGGTCCAAGGCGAGTTTGAACGCCTACAACTCCTCCCCTCCATGCCAGTCAAAATAGAAGCCAAAATGGAGCACTCTGCAGCTTGAACACAAGACCTCCTCCCGCAAGTGGCGTCACACACACAAGCCTCAAGTGGCGCCTATCTTGCCACTCCACCACTTATTTGTTATGCTAAAATTCACCTAAAGATATTTATAAACCCCAGCTCCTTCAGCTCCTCCCACCTAAGCCTAAAAGCAAAGATTTTTCCTACCACTCAGGCTTACACCTAGCTTATAACTAAGCCCCAAAAACATCAAAACAATAACATAGCACACCATGCACATGCAAACAAAGCCATAATAAAATAGCCCCTAACCCGAGATATTACAAATTGAAGGAGAAATCCGTCGTCTTGAGTAAAATTTTGGCTTCTTGAGATGGATCAACTGGCTATATTTGAGTAACTCCCTAAATTGAACTACTCTGGCTTTGGCTCTTTGGCCTCGCTCCACGCTCTGAAAAAAGCCCTGGCAGAAGGCTTCTACCGAACTCCCCCTTAAGTTGCACCCTTGTGTGTTTCTATAGACTTTGAGATGCCTTACTTGTCCCCTAAGTATCTTATTTCAAGTAGAATTCCTACTTGGGTGTTTGAATAGGCTTTGGAATGTGTTTCTTTGCCTTAAAGTATCCTATTTCAAGTAGAATTTCTCTTTTCTGTGGTAGGGACATGGCCATGGTACATGCCCGTGTAAATCATCTTCAGGTCGTGTCTCGATTCCGTCGATTGGGGCATGGCCGTGTAAATCGTGGCATGTCCGTATCTTAGCTAATTGTCAAGGTACGATTGTGTGGCTTGAAGTCCAGGTCGTGTCAATTTCCTCTTTGGCCCAAATTGGCCCTTTTTAAGCCCGTTTCTTGTTCATTTGTCATCGGGTGCTTTCTTGAGTAAAAACATGAAAAGAAAGGATTAAGAGCACCTTTTTACATAAATCAAGGGCTAAATCATCCAAAAGCATATTAAATGTGGGCCTAAAATATGTTAGTTTTACGGTTTATCAAATACCCCCACACTTAAGCTTTTGCTTGTCCTCAAGAAAAATTCTCAACTTATAATTAAAACAAACTTTCCACAATTCATAATCCTCATCAACAATGTCTCATCATAATTCATAGATAATTTATACATGGATAATTTAACCCAAAGACTTCTAAAGATTCAATCAGTTCTAAGTCATACATTTTGTAGCCCGAAAACATAGGTGTCTACCTTTATCTAAATAGTTACCTATGATTCAAAACTGACAAGGATTGACATCCTCACTAAAAATTCACTCAACACACTTGAAGTGTTTAAGGTTTAAGAATAAGCACTCATAAGTCAAACCTGAAAGGTTAATCCCATAGGCTTGCCTAAAAATCAAATCTCCACCACTGTAATATGAGATGATACACAAATCAAAAGGTCTTTAACCCATAGGCTTGGGTTAAAGGTATGGATAAAGGCTGAATTAGAAGGTTAGAATCGAGATCGATTTGACAAATTACCGAACTAGAAAAAATGAACTAATAACCTGAATAATTACATCTCATGACAATTTAAATAGTAATAATACGGGCTTCTTCTTCAAGATGCTGGATTTAAACATATAAGCTCTCTTAATTACAGAACTAATAATGAATGTACTTCATTTTTTTTTTAAGAACAAAATAATAAATACATAATAAGAAGAAACTTTATCAACTGGAAATAAGTAATTAGGCAACTGATCAAATTAATTCTCGATAGAAGGGTAGTCAAAAGAATGGTGATAACAAATACGAGCGGGGTTTTTAGTTTAATATTAGTAGGTGAATCAATAAAAAGGGTTGTTAGGATCAACGGGGTTTACTAAGTGTTAATTTGTGAAGGTAGGCTTTTTAGTGGAGTGAATAGGTTAAAACCTAGGTGCCTTTATCATGTCAGTATATCAAATCAATTAATGTGGTCTCAACATGAATAATCAAGGCAAGTTCTAGAATAATAATTCAGTGTTGGCACACTCATAATTTAAAAGGTGAGCATGAAAAAGAATATATGCTCTATAAGGCTCAAAATCTCACAAAAATTATGGGTATTTGACATCAATCTTATAAATTTCAAACTTCAAGGTAATATTCAAATTCAATTCAACAACCTAGAAATTTTTTTATTCTTGAAAAATAGACTTATCATGCTTGATTCTCTAGTATCTTAAAGTTTAAATCATCAATGCACAATTATCAACGACTTAATCCAAAACATATCAATAAGAATCATAAATCATCAGAAATTTCATCCTAATTAATAATATGAGAAAAATACTTAAAAACAAGATTAAATTCAATATTTTTAGAATCATGTAAAAAGTTAGCCACTTAATCCCCCCACACTTAAGATGTACATTGCCCTCAATGTACAAAGATAGATAAATAATCTTGTAATAGTGAAATCAAAAGAGAAGGGGAGAAGTGACACTTCCTGAATTTTGGATGACTCCGAGAGTTGGCCGAGGTCGTGGTGGAAGATGTGTTGGAGTAAGCGGTGGTGGCATTTTTTATGGGCCTGGTGAGGTGGCTGTCGATGCGCTCTTTGCGAGATGAAGAAATTTGGTAGCTTGCGAAGATATAGCCAGAAATTCTAACGAAACATTAATAATATGCTAATAATATAATTAAAGACAAAGAAAATAAAGAAAAGGAGACTAAGAAAAAAATAGAAATTAAGAGAAAAGACTAATGGACTAAGGAGTCCTTATTGTTGAATGGTTCGCGAGGTGGGTGTGACCTCTAAGGCTGTGGTGCGTGATTACCAAGCAGCCTTTAGAACCTGACACTTAGAAACTAAAAGAAATTAAGATATATTAAGCAGAAGAGAAGTATAGATAAGTAGGATAAAGGGGAAAATAAATGTAAATAAAAATTTAAATGGTCTCAAAGACCCTTGGCTTGTTGTTTGGATGAAGCGGTCGGCATGAACTTATGTGTAGGGTCTCCCTTGTGGAGACTATGCATGCTTTCTTATGCTTCTTCATCATGGCTTTGGTATGGCTCAAGGGCTGCAGAGACTTGTTTGTGTAGATGTGGAGATTTGAGAGGAATGAGGAAGGGAAGAGGTGGGAGCTAGGATGAATGGGTAAGGGTGGTTGGGTTTAACTAGAGGCTTGCTTCTGGTACATTCCCACACCCGGGACCGAGGGCGAGTCGAATCACACGGTCGCCTCCCATGACCGTGTCTTGTCCGTGGTCGATAAGTCAGTGTCTTCACATGGTCGTATCGCATGGCCGTGTGCTAGGCGTGTTGGTATGCCACGCTCATTCCTCCATTGTCACGCTCGTTCTTGAAATGGCAGTATTGGCCCACGACCGCCACGCACGGCCGTGGTGGGGTAGGTAGGCCCGTGACTTTCAAATGTTGGTTGGGGCAGGATTTGTACCATCTCTGTTATGTCAATACAGCGATTCAGAGTACCTACACAGTAATGGCAACGACCGTGTGGTCTGGGGATCTATACTTTCAATTTATTGAAATTCTAAAAGAAAAAATAAAAATAAAAGTAAACAAAAACCACAAAAAAAATTAGTGTTCGGGTTGCCTCTAAGAAGCACTCGTTTAAAGTCTTAAGCTAGACTTTCTTGACATTTGAAAAAGATCAGGGAGGTTTAAAGGTTTGAACATCTTCCCTCATGCTTATAGTTTTATTTTCTCGACAAAGTTCAAGTCGAGAAGCTTTCACCATAGAGGTGTCGAATGTTGGGTTGCTTACCTCGACTGTTCCGTGTGAGAAGATATTGTGTGCCTTAAGAAGGATTTCTCCATTTGGCTTTAGGCCTGTTGCGATGATGTGAGAATCTACTTTGTCTAACACTACATGGTCTCCTATTTTGTAGTGATTGGATGTTCCTACGAGCTCTTCTAGATGCTCCTTCAGTTCTACTTCGTGTGGTTTTCCTTTGACGTGTGTCTTCTATTCTTTTAGTTTGTCGACCTTAAGGTTTTGATCCTTCTTTTTTCGGTTTGGGTTCTATGGGTTGGCCCAAGTTTGTCTTCATGTGGTGTTTCCTACGATGAAGTTTGTACAAATTAATTATCGACTGAATTATCTTTCTTACCTTCATTGGTTGTTGTCCTGGCCTAGTCAAGAGCTTGAAGACTGATTGATTTGTCACCTACACAAAGTACGAGTTCTCCTATGGAAACATCAATTTTAGTCTTCGTAGTTGCTAAGAAGGGTCTTCCTAAAATTAAGGGGATTGTATTATCCTCATCCATATCTAAGACAACAAAATCTACTGGGAAAACAAATTTATCGATTTTGACAAAAACATCTTCAATAATACCCCTAGGAATTCTAACAGTTTTCTCAACAAATTGTATACGCATCCTAGTTTGTTTGGACTTCCCTAGACCTAGTCATTTAAATAATGTATACCGCATGACATTTATGCTTGCCCCTAAATTAGCTAACGCATTATCAATAGTTAGACTACCATTTAGACATGGAATTGTAAAACTCCCTGGATCTTTTAGCTTTTGTGGTAGTCGATTCTGTAACACTGCTAAGCACTTTGCGTTCAATTCCACGTAGTGCTCTTCGTCTAATTTGCGTTTGTTAGTGAGGAGTTGTCTTAAAAATTTCCTCGAATTTGGCATCTGCAAAAGAGCTTCAAGAAGAGGTAAGTTAATATGTAATTTCTTTAAGAGTTTAAGAAACTTACCGAACTGTTCCTCTGAATCGTCTCTTTTCATTGCTTCGGGATAAGGTATGCGAGGTTGGTACTCCTTGATTACAGGTTTTGGCTTTTCTTGTGTTATCTCTATCTTACCTTTGTCTCCCTCGTTTTCTTGTACTGAACTGGATTCATCTTCTCTTTTATTGTCATCAGCTGTGATGGCTTGGATTTGTTCTTTCAGGTTAATCTCAGTGTTACTTTGTAGCCGTCCTTGCGGTCATTTTGACATTATCTTCGCAAGTCATTTGACTGTATTAGTGGCTGCCTTGACTGACTTAGTAAGTTCCCTGATTCGGCTCTCTTTGCTTTTAATTGTTTTCTCAGTTTCTTGGAAGCGATTTTCTGTGTTTGCCATGAATTTTGTCAGCATCTCTTCAAGGTTTGGCTTCTTCTCGTGCGGGTATAGTTGATTTTGGAAATTTGGAGGAGGTTGTTGTCTTTAATTTCCTTGAATTCCTTGGCCTCCCCATGAAAAATTTGGGTGGTTCCTCCAACCTAGATTATAGTTGTTACTATAAGAATTATTAATGGATCTGAAATTATTACCTATGTAGTTCATCTGTTCGCTCTCTGCGTCCAGTTGGTATGGTGGGTACTCAGGATTTGCCATAGTTCCACTGGTGTTACACTGCATGACTAGATTTACCTGCGAAGAACACAAACTATCAAGCTTTTTATTCATCATCTCTACCTGTGTTGATAGCATGGCCACTGCATCGAGGTTGTAAACTCCAACTGATTTTGTCAGTTTTGTCCTTATAACTTGCCACTGATAGTTATTCAGTGACATCTCTTCAATTAACTCGTTGGCTCCTTCAGGAGTTTTTTTATTCAGGGTTCCACAGGCGGCTGAATCGATTAGTTGCCTCATTAAGGGTTTTACACCGTTATAGAAAGTTTGGACTTGTAGCCACAAGGGTAGACCATGGTGTGGACACCTCCTCATGAGATCCTTGTATCCCTCCCATACGTCGTATAATGTTTCTAAATCCATCTGCACAAAAGAAGAGATATCATTCCGTAATTTGGCCATTTTGTTCGGTGGGAAATATTTTAATAAAAAGTTTTCAATCATCTGCTCCTATGTAGTGATTGAACCTCATGGTAATGAGTTTAACCACTATTTGCCTTTATTCCTTAATGAAAAGGGAAATAACCGAAGACATATGGCATCATCAGAAATGCCATTTATTTTGAAGGTATCACAGAACTCTAAGAAATTAGCTATATGAGTGTTTGGATCTTCATCCTGCAAACCATCAAATTGAATAAACTGTTGAATCATTTGTATTGTGTTAGCCTTTAATTCAAAATTATTAGCGGCTATAGTAGGCCTAACAATACTCGATTCCGCTCCTGTCAAATGCGGTTTAGCATAATCAAACATTGTGCGTGGAGCATTATTTTCTAGCACATCAGGTGCTAGTGGGTTATTCTCGTCCATCCCTTTAGTAGGATTGGATCTGTCTTCTTGACCTTCCTCTGTGTAATTTAGGGCTCGCCTGATTTCTCTGCAATTCCTACGTCCGGTAGCTTCGATATCACTATCGTATACTAGTTGTCGTCCCGGGTTCCTCCTAGTCATAAACTAGAGTTACTTGCTAGGAAAAGAAAGAAAGAAAATTTAGTAAGTAGAATAAAATAAATTACGAAATTTAAAATAAAAATAATGGCTAAAGTAATAAAAATAGAGTTTTCTTAATATTTTAGTTCCCCGATAACGGTGCCAAAAACTTGATCGTTGTTTTGTCAAGTTTTATAATTTAGAATGAATGAGATCGAACCTGCAAACAATGATTAAAGGCAAGTGTACCTATCGAACAGTAGTATAGCTTAGGCAAGACCGGATTGTTGAACCCAAAGGAACTAAAAGTACTAATACTCACTTTCTTTTTTATTATTTAGCCTAAAAAATGGAGTGATTGGTTGATTTAATCTAATTTAATGACTACTAAGCTAAAGACACAAAGACAAAAAGAACAAAATGAGAAATAACTTGATGAAAAACTCAGTTGATCACGAGGATACCCTCAGGAAGAATTCACCTAGACTTCACTTGTTATTTAACACTGAATCATATAATTCATTCACTTAGTTTGATTCGTAAGACTCCCTAATGTGTATTAAACCCCCTCGAGGCGAATAACGTCTAACCCTAGGTTAATTAGTGGAACTCTCGTTCTCTTATAATAACCCCCTAGAATAGTTGTAAATCGATCTATGGACTCCCATATTAGGTTTCACCCTAATTCGGCAAAATCTCGTCACCCTATCTTTAGGTGTGCGATCAACTCCGCTTAATTATGCTAGATCTACTCTTAAGCAGGGTCTATTCCTCCTCCACCTAAGCACATCAGATTTGGATTAAGCATGAACAATTAAGAACAAACTAAGTATTTATCATATAATTCAGAAAATGGTAACAAGATTCATCTAGATTTCATCCCCTTCAAGTATCTGAAGGGTTTAGTTCATAATGAATAAAGAAAACATCTCAAGAGAAAAGATAAAACAAAGCATAAGAAATCCCAAAAACCCTTGATGGAATTGAAGGAGAAATTGGCCATCTTGAGTAGAATTTCGGCTCCCTGAGATGGATCAACTGGCAATCTTCAAGTAATTCCCTGAATTGAACTGCTCTAGCTTCAGCTCTTTAGCCTCACTCCACGCCCCGAAAAAGACCCTGGCAGAAGGCTTCTGCCGAACTCCCCCTTAAGTTGCACCCTTAGGTGTTTATATAGAATTTGAGATGCCTTACTTGGCCCCTAAGTATCCTAATTAAGGTATAATTCATACTCGGGTGTTTGAATAGGCTTTGGAATGTGTTTTTTTACCTCAAAGTATCCTATTCCGAGTAGAATTGCTCTTTTCTGCGGCAGGGACATGGCCATGGTATACGCCCGTGTAAATCGTCTTCAGGCTGTGTCTCGATTCTATTGATTGGGGCACAGCCGTGTAAATTGTGGCATGGTCGTGTCTTAGTTAATTGTTGAGGCACGGCGGTGTGGCTTGAAGTTCAGGCCGTGTCGATTTCCTCTTTGGCCCAAATTGGCCCGTTTTAAGCCCGTTTCTTGTTCTTTTCATCCTCGGGTGCTTTCCTGAGTAAAAACACGAAAAAGAAAGGATTAAGAGCACCTTTTTACATAAATCAACGGCTATATCATTCAAAAGTATACTAAATGTGGGCCTAAAATATGTTACTTTTACGGTTTACCAGTTTCCCCTGGGTTGCATAGCATATGGGCTACTATGCGCCTCACGCAGAATAATTTGTCTCAATTCTGAATTCCTGGGCATACAACCTCTTCCACAGAAACACAATACTCCATCACTATTTAAACCAAAATCCCCTATCTCACAACTTTCCACTTGCTGAAGTCGAGAACCCAATACTTCATCTAACAACTGCTTTTCCTTAATTTGATTTACCCACACAGGCTTCACTTGAAGTTTGGCTAATAGGCTACCATCTTTATAAAGGCTGAAAGGAGCGAACATCGCTCTCAAATTCGCTATCACCTTATGGCTTAACGCATCTACCACCACGTTAGCCTTTCCTAGATGATACTCGATTGAGAAGTCATAATCTTTCAAGGGCATGTGGCTTGGCCGTGTGACCCAACTCAGAGAGTTATACTGGCACAGACACGAGCTAGGACATAGCCCTGTGTCCCTATTTTTATTATTACACGGCCTAAGACACGGGTGTGTGTCTGAGCTGTGTGAGTCACACGGCCGTGTAACCCCTATAGTTCAAATTTTCTAACTTTTTCTTAATGTTTCAAATGTTTGAAATTTAGTCCCGAATCATTTTTAAAGTGTTTCTAAGGCCTTGAGGGTTCAATTAAGGGATGAAATGCATGTATATGAATGGTGTCGAAACCATTTTTTTATTAAGTTTGGAAATGGGATTGACTTTAAAATGACAGATAGAGTCGCCACCAATCCTTTTTGTTGCGGTGTGATCGAATCACCTATAAAACATTTTATTATATTTAAAAGAAATTAATTTTTGTCTACAAATTCCAAAAATAGGTTCAGTAGCCTGTTACGTACGAGGAAGGATTAGCACCCTCGCAATGCCCAAAATTGGTATCAAATTGATTAATTAATGTCCTAACATCGAAAATTTGAAAGGATTTAGAAATTATTCTTTTGAAAGAATGTTAATTAATTTTGAATTGAATCTCAAGATTCATTCGTTCCAAAAGATTAAAAACATCACATCCAATACATTAGGATATGACACATTTATACCTCGATATCGAGATCATCTTTGATTTTCAAAATATGAAATTAAAAGGATATTTGGTTATTTGGTTCAAGCAGAAAATTGACACCCAGCACGTTAGGGCGCAATTCTTCGAATTTCCAAACACACAAATATTACCTTATTTTGAAGAATTTTCAAATACGCAATTTTAAAATTGGCTCAAAAAGCATTTTATTTGGTATACATATAATAAAAATGAAACATTTAGTAAATGCTCGAATACATTAGAATTTGAGACATAAAACAATAACGAGTAGCATAAGCATATCATTAAGCATGAAGTAATATACAAACTCAACATTATAGGAATGAACATAATTATAGATATAATTTAACGCACAAATATACAATAACAATAACCACATGGTTAAAACATATTAACAATCAATAATAATTCTACAATATTTATGATGGCAAACTAATATAAAACAAAATTTGAATGCTAACAAATGTGTTTAAAATAAATAAAGAAAGTGGATTTTGAAATCAACAATTTATGAAATCATTTAAAATGAAATAATTTGTAAATGAACTTGTGAAATGTATATTTTAAAAATTTTGAAAAAAACATAATATATGCATTTAAATGTATACAAAAACATATACAAGTAATAATATATAAATATGTATGAAATAAATTAAAATATACAATAAAATATGATCTTTCAAATTAATAAATTATATACGCTAAATTTAAAATAGAAAAACACACACACACACACATATATATATATATATATATATATATGAGCAATTTTAAATGAAATTAAATGTACATATAGATAGGTTTAAGAGGAAATATATACATAAAATAATGTGAGAACCAATAATTTGTATGAATAATAACATGTAATTGTATTTAAATTAAAAATTATAAGAGTCATCCAAGAAATACATAATATATGATGTTGAAATGAAACATTTATACAAGTAATAAAATACATTAAAATGAAAAATAAAACAAATTAAAACATTATAAATTCAATTTCCAAAACGATTTTATTAAAAAGCTTGGATAATAACTAAATTGTCTACTATAAAAGTTACGAGAATTATAAACAAAAATTAATGCTTAATCGAAATAAAAATATAATTAGAAGGCTAATTTATATATAAATAAAATTATTTAATCAAGTCAAGTATCAAACTGAGATGCGCACAAATAATCAGGGGTTAAAAGTACAAATATTCCTATAGCCGAAACGTAGTGTACAAATTGGATCAAATCGACATAATGCATAAATTACAGAGATCAATTAAAAAACAAAGAAAATAAACTGGGACCAATCAAAACAGCAGCACGAAAGAGAAGGACTAATGCACAAATTATCCCTTCAACGCGAAAACGCGTGGATCCTTAGGATATCGGGTCAGGTCGAACCGAGTCACTCTATACGGCGTCATTTTAAGGCTATTAAAATAAGCCTAAATGATGTCGTTTTCTTAATGGCCACCAACCCTTTAAAAAACAAATTAAACTCCCTGCTAATCTCTTTTGATGAAACCCTAGCCCCCATTTTCATTTCCCCCTCACCGAAACCCCAAAATAGCTTCCTACCAACGATCCACCATTTCAATTGGTGGTCGGGGTGAAAGCTTCGACGGGCACTCATCAAAACGGGTGTAAAAGGCTCTAATTTCCTTTGGGCGCACTTTCGACAAAGGAGACAGAGCCCAAACGATGCTGCCCGAAATCAGGTATATCCCTCTCCTTTCCTTTTTTTCATGTAGAAAAAGAAAGAAAGAAATCAATGCTACAGAACTGGATTTGAAGAATAAAGAAAATAAAATCGAAAAGAAACCTTTTGAATCTCTGTTTCTGGTTTATATTGCTCTGAATTCTCTCTATGCATAAAAAAAGTTACAAGAATGCTGATTCGGTTTTATAGCCGAATTGAAATATAATTCTTTTTTCTATATATTTTTTTTGCTATTTCTCTACTATTAGAGGCCCTATTTGTAGGTACGGAAGGCACGGACGTGGCGTACGGTGCCGCGTAGGGCATGCGGGAGCACAGGCCGTGACGCGCATGGAGGCACATGCGAGGGGGGCTACCGTGGGGCTTGGAAATCTCTGGAAGCTCTCCTAGGGTTTCTACTAAAGCTATTTGGGCCATCAAGCTTAATTAGGTATTGGGCCATACCTGGTTTAGGTCTTTAAAACATTTGGGCTGAGGGTTTTGTGTAATGGACATTAGACTGTTAATTTTTTGTGCTTTATTATAATTTATTGGTTTTTTTTAATTTTGGTTTTTGATTAATAAAATTGTTAATTGGGCCCGGGGATATTGGGCCTATTACAATTGCCCCTCTTTGCTCATTGTCGTGTAACGAGAATAGAGCAAAGACTTTAAAAAGGGCCAATTTTGCCTGGTCTTGCCTCTTTCAGTACTTTTCTTCTTCGACTAGCTTCGTTCCATCTCGTTGCATCTTCAGGAAATAGGAACTAGCGCTTCAATCCGATTCAAGGATATTAGACTTGTAGCTTCAATTTGCTCCATCGCAGCTTCGGGGAAATAAGATTTGCTATATTCTGTCTACTTCACTGCGACTTTAGTGAGACAAGGTTGGTGGTGAATTTGATCCGACCTACTGCAACTTCAGAGGTATAGGATTTGTCATTTTAATCTACTCCACTTGTAACACCCCAAACCCAACCCAGACGCTATGGACAGATCTAGCATGTCACATCAAAAGGAAGTTGAAAAGCTAAGCGTTCATTAAAAATGTTGCATCTCTTTTTGAAACCTGGAGTTTCGTTGTTTATTTTCAAAACAAGATTTTCTTAATGTCCATTTTTGTAAAGTTGCCATTATTTAAAAAAACTTTTTTTTGTGAAAATCGAACTTGAATAGTTACGAAACATGATATTTTGAAAACAGTTATTAATATTTTATTAAAACCCAGTGTTTAATCGATTAACAATTTAATAATAGTCGAAATGAAAGTTTAAAAGGAAAATAAAATCCAATCGCCTTATTAGAAAATATTAACCCCAAAATAATTTACATAAAAAATAATAAAACTGGATTTACTAAGTTTTGTGAGAAGTAATTCCGATGTATGGCCACCACCGAGTCCTCCGCAGCTCCAAATCCTCTAACGCTGGGGATTACTTGCAAGGTTAAGGGAAAGGGGGTGAGTTACGAGAACTCAGTGTGTAATCCCCTATAACAGTCACTATCTAGGCCTAAGCCCTTACGGTATCGGCCTGGGCCTAAGCCCTATACGGTAACAAGCTGGGCCTAAGCCCCAAAATCATGATAATGCAACAAAAATGCAGCCCAACCCAATCCAACCACCACACCACCCATGCCAACCAATCACACCATGTGGGGATCAAGTCAACCCACCCCGCCAAATGCATCAGTATTGCAGTCAAGCTACTAGTATATATATACGGCTATTAAGCCTTCAATAGTGGTATTATAATTGGCACAGAGCCATCAATAACTGTATTACGCATGGCACATATCCATCAGTGATGATAATATAATCGGCACATAGCCTTGGGTAAATATGATCGACATAAAGTATCTATATCTGTTAGGCACATAGCCACGGGTAAACACGATTGGCACAAAGTCATAATCAAGTGGGACAGAGCCAAGGTCTCCAATAATGCAACCAAACTTCTAATAACGGTATATGTGGTTGAGCCACTAAATTAAGAATATGTGGCGATGCCACAATAACGGTATGTGGTAGAGCCACTAAGCTACACTTCCTCCAAACATCAAACATGTAATAGCCTGATTTAGGGCCTACTTGAAATAGTGGTACGATGCCACGAATCTAAGGTGAAATTATGAGTTTTTAAGGTTTATGCCATGTTTGCATGCTAGTGTGAAAGTTTCATGAAGCAATTTTTGTTAAATTGAGGTTGAATGGTCCAAAAGGACTAAATTGTAAAAGTTGTAAAATATGAGTTTCTAGAAGCTTTTTGTATGAAATAGCTTTAGAATATCAATTAGAAGTCCTTAAGTAGCAATTTTCCCAAATTATAATTTTTGGACAAAATTGGACATGAGATAGTAAATTGTAAAATTTAGAGAGAAGGGCATTTCGGTCATTTATCAATTTAAGTGATTAAAATGGGAAAAAGATGATAAAAATCTATTCATCTTCTTCCCCTTATTGCCAAAAATCTGAAGACTCCATAGCTAGTGTTCTTCATTTTTTCAAGTTTGCTAGTAAGTTCATTTTAGCCCCGTTTTTAATATTCTTCATATTTTTGAAGTTCACATATTATGAATTAGCAATTTTTAGTTATAAAATGAGCTAAGATGCTTGTTCAAAAATCTACCCATGAATGACATGCTTGTTAAATGATGTTTTATGGAAGTTTATGACAGTTTGATGTTAGATAAACATCTTTTTCTAAGTGAAATTCATGAAAAATGATAGTAAGGACTAATTTGTAAAAGTTATGAAAATTTGTCATACATACTAGAAATAGTGAGAATTGATGATTGTTATAGTGGAGAACATGAATCAGCTAAGCATGAAGTTTAAGAAATTTTAATGAGAATTACTTTACGAGCCTTTGGGCCAAAATACAAATATGAGAAAGTTTAGGGGCAAAATAGTAATTTTGCCAAAGTATGATTAATGAGTCAATTTAGTCAATGTGATTATTAAATGATCTATTTATGATTATAGATCAAGAAAAATGAAGCTCAGATCGAAATCGAGGCAAGAACAAAGTTGAGGACTAAATTGCATATCTACATACATTTTGTATATTGAGGTAAGTTTGTATGCTTTCTAAGCTTTATGATTTTTATCATTGTTTTTCTTAGTATAATGTACACTAATTTCATGGAATTTTTAATGTTATGTTAAACAAAGAAATCAGTGAGATTAAGTATGAGCAAGTCCCGATTAAAGATGAATTTCCCAAGATACTCGATCTACCACATGAGATAAGAAAGTACGTATAAGATCAAGCCAATGCATGGCATCGACAATCAAGCACAGATATCATGTAAGCCCAAGGCATGCTTGGCATTGAACAAGTTATCATGTAAGTCCAAGGCAAGCTTGGCATGGAACAAGTTATCATGTAAGTCCAAGGCAAGCTTGGCATCGAACAAGTTATCATGTAAGTCCAAGTCAAGCATGGCATTGAACAAGTTATCATGTAAGTCCAAGGAAAGCTTGGCATTGAACAAGTTATCATGTAAGTCCAAGGCAAGCTTGGCATTGAAAAGCTATCAAGAGAAAGAAATGCCATGTAAATCCAAGCCAAGGCATGGCATTGGTGAGAACAAGAAAGACTTCACATAAGTCCATGTCAAGACATGGCCTTGAAACCAAGATGAGATATTCCATGTAAGACCGTATCTAGGATATGGCTTTGGCATCAAGATATGTGGGATGAGATTTAGTATCCTCGGTTATTCGCATAAATTCATCGGAAAATGATTAAAGTTAAAACGAGTTAACAAGAAAGCTAGGTAAACAAATCTATTACCAAGTTGAAATTGAGTATCATTTATGTTATTAATGATGAATTAGAGATCATGATTATTTTGTTAAAGTATGTTGATTAATGTGATCAAGTGATGCAGGTACTATGTTTGCCTTACTAGTATGAGAATAGTAAGTATCATGAGACTTGTACGAATTAGTATGATTAAGTAAACTCTATAGCTGAATTTATGATACCCTTGTTATGTCAAATGGTTTATATTAAGCAACTTTATTAATATGTGTTTTATATGCAAACTTACTAAGCTAAATGCTTACGTCTTTAATTTTTTCTTTCTATGTAGTCCCGCCAAGCTAACTTATGGATCGTTGGAGTCAGAGCTCGTAGCACACTATCAATCTCTATTTTGGTATAGCCAAGTTATTTTACTAAGTATGGCATGTATAGGAAGCATTTCATTTTGAGAATATGTTTAAAGAATAGTCATTTTATAGATTATCAAATTTATTATTCTTTTGTATATGGCAAAGTGATTGGCCAAAATTAACTAAGTATGTATGTTTATGGAGATCAATGAAGTATGTAGTAATATTTATGAAAATATATTGAATTGAGCATAAGTTTGGTCTTGATATCATGGTGGCAATTGGCTTGGTAAATAGCCTCTAAGTGGCCATGCGGTTAGACACACGGGCGTGTGTCTAGGCCATGCGTACCCTACACCTTAATATTTTAAGTCAGAATAGGACACGGGCAAATCCCACGGTTGTTTGTTTAGGCCATGTGTGATACACGGTCAGAACATGGGCGTGTGCCCCAAACCGTGCGAATAAGTCAATATAGCAAGGTATAGCATCCGGTTTACATCCACGGACGTGTCAAGGCTGTGGGTAATTAGTCAGTGTCGAACGCAGGCGGAAGACACGGGCATGTGTTAGGGGTATACGGGCATGTCCCAAGTCACATGGGCGTGTGTCCCCTATTTTAAGGAAAGTTTTCATTTGAGTTCCTAAAGTTTCTATATAAGTGTTTAAGGCCTCGTAGGCCCATGAAATGTATGATTAGACTAAGAAAGAGAAGTTTTTTAATTTAGAACAAAATTTATAGCACGTAAGTACATGTTTTAAGTGAGTTCAAGCATGGTAATGTCTCGTATCCAGTCTTAGCATCAAACTCGGGTAGCTACGGTTTAGTCGACTCTAGGAATAATGTAGCACGAGCATAAGTCTAGCTATACATGCAATTCGTAAGAATTTTTTTATAATGATAGTGTGACGACTCTTGATGACTTAAATTATGTTTATACATATAGTAAATGGATCTCGAAAGAGTTGAGGTGGATGATGTAGAAAGTAACGTGCCGGCTCCTACTGAAGGGACGGTACCTAATAAGAATGAGAATAGACCCACTACGCTAAGAATGAGAATGAGAATGATGAATACGTGGTACACGGAGTTCGTTCGTACGAACCCGAATGTATAACCCCCTCCACCTCTGCCTGTTCCACAACCTATCCCCGCAGTCCCTCAAGTAGTAGAAGTAGTAAGAAAAACCTCCAATTGATAGGATTAGGAAACATGGGGTAGAATAATTTCGGGATAGAAAAGATAATGATCCATAAAAGGTTGAATTCTGGATAGAAAATACTATCAAGGTATTTAATGAGTTGTCATGCACACCTGAGGAATGCATAAAGTGTGTAGTTTCTCTTTTAAAAGATGCTGCCTATCAATGGTGGAACACCCTTGTGTTTGTAGTACCAAGGAAAAGGTCACATGGGAATTTTTCCAAGAAGAGTTTAAGAAGAAGTATATCAGTCAAAGATTCGTGGACCAGAAAAGGAAGGAATTCCTAGAACCGAAACAAGTCAAGATGTCAGTGACTGATTATGAGCGAGAATTTTTGCGACTCAGCAAATACACTCTAGAATGCGTGTCCACTGAAGCCATCATGAGTAAGAGGTTTGAAGATGGACTAAATGATGATATCAAGTTATTTGTTGCTGTCCTTGAATTAAAAGAATTTATGGTGTTAGTGGAAAGGGCTTGTAAAGCCTAAGAATTAATAAAAGAGAAGAGAAAATCTAAAATGGAGTCTCGTGACTCTAGAAAGAGACAGTGGAGTAAGTCATTCCAATCTTCATCCAAGAAGTCAAGAGATTTCCCTACCCGATCGGCTACTTTCACTGGGTTTTCAAAAAGGGACAAGAGTAAGCAGAATTTGGGGAATAAAACACAGACTACTTCAGTTGCTAGTGTGGGGAACATTTGATCTGATAGACCTGAATGCCAACAGTGTGGTAGACGCTATCTCGGTGAATGTCGAGCTCATGAAAATGCTTGTTTTAGATGTGGTTCCCATGATCACTTTATAAAAGATTGTCCTAAGATGATGAAAGAAGAGAGAACTCAGAACCTGAGATCTAGGCGTATGATTAGAGGCAGACCGCAGAGAAACCCAGGAAGTGGGACAAGTGGAAAAGGTAACAATAGAGAGCACGTTACAAGACTTGAGGGTAGGGCACCTGCTAGGACTTATGCCATTCGCGCTTGCGAAGAGGCATCTTCTCTTGATGTTATTACAGGTGCCTTTTCTCTTTATGATATCAAAGTTATTGCTTTAATAGATCCAAGATACACACACTCTTATATTTGTATAAAACTAGTATCCAATATGAATATGCCTATAGAGTCTACAGAATTTGTGATTAAGGTGTCTAATCCTTTAGGCAAAAGTGTTTTAGTTGATAAAGTATGTAAAGACTGCCTATTGATGATTAGCGGTTATTATTTTAAAGCAAACCTTATGTTGTTACCATTTGATGAGTTTGACATCATTCTTGGTATGGACTGGTTAACTACCCATGATGTAATAGTTAATTATGGAAAGAAGTACATTGAGATGAGATGTGAGAATGGGGACACTCTTCATATAGAACCAAATGAACAAAGCAAATCGCCGGTAGTGATTTCTCATATGATGGCACAGATATACTTAAGAAAATGGTATGAAGCATATTTGGCCTTTGTGATGAATGATAAAGAAACAGACCTAAAGATTGAGTGAGTACCGATAGTATGTAAGTAAGTGGATGTTTTTCCTGAGCAATTATCAGGACTACCACCAGTTAGGGAGGTTGAGTTCAATATTGAGCTAGCTGGTAGGACTGTGCCGATATCTATTACTCCTTACAGAATGGCTCCAACAAAGTTGAAAGAGCTGAAGATACAGTTCCAAGAGTTAACAGATAAAGGCTTTGTGAGGTCGACTTGTTCTCCCTAGGGTGCTCCAGTTTTATTTGTGAAAAGAAAGATGGCACCATGAGATTGTGCATGGATTATTGTCAACTTAATAAAGTGACAGTGAAGAACAAGTACCCATTGCCTAGGATCGATGATTTGTTCGATCAATTGAAAGGCTAATGTGTTCTCCAAAATAGACTTGAGATCAGGGTATTATCATTTAAGAATAAAGTATTCAGATGTGTCCAAGATAGCTTTTCGAACAAGATATGGGCATTATGAATTATTAGTGATGCCCTTTGGTTTGACCAATGCTCCTGCGGTATTCATGGACTTAATAAACCGCATCTTTAGACCCTACCTCGACAAGTTTGTAGTCGTTTTCATTGATGACATATTTATTTATTCCGGATAAGAATGAGCATGTTGAGCACCTACGGACAGTTTTAAAGATTCTACGAGAAAATCAGTTGTATGCCAAGTTCAGTAAAAGTGAATTTTGGCTCAAGGAAGTAGGATTTCTGGGACATATTGTTTTGGGAGATGGAGTCAGAGTAGATCCAAGCAAGATTTTGGCTATAATGGATTGGAAACCACTGAGTAATATCTCTGAGATTAGCAGTTTCTTAGGCCTAGCCGGCTATTACCGACGATTTATCAAGGGGTTTTCTATGATCGCAACCCCGATGACTAAATTGTTTACAGAAAAATGTGAAGTTTGAGTGGACAGAAAGATGCCAACGAAGTTTTGAGAAATTAAAAGCAATGTTGACAGAAGCTCCGATTTTAGTACAACCTGAGACAGGGAAAGAATTTGTGATTTACAGCGATGCATCCTTAAACGGATTAGGCTGTGTACTTATGCAAGAGGGCAAGGTTATTGCTTATGCTTCAAGACAGTTGAAGCCTCATGAGAAGAATTATTCGACGCATGATTTAGAGTTGGCTGCCATAGTCTTCGCTTTGATGATTTGGAGACACCATTTATATGGTGAAAGATGTCAGATTTTTTCTAATCACAAAAGTCTGAAGTACTTGATGACGTAGAAAGAGTTGAACTTAAGGCAACGAAGATGGTTAGAGTTGATAAATGACTATGAGTTGGTCATTGACTACCATCCAGGAAAGGCGAATGTTATTGCTGATGCTTTGAGTAGGAAGTCCCTTTTTGCATTAAGGGTAATGAATTCACGGATGACCTTATCTGAAGATGGTTCTATTCTAACTGAGTTAAAATCTAGACCAATGTTCCTTCAAGAGATCACTGAAGCTCAAAAAGAAGACAAAGATTTACAAGCGAAGCAAACTCAATGCGAGTCAGATGTTGAATATGACTTTCGGATTAATTCTGATGGATATTTGATGTTTAAAGATAGAGTTTGTGTACCGAGAAGAGAGGAACTTATTCAGAGAATTTTGTATGAGGCACATAACGGATGTTAATCTGTTCATCCGGTTAGTACTAAGATGTACAATGACTTGAAGTAATTGTATTGGTGGCCGAAAATGAAGAAAGATATTTCAAAGTTCATTTCAAGATGTTTTATTTGTCAGCAAGTAAAGGATGAACACCAAGTACCTTCGGGTTTGCTTCAACCAATTATGATACCCGAGTGGAAATGGGATCGTATCACTAGGGATTTTGTAACGGGATTGCCATTATCACCGAGTAATAAAGATGCTATATGGGTTGTGGTTGATAGACTCACGAAGTCAGCTCATTTCCTACCTGTACGAGTTGACTACTCACTCGACAAACTAGCAAACTTATATGTTTCAGAAATAGTAAGACTTCATGGAGTTCCTTTGCCAATTATATCGGATAAAGATCCAAGATTCACCTCCAAATTTTGGAAGAAGCTTCAAGAAGCCTTGGGTACAAAATTGAGTTTTAGCACAGCTTTTCATCCTCAAACTGATGGTCAATCGGAGAGGTTGATTCAGATACTCAAGGATATGCTTCGATGTTGTGTTCTAAAATTCCAAAACAGTTGGGAAAAGTTTCTCCCATTGGTAGAATTTTCCTACAATAATATCTTTCAGTCGAGCTTAAAGATGGTGCCTTATGAGGCTTTATATGGGCGTAAATGCAGAACGCCTTTATATTGGATTGAACTCAAAGAAAACCAAATTCACGGGGTTGATTTGGTTAGAGAAGATGGAGAGAAAGTGAAAGTGATACAAGAATGTTTAAAAGCTGCATCAGACAGACAAAAATCTTATTCAGACCTAAAGAGAAGAAAGATAGAGTATCAAGTCGGGGATAAAGTTTTCTTGAAAGTGTCACCTTAGAGAAAAGTTCTCAGATTTGGCCAGAAAGGCAAGTTAAGTCCACGTTTTATTGGACCATTTGAGATTACCGAGAAAGTTGGGCCTGTAGCTTATAGATTGGCTTTGCCATTAGAGTTAGAAAAGATACATGATGTGTTTCACGTGTCAAAGTTGAGACGCTACCGATCAGATCCTTCCCATGTAATTACCACGTCAGAGATAAAGATTCATCCCAACATGACTTATGATGAAGAACCAATCCAAATTTTAGCTCGGGAAGTCAATCACTTAACAAATAAAAGTATTTCTCTACTAAAAGTATTATGGCAAAGGTATGGGATCGAGGAAGCTACATGGGAACCAGAAAAGAGCATGAGAAACCAGTTCTTGAACTTATTTGCCGGTAAGATTTTCGAGGACAAAAATTCCTAAGCGGGAGAAGTGTAACAACCCAATTTAGGGCCTAGTCAGAATAGTGGTGCGAGGCCATGAATCCGAGGTCAAATTATGAGTTTTTAAGGTTTATGCCATGTTTGCATGCTAGTGTGAAAGTTTCATGAAGCAATTTTTGTTAAATTGAGGTTGAATGGTCCAAAAGGACTAAATTGCAAAAGTTACAAAACATGAGTTTCTAGAAGCTTTTTGTATGAAATAGATTTAGAATATCAATTAGAAGTCCTTAAGTAGCAATTTGCCAAAATTATAATTTTTGGACAAAATTGGACATAATATAGTAAATTGTAAAATTTTGAGAGAAGGGCATTTTCTTCATTTATCAATTTAAATGATTAAAATGGGAAAAAATGATAAAAATCTATTCATCTTCTTCCCCTTATTGCTGAAAATTTGAAGACTCCATAGCTAGGGTTCTTCATTTTTTTCAAGCTTGTTAGTAAGTTCATTTTAGCCCTGTTTTTTAATATTCTTCGTATTTTTGAAGTTCATGTATTATGAATTAGCTATTTTTAGCTATAAAATGAGCTAAGATGCATGTTCAAAAATCTACCCATGAATGACATGATTGTTAAATGATTTTTTATGGAAGTTTATGAGAGTTTGTTGTTAGATAAACATCTTTTTCTTAGTGAATTTCATTAAAAATGATAGTATGGACTAATTTGTAATAGTTATGAAAATTTGTCATACATACTAAAAATAGTGAGAATTGATGATTGTTATAGTAGAGAAAATGAATCAGCTAAGTTTGCAGTTTAAGAAAGTTTAATGAGAATTATTTTTTTGAGCCTTTAGGCCAAAGTGCAAATATGAGAAAGTTTAGGGGCAAAATAATAATTTTGCCAAAGTATGAGTAATGAGTCAATTTAGTCAATGTGGTTATTACATGATCTATTTATGATTATAGATCATGAAAAATGAAGCCCGAATCGAAACTGAGGCAAGAACAAAGTCGAGGACTAAATTGCATATCTACATACATTTTGTATATTGAGGTAAGTTTGTATGATTTCTAAGCTTTATGACTTTTATCATTGAATTGCTTAGCATAATGTACACTATTTTCATGGAATGCTTAATGTTATGTTAAACAAAGAAATTAATGAGATTAAGTATGAGCAAGTCCCGATTGAAGATGAATTTCCAAGGATACTCGATCTACCACATGAGATAAGAAAGTTCGTATAAGATCAAGCCAAGGCATGGCATCGGCAATCAAGCACAGATATCATGTACGTCCAAGGCAAGCTTGGCATCAAACAAGTTATCATGTAAGTCCAAGGCAAGCTTTGCATTGAACAAGTTTTCATGTAAGTACAAGGCAAGCTTGGCATTGAACAAGTTAGCATGTAAGTCCAAGGCAAGCTTGGCATTGAAAAGCTATCAAGAGAAAGAAATACCATGTAACTCCAAGCCAAGGCATGGCATTGGTGAGAACAAAAAAGACTTCATATAAGTTCATGTCAAGACATGGCCTTGAAGCCAAGATGAGATATTCCATGTAAGACCGTATCTAAGATATGGCTTTGGCATCAAGATATGTGGGATGAGATTTATTATCCTCGGTTATTCGCATAAATTCATTAGGCAAATGAGTAAAGTTAAAATGAGTTAACAAGAAAGATAGGTAAGCAAAGCTATTACCAAGTTGAAATTGAGTATCATTTATGTTGTGAATGATGAATTAGAGATCATGATTATTATGTTAAAGTATGTTGATCAATGTCATCAAGTGATACAGGTACTATGTTTACCTTACTAGTATGAGAATAGTAAGTATGATGAGACATGTAAGAATCAGTATGAGTAAGTAAACTCTATAGCTGAATTTATGATACCATTGTTATATCAAATGGTTTATATTAAGCAGGTTTATTAATATGTGTTTTACATGCAAACTTACTAAGCTAGATGCTTTCGTCTTTAATTATTTCTTTCTATTTAGTCCGGCCAAGCTAACTTGTGGATCGTTGGAGTCAGAGCTTGTAGCACACTATCAATCTCTATTTTGGTATAGCCAAGTTATTTTACTAAGTATGGCATGTATAAGAAGCATTTCATTTTGAGAATATGTTTAAAGAAGGTTCATTGTATAGATTATCATGTTTATTATTCTTTTGTATATGACAAAGTGATTGGCCAAAATTAACTAAGTATGTATGTTTATGGAGATCAATGAAGTATGTAGTAATGTTTATAAAAATGTATTGAATTGAGCATGAGTTTGGCCTTGATTTCAAGGTGGCAATTGGCTTGGTAAATAGCCTCTAAGTGGCCACACGGTTAGACACATGGGCATGTGTCTAGGACGTGCGTACCCTGCACCTTAGTGTTTTAAGTCAAAATAGGCCACGGGCAAATCCCACGGTCGTTTGTTTAGGCCGTGTCTGATACTCGGTCAGAATATGGCGTGTGCCCCAAACCGTGTGAATAAGTCAGTATAGCAAGGTATAGCACCTAATTTACATCCACGGGCGTGTCAAGGCTGCGGGTAATTAGTCAGTGTCGAACGCGGTTGGAAGACATGGGCGTGTCCCAAGTCACATGGGCGTGTGTCCCCTATTTTAAGTTTCGAAAGTTTCTAGATAAGTGTTTAAGGCCTAGTAGGCCAATGAAATGTATGATTAGACTAAGAAAGAGAAGTTTTTAATTCGGAACAAAATTTTATAACCCGTAAGTACATGTTTTAAGTGAGTTCAAGCATGGTAATGTCTCGTATCCAGTCTTAGCATCGGACTCGGTATGGGGTGTTACAAAACCCAACCCATGCAACATGATATAAATGCAATGTATCAAACGTATAAACAGTATAAACAAATTCACATACACGATATTCAACCACAATCGGGGGTATAATGGTAATTTACCCTCTAGGGGTATTTCTATAATTTTCCCTTTAGAGGTATTTCGATAATTTACCCTTTAGGGGTATTTCGATAATTTACCCTTTAGGGGTATTTCGGTAATTTACCCTCCAGGGGTATTTTGGTAATTTACTCTCTAGGGGTATTTCAGTAATTTACCCTCTAGGGGTATTTTGGTAATTTACCCTCTAGGGATATTTCGGTAATTCTACTCATAATTAATCCATGTATATAGTGCATTTCAAACATAATCAACCATACAATTAACAAATACAACACTAGTATTATCACGAGGGTACAATGGTCATTTTGTCGTTAGGGGTAAAATGGTAATTTCACCCTTTGAGGGTATTTTAGTAATTTTTTCAACCAAAGGTATTTCAGTAATTTTGTAAACCAAGGGTATTTTAGCAATTTTGTAAACCAAGGGTATTTTAATTGTTTTGTAAACTGAGGTATTTCGATAATTTCATAAAATGGGGGTATTTCAGTAATTTTGCAAATTAGGGTATTTTGATAATTTTATAAATCAAGGGTATATTGGTAATTTTGCAATCCAAAGAATTTTAAACAAAGATAACGATTCGAATAGGCCTAGGGCCCACTCTCGGGCCAAATGGGCCCACACGCTCGTGTGGCCCATTTAGCCCAAATCTAGCCACAGATATGAGATTCACATGGACTAGTCCAATATCTACTGCACAATCATACAATTTATTCATATGGGCCCACGGGCCCCTTTTGGCCCATCGTGGCCCAAACAGTCTGAACCCATAAGAACACTCATATGGCCTCAACTATCGCGTTGAAGCCCCTACACGTCCGTTCACACGCTCGTGTGGCTACCATTGCTGTGTGACCGGTATTTTGAATTTGTTGCTTAGAGCTAGAGTAGTGCGGAATACACACCTGATAGGAGTATGAAGCTATTCCGCGCTTTGAATGCTCCTATGCCCAAACACCAACCAAGGTATGTTTCCTCTCCTCATAGATTGCTCTATTTAAAGCCAACCCTCACTTTCCCTCATGCTAGCTTTCCGATGTGGGATCCCTCCTTCAGCAGAGTTTAAATCCAACACAAACTCTGGTCGTCAAAATGAAATGCAAGCGCCAAGACTTGAACCTTGGACCCCTTGCCTCCTTGTGTGGCGTCACCTCCTTGTCTCCCATGTGGTGCCACTTTTCCACTATACCACAAGTCTTTTGTGCCATTTTTCTCCACGTTTTATTCTTAAAGCCTATTTACTAACTCCCAAAATTTAATTCACCTAATACCAAAATTTTTCCTAAGCCTAGGTTTGATCCCGGGACTTCATAGAACCCCCTAACCTTCCAAAATCACTGACCTAATAGGTCCAACTTGCATTAGGGCCGTTCTCTTGTTCTCTAAAATTTTAAACGCTCCAATGGCCCAGGCCCAATAAGCCCAATTCTACTAGGCCCAAATTTGGGTTGTTACAAATATACCTCCCTTAAAGAAATTTCTTCTTCAAAATTTCCAACTATAGAATAGTTGCACAACACAGGTTACCCCACTACGATTTCGCTACGCAACTCATTCCAATAACACTACAACCATTCTAACTTAATCTTGAAGCCTCTTACACACAATCAACCATCTAACCATATAAACAAATAGGTATTTATCACACATGCATACAATTTCTATATTCAAACATCACATCCAAACAAAACGCACACAGAATAACTATAGAAAATACAGTCATTTCAACATATAACAAAGTATAGCGTCAAGAAACTTACGAATTTGGTGTCAGAGACTCGGTGTTCCATACTTCTAATAACACTATCATTCTTTTTCTAAACTAAGGTTTAAACAGATTTGGAAAAAAATTTCAAACCTATTCGACACCGAGTTTTGCAATCGGGATCTGATACCATAAAATGTAACACCCCAAACCCGGCCTAGACTCTATGGTCGGATCTAGCATGTCAAATCAAAAGGAAGTTGAAAAGCTAAGCGTTCGTTAAAAATGTTGCATCTCTTTTTGAAACTCCAAGTTTCATTGTTTGTTTTCAAAACACGATTTGCTTAATGTCCGTTTTTGTAAAGTTGCCATTATTTAAAAAAAACTATTTTTGTTGAGAAAATCGAACTTGAATAATTGCAGAAACGTGATATTTTCAAAACGGTTATTAACGTTTTAAGAAAACCTAGTGTTTAATCGATTAACAATTTAATAATAACCGAAATGAAAGTTTAAAAGGAAAATAAAATCCAATGTCCTTATTACAAAATATTAACCCCAAAATAATTAACATAAAATAAAATAAAACTAGATTTTCTAAGTTTCGTGAGAAGTAATTCTAATGTATGGCCATCACCGAGTCCTTCGCAGCTCTAAATCCTCTAATGCTGGGGATTACCTGTAAGGTTAAGGGAAGGGGGTGAGTTACGAGAACTCAATGCGTAATCCCCTATAACGGTTACTATCTGGGCCTGAACCCTTACGGTATCTGTCTGGGCCTAAGCCCTATACAATAACAAGCTGGGCCTAAGCCCCGAAATCATGATAATGCAAAAGAATGCAGCATAACCCAATCCAACCATCACACCACCTGTACCAACCAATCGCACCATGTGGGGATCAAGTCAACCCACCCAGCCAAACGCACCAATATTGTAGCCAAGCTACTAGCATATATACCGATACGGCTCTTAAGCCTTCAATAACAATATTATAATTGGCACAGAGCCATCAATAACTGTATTACGCTTGGCACATAGCCATCAGCGACGATAATATAATCGGCACACAGCCTTGGGTAAATATGATCGACACAAAGTCATCGATATCTGCTAGGCACATAGCCACGGGTAAAATGATTGGCACAAAGCCATAATCAAGATGGCACAGAGCCAAGCTCTCCAATAATGCAGCCAAGCTGCTAATAACGGTATATGTGACTAAGCCTGTAACACCCCAAACCCGGCCCATACATCATGACTGGATCTGGCATGCTACGGGTTAAATGTTGAAAACTTTGCTTTGAAGGGTTTGGAAAATCTCAGTTTATTTTAACCGACTAATCATTAATTGTGACATTTTTGAAAGGAACCTTATCAATCGCGTTGAATGTGCTTGAAAAGCCCATTTTCATTTCACTTATAATTAAGACTTTGAAAACATAAGCTTATAAAGTGTAACATAAAAAATATAGATCGATAACTTAAGTTATGGAGGCCTTATTACAAAAATAATCCCAAAATTAAAACTCAATGAAAAATCGAAAATAGTCTATGAAAATAAAAGACTTAATGGCCCCTCGAGTCCGCCTCGGCTCCCATGTCCACGATCTACTGCTCATCTGAAAAGTTGGGAAAAAATAAAAGGGTGAGTCACCAAGACTCAGTGTGCAAATCCCGAAAACACATAAAAGCCTTGAGGCCCACAAACACATTATGGTCCTTGGGCCATACACACTGGCAACATAATATATTTACATGCAATATGGCCTATCCCAAACCTAAGAGTCCATCCTCTACACACCCCCGTACCAACCATCACACCGTGGGGATTTCTACAATCAACCCTCCATCCGCTACACACCATATGGACAGCTGTGCTGCCTGTCATAAAGACCGGTCACTATGTGACCTATGCGACAAAGCCACTGATCGCTATGCGACCTTAATAATATATCGACAGCTATGCTACCTGTCATAAAGACTGATCACTATGTGACCTATGTGGCAAAGCCACCGATCGCTATGCGACCTGCTCCCCTTCATCATATAAAACCCATCCCAAGCATACATATATGCAAGAATCAGAACATCAAACTACCTAAACAGATCACATACTTTCACATACTTCGATACACATAGAGAAGTTTCTATGATTACATACCTGGCATCCATTGCCTACCCTTTTTGGGTAACACGACTGTTCATACAGCCTCATTTTTCAGCTTTTAGCCCATAACATATACATAGTACATTTTAAATAGTGTGATACAGATCTGCACACCTGATTACTGATAGGATAGTACTTTCTATGTCGACACTATTAGAAATTCATACGACGGCTAACTGTCTAAGGTTTTGTTTCGAAGCTGGTCCACAACTCAGTGGCCAATCCGTCATCACCGACACCACGCTTTCTTAAACTTTAGGGTCGAGTCTCTGATCCAACCCTTCCTTCGATTTGCTAACATCCGAGTCCATGAATGACCTTAGTCAGAGGATACTATAATGATTGCTTAACGAGGCATTAGGTTAAGGCACAATAGGGAAAAGAAATCGATTAAACACTTAGGGAGAATTGAAACCCTTACCTTGAAATCCCAAAAAAGTAATGTGGTTCGAAGGCTAACGATTTCTGGCTTAGAAACCTAGGCGATTAGATCTCCTTCAAATCCCAAAATGCCACCCAAAAAGAACACTTGATCAGTGAAAATGTCAAACCAAAGATGGCCTAACAACCAACTAGCCATTCGACTATGGTCTCAAAAATTAGAAGTGAAGAAGAAAAAGAACAAAAGAAATTGGCACTTACCTTAACACAGAGAATTCAGCAACTCCTAGGGAATTTTAGCTTTTAAGAAGATTAGAGAGAAAAGATGATCTCAAGAGATCTATGAAGATTCGGCTTTGATGAAGAAATCGGCAAAGAGAAAAGAATAGACAAGGGTATTCGGCTATGGAGATGAAAGCAGAGAAAACAATGGAATTTTAGCTTTTGCATAAAAGTGGAGATGAGAGAATAAGATTAAGGGTTTCGGCTTTTGAATAATGAGAGAAGAGAATGGTAAATAAAACCCTATTGTTGAAAATAAAAAGATATTCCCCACCTAAACACAGAATTTCAGCACCTACTACCTAAAACTTGAAAATGCCCCTTTTTAAAACGTCAAACTAAGCTATTAATCAAGGGAAATTTCGGCACCCCCATGGATATACCAAAACCGATTCCTCCTCCCCTTAGTGTTGGAATTTCGGCCACCACTGTGACTAGCAGATAAATCCAAAATTTCCTCCCTTATCTTTATCTGCCACTTATCCTCAGTGTCATGGATAACACCACCTCTTCCTTCATTTATCAGCACATTATCATCATTAAAAATTCCTAATTTCAAGCATCATCTCCGTCCCACTCTACCCATCTAATTGCCGAAGAGGAACTAGATTAAATTAAAAAGAATTGGGCTTTATGCAACTTGAATTTGGGCCTCCTCAGCTGGCGCCACTTATCTGCTCTCTCTAAGTGGCGCCACTTTGCCACTAGGCCACAAGCCCATTTTGTATTTTAAAACATAGATAACCTCTTTTAAGCCTTTACTTATCAGGCTTTCCACTAGAGTGTCCAAACAGAAAATTTGAATAAGGCCTCGGCCCAACTTTGAGCCCACTCTGGACCCCTAAAACATTCTAACAAGCATAGTAACACACATAGAACGCATAGGCCCATTAATTCAGGATGTTATAGTTCTACCCCCTTACAGAAATTTCGGCCTCGAAATTACCTAATCAGAATAGATGTGGGTATTGCTGCCGCATCGCTTCCTCGGGCTCCTAAGTAGCCTCCTCAGAACTGTGATTTTGCCATAGAACTTTAACCAACAGAACCATTTTCCTTCGCAACACTTTGACATCACGATCCAGGATTTCCACTGGTTCCTCTTCAAAGGATAAATCGTGTCTTACTTCGATTTCTTTCACAGACACCACATGGGATGGATCCGAACGGTAACGTCTTAGCATAGAGACATGAAACACATTATGAATCTGGCTTAACTCCGAAGGTAGCTCTAGCTGATGGCTACTGGCCCTACTCGTTTCAACACCTGATAAGGTCCGATAAATCTGGGACTTAATTTACCCTTCCGTCCAAACCTCAGCACTTTCTTCCATAGCGACACCTTCAACAACACCTTGTCACCCACCGCAATCTCTATGTCCTTACGCTTCAAGTCTGCATAGGACTTCTATCGGTCCGACGCTTCCTTTAGTCAAGCTCGAATTAACTCAACCTTCTCCCCTGTCTCGATAACCAACTCCAAACCCAAAATCTGACGTTCCCTAATTCTATCCAATAGGTAGGAGTACGACACTTTCGCCCGTACAATGCTTCATAGGGCACCATCTGGATACTAGACTGGTAGCTATTGTTGTAAGCAAACTCCGCCAACGGTAAAAACTCTTCCCAACTACCTCTGAAATCAATGACACATCCCCTCAACATGTCCTCCAAGATCTGAATTACCCACTCAGACTGTCCATCTGTCTGAGGATGAAACGCTGTACTAAAATCCAACTTCGTACCCAATGCTTGATGCAAAGCCTTCTAGAATTGCGACGTGAACCTCGGTTCCCTATCCGATATGATTGATACTGGTACCCCATGCAACCTCACTACCTCCGCTATATATAACCTAGCCAGCTTCTGCAGAGAGTAATCAACCCGTACTGGTATGAAATGAGCAGATTTCATGAAGCGATCAACAATCATCCATACTGAATCTTTCTTGGTAGGCGTGAGGGGTAGCTCACTAACAAAGTCCATTGTGATCCTTTCCCACTTCCATTGTGGAATATTCACTGGCTGCAACAACCTTGATGGTAGCTGATGCTCCGCCTTTACCTGCTGATAGGTCAAACACTTACTCACCAATTCAGTTACCTCACGCTTCAAGCCCGACCACCAGAACTGATCTTGCATATCCCGATACATCTTACTCCCTCTGGGGTGCATAGCGTATGAACTTCCATGCGCTTCTTGCAAAATCCTACGCCTCAATCTCGGATCTTTTGGAATGCAAACTCTCTCTTGAAAACATAACAGTCCATCCTCATTCATACTGAAGTCCGTCGATCCATCACTTGATCCTACATGAAACTTCACCTTTAGTAACTCATCGGTCTACTGCTTCTCCTTAACCTGACTGACCCAAGAGGGTTTCACTTGAAGTTCAGCCAATAAGCTCCCATCATCATCCAAACTAAGGTGAGCAAACATTGGCCTCAAGTCAGAGTTTACTTTACGACTTAAGGCATCTGCCACCACATTAGCTTTACCGGATGGTACTCGATCGAGCAATCATAATCCTTTAACAACTCGATCCACCTCCTCTGCCTTAAATTCAACTCCTTCTGGGTTAAAAGGTATTTTAGGCTTTTATGATTTATATAAATAATAGATTTCTCCCCGTACAGATAATGTCTCCAAATCTTTAAAGCAAAAAGCACCGCCGCCAACTCCAAATCATGGGTAGGATAATTTACTTCATGCGGTCTTAACTGTCGAGATGCATACGCAATAAATCAACACGCATCCTAGTCCCGTATGTGACGCATCACAGTAAATCATGAATTCCTTCCTAGCCTCTAGTTGAATCAATACTGAAACCTCCGTCAAAATCCTTTTCAACTTCTCGAAACTCTCTAACTTCTTACTAGACCAAGTAAACGGAACTCGTTTCCGTAATAACTTAGTCAATGGTGTCGCGATTAAAGAAAATCCTTCAACAAACCTTCGATAGTACTCGACTAGACCATGAAAACTCTGAATTTCTGCCACAGACCTAGGCGGCTTCCAATCCAACACCGCTTCAATTTTTCGAGGGTCAACCCTAATCCCCTCTACCGACACAATGTGGCCTAGAGAAGTAACTTCACTTAGCCAAAATTTGCACTTACTAAATTTGGCATATAACTGCTTCTCCCTCAGAATCTGCAAAACCACACGCAGATGTGAATCATGCTCCTCTTCCGATCTTGAGTAAACCAAGATATCATTTATAAATACCACGACAAACCGATCTAAGTAGGGTTGGAATACTCGGTTCATCAAATCCATAAATGCCGCTGGTGCGTTAGTCAACCCAAATGGCATTACCAAAAATTTGTAATGGCCATGACGGGTCTTGAAAGCTGTCTTATGAATATCCGATTCTTTGACCTTAAGCTGATGGTATCCTGATCTCAAATCTATCTTTGAGAACACTGACGCCCCTTTCAGTTGATCGAACAAGTCATCAATCCTTGGTAATGGATACTTGTTCTTGATAGTCAACTTGTTCAGCTGACGGTAGTCAATGCACATACGCATTGATCCATCCTTCTTCTTAACAAATAACACTGGCGCTCCCTAGGCGACACACTTGGTCGAATAAATCCTTTATCTAACAACTCTTGTTTTGTGCTTTCAACTCTACCAACTCCTTTGGCGCCATCCTATATGGAGCAATAGACACTGGTGCTATTCTCAGAAGAAGATCGAGACCACACTCCACTTCACGATCCGGAGGTAATCCCGGAAGCTCTGCTGGGAAAACATCAAGAAATTCCTCCACCATCCTAAGGTCTGCAACAGTTAGGTCCTTAGCTTCCAGAGCCCGAACAAACATTAATACTGCCTTGTATCCTTTTCTCACCATCATTTCTGCTTTTAGGGCAGTCACTACATTCGACAGACAATTCCCCCTTTCTCCTATCACCAACACTTCACCACCCTCGGGGGTTTTCAACACTATACGCTTGGCTACACAATCTAAACTAGCTTGATACATCACCAGCCAGTCCATGCCTAATATTAAATCAAACTCCCCGAACGGTAATTTCATCGATCCATCCGAAAACTATTCTTGAACTTCCAAGGTACCTCCGATAGAGTTTATCTACTACCACGATTGTCCTAATGGGTGATTACGGTCATCGCCCTAGGGTAATATCGTAATCTAAACTTAAAGTTCCGCATACACCACTAGCAACATATGAATGTGTCGACCCAATGTCAATCAATGCAGTGTAAGGCAAACCAATATTAAAAACGTACCGGATATAACATCCGGTGCGTCAACCTCCTCTCGATGTATGGCAGCATAGACTAACCCTGGCTGTCTTGCATCAGTGTTTCCTTCCCCTCGCCTAGTGCTCCACGGCCGACAAATCGTTACCACCTCTACCGACCACGACCCTCTCGCGATCGGCGACGCCTCCACTGGCCGAGCATTTCCACCTTCTCGGGTCCTACATCACTCCGTGGTCGTGGGCGGTCCCTAATCTGATGGTCCAAAGATCCACACCTAAAGCACTTTCCACTGCCTACCAAACACTCACGTATATGGAATTTACCACAGCGAACACACCTTCGTGCCTGGTTAGCAGTAGGTCTCTCGACCCGGTTCGGCCCATCCGACCTAGGTTTTTTCTGAGTACGCCCAGCGGCTCCTGACAATCCAAAATTCCTCTTACTTCCACTTCCATCTTTATCCCGATTCAATTTTTCCGTTCGCTTTACCTCCTCAGTTATCTTAGTTTTCTCCACAAGCACAGCAAATTTCCTCTCTCGCTGTGGAGCTATCAAAACACGTAAATCATCCTTCAAGCTATCTTCAAATCGAACACACCATTCATGTTCTATGGCCACTATCCCTCGAGCATAACGGCTCAAGCATAAGAATTCTGCTTCAGACGCCGCCACTGACCTACTTCCCTGAACCAGATTCAGGAATGCTCTACATTGCGCATCCACATAATTCGTTCCAATGTACTTACTCTGGAACGCTGTTCTGAAGTAATCCCAAGTGATACGGTCAGCCACTGCACCATACTTAACTGTAAGCCACCATTGATACACTTCGTCCCGGAGAAGAGACACTACACCTTTCAGCTTCTCTTCTTCCGTAAAGTCGAGGTCATCCATTATGCGCTCCACCGCTTCCAACCAATATTCGGCTGTACTTAGGGCTATCCCAGAAATTCCCCTAAACACTTCTGCCTCATTAGCTCTAAGTCGCTCTAACACAGATTTCTTAGCTCCTGTGCCCATGCATGTCCCAGCAACCCTTTCTAACACCCTCAATATCACCGGAGATACAGCATCATCTCCGACCGTCTGATCTTGAAATTCTACTTCCACAGCTGGTGGCACTGGTACCTCATTCCCCGACTCGCGGCCAGACCCTACCAATTTTGACACAGCAATCCTGCCTCTACCTCGGCCACACACACCACGTCCTCTAGTGCTCATTCTATCGATTCACGTTTATCTAATTAGGAATTTTATGAATTATTAATTTCTTCAACTGATTAATAACGAAAAATCTTATGGAAAGTATTTTTAACTGTAGTTCTTTCGAATTCGAACTCTATCTACAAGGTTCAGCCTCGTGTCCAGATTTCCTAGCTCTAGAATCCACAAACATTCAACCATCCATTTACATTCCAAACAAAACACCACATAAATGCATCAAATACACAAGTAACATCCATGAACTCACCTTCGTCACATAGGGGTATTTTCGTCATTTCACTACCTAGGGGTATTTTCGTAATTTTACCTACAGGGGTATTTTCGTAATTTTCCAAAATAGGGTATCTTGGTGATTTTACAAAATAGGGGTATTTTGGTAATTTTACAATTTGGGGTATTTCGGTAATCTTGCCAATCGGGGGTATTTCGATAATTTTACAAAATTTCTTCACCGTCCTAATGTCCCTAATAGTTAGGTCCTTGGTTTTCAGAGCTCGAACAAACATTAATACCGCCTCGCATCCTTTTCTCACCATCCTTTCTTCTCTTAGGGCAGTCACTACATTCGACAGACAGTTCCCCCTTTCTCCTATCACCAAGGCATTTTCAACACAATACGCTTGGCTACACAATCTAAATTAGCTTGATACTTCACCAGCCAGTCCATGCCTAATATTAAGTCGAACTCCCCGAACAGTAATTCCATCAGATCCATCCAGAAAACTATTCCCTAAACTTCTAAAGGTACCTCCTGATAGAGTTTATCTACTACCACAGATTGTCCTAATGGGCTAATTACAGTCATCGCCCTAGGGGCAATCTCAAAATCTCAGCTTAAAGTTCTAGACACACTACTAGCAACATATGAATGTTTCGACCCAATGTCAATCAATGCAATGTAAGGCAAACAAAATATTAAAACGTGCAGTTATAACATCCGGTCGTCCACTCCTCTCAACTTCGCGTAATAGACCAACCCCTTACCACCTTACCTCAATGTTTCACGCCTCGACACGGTGCTCCACTACCCCCCGACTAAAATCGTTACCACCTCTAGCTGGACCACGACCCCTTTGCATGTCTTGACCTCCTCTACTGGTGAGCATTTCCACCTTTACGGGTTCCACATCGCTTCGTGGCTGTGGATAGTCCCTAATCTAATGGTCCAAAGACCCACACCTAAAGCACTTTCTACTGCCTGCCCAACACTCACCTACATGGAATTTACCATAGCGAACACACCTCCGTGTCTGGTTAGCAGTAGGTCTCTTGATCCGATTCGGCCCATCTGACCTAGGTCTTTTCTGAGTACGCCAAGTGGCTCCTGACCATCCAAAATTCCTCTTACTTCCACTTCCATCTTTATACTGATTCAGCTTTTCCATTCGTTTTACCTCCATAGCTATCTTAGCCTTCTCTACACACCCCCATACCAACCATCACACCGTGGGGATTTCTACAATCAACCCTCCATCAGCTACACACCCTATCGATAACTGTACTGCCTGTCATAAAGACCGATCACTATGTGACCTATGTGGCAAAGCCACCGATCGCCATGCGACCTTAAGAATAATTGTAGCATTTCGATAACTGTGCTGCCTGTCATAAAGACCGATCATTATGTGACCTATGTGGCAAAGCCACCGATCGCTATGCGACCTTCTTCCCCTTCATCATATCAATCCCATCCCATGCATGCAAACATACAAGAATCAAATCATTATACTATCTAAAAAGATCACATACTTTCACATACTTCGGTACACATAGAGAAGTTTCTATGATCACGTACCTGGCATCCCTTGCCTACCCTTTTCGGGTAACACGACTATTCATATAGCCTATTTTTGGCTTTTAGCCCATAACATATACATAGTACAATTTAACTAGTGTGTTAGAGATCTACACACCTGATTATCGATAGGACAATACTTTATATGTCGACACTATCAAAAATCGAAACGACGGCTAACTGTCTAAGGTTTTGTTTCGAAGCTGGTCCACAACCCGATGGCCAATCCCGTACTGCTAACACCGCGCGTTTCATGAACTTTGGGGCTGGGACTACAGATCCAACCCCTTTCTTCAATTTGCTGACATTCGAATCCATGAATGATCTTAGTCAGAGGATACTATAATGATTGCTTAACGAGACATTAGGTTAAGGCATAATAAGGAAAAGAAATTATTTGAACACTTAGCGAGAATCGAAACCCTTACCTTGAAATCCCGAAAAAGTAATGTGGTTTGAAGGCTAACGAGTTCTAGCTTAGAAACCTAGGCAATTAGATCTCTTTCAAATCCTGAAATGTCGCCCAAAAAGAACACTAGATCAGTGAAAATGTCAAACGAAAGATGGCCTAACAACCAACAAGCCATTCGACTATGGTCTCAAAAATCGAAAGAGAGGAAAAAAAGAATAGAAGAAATCGGTACTTACCTTAACATAGAGAATTTGGCAACTCCTAGGGAATTTCAGCTTTTGAGAAGTTCAGAAAAAAAAGATGATCGCAAGAGATCTATGAAGATTCGGCTTTGATGAAGAAATCGGCAAAGAGAAAAGAATAGACAAGGGTATTTGGCTATGGAAATGAAAGCAGAGAAAATAATAAAATTTTGGCTTTTGCATAAAAGTGGAGATGAGACAATAAGATTAGGGGTTTCGGCTTTTGAATAATGAGAGAAGAGAATGGGAAATAAAGCCCTATTGCCGAAAATAAAAAGATATTCCCCCCACCTAAACACAGAATTTCGGCACCTACTACCTAAAACCTGAAAATGCCCCTTTTTAAAGCGTCAAACTAAGCTATTAATCAAGAGAAATTTTGGAACCCCTTGGATATACCAAAGCCGATTCCTTCTCCCCTCTCAGTGTTGGAATTTCAGCCACCACTATGACCAGCAGATAATTCTTAAATTTTCTCCCTTATCTTCATCTGATTACTCATCCATAGTGTCATGGATGACACCACCTCTTCCTTCCTTTATCAGCACATTATCCACATTATCCATTCTAATTTTAAGCCTTATTGCCGTCCCACTTGCTCTTCCTTTAGGTGCCAAAAATGGCCCAAATACATGGGCTCCAAGTAGCCATAACTTGGGCCTCTTCACCTACTAATGACGCCACCTTATAGTTCCTTTACAGCGCCCCTTGCTACTGGGTCACAAGCCCATTTTGTAATTTAAACCATAGATACCATCTTTTAAACCCTATAGTGTCCAAACAGAAAATTTAACCAAGGCATCATCCCTATCCTGAGCCCAATATGCACCCCTAACACTCTAATTAACATATTACACATAACCACACATTAAACGCATAGGCCCCTTAATTCAGGATGTTACAGTTCTACCCCCTTAAAGAAATTTCAGCCTCAAAATTACCTGATCAGAATAATTACAGGTACTGCTGCCGCATCATCTCCTCTGGTTCCCATGTACCCTTCTCAGAACTGTGATTCCACAGTAGAACCTTAACCAATTGAACCGTCTTTCTTCGCAACACTTTGACATCATGATCCACGATTTCCACTGGTTCCTCTTCAAAAGATAGGTTAGGTCTTACCCCGATTTCCTCCACAGGCACCATATGAGACGGATCTGAACGATATCGTCTCAACAAATCCAATTCATGTATCATGCATGACTAATTCAATTCGTATAATCAACCAAACCATTTCATCAAACTTAGCCTCAGGGCCCATCGGGCCCATTTAGCCGCTTTCAACTTTGCCGATTTTGTGTGTGTAGTGTTTGTAACACCCCAACCTGGCCCATACGTCATGACCGGATCTGGTATGCTACGGGTTGAATGTTGAAAACTTTGCTTTGAAGGGTTTTGAAAATCTCAGTTTATTTTAACCGACTAACCATTAATTGTGACATTTTTGAAAGGAACCTTAACATTAACATTGAATGTGCTTGACAAGCCCATTTTCATTTCACTTATAATTGAGACTTTGAAAACATAAGTTTATAAATTTTATCATAAAAAAAATATAGATCGATAACCAAAGTTATGGTGGCCTTATTACAAAAATAATCCTAAAATTAAAACTCAATGAAAAACTAAAAATAGTATATGAAAATAAAAGACTTGATGGCACCTCGAGTCCATCTCGGCTCCCATGTCCACGATCTACTACTCATCTAAAAATTAGGGAAAATAAAAGGGTGAGTCACCAAGACTTAGTGTGCAAATCCCGGAAACACATAAAAGCCTTGAAACCCAAAAACACATTATGGTCATTGGGCCATACACAATGGCAACATAATATATTTACATGCAATATGGCCCATCCCAAACCTAAGAGTCCATCCTCTACACACCCCCGTACCAACCACTACACCGTGGGGATTTCTATAATCAACCCTCTATTCGCTACACACCGTATGGTTGTGCTGCCTGTCATAAAGATCGATCACTATGTGAACTATGTGACAAAGCCACCGATCGCTATACGACCTTAATAATATATCGATAGCTCTGCTGCCTGTCATAAAGGTTGATAACTATGTGACCTATGTGGCAAAGCCACCGATCGCTATGCGACCTGCTCCCCTTCATCATATCAATCCCATCCCATGCATACCTATATACAAGAATCAAAACATTAAACTAACTAAATAGATCACATACTTTCACATACTTCGATACATATAGAGAAGTTTCTATGATTACGTACCTGGCGTCCCTTGCCTACCATTTTTGAGTAACACGACTGTTCATACAACCTCATTTTTCGGCTTTTATCCCACAACATATACATAGTTCAGTTTAACTAGTGTGATAGAGATCTACACACCTGATTACCGATAGGACAGTACTTTCTATGTCGACACTATCAAAAATTGATACGATGGCTAACTGTCTAAGGTTTTGTTTTGAAGCTGGTCCACAACCCGTTGGCCAATCCCTACTGCTGACACCGCGCGTTTCTTGAACTTTGGGGACATTCGAGTCCATGAATGACCTTAGTCAGAGGATACTATAATGATTGCTTAAAGAGGCATTAGGTTAAGGCACAATAAGGAAAAGAAACTGATTGAACACTTAAGGAGAATCGAAACCCTTGCCTTGAAATCCTAACAAAGTAATGTGGTTCGAAGGCTAACGATTTCTGGCTTAGAAACCTAGACGATTAGATCTCCTTCAAATCCCAGAATGCTACCCAAAAAGAACACGAGATCAGTGAAAATGTCCAACTAAAGATGGCTTAACAACCAACTAGACATTCGGCTATAGTCTTAAAAATCGAAGAGAAGAAAAAAGAAGAGAAGAAATTGGCACTTACCTTAACACAGAGAATTCGACAACTCCTAGGAAATTTTGGCTTTTGAGAAGATCAGAGAGAAAAGATGATCTCAAGAGATCTATGAAGATTTGGCTTTGATGAAGAAATCAGCAAAAAGAAAAGAATTGACAAGGGTATTCGGCTATGGAGATGAAAGTAGAGAAAATAATGGAATTTCGGCTTTTGCATAAAAGTGGAGATGAGGGAATAAGGTTAGGGGTTTTGGCTTTTGAATAATGAGAGAAGAGAATGGGAAATAAAACTTTATTGCAAAAAATAAAAAGATATTCCCCTCACCTAAACACAGAAGTTTGGCACCTACTACCTAAAACCTAAAATGACCCTTTTTAAAATGTCAAACTAATCTATTAATCAAGGGAAATTTCAGCAACCCCTTGGATATACCAAAACCGATTCCTCCTCCCCCTCAGTGTTGGAATTTTGGCCACCACTGTGACTAGCAGATAAATCCTAAATTTCCTCCCTTATCTTTATCTGCCACTCATCCTCAGTGTCATGGATAACACCACCTCTTCATTCCTTTATAAGCACATTATCATCATTAAAAATTCCTAATTTCAAGCATCATTGCCATCCCAATCTACCCATCTAATTGCTAAAAATTTAAAAAGAATTGGGCTTTATGCAACTTGAATTTTGGCCTTCTCAACTGATGCCATTTCTCTGCTCTTTCTAAGTGGCGCCACTTTGCCACTGGACCACAAGCCCATTTTGTATTTTAAAACATAGATGACCTCTTTTAAGCCCTAACTTATTAGGCTTTTAGTGTCCAAACAGAAAATTCGATTAAGGCCTTGGCCCAACTTCAACCCCACTCTTAACCCCTAAAACATTCTAACAAGCATAGTAATCACAACCACACACATAGAACGCATAGGCACATTAATTCAGGATGTTACAGAGCCACTAAATTAAGAATATGTGGCGATGCCAGAATAACAGTATGTGGCAGAGCCACCGGGCTACACTTCCGCTAAACATCAAACCCAACCCATGCAACATGATATAAATGCAATGTATCAAATGTATAAACAATATAAACAATTCACATACACGATATTCAACCACAATTGGGGGCATAACGGTAATTTACCCTCTATGGGTATTTCAGTAATTTACCCTTCAGGAGTATTTCGATAATTCTACTCATAACTAATCCATGTATCCAGTGCATCTCAAACATAATCAATCATACAATTAACACATACAATACTAGTACTTCCACGAGGGTACAACAATCATTTTGTCATTTAGGGGTAAAATGGTAATTTCACCTTTCGAGGGTATTTCGATAATTTCATAAACTAGGGGTATTTCAGTAATTTTCTCAACCAAGGGTATTTTAATAATTTTGTAAACCAAGGGTATTTTAGTAATTTTGTAAAGCAAAGGTATTTTAGTAATTTCTTAAACCGAGGTATTTCAGTAATTTTATAAATTAGAGGTATTTCGATAATTTTGTAAATCAGGAATATTTCGATAATTTTGTAAATCAGGGGTATATCAATAATTTTGCAATCTAAAGCATTCTAAACAAAGATAATAATGTGAATGGGCCTAGGACCCACTTTTAGCCCAAATGGGCCCATAAGCTCGTGTGGTCCATTTAGCCCAAATCTAGCCACAGATATGAGATTCACATAGACTATTCCAATATCTACTACACAATCATACAATTTATTCATATGGGCCCATGACCCCTTTTGGCCCATCGTGGCCTAAACAGCCTGAACCCACAAGAACACTCATGATGGCCTCAACTATCGCGTCGAAGCCCTCACACATGCGCTCGCACGCTCGTGTGGCTACCATTATCGTGTGACCGACATTTTAGCATTTGCCGCTCTACAGCTAGAGTGGTACGAAATACACACTTGATAGGAGTCTGGAGCTATTACGCGCTTTGAATGCTCCTATGCCCAAACGCCAACCAAGGTATGCTTCATCTCCTCATAGATTGCTTTATTTAAAGCCAGCCTCTCACCTTCCCTCATGCTAGCTTTCCGATGTGGGATCACTCCTTCAGTAGAGTTTAAATCCAACACAAACTCTGGTCGTCCCAACTTAGCAAAATATATATCCCTTTTTGCTTGCAATGGGATTTTAGCCCTTGCCCTCTCTTATGCTCCAAACACTACATGCCACCACAACACAAGCTCCTTTTGTAACTTAAAGCATACACAACTAAATATAAGTCTATGGGGCAACGTCTAAATTCACTTAAAAATAAATCAAAATAAAATGCAAGCACCAAGACTTGAACCTTGGACCTCTTGCCACTACACCACTAACTCTTTTGTGGCTTTTTTCTTCGCGTTTTATTCTTAAAGCCTACTTACTAACTTCCAAGTTTTTATTCACCTAAAACTAAAATTTTTCCTAAGCCTAGGTTTGATCTTGGGACTTCATAGAAGCCCTCTAACATTGCAAAATCACTCACCTAATAGGTCCAACTTGCATTAGGGCCTTTCTTTTATTCTCTAAAATTTTAAACGCTCCTATGGCCTAAGCCCAATAAGCCCAATTCTACTAGGCCCAAATTTGGGTCATTGTACCACTACAACTTTAGGGAGATAGGATTAACTGTCTTCAGTCTTCTCCATTACAACTTCAAGGAGATAAGACTTTCTATGTTAAATTCAATCCGACCTACTGCAACTTCAGTGGTATAGGATTCATCATTTTAATATGCTCTACTGTAACTTTAGGGAGATAGGATTAACTGTCTTCAGTCTGCTCCACTGCAACTTCAGGGAGATAAGACTTTCTATGGTAAATTTAATCCGGCCTACTGCAACTTCAGAGGTATAGGATTCGTCATTTTATTTCTCTCCACTGTAACTTCAGGGGTATAGGATTCGTGGTTTTAATCTGCTCCACTGCAGCTTCAGGGAGATAGGATTAACTATTTTTAGTTTGCTCCACTACAGCTTTAGGGAGATAAGACTTGCAGATTCGTCAATATTGTTACACCGTCCTCTGGGGAACATGACCTGTAGAATCGGTTTCATGTATCTATTTATGCCAAATGATTAGGATGCTATGACCAGAATGAATCAAATTCTCCTAACTAAATGATATTATAGATGACATTTGCATGAATGCAGAATGTTATGAGAATAATCTTTTTTAAAAGTATGATGATTAGGATGCAATGATCGGAATGAATCAAATGCTCCTAACTAAATGTGTTTTGCATGAATGCAGAATTTCATGAGAATGATCCCTTTTTAAATGCTCAAGGTTGTTATCGCTCGTTGTTTATCAGGGCTTTATCACTGATGTATTATACTGCCATCTTGTTCAGCTGGTATTCTAGACAGAAAACCCAAGAAAATAATTATATCTTACTCAACAGATTTGCCCCACTGTAACTTTAGGGTTTATTTTATTATGACTTAGGGGTACAAGATCTGAATCTTTTCCCATCCATCCCATTGCGACGTCAAAATGTAGGACTTGTTTCTTCTTCAATCCATCTCATTACTATTCAAAGGTATATGATCTGTAACTTGCTCCATCAACTGATCACTCCCAGGGTGACCTAACCAAATGTGGATGCATGATATTTGCATGGATGTAGAATGTCATTTTTTTCGAGGATGATTCCCGTTTCACACTTGAGTTGATATTGCTTTCTTCCATCGAGATTGTATCACGAACTACTTTTGATAGAAAATCCAAGGAGATAGCCCCAATTTAGACATTTCCTTCTCAAGTATTTCCAGCCCTTAAGCATGGTAAGTTCTAAACAATAGCCCTATTTCATGTTCTTGTATTATTTAAAACCTTCTAGAGTAATATGCGAAACTCCTTTTATGAAATTATTATTAGTCCACTAATCATTATTTCAATGCAAAATGCTTGAAAAAGATCATAACCATGGGCGAGAAGGAAATTAACTAGGAGCATAGCTCGAAACCAATAAGGTAAGCAAAGATAGCAAGTGCAATCAAGAAGGAAATTTATTGAGAGTGTATTTTGAAATGAATAAAATAATCAAAGATAGAAAATTCAAAATGGGTAAGATGAAAACTAGGTGTCCCAGATATCGTAGCCTGAGCTTCTCTATTCAAACTTCTAGAGGACCATTTTGAGCTTAATATATGTTTAGGGGATCCCGAGTATTTTGTTGTTCCCTTAAGACGTAGCTTACTTCTTCATTGTTAATTCAAGCATAGCAAGACTACCATATGCCCCTCTTTTGATGAAAGTTTGAGCTGCCCTTTTTGGGTTTTCAACTCAAATCCCCTTTAGCCTCAAAGCGCCCTTTGTAGGTTCTCGTCTTGGCCTCTCATTTTTCTTTTTTTTTTCTATTCTTTGTGTGTGTGTTTTTTTGTAAACTTTTTATTGAATCTGAATTCATTGGATTGGGCAGGTCCTTACCATCCATCTTGGTCACTATCCATGCTTTCTTAGAACAGGCCTTCTTTGCTGTATAAGGTCCTTCCCCCTCAGAAAATAATAATAAGATTTGTCTTAGGTTTCATCCCCCTCAGGTATCTGAGGTTTTAATTCATAATTATAAAAGAATACATCTCAGAAGAAAATATAAAACAAAACCTAAAGAAAACCTTAAAACCCCCTGAAGGAATTGAAGTAGAAATCCTCATATTGAGTATAATCCCGGCTTCTTAAGATGATTCAACTGGCCTTCTTTGAGTGAATCTCACAATTTGGCCCTTCTGGCTTGGCACTTTGGCCTAGCTAAATGCCCCCTTAAATGTTGGCCTCTAGGGTGTTTATATAGGCTTTTGGAATGTCTGTATTTGCCTCTAAGTACCCTAATCTGAATAAAACTCTTCTTTGATACGGACAAGGACACGCCCGTGGCACATGCCGGTGGGATTCGAGGCCAGGCCGTGGTCTAACCTATGACAGAGGCACGTCCATGTATTTCGAAGGCCAGGTTGTGTGTAATTTGTACTTGGCCCATTTTCTCTATTTTTGGCCCGTTTCTTGTTCTTTTCATCCTCTAGTGCTCTCTTGAGTACAAAACATGAAAATAAGGGATTGAGAGTACCTATTTCCATAATTAAAGGGTAAATCATCTAAAAGTATGCTAAATGTGGGACTAAAATAAATTCATATTACGGTTTATCAATAAACACAAGGAGCTTTTGTTCTAGGAAGACAAATAACTGACAACATAATGATAGCCTATGAATTACTACACTCTTTCAAAAAAAAGAAAAGAGGAGGCACAGGGTATTTTGCTTTAAAGTTGGATATGACCAAAGCCTATGACAGAGCGGAATGGGACTTGACTGAAAGCATGATGAAAATGCTAGGTTTTTGCAATAGGTGGATTGAACTGATAACGAAATGGGTACGAACAGTGTCATACTCGGTAGTAATTAATTGGATTCAAGGAGCAGAATTTAAACCAACAAGAGGAATCAGATAAGGAGATCCACTGAGCCTATATTTATTTATCATATGTGCAGAAGGATTCTCTAAGCTTTTGAACAAGGCTAAAAGAGAAAGAAAAATTGAAGGGCTAAAGTGGGAAGAGGATAGCTAGCTATCACTCATCTCTTTTTCGCTGATGATAGCATCTTATTTGGAAAAGCAGTAGCTAATAATTACGAAAGTATCTCTGGAAAACTAGTGAATTTTGAGAAGTCATTGATCTATTTCAGCAATAATGTAGAAGATGACATAAAAGGATAGATAGGGGGAGTTTTGGGTGTTCAGATTTCAAGCAATCCAGAAAAATATCTGGGTTTACCTACAATGGTTGGGCAAAGAAAGAAAGGTGCGCTTATTGAACTAAAAGAAAGATTCATCCAAAAATCGAAGAATTGGAGTATTCACAATTTGTCCTTTGGGGGTAAAGAAATTTTTATCAAATCAATAATACAAGCCCTTCCGATTTATGCCATGCAGTGTTTTAAGTTACCAGTTTTACTTTGTAAAGAATTAGAAAATCTTGTAACACCCCTAACCCGTATCTGTCGTTGGAGTAGGGTTACGAGGTATTACCGATCATTACACATCATTTAACGTACAATGTTCATAAATCTATGCATTCATATTAAAATAACATTCAACAATGTCATATTGTCCCTTATAAGAGCCTATGAGGCCTTAATTATGCTTTAGAAGAGCTTCTGGACTAAACCGATAACATACAAGATTTTTGGAAAACTTAGAAATTTTTTATCTATATAGAAGTCACATGCCCGTGTGAACAGGCCGTGTGCCTCACATGGCTCCAGACACGCTCGTGTCTTAGACTGTGTGAAAACAAGGCATACATATTGACTTGGGTCACACGGCCAACCACACGCAAGTGTGTCTAACCCGTGTGCCCTTCCAAATGGTCACAAACACCTGTGTGCCAGGCTGTGTACTAGTCTGTGTCAAAATTGTAGGGTATACTGAACTTATGCAACACGGCCAAGTCACACGCTCGTGTGGTAGGCCGTGTTCCATTTAGGGGGTATATTGACTTGTTCCACACGGCCAGTCACACACCCATGTGTGAGACATTGTGGAGCATACTGACTTCAATTTAATATCAACACCAGGGGACACACAGCTATGTAACATAACCGTGTGTCACACATGGCTGAGACATATGCTTGTGTCCCTACCCGTGTGGACAAAAATAGGCTATTTACAAAGCCATTTTTCCACCCTATTTTCACATGCATACACAAGCATAAATGATAACATTTCATAACCCAATAGGCATCCATTCCATAACACTTCATATACAAATTATACAAATTCATCATAGTATTCAAATAATTTACTAATTCCATATAATTTGTATTCATAAACCTACCATATAACAACACATTTGCATATTTCCATTTCATCAACCATTTGCCAAAACTACCAAAACATAATATCAAGTTTAGCCAAATCACATGGCTTAACCTATACACAAAATGTACCAAAACCGTAATCTTAGGCAACCATATCTATCACCATTATAACTAGCCTATACATGTCATATTTATAATTATCCACAAGTTCAAAAGTACCAATCGACAATTGGATAGTGTGATGTGTAACTCCGACTTGTCCGAAACGAGCGAGCTAACGAACCTCTATAAAACATAGAAAACAAAATAGAGTAAGCTTTATAGCTTAGTAAGCCCATATAATTCAAAATTAAACTTACCATTTATACATAATCAAGGCAACAATTAAGAAGTATTCAATTCAATTAACAAATGCCTAAACACAAACATTAATCACAAGTTAGTCACCAAAATTCATGAAACCATCCATTAACTCAATGTAATTACTCATTACATTGTACCATATTAAACTCACATACATCATATACATCATTTATAATGTAACACCCCAAACCCGGCCTAGAAGTTAGGCCCGAATCTGGTGTGTCACACTAAAAAGTTTTCCGGTAACCTCTAAAGAAAACATGTCAAATAAGATAAAAAAAATGTAAGATCCTTTTCTATTCGTACAAAAATATATGTTGATTTGTTAAAATCAAGAGAAACAATTTGACTTGAGATATTTAATAAAATACTACTAATTTTGAAGATTGATCAATTAAATTTGAAGTAATAATTTTATAAAAGCTGTGACTTTTGGAAATATCATTGATAGTTCGAGAGAAACTTCCGTACTAAAAATATTTGTAAAAGTTTATTTTGAAATTCATTTGTTAATCGATTTTGGAAAGCCTTTATTATGAGTTTAGAAAATCCAATTTAAAATAATTTGAGTAAAATATAAACACGTCAAACATAAAGCAAAATAAAATAATCCAGAGGCCTTAATACAAAACATAACCCAAAATAGTAAAGTAATAAAGTAAAAGAAGTAAGAAACTGAAGTCCAAATAAAACCATTTCCGAAGTATGGCCTACACCGAGTCATCCATGGCCCCAAGTCCTCGTCACTAAGCATTGCCTACAAGGGTTAAGAGAAAAGGGGGTGAGTTACAAGAACACAGTGTGAAATCCCCTTACCAACATCCACTGGGTCGGAACACACATAGCATTATTTTGGGCCTAAGCCCATTTACAATAACAATAATGTATCAAATATAACATGTGTATGAAATGCAATTTCCCAACCAAACCTAGATTTTCATCCACTACACACCACCCGTACCAACCAGCACACCTATGGGGATCAAGTCAACCCACCCCGCCAACATACCAATCGCAGGCATAAAGCCTTTTAAAATGTTTGTGGCTGAGCCACATGAACTAGATTGTGGCAGAGCCACCCGAACTAGATTGTGGCAGAGCCACCCGAACTAGATTGTGGCAGAGCCACCCGAACTAGATTGTGGTAGAGCCACCCAAACTAGATTGTGACAGAGCCACCCGAACTAGATTGTGGCAGAGCCACCCGAACTAGATTGTGGCAGAGCTACCTGAACTAGATTGTGGCAGAGCCACCCGAACTAGATTGTGCAGAGCCACCTGAACTAGATTGTGGCAGAGCCACTAGAACTGCTCTTCAATTTTATCCCAACCCATGCAATCATGTGTACATATACAAAACATAACAATATCCATATAATAATTTCAACATAAGGCGCATACTACATGTAACACCAAACCCGATCAATACACCACGCATCGAATCTGTATGTTATGGGAAAAAGGTTTTTGAGAGGTTTAGGTTTGAGTTTAAAAGTTGGAGAAAACACTTCGCTAGGTTGTGCATTTGAAGAAAACCCAGTAGGTTTGATTGAAATTTGATGATGTATTTGAAAACCCGTAAATTTTAAAAACTTACTCCATGGGTAGACAAAACAGTTTATCTCGTTAAGAAGTTTGAGTTGTTTATTATTGTTACAAAACATTCTGTCTTAGTGGAAAATCGTGTTTAAGTTAGAAAACATTTGAGTTCTTCTTTATTCCAAATCTTAGTGTGATACCCGATGGTATAGTTTAAAATGTCGCTTTTGTAGTTTTGAAATCGTTATCTTCCAAATTTTAGCACATTTTAACCCAATGAATTTGTTAAGGCATATTAAACACTTACTTTAAGCATAAACAAGCAAACCATAATTTTAAAAGGCCTTTACAACCCAAAATAAAACCACATAGAAATAAATAACTAATGTACCAAATTTTATAAAGTCCGAGCAAATCCTTTATTAGCATGGCATGAGCACCTCGAGTCCATCCCGGCTCCATGTCCGCTCTATGTGTCACCGAAATAGTCAAAGGAGAGAGTGAGTCGCAAGACTCAAGGTATAAACCCTCTCCCGATATCATGCCAACACACATCATAACAAAATAATGCAAGTGATGCACCGATCCTAGCCAACCATATCACCTTTTCTACCCCTGTGGTACCAAACCACCGGTGGTGCTAAACCACCGTGACCCAAAGTCACGATATCCATATCAGTGGTACCAAACCACCGTGACCAAGTCACAATAATCCAATGATGGGGCCAACCCATCGTGTGATACCAAATCACTAGCGACGATCCCATATCTCATAAGTGGGGCCAACCCACGGTGGTGCCAAACCACAGGACGAGTCGCAATGAGGTGCCAAACCTCGGTGTCCCAAAGACACAATGTGATACCAAATCACCGTGACCGTAGTCACAAATCCGATGATGGGGCCAACCCATCGTGTGATACCAAATCACCGCGCCAATCTCAGATAATCAATCGTGAGGCCAACCCATCGTGGTACTAAGCCACTGGACGAGACGCCGAGGTGCCAAACCTCCGTGACCCAAAGTCACAAAATACGTGGTACCAAACCACCGAGGTGCCAAACCTCCGTGTCCCAAAGACACAAAGGTCCCAAAGACATGGATATCATACTCCCCTCCTCTCATATCACCCAATCACATATCATACTAGATGCAAAATCATGCAATCATGCTATCATGCTCGCATGCTCAATATGGCATCTCAATGAATATACACCCATAATCATGATATCGAGATCATCACAAATTTCATAATGAAACGGACTTACCGAATCCGTATCCATACCTCAATGGGTATCGTAATAGTCAATCACACTGCTTCATTCTACACCAACAGTTATCACATTAATTAGTTAAGATAGTGTGTTGGTTTACACACCGATATATCAAGATTAAATCCTAAGAACCGATCTAAGCCCTTTGATCGCCTCGACAACCCCGATCCTACAATCGCCAACAAGGATTAGCCATCATACCATTCGTCATGACCACATACATAAAGAGGGTTTAGCTTCAATCTCTTACTCCGCCCTTGAATCGGTTACCAACCAAGACTCGAACCAACAAGTGGTTCCTTCACTAATCGACTCCACCCTAAAAAGAGAACGATTAATCCTTTGAAACCATATACTTAATCGAAACCTAAACAAATAAACCACGAGCAATCATCTCACCATCACTTACCGATTGCTTACAGAGTAAGAAGGCTCTCCTTGCTTGATTTCGAACTCCAAAGACCCTATACGAAACACGATTACCAAAACAAGTGATGAACTCCTTTCACAAACGCCGAAATCGGCTTTTAAACATACTAACAATCGGCAAAGTACCGGAGAAAGGAGAAAGGCCATTCGCCAACATTTACCCTCTTAGTAGACCGATTGTACAAGACTCCAATCAAGAGAAATAGGTTCTGCTAACACCCTTGATCAAGAAAGGAAGAGCTTTAAAGAAAAACAAAGAAGGAAAATGGCAAGGGTTGTAGTAAGGTTCGGCTAAAAGGTTTTTTTGGAAGAAGAAAGAATATAAAGAAAGATGAATGGATGAATAGAGGGGTGCTTTCGGTTTAAAGAAAAAGAAAATAGAGGATGCAGGCTTTTGGTGAAGTGTGTTACGGTCAAGAAAGTAGAGAAGAAAGCTAGTTTCGGTTTACAAGAAAAAGGGGAAGAAAGGGAGAGGGATGCACATTCGGCTACCAAGGTTTTTCGAAAGAGAAAAAAAAAATGAAAGCAAAAGTGAAGAAGAGAGTGTTGTGATTTCGGCAAGTGTAGGTGCTTTGAGGTTTCGGGTTTACACAAATGGCAAAGAAGAAAAATGCAAAAGAACACTTGGCTTCACCAAGATGTAGAAAGAGTGCAACGTTGGCAAATAAGGTTGCTTTGTGTTTCAGCCAAGGAGCAAAAATGGAAGGTTCTTTTTCGGCTTAGGCTATTTGCAAATGAAGAAATCTTTACTAGCTTTTGACTAAACAAAAATTAGCTTACCAAAAGAACTTGGTGACCGAAAATGCACACAAAAGAACACAAGTGGATTTCGGCACTTCCCCACTCCCTCACAACACCTACCAACCGGCCAACCTCCCCCAAAATCTCCTCAAAATCGGCCAACCTCCCCCCAAACACTCCCAAGCCACCCATTCAAATTACCTTGACCAAGTCTCCCTCCTACATTTGCTCTCCACCCACCTTTTGAAAGAGTTGACAAGGTCCATGATAGAGTTCAAACTTGCTACAACTCTTCCCTTCATGCCGTCAAAATGGGAGCCAAAATGGGCATTTTGCAACTCGAACACAGGACCTCTCCCCCCTTGCATTTGACGCCATACACAAGCTCCAAGTGGCGCATGCTTTGCCACTTTTCTAGCTCCTTACTTGTGTTAAAAATTCACCTAAACTAATTATAAACCCCACTCCTTCACTCCTATCCTCTAAAGTCCAAAAACAAAAACTTTCCCACCTACTCAGCACATTCCTAGCCTACCACTAAGCCCCTCAAACCTCACAAACAACAACATGGCACACCATAGACATGCAAACAATGCCAAAATAAAATAGCCCTTAACCCGGATATTACGCTTCTACCCCTAAAAATAATTTCGACCTCGAAATTACTCGTCGAAGAGTTATGGGTATTGTTGTCTCATCGTATCCCTGGGTTCCCACGCCGCTTCTTCACGCCATGATTCTCGCCAAAGAACCTTAACCAAGGGCATGCACTTCCTACGCAAAACCTTCACATCCCGATCTAAAATCATGACAGCTCTTCCTCCATGGTCATATCTGGTTTACCTCAATCTCTCCTATCGTTACCACGTGCGATGGATCTGAGCGATAACGCCAAGCATCGAAATGTGGAACACGCTATGAATTTGACTTAGCTCACTGGTAACTCGAAATGATATGCAATCGTCCCACTCGCCTCAAGACCTTATACGCCCAATAAACCACTTGACTTAGCTTGCCTTTCCTCCGAACCTTAATACTTTCTTCCACGGTGAGACCTTTCAGAAAACCCGATCTCCCACAAAGAATTCAATATCTCTTCGCTTAAGATCGGCATAGGACTTCGTCGGTCCGAAGCTTCTTTCAACCGAGCTCAATCAACTTAACCTTGTCTTCGCCTCAAAGAACCAACTCGGTCCCAACAACCGACGCTCCTTTAACTCTGTCCAACAAGTAGGTGAGCGACACTTTCTACCGTACAACGCCTCATAAGGTGCCATCTTGATACTTGCTTGGTAACTATTGTTGTAGGCGAACTCAGCTAACGGTAGATACTCCTCCCAACTACCCCTGAAGTCCAATACACAACCTCGTAACATGTCTTCCAAGATCAGATAACCTTTCCGACCGCCTCACGGTCTGCAGATGAAAAGTCGTTTGAAATCTAAACGTGTACCCAGAGCCTGATGCAACGCTTTCCAGAACCTTGACGTGAACCTGGGGTCCCTATCCGAGATGATCGATACTGGCACCCCGTGTAGTCTCACTATCTCTGACACATACAGCTTCGCCAACCTCTGAAGTGAGTAATCCACCCTCACCGGAATAAAGTGAGCTGATTTAGTCGATCGATCCATAATTACCCGGTCAATCCTTCTTGCTCGGTGTAAGCGGTAATCCATCGATTTAAATCCATAGTTATCCTTTCCCACTTCCATCGAGGAATCTTCACCGGTCAAGCAACCTGACGACAATCGATGCTCACTTTGACTTGTCGACATGTCGACACTTCCCCACAAACTCGGTTACTTCCTTTTTCGCATCTTTGCCACCGTAATCGCTTCTCCGAGATCCCTATACATTTTTCTACCTCCGGGATGCATAGCATAGGGGCTACTATGTGCATCCTCAAGAATCTTTGTCTTAGCTCGAATCCTCAAAGATACTAGCTTTCCCACGAAAACACAAAGACCCCATCACTAGACAAGCTATAACCCTTCAAACCATCATTCAAAGACTTGTGTCCTCTCTCGCTTTCGTAACCTCATCCAACAACTATTTTCTCTCGATCCGCTCAACCCAAGTAGGCTTAACTCGCAGCTCGCCGTAATACTTCATTATATAAACTCAAGTGAGCAAATAGCGCTCTTAAATCAAGAACAACCTTACGGCCAACGCTTCTACCACAACGTTAGCCTTGCCCGATGATACTCGATTGAGCAATCGTAGTCTTTCAAAGCAACTCAATCCATCTGCACCGCCTCAGATTCAAGTCTTTCGAGTCGGAAGGTACTTCAGACTCTTATGGCTGTGTAGACTATCGATCTTTCTCCATACAAGTAATGCCTCCATATCTTTAAGGCAAATACTACAGCTGCTAACTCCAGATCGTGCGTTGGATAATTTGCCTCATGTGGCCTCAATCACGAGATACGTAAGCCACAACCTTCCTTCTTGCATCAAAGACACAACCCAATCCCGTATGTGATGCATCGCGAGACACCGTGAATTCCTTACCGACCTCAAAGTTGAATCGAAACCGAGCTTCACCAAAATCTTCTTCAACTTATCAAGCTCTCCTCACGCTTCTCACCAAATAAACGGAACCCCTTTTCTCAATAATTTAGTCATCGGTCGTTGAATCAATGAGAAACCCTCTACAAATCTTCTAGTATCCTCGCCAAGCCCGTAAAACTCCGAATCTTCGCCATCGACTTAGGCGGCTTCCAATCCAAAACGGCTCTATCTTACGAGGGTCCACTCTAATCCCTCAGCAGATACTACGTGACCCAAAACGCCACCTCTCTAAGCCGTAACTCGATTTATCAACTTTGCATAAAGTCGCTTTCTCCTTAGAATCGCAATACCACCCGCAAATGGGCATCATGTTCCTCCTCAGTCCTTGAATATACCAAGATGTCGTCGATAAAAACCACTACGAACTGATCTAGATACTGTTGGAACACCCTATTCATCAGATCCATGAAGGCTGCTGGCGTGTTAGTCAACCCGAACGGCAGAAACCAAGAACTCAAAGTGCCCATACCGAGTACAAAATGTCATCTTTACGATATCCGCCTCCCTTACCCTTAATCGGTGATACCTGCATCTTAAGTCGATCTTCGAAAACCGACGCCCTTTCAAATTGATCAAACAAGTCATCTATCCGAGGCAAGTGGATACTTGTTTTGATCGTCACTTATTCGGTTAGCGGTAGTCTATACACATCCGCATGGTATCGCCTTTCTTCTTAACAAAGAGTACCGGCTCCCCAAGGTGAAATACTCGGCCCGATAAAGCCTCGGTCCAACAATTCTCAGATTCGAGCCTTAAGCTCCACTAACTCCTTAGGTGCCATCCTCAGACGGAGCTATGGACACCGGCGCGCTCCTGCAATGATCTATCCCGAACTCTACCTCCCGATCCGGTGGCAAACCCAAAGCTCCTCAGAAACACATCAAGAAATTCCTAACTGTCCGAACTGTCTCCACAAGAAGCTCCTTAGCCTCCAAGGCATACACATGCACCACATATGCTTCACACCCCTTTCTGACCATCTTCTCAGCTTTCAGAGCAGATACCACATTGGATAGATAATTCCTCCTATTATCGATCAGAACTAGCTCATCACCCTTAGCCGATTTTAGAATCATACGCTTAGTCACAAGAATCCAACTTCGCCGGTACTTAACCACCGGTCCATCCTCGAATCGATCGAACTCCCCAAACGGCAGCTCCATCGATCACCTCAAATACTACCCTTGGAGTTCTAGAGGTACGCCTCTATACAGCTTTATCTACCACTACAGAGTGACCTGAGGCTTATTACTACCATCCGCCTAGAAGATATTTCAGTCTAGATCAATGGTCTTCACTATGCTACTTGCAACATATGAATGTGTTGAACCGCATCAATCAAAGTAGTAAATGGAGAGCCAAAGATTAAAAACGCACCGTAATGACGTCCGGCAAGGCCGCCTCCTCTCGGCGCCTCAGACTAGCTCCCCGGACCGTCTGGCCTCGGTACTGACCGCCGGGCTCCACCCACCACCGAACCATTACCTCCTCCGCCATTACCTCGGCCCTCTGCGGTGGTGGTCCATTATTTCAGATCGAGCACGGCCTCGATTCTCTGATGAATCCTAGCCAACTTGCGGACAGTCCCTCACACGGTGGTCCAAAGGAGCCACACTAAAAGAGCCTCTACCATCACCCAACATCCTCCCAATGAGCCTTCCCTACAACGGTTACATGCGGTGGTCCTCGCTTAGCAAAGAACAAACCTACTAATCGATTCGCCCACTCGGTCTAGCTCTTTTCTCACGATTTCGATGACCCGAAGACCCAAAACTCCTCTTGTGTTTCCTATCCATACCTCGTCTCACAAATTCCTTAATGCCCTCACCACCTTTGCCTTTTCAACCGTAATCATAATTCACGCCCTGTGAGCACAATTATCAACCTTAATTCGCCTCGCAAGCCATCCTCAAACGAACACACCTCTCGTGTTCAAGAGCCACCATACCCCGCATACCGACTCACCGAGAAACTCGCCTCATACTCGATTTGCTCCCGAACTAACCTCGAAATGCTTTTCACGCTCATTAATATAATTAGCCCCCACGCATTTTTTCCGATAAGTAGCCCGAAATAGTCCCAAGTCGATCTTCTGCTGCAGTACCGTCCGAACAAAGGAGCCACCACCGATATGACTCATCTCGAGAAGTGATACGATCCCTTTAATTTCTCTTCGCAGCTAGGTCTAGATCATCCATGATCCGCTCTGCGCCTCCACCAAGATTCAAGCAGTGCTAGAGCAACACCGAGACACCCCAAAGAATTCAAATTTATTTGCCCAAGTCGCCAGTACGCATTTCCTAGCTCCTACGCCTTCACCTACTCACTACCTGTTCTAAAACCCGCAGATCGTCAGTGACACTCTGGTCCTCCCCACCGCTCTTGAACTCACCACCTCCATTGGTGGCGAACCAGATCTCATTCTCTCGACTCGACTGAACCTACGGGCTCGAATCGCATCCCACTGCACCACGCCCACGACCACGTCCACCTCTGTACTCATGACTAAATCTCGTCGATTGAAGAATTTTATGTATCACTATTATTCCAATGTTTAAAAGCAAAGTCTTATGAATATTGCTTATTAAAGGAGTTTCGTTTCATGAGTCCACCGAGTCCTATCGGCCTATTTCTAAAGTAGCCTTGCTATTACTAATCATTCCATCACATTACATCCAACAAATCACAAGCAATAATACGGTACTTACCCAGGCAGATTGGTGCGGTGACTCGGTGTCATGCCTTTCAAACCATGCTTTCTAAAATATAACGCTTAAAATGCAGACTTTTGAAAACATTTTGGGCCTCAGCCCACAAATGAGCCTTTGAACTTGGCTCGATATACAAATGTAACACCCCAAACCCGGTCAATACACCACGAATTTAACTGGTATGTTACAGGAAAAAGGTTTTGAGAGGTTTACGTTTGAGTTTAAAAGTTGGAGAAAACCCAGTAGGTTTGATTGAAATTTGATGATGTATTTGAAAACCCGAAAATTTTAAAACTTACTCTCGATGGGTAGACAAAACAGTTTATCTCGTTAAGAAGTTTGAGTTGTTTATTATTGTTACAAAAACATTCTCATTCTAGTGGAAAATCGTGTTTAAGTTAGAAAACATTTGAGTTCTTCATTATTCAAAATCTTAGTGTGATACCGATGGTATAGTTTAAAATGTTGCTTTTGTAGTTTTGAAATCGTTATCTTTCCAAATTTTAGCACATTTTAACCCAATGAATTTGTTAAGGCATATTAAACACTTACTTTAAGCATAAACAAGCAAACCATAATTTTTAAAAGGCCTTTACAACCCAAAATAAAACCACATAGAAATAAATAACTAATGTACCAAATTTTATAAAGTCCGAGCAAATCCTTTATTAGCATGGCATGAGCACCTCGAGTCCATCCGGCTCCATGTCCGCGTCTATGTGTCACTGAAATAGTCAAAGGAGAGAGTGAGTCGCAAGACTCAAAGGTATAAACCCCTCTCCCAGATATCATGCCAACACACATCATAACAAAATAATGCAAGTGATGCACCCGATCCTAGCCAACCATATCACCTTTTCTACCCCCGTGGTACCAAATCACCGGTGGTGCTAAACCACCGGTGACCCAAAGTCACGATATCCATACTGTGGTACCAAACCACTGGTGACCCGAAGTCACAAATAATCCAATGATGGGGCCAACCCATCGTGTGATACCAAATCACTAGCGACGATCCCATATCTCATAAGTGGGGCCAACCCACGGTGGTGCCAAACCACAGGGACGAGTCGCAATGAGGTGCCAAACCTCTGGTGTCCCAAAGACACAATGTGATACCAAATCACTGGTGACCGTAGTCACAAATCCGATGATGGGGCCAACCCATCGTGTGATACCAAATCATCAAGGCGTCAATCCCAGATAATCAATCGTGGGGCCGCCCATTTCGTGGTACTAAGCCACCGGACGAGACGCCGAGGTGCCAAACCTTTGGTGACCCAAAGTCACAAAATACGTGGTACCAAACCACTGGAGGTGCCAAACCTCGGTGTCCCAAAGACACAAGTCCCAAAGACACGGATATCATACTCCCCTTCTCTCATATCACCCAATCACATATCATACTAGATGCAAAATCATGCAATCATGCTATCATGCTCGCATGCTCATTATGGCATCTCAATGAATATACACCCATAATCATGATATCGTAGATCATCACAAATTTCGTAATGAAACGGACTTACCGAATCCGTATCCATACCTCAATGGGTATCGAATAGTCAATCACACTGCTTCATTCACACCAACAAAGTTATCACATTAATTAGTTAAGATAGTGTGTTGGTTTACACACCGATATATCAAGATTAAATCCTAAGAACCGATCTAAGCCCTTCTTCAATTTTATCCCAACCCATGCAATCATGTGTACATATACAAAAGCTCCAAGTGGCGCATGCTTTGCATAACAATATCCATATAATAATTTCAACATAGCCTACCACTAAGCCCCAAAACCTCACAAACAACAACATGGCACACCATAGACATGCAAACAATGCCAAAATAAAATAGCCCTAACATATTACACTACAAGTTGGCCCATTTCTCATTTTTGGCCAATATGGTAATTTATCAAATCGACTCCTTAAGCAATTTAGCAATTCTGTCCATTAAGCAATCTAGCAATTTGGCTTATTAATCAATCTTGCAAATTGGCCTATTAATCAATATAGCAAATTGGCCCATTAATCAATCTAGAAAATTGGCCTATTAAGCAATCTAGCAATTTGGCCCATTAAGCAATCTAGCAATTTGGCCCATTAAGCAATCTAGCAATTCGGCCCATTAACACATGAGGCCCATATAGCAAATATCACATTTGGCACATATATCAAATATAACATTTGGCCCATATATCAAATATCACAATTGGCCCATATATCACTTTTATCGATTTAGTCCATTGAGGGCAATTCCGTAATTCGGCCCACAAGGGCATTTTCGTAATTTAGCCCATAAGGGTATTTTCATAATTTTACCCGTCGAGGGTAATTTGGTAATATCGTAACCCAGGGGTATTTTGGTAATTTACCCTCTAAGGGTATTATGGTAATTTCGCAACCTAGGCTTAACTAATAATTTGGGGCATAAAAGTTTGAAACTTTCCATCTGCGTCATATTGACTAAATTGACTATAACTCATGTTAGGAATCTCTAAATCTAAATCCGTAAATTTTCCTTGAAACTAGACTCATATTTCTTCTTACTATAATTTTTCCAGAATTTTTACCTTAACAATTTAGTGCAGTTTATTCCTTAAAGTTTCCCCTATTTTACTATCCAACGATTCTAACCTCTCTTAACCAAAATACAAATATTTCACTATACAGTTTTCATATACTTCTCCCACTTGTCCCTATTAATAATGTGCTCACTAAGGAATCCATACATATAAAATATAACCCATAATTCACTTTTTACAATTTTATACAATTTTTCCAAGACAAATCAGGGAACCACAAAGTCATTCAGAACAAGTATCACTAAAATTAACAATCTCAGAATATAATATTCCTTTTCCTTATTCATTTTATCCATATTAAAGTATACATAGTAAGCTTTAATCTGATATCTTACTCACTTTTTAATTCCTTCTATCCAATTTTTCGTGATTTTTTAAATACACATAACTGTTTCTGACCGAAACTATTTTATTACAAAACATGATTACCACTACGAACCTACGCACGTCCGAGTGATCACGGATGCCGGTTATCAGTTTTCTTCGGTATTTCTATCGAACCACAGAATATTTCATGTAAAATTTTAGATAGATGTGAGATTTACTCACCATTTCAAACATATATTTGGAAAGGTATGGGATTACACACCTTGATTACGAGCTGTGCTTTCTACCGATTTCAACTCCTATATTGATAGTTGATAGAAGATTAGTCTCAACTTCAATAATCGTAACTAGAAACACTTTATTAGGCTAAATCCACTTACCATGACTATGATCTCCCTCGATGCACCAAAAATTTATCCTACCAACAATATCAATTAGCCAACCTTCAATCTGATTAACTCAATAACCAAATGGAGATATTGAATTGACTATGAAAGATCTTCCTTACCTTAATCGATTATAATCCTGTTCCTCACGATCGTCCTATGACTAGAGATGATTAGGCAAAATTGTGGTATTCGGCCTCCCTCTATATTACGATTGCTTAAGGAATGAGAAGGAAAGAAAGAACGATGGAAATGTTTCGATCATGGAGGAGAATGAACAATGATATTCGGCTATCAAGGAGATTAGACAAAAGATAAATATGTGACCAATTCAAGAGAAGAGAAAATGCACTATTGTGCTACAAAATTTCGGCAAAGAAAATAGCAAAAAGAGAGAAGATGACACAAAGGTTACAATAGGATTTTTGGCCAAAACAAAACTAAGGCCTTACCAAATGCCAAGGTAAAATTTTAACCCACCTATCTACCTCAAAACCATCCACATGCATCTCCCCTTAGGATAAGAGTTTGGCCACCCAAGCTTTCCAAAACACCATCCACAAATTGAGCCTCATGTCCCCCTTTCATTCCTATTTCTCTTGATTTCTTTCCCAAACTTCAACCTTGCCTTATTCTTATAGCCGCCTTACCAAAAATAATGAAGTCCACCCTTTCCATAAATAGTCCTTGGCCGACACTTAAGGAAAGAGTGCAAAAATATTAGCCAAACATTGCACACAAAGGGATTTGAACCTATTCCCTCAAGGTACTTCACTTAATGCCATAACCTCTTTACTAATTGCTCACTTGTGCTAACCATTTATTCATTTATTTCAATAAGCATTGAAGCTTCTTACCATCTCTCCTTAAATGCTAAAATACCAAATTTTTCCTAAGGCCCAATTAAACCTGAGACTTCATAGAAACCCCGTAAACTCCAAATTCACTTAACTAACAAGTCCAATTTGTAATAATGTCATTCTCTTGTTCTCAAAATTTTAAACATTCCTACGCCCAAGGCCCATTGGGCCCAATCCTACTAAGCCCAATTTTGGGATGTTACAGTTCTACCCTCCTTAAAGAAATTTCGTCCTCGAAATTTCCAACTATAGGAACAATCGCAAAACCTAACCTAGCACCTTACACCTCCGCTGTGCACTCTACTCTTAATAACACTAATTCGCTTTCTATCTCTAACCTTGGAAACTCTTCATATCATCAAATATTTAATCCCTAGAAGCAAACATGTATTTATCGCCCATTCATAAAATTTCCTACATTCAAACATCATGTCCCACCAAAACATACCTGACTTCATATTGATGGAACAATACCGAGCCCTATGCTCCTTAGACCCACATCTCCAACATGCTCCTGACCTCCTCCAGCACTCACCCGGATGATGCCTTCCGCAATAATCGTAAGCCAAAAAGTTTGGACGTGCCTTAACACGCTTTACGAAATGAGACTAAGATAAAAAAGAACCATGATCTCCTTTCTTTTTACAGTCCACAGACCCAACTCGAAGTGCTTCACTGATTTCCTTAACCTCCTTCAATACCTTCTTAACTATCTAAGTCAGCTCATCAACCCAACTCGATAATGAGATCTCGTCTCAGCCATTAACAATGTCTGCGCCTCTCTTTCGGGCACATGCATTGGTGCCGAAGATCTAGTCCTAGCATCTCAGCCTCTACCACGTCCACGTCTACCGCATCCGCGTGTTCTAGCGCTCATGTTCACTAAGTCGATACAATCTTATTAAGAGTTTTATGAATCATTATGCTATTCAATGTTTATTAAATGATGTTTTATGGAGTATGAGTAGAAAAATTATTTTCGAGAGTCAAATCCGCATCCTAGAGTCTCAGTGTCTATAGTTTCAACTCTTAAAGCTAACAGTTCTAGAGTATTCTATTTTGTATAATTTTGTATCACAAAAATTATAAAATGAAAACAAATACTTACTTGACTTGGTGCCGGATACTCGTGGTGTCATACTTCCTTTAGAACATATATTTATAAATCAAAATTCTAAACAGCTTTAGAAAATGCTTTTGAACCCAAACCACGGCCGAGTTTTGCAACTGGGCTCTGATACCATAAAATGCAACACTCTAAACCCGGCCTAGAAGTTAGACCCGAATCCGGTGTGTCACACTAAAAAGTTTTCCGATAACGTATAAAGAAAACATGTCAAATGAGATAAAAAAATGTTAAATCCTTTTCTATTCGTACAAAAATAGATGTTGATTTGTTAAAATAAAGAGAAACAAGTTTGACTTGAGATATTTAATAAAATACTACTAATTTGAAGATTGATCGATTAAATTTGAATTAATAATTTTATAAAGCTGTGACTTTTGGAAATATCGTTCATACTTCAAGAGAAACTTACAGTATTAAAATATTTGTAAAAGTTTTTTTGAAATTCATTTGTTAATAGATTTTGGAAAACCTTTATTATGATTTTAGAAAATCCAATTTAAAATAATTTGAGTAAAATATAAATACGTCAAACATAAAGCAAAATAAAATAATCCAGAGGCATTATTACAAAACATAGCCCAAAATAGTAAAGTAATAAAGTAAACGAAGTAAGAAACTAAAGTCCAAATAAAACCATTTTCAAATATGGCCTACACCGAGTCATTCTTGCCCCAAGTCCTCGTCACTGAGCATTACTTAGAAGGGTTAAGAGAAAAAAAGGGTGAGTTACAAGAACTCAGTGTGAAATCCCCTTACCAACATCCACTGGGTCGGAACACACATAGCAATATTTTAGGCCTAAGCCCATTTACAATAACAATAATGTATCAAATATAACATGTGTATGAAATGAAATTTTCCAACCAAACCTAGATTTTCATCCGCTACACACCACCCGTACCATCCAGCACACCTGTGGGGATCAGGTCAATCTACCCCACCAACACACCAATCGCAAGCATAAAGCTATTTAAAATGTTTTTGGCAGAGCCACCCGAACTAGATTGTGGCAGAGCCACCCGAAATAGATTGTGGCAGAGCCACCCAAACTAGATTGTGGTAGAGCCACTAGAACTTCTTTTCAATTTTATCCCAACCCATGCAATCATGTGTACATATACAAAACATAACAATATTCATATAATAATATCAACATGAGGCCCATACTACTTGTTGGCCCATTTCTCATTTTTGGCCCATATATAATTTATCAAATCGGATCCTTAAGCAATTTAGCAATTCGGCCCATTAAGCAATCTAGCAATTCGGCTTATTAATCAATCTTGCAAATTGGCCTATTAACCAATCTAGCAAATTGGCCCATTAATCAATCTAGCAATTTGTCCCATTAAGCAATCTAGCAATTTGGCCCATTAAGCAATCTAGCAATTCGGCTCATTAACACATGAGGCCCATATAGCAAATATCAAATTTGGCACATACATCAAATATCACATTTGGCACATATATCAAATATCACATTTGGCCCATATATCAAATATCACAATTGGCCCATATATCACTTTTATCGATTTAGTCCATTGAGGGCAATTTCGTAATTCAGCTCGTAAGGGCATTTTCGTAATTTGACCCATAAGGACATTTTCATAATTTTACTGTTGAGGGTAATTCGATAATCTCGTAACCCAGGGGTATTTCGATAATTTACCCTCTAAGGGTATTTCAGTAATTTCGCAACCTACGCTTAACTCTTAATTTGGGGCATAAAAGTTTGAAACTGTCCATCTGCGTCATACTGACTAAATTGACTATAACTCATGTTAGGAATCTCGAAATCTAAATCCTTAAATTTTCCTTGGAGCTATACTCATATTTCTTCTTACTACAATTTTTCTAGAATTTTTACCTTAACCATTTAGTACAGTTTATTCCTTAAAGTTTCCCTTGTTTCACTGTCCAACGATTCTGACCTCTCTTACCCAAAATCTAAATATCTCACTGTATAGTTTTCATATACTGCTCCCACTTGTCTCTATTAATAATAGGCTCACTTTATCTCTATTAATAATAGGCTCACTAAGGAATACATACATATAAATTATAACCCATAATTCACTTTTTACAATTTTATACGATTTTTCTAAGACAGATCAGGGAACCACGAAATCATTCAGAACCAGTCTCACTAAAATTAACATATCTCAGAATATAATATACCTTTCCCTTCTCTGTTTCTTCCATATTAAGTAGACACAGTAAGTTTTAATCTGATATCTTACTCACTTTGTAATTCCTTTTATCCACTTTTTCGTGATTTTTCAAATACACGTCACTGTTTCTGACCGAAACTATTTTATTACAAAACATGATTACCACTACGAACCTACGCACGTCTGAGTGATCACAGATGTCGGTTATTAGTTTTCTTTGGTATTTCTACCGAATCACAAAATATTTCATGTAAAATTTCAGAGAAATGTGAGATTTACTCACCATTTCAAACATATATTCGGAAAGGTACGGGATTACACACCTTGATTATGAGCTGTGCTTTCTACCGATTTCAACACCTATATTGATAGTTGATAGAAGATTTGTCTCAACTTTGATAATCGTAACTAGAAACACTTTATTAGGCTAACTCCACTTACCACGACTGTGATCTCCCTCGATGCACCAAAAATCGATCCTACCAACAATATCAATTAGCCAACCTTCAATCCGATTAACTCAATAACCAAATAGAGATATCAAATGGACTATGAAAGATCTTCCTTACCTTTATCGATTATAATCCCGTTCCTCACAATCATCTTATGACTAGAGATGATTAGGCGATGTTGTGGTATTCATCCTCCCTCTATATCACGATTGCTTAAGGAATGAGAAAGAAAGAAAGAAAGAATGATGGAAAGGTTTCGGTTATTGAGGAGAATGAACAATGATATTTGGCTATCAAGAAGATTAGACAAAAGATGAATATATGGCCAATTCAATAGAAGAGAAAATGCACTATTGTGCTAGAAAATTTTGGCAAAGAAAGTAGCAAAAAAGAGAGAAGATGACACAAAGGTTACAATAGGATTTTTGGCCAAAACAAACCAAGGCCTTACCAAATGCCAAGGTAAAATTTTCAGCCACCTATCTACCTCAAAACCGTCCACATGCATCCCCCCTTAGGATAAGAGTTTGGCCACCCAAGCTTTCCAAAACACCATCCACAAATTAAGCCTCATGTCCCCCTTTCATTCCTATTTCTCTTGATTCATTTCCCAAACTTCAACCTTGCCTTATTCTTATAGCCACCTTACCAAAAATAATGAAGTCCACCCTTTCCATAAATAGTCCTTGGCGGACACTTAAGGAAAGAGTGCAAAAATATTAGCCAAACATTGCACACAAAAGGATTTGAACCTCTTCCCTCAAGGTACTTCACTTAATGCCATAACCTCTTTACTAATTGCTCACTTGTGCTAACCATTTATTCATTTATTTCAATAAGCATTGAAGCTACTTACCATCTCTCCTTAAAGTGCTAAAATACCAAATTTTTCCTAAGGCCCAATTAACCCCGAGACTTCATAGAAACCCCGTAAACTCCAAATTCACTTAACTAACATGTCCAATTTGTAATAATGCCATTCTCTTGTTCTCAAAATTTTAAACATTCCTATGCCCAAGGCCCATTGGGCCCAATCCTACTAAGCCCAATTTTAGGATGTTACAATTCTACCCTCCCTAAAGAAATTTCGTCCCCAAAATTTCCAACTATAGGAACAATCGCAAATCCTAACCTAGCACCTTACACCTCCGCTGCACACTCTAATCTTAATAACACTAATTCGCTTTCTATCTCTAACCTTGGAAACTCTTCATATCATCAAATATTTAATCCCTAGAAGCAAACATGTATTTATCGCCCATTCATAAAATTTCCTACATTCAAACATCATGTCCCACCAAAACATACCTGACTTGATAGTGATGGAACAATACCGAGCCTTATGCTCCGTAGACCCATATCTCCAACATGCTCCTGACCTCCTCCAGCACTCACCTAGATGACGCCTTCCGCAATAATCGCAAGCCAAAAAGTTTGGACGTGCCTTTACGAAACGAGACTACGATCAAAAGGAACCACAATCTCCTTTCTTTTTACAGTCCACAGACCCAACTCGAAGTGCTTCACTGATTTCCTTAACCTCTTTCAATACCTTCTTAACTATCTAAGTCAGCTCATCAACCCCAACTCGATTATGAGATCTCGTCTCAGCCGCTAACAATGTCTGCGCCTCTCTTTCGGGCACATGCATTGGTGCCGAAGATCTAGTCCTAGCATCTCGACCTCTACCACGTCCACGTCTACCGCATCCGCGTCTTCTAGCGCTCATGTTCACTAAGTCGATATAATCTTATTAAGAGTTTTATGAATCATTATGCTATTCAATGTTTAGTAAATGATGTTTTATGGAGTATGAGTAGAAAAATTATTTTTGAGAGTCAAATCCACATCCTAGAGTCTCAGTGTCTATAGTTTCAACTCTTAAAGCTAACAGTTCTAGAGTATTCTATTTTGTATAATTTTTGTATCACAAAAATTATAAAATGAAAACAAATACTTACTTGACTTGGTGCCGGATACTCGTGGTGTCATTCTTCCTTTAGAACATATATTTATAAATCAAAATTCTAAACAGCTTTAGAAAATGCCTTTGAACCCAAACCACGGCCGAGTTTTGTAGCTGGGCTCTGATACCATAAAATGTAACACTCCAAACTCGGCCTAGAAGTTAGGCCCAAATCCAGTGTGTCACACTAAAAAGTTTTCCGATAACGTATAAAGAAAACTTGTCAAATGAGATAAAAAAATGTTAAATCCTTTTCTATTCGTACAAAAATAGATGTTGATTTGTTAAAATAAAGAGAAACAAGTTTGACTTGAGATATTTAATAAAATACTACTAATTTCAAGATTGATCGATTAAATTTGAAGTAATAATTTTATAAAACCGTGACTTTTGGAAATATCGTTGATAGTTCAAGAGAAACTTCTGTATTAAAATATTTGTAAAAGTTTATTTTGAAATTCATTTGTTAATAGATTTTTGAAAACCTTTATTATGATTTTAGAAAATCCAATTTAAAATAATTTGAGTAAAATATAAATACGTCAAACATAAAGCAAAATAAAATAATCCAGAGGCCATATTACAAAACATAGCCCAAAATAGTAAAGTAATAAAGTAAATGAAGTAAGAAACTAAAGTCCAAATAAAACCATTTTCGAAGTATGGCCTACACCGAGTCATCCTTGCCCCAAGTCCTCGCCACTGAGCATTACCTACAAGGGTTAAGAGAAAAGGGGTGAGTTACAAGAACTCAGTGTGAAATCCCCTTACCAACATCCACTGGGTCGGAATAGACATAGCAATATTTTGGGCCTAAGCCCATTTACAATAACAATAATGTATCAAATATAACATGTGTATGAAATGAAATTTTCCAACCAAACCTAGATTTCCATCCGCTACACACCACCCGTACCAACCAGCACACCTGTGGGGATCAAGTCAATCTACCCCGCCAACACACCAATCGCAAGCATAAAGCCATTTAAAATGTTTGTGGCAGAGCCACCCGAACTAGATTGTGGCAGAGCCACCCAAACTAGATTATGGTTGAGCCACTAGAACTTCTCTTCAATTTTATCCCAACCCATGCAATCTTGTGTACATATACAAAACATAACAATATTCATATAATAATTTCAACATGAGGCCCATACTACATGTTGGCCCATTTCTCATTTTTGGCCCATATGTAATTTATCAAATCGGATCCTTAAGCAATTTAGCAATTCGGCCCATTAAGCAATCTAGCAATTCGGCTTATTAATCAATCTTGCAAATTGGCCTATTATTCAATCTAGCAAATTGGCCCATTAATCAATCCAGCAATTTGGCCCATTAAGCAATCTAGCAATTTGGCCCATTAAGCAATCTAGCAATTCGGCTCATTAACACATGAGGCCCATATAGCAAATATCAAATTTGGCACATATATCAAATATCACATTTGGCACATATATCAAATATCACATTTGGCCCATATATCAAATATCACAATTGGCCCACATATCACTTTTATCGATTTAGTCCATTGAGGGCAATTTCGTAATTTGGCCCGTAAGGGCATTTTCGTAATTCAGCCCATAAGGGCATTTTCATAATTTTACCAGATGAGGGTAATTAGGTAATCTCGCAACCCAGGGGTATTTCGGTAATTTACCCTCTAAGGGTATTTCAGTAATTTCGCAACCTACGCTTAACTCTTAATTTGGGGCATAAAAGTTTGAAACTATCCATCTGCGTCATACTGACTAAATTGACTATAACTCATGTTAGGAATCTCGAAATCTAAATCCTTAAATTTTCCTTGGAACTAGACTCATATTTCTTCTTACTACAATTTTTCTAGAATTTTTACCTTAACCATTTAGTACAGTTTATTCCTTAAAGTTTCCCTTGTTTCACTGTCCAACGATTCCGACCTCTCTTACCCAAAATCCAAATATCTCATTGTATAGTTTTCATATACTGCTCCCACTTGTCTCTATTAATAATAGGCTCACTTTGTCTCTATTAATAATAGGCTCACTAAGGAATCCATACATATAAATTATAACCCATAATTAACTTTTTACAATTTTATACGATTTTTCTAAGACAGATCAGGGAACCACGAAGTCATTCAGAACCAGTCTCACTAAAATTAATATATTTCAGAATATAATATACCTTTCCCTTCTCCGTTTCTTCCATATTAAGTAGACACAATAAGCTTTAATCTGATATCTTACTCACTTTGTAATTCCTTTTATCCACTTTTTCGTGATTTTTCAAATACACGTTATTGTTTCTGACCGAAACTGTTTTATTACAAAACATTATTACCACTACGAACCTATGCACGTCTGAGTGATCACAGATGTTGGTTATCTATTTTCTTCGGTATTTCTACCGAATCACAGAATATTTCATGTAAAATTTCAGAGAAATGTGAGATTTACTCACCATTTCAAACATATATTTGGAAAGGTACGGGATTACACACCTTGATTACGAGCTGTGCTTTCTACCGATTTCAACACCTATATTGATAGTTGATAGAAGATTAGTCTCAACTTCGATAATCGTAACTAGAAACACTTTATTAGGCTAAATCCACTTATCACAACTGTGAACTCCCTCGATGCACCAAAAATTGATTCTACCAACAATATCAGTTAGCCAACCTTCAATCCGATTAACTCAATAACCAACTGGAGATATTGAATGGACTATGAAAGATCTTCCTTACCTTAATCGATTATAATCTTGTTCCTCACGATCGTCCTATGATTAGAGATGATTAGGCTATGTTGTGGTATTCATCCTCCCTCTATATCATGATTGCTTAAGGAATGAGAAAGAAAGAAAGAAAGAACGATGGAAAGGTTTTAGTTATTGAGGAGAATGAACAATGATATTTGGCTATCAAGGAGATTAGACAAAAGATGAATATGTGGCCAATTCAAGAGAAGAGAAAATGCACTATTGTGCTAGAAAATTTTGGCAAAGAAAGTAGCAAAAAGAGAGAATATGACACAAAGGTTGCAATAGGATTTTTGGCCAAAACAAAACCAAGGCCTTACCAAATGCCAAGGTAAAATTTTTAGCCACCTATCTACCTCAAAGTCGTCCACATGCATCCCTCCTTAGGATAAGAGTTTGGCCACCCAAGCTTTCCAAAACACCATCCACAAATTAAGCCTCATGTCCCCCTTTCATTCCTATTTCTCTTGATTCTTTTCCCAAACTTCAACCTTGCCTTATTCTTATAGCCACCTTACCAAAAATAATGAAGTCCACCCTTTCCATAAATAGTCCTAGGCCGACACTTGAGGAAGGAGTGCAAAAATATTAGCCAAACATTGTACAAGAAAGGATTTGAACCTCTTCCCTCAAGGTACTTCACTTAATGCCATAACCTCTTTACTAATTGCTCACTTGTGCTAACCATTTATTCATTTATTTCAATAAGCATTGAAGCTACTTACCATCTCTCCTTAAAGTGCTAAAATACCAAATTTTTCCTAAGGCCCAATTAAACCCGAGACTTCATAGAAACCCCGTAAACTCCAAATTCACTTAACTAACAAGTCTAATTTGTAATCATGCCATTCTCTTGTTCTCAAAATTTTAAACATTCCTACGCCCAAGGCCCATTGGCCCCAATCTTACTAAGCCCAAATTTGGGATGTTACATATAATATTTTAGTTTCAATCATATTAACAGTAATTTATTCGTATAAACAACACTTTACCATGTCACAAAATTTATGCTCGTTGAAGCTATTAGAATCTCAAGGGATACTCGAGTGATATACAGTACATATAAATAAGTAATCCGTCAATTCCTTATCATTTTCTGCTGTTTCAAGTAATGAACAGTAAGCTCCTCCAAAGTTGATGGATAGTAAGCTCTATTGAGCTGAAATGGTAAGCTCGGACGAGCTGAAAATAGTAAGATCTTACGAGGTGATATATCAGTAAGCTCATACGAGCTGTGCTGAGTCCGCAACAAATGCAGGAGCTCGACCAAAATGGTAACTCTAATGACATGTCACTCGTATCCTACGAATTCATACGGTTCAAACGGAGCTCAATAATAACCAGTCTATATCAATTAAGCATTTGTATTCTAAGTGTATCAAATACTCAATTATAAACATACATTTCAATTAATTACAAGTATTTAAAAGTTCGATTCTAATTATTTGAACTTACCTCGTATCGCTCGAATAACAACTATCAGCTATTCGTCCATCACTCTTTTTCCCCGATCCCAGCTTATCTTGATCTATATAATATCAAAATCAGCTTATTTAATCAACTATTTATTCAATTTGGTCCAAAATACATATTAGGGCTATTTTACATATTTGCACCTAAACTTTCACATTGTTTACAAATTAGTCCTTATCACATAAAATTGAAAATTCATACAATTTAGTACCATCCATGCTTAGCTGAATTTACTACATATTACTAGAAGCCCATATTTTCAATTTATTCACACTTTTAATCCTCACATTTTACATTTTCACAATTTAATCCCTTTTTGACATTTTTGTCAAAAATCACTTTACAAAACTAGTTTAACTATCAATAAACCTTCATAATCTACCATCAACTATCAAATCACTCAAGCATTCAACAATGGAAACAAGATAAATCTTTAACAATTTCAAAATTTAGGCTATGGGCTAGCTAGAATACGAAGCAACAATCTCAAAAACGTAGAAATAATTAAAAACCAAGCTAAAACCATACCTTAGTCTTGCTTCCAAAGTGACCGAATGAAAACCTAAATAATAGCTTATTTTCTTTTTCAATTTCGGCAATAAAGATGAAGGATGATGAACAAAATGATTTTGGTTTTATTTAATATAACCTTATTAAACATATTACTAAATTAACCTTTAATAAAACCTTAATATAACACATAAGCCATGGACAAAAATGTCTACTAACCTTAATCTTGGTATAATTTCAACATAAGGACTCCAACAATTAAATTTCGTAGCATTTTATACTTTTAACTATTAGAACTCAAAGTTTACGCTTTACGTGATTTAGTCCTTTTTACCAAATTAAGCATTCAAACAGTAAAATTTCTTTATGAAACTTTCACCCAATAATACTATCATGTTGTAAACTTCAATAAAATAATAAAATAAATATTTTGACCTCAAATTTGTGGTTCCAAAACCACTTTTTTGATTTGACCCAAAAATGTGTTGTTACAACTTTCCCCCCTTAGGGATTTTCGTCCCCGAAAATCATACTAGTAAATAGGTTAGGGTACTATTTTCATATAGCTTCATCGGGTTCCCATGTAGTTTCCTCGATCTCGTGTTTATGCCAGAGAACCTTTACTAGAGCTATGCGCTTATTTCTCAATTCTTTGATTTCACTAACTAAAATCCTTATCGATTTTTTGCTATACATCAAATCTACCTGCATCTTAACATCTACCGGAGAAATCACATGTGACAGATTGGATCTATACCGACGTAACATAGAAACATGAAAAACATTATGAATCTTTTCAAGTTCTGATGGTAAAGCTAGTCGATACGCTACCGACCCTATTCTTTCTATGATCTCGTAAGGTCTGATAATTCTCGAACTTAACTTCCCTTTACAGTCGAATCAAAGAACCTTTTTCCATGGTAACACCTTTAAAAACACTCGATCCCCGACCTAAAGTTCAATTTCTTTTCACGTATGATTTCTGTCGATCTCAAGCTGCTTTTAAACTGTCACAAATCGTTTTCACTTTTTCTTCAATTTCTCTTATCAATTCAACCCCGTGAATATTTTTCTCACTTAGTTAAGTCCAATATAGCGGAGTTCGACATTTACGACCATATAAAGCTTCGAACAGTGACATCTTTATACTCGTCTAAAAAATGTTATTATACACGAATTCGATCAATGACAAGTAATTTTCCCAATTGCCCTCAAACTCTAAACTATAACATCTCAACATGTCTTCAAGAATCTAAATAACTCATTTGGTCTGACCGCCAGTCTGAGGATGAAAAGCAGTACTGAAACTCAACTTCGTACCTAGAGCTTCTTGTAATTTCTTCCAGAATCACGATGTGAATCTTGGATCTCTATTAGAGATAATAGATAATGGCACTCCATGTAATCGAACAACTTCAGAAATGTACGATTCAGCTAATATGTCAAGTGAGTAATTTGTATGTACCGGTATGAAATGAGCAGATTTCGTTAGTCGATCAACGACAACCCAGATACCATCTTTCTTTTTCGAAGTTAGGGGCAATCCCGACACAAAATCCATTGTAACTCTATCCCGCTTCCACTCAGGAATCATTACAGGTTGTAGTAAACCAAATGGTACTTGATGTTCAGCTTTGACTTGTTGACAAATCAAACATTTAGAAACAAACTTTGGGATATCCCGTTTCATGCCTTGCCACCAATAAAACTGTTTCAAATCGTTATACATTTTGGTACTTCTCGGATGAACAGATAAGCAGTTATGGTGTGCTTTGTGCAAAATCTTCTAAATGAGTTCTAAATTTATCGGTATGCAAATTCTATTCCGCAACATTAAACAATCATTGGTCCCAATCTGAAACTCTGAGTCAGGGATGTTATCACATTGATTCCATTTAACTTGCAATTTATGGTCATCTTTCTGAGCTTCACAAATTTGTTAAAGAAATATCAGTTTAGCTTTTAATACAGCTAAAATAGATCCATGATCGTGTCAAATAGTCAAGTTTTAATATTTATAAAGAATAACCGAACCTGTAGACTAACTATGACAATGATTGAGGCAAGTGCACCTATTGAACAATAGTATAGTTTAGGCAAGATTATTTTATCGAACCCAAACGAACTAAAATTACTACTACTCTATTTCTTTCTATTATTTAACCTAAAATATGGAGTGATTGGTTTATTAATCTAAAAACTAATGAAAAACTAAACTAGATGCAAAGACAAAAGAATGAAACTTTGGGAGAAGACTGTGGAAAAACTCAGTTGATTTTGGACAATGCCCTTAGGAAGAATCCACCTATGACTTCTCTTATTATCTAACTTTTAATTCATATGACTTCTTTACTTAGCTTGATCCGTGATACTCCCTAACCTATATTAAACCCTCTCTCGAGGTGAATAACGTCTAACCTTAGGTTAATTAGTGGAACTCTCGTTCTCTTATAATAACCCTCTAAGAAAGCAGTAAATCGATCAATGGACTCCCATATTAGGTTTCACCCTAATCCTGTAAAATCTCGTCACCCTATCACTAGGCGTGCGATCAACTCCGCTTAATTATGCTAGATCTACTCTTAGGCAGGGTCTATTCCTCCTCCACCTAAGCACATCAAATTAAATTAAGCAACATAATTAAGATCAAACTAAGTACTTATCATATAATTTAGAAATCAAATAACAAAATCCATCATAGGTTTCATCCCCTTCGGGTATCTGAAGGGTTTAGTTCAAAACAGAATGAGAAAACATATCAAGAGAAAAGATAAAATAAAACATAAGAAATCCCTAAACCCCCTGAAGGAATTGAAGCAGAGATCCTCTGTCTTGAGTAGAACTCTGGCTTTTTGAGATGGATCAACTGGCTATCTTCGAGTAATTCCCTGAATAAAAGCTCTGGCAGAAAACTTCTGCCTCCCTGTTTCGGTTTTTACCGAATTCCCCTTTTTAGTTGTTACCTTGGGTGCTTATATAAGCTTTGAGATGCTTTACTTAGCTCCTAAGTACCTCCTTCAAGTATAATTACTATTAATGTATTTAAGTAGGCTTAGGAGTATGTTTCTTTGGCTTCAAGCATCCAAATCCGAGTGAAATTGCTCATTCCCATGGCAGGGGCACGCCCATGGCACATGCCCGTATAAGTCGTGGCCAGACTGTGTTTCGATTCTGTCGATTGGGGCACGACCGTGTAAATCATGGCATGGCCGTGTGAAGTAATTTGACGAGGCACGGCCATGTGGCTCGAAGTCCAGGTCGTGTCAATTTTTTGGGTTGGCCTAATTTGGTCCGTTTTAAGCCCATTTTACGTTCTTTTTATCCTTAGGTGCTTTTATAATTATAAGACATGAAAAGAAAGGATTAAGTAAACCTTTTTACATAAATCAGGGATAAATCATCTAAAATCATACTAAATGTGGGGTTAAAATATGTTACTTTTACGGTTTATCAAATACCCCCACACTTAAGCTTTTGCTTGTCCTCAAGCTAAATTCTCAACTTATAATTAAAATGATCTTTCCATAATTCATAATTCCTATAGACAATGTCTCATCATAATTCATAGATAATTTATACATGGATAAATCAACGCAAAGAGTCCTAAAGATTCAATCACGATAAGTCATACCTTTGTAGTACGAAAACATAGGTGTCTCCCCTTATCTGAATAATTACCTTTAATTCAAAACTGACAAGGATTGACATCCTCACTGAAGGTTCACTCAAATCACTTAAAGTGTTTAAGGTTCAAGAATAAGCACTCATAAGTCGACCCTGAAAAGTTAATCCATAGGCTTGCCTGAAAATCAAATCTTCACCACTGTATATGATATGATACACAGATAAAAAGGTCTTTATCAGGGTTGTAACGGGGTTAAGGTTAAGGGTGTGGATAAAGGCTAAATTAGAGGGTTTAGAATCAAGATTGACCTGACCAACTACTTAACTAAAAATAATAAATGATTACATCAATTGACAATTTGAAACTAATAATACTACTATTGATAATACTTTTGATACGAGACTTTCTTCAACAATTGGAATTTAAATGCATAAGCTCCTTTAATCATATACTAATACTTGAATATACTTTGGTTTTTTTTAAGAACAAACTAAAATATTACATCATAAATGATAAATGCAACTATTGAACTAATATAATTCAGTAACTTAATCAAATCAAACCTCGATTAAAAGGTAGTCAAAAGAAAGAGTGGTAACAAATACAGAGGGGTTTTGGGTTAATATTAGTGGGTGAGTCAATAAAAAGGTTGTTAGGATTCAACAGGGTTCACTAGGGGTTAATTTGTGAAGATATGCTTTTTATGGAGTAAGTGGGTTAAATCCTAGGTGCCTTTATCATCTTTGCATATCAAATCAAAGGTGTCGTCTCGACATGTATAAACGATGCAAGTTCTAGAATAATAGTTCAAAGTTGACACACTCATAATCAATAAATGAGCATGGAAAATAATATATGCTCTATAAGGCTCAAAATCTCACAAAAATTATGGGTGTTTTTGACATCAATCCTTATAAATTCCAAATTTCAAGGTAATACTCAAATTTAGTTCAACGACCAATCAATTTTAATTTTTAGAAAGTAGACTTACCATGCCTGATTCTCTAGTATTCTTTAAATTTAATTATCAATGCACAATTAACTATGACTTAATCTAAAACATATCAATACAAATCATAAATCATTAAAAATTTCATCATAATTAGTAATATGAGAAAAAATACTTGAAAACAAGACTAAATTCAGGATTTGAGAATAGTGCAAAAAGTCAGGTACTTTTACCCCTCCCACACTTAAGATGTACATTGCCCTCAATTTACAAAGATAGATAAACAATTATGTAATAATAAAATTAAAAGAGAAGGGAGAAGTAACAATTCCTGAATTTTTGGATGAGGTTTATGAAAAGAAACCGGATAAGATTGGAGGTGAACGTGGGGAAGCATCTCGAACCGTTTGAAATTGAATCCTCGAAGTAGTTGGCTTGGTTTTATTGTATCCTAAGCTAAATCTAAATGCCATTGAGAAAAAGGAGAAAATAATAAAGGAAGTAAAAATAAAAATAAAAATAAAAATATGAATATGAATAAAAGTAAATAATTAAATAGAGATAAGGTCCCCGCTCATGTGCCTAGTCGTGGTGTCCACACGGCCACAGCCACGATCGTGTGCAAGGCCTCGTGGGTATGGAAACCTATGCCTAAATATGAAAAGAAATAAATACAAACTAATTAGTATGGTTAGTACTCGGGTTGCCTCCCGAGAAGTGCTCGTTTAAAGTCTTGAGCTAGAGTTACCTGTTGTACGCACAATCATGGTGGTTTGAGGAGGTGGAAATCCTTTCTCATGCGATTAACTCGGTTATGGATATAAAGTTTAAGTCGAGTAATGTTTGACAAAAGTGTTGAATTTAGGATTGCTTACCTTGACTGTGCCGTATAGGAAGACATTAAGTACCTCAAAAGTGATTTCTTCGTTTGCCTTGAGTTCTGAATTGGTGATTCGAGGGTCTTCCATATTCAACAATACCTGATCCTCTATTTTGATGTAATTTGTTGTTCCTATCAGCTCGTCTGGGGTTTCCTTCGGTTTCACTTCGTGTGGTTCTGGTTCCTCATGTAATTCTTCTTTATTAGCATGAGGTCTATGATCCAGTTCAGGCTTTTAGCTTTGTGGTGTTTCCTGCAATGAAGGTTGAACAAGTTGGTTATCAACTGAATTTACTTTCTCACCTTTATCACTTGATGTTCTGGCCGAGTCAAGAGCTTGAAGAGTGACTATCTCGTTGCCTACATGAAGTATGAGTTCTCTTGCATAGATATCAATTTTAGCTCTGGCAGTTGCTAAAAAGGGTCTGCCAAAGTTAAGGGGATCGTGTTGTCCTCATCCATGTCTAAAACAACAAATTCTACTAGGAATACGAATTTATCAATTTTGATTAGAACATTTTCTATTATACCCCTAGGAATTCTTATTATTTTATCAATTAATTAAATGCTCATCCTAGTTTGTTTGGGTTTCCCTAGACCTAGTTGTTTAAACATTTTGTAAGGCATAACATTAATGCTTGCCCCTAAATTCGCTAACGCATTATCAATAGATAAACTACCAATTAAACATGGAATTGTAAAACTCCCTGATATTTTAATTTCCATGGCAGTTTATTTTGTAGAATTGCTGAGCACATTGCGTTTAGCTCCACGTGGTGCTCTTCGTCTAATTTGCGTTTTTTGGTCAAGAGCTACCTTAAAAATTTCCTCGAGTCTGGTATCTGAAAAAGATCTTCAAGAAGGGGTAAGTTAATATGTAATTTCTTTAAGAGTTTAAGAAACTTACCGAACTGTTCTTCTGAATCATCTCTTTTTATCGCTTCGGGATAAGGTATGCGAGGTTGGTACTCCTTGATTACTGGTTTTGACTTTTCTTGTGTTACCTCTACCTTACCTTCATCTACCTTATTTTCTTGTATTGGAATGGGTTCCTCTAACCCTTTACTGTCATTAGCTGAGATGGCTTGAATTTGCTTATTTGGGTTGATCTCCGTGTTACTTGGTAGATGTCTTTGTGGTCGTTCTGACAGTAGCTTTGCAAGTTGTTTGACTGCATTAGTTGCTTCCTTTACTGTCTTCATAAGTTCCCCCATTTGGTTCTCATTACTTTTAATTCTTTTCTTAGTTTCTTGGAATCGATTTTCTATGTTTGCCATAAATTTTGTTAGCATCTCTTCAAGATTCGACTCCTATTTTTGTTGGTGAGGTGGTCGTTGAAAATCTGGAGGAAGTTTTGATCTTTGGCTATTTTGATCATCCCACGAGAAATTGGGATGGTACTTCCAACCTGCATTATAAGTGTCACTAAAAAAATTATTTTGATATCTAGAATAATTACCTATATAGTGAGCTTGCTCGTTTTCCATGCCACACCCGTAGGGTGGGTACTCAGGATTTGCCACGCCTCCTAGATTCGAATCATATTATATTTCTAGGTGTACTTGCGAGGGACTATACCAATCATCAATCTTTTTATTCATCATCACTAACGATCGATAACTTTGGTGACCATGTTGAGGTTGAAAACACCGGTTGCTTTAGTAGGAATTGCCCCATGCCTTGCCACCGATAATTATTCGCCATCTTTTCCATAGACTAAAATTTTCTGCCAAAAGCAAAATAGAGGAAAAAATTAGCTAAGTAAAAAATAATAATAATAATAAATTACAAGTAAAAAAATTGGCTAAAGTAATAAAAATTAAGCTTTCTTAATATTTTAGTTCCCTGGCAACAGCGCCAAAAACTTGATCATGTCAAACAGTCGAGTTTTAATATTTATAAATAATGATCGAACCTCTAGACTAACTATGACAACGATTGAGGCAAGTGCACCTATCGAACAATAGTATAGTTTAGGCAAGATTATTTTATCGAACCCAAAGAAACCTAAAAGTACTACTACTCACTTTCTTTCTATTATTTAGCCCAAAATATGGAGTGATTGGTTTATTAATCTAAGAACTAATGAAAAACTAAACTAGATGCAAAGACTAAAGAATGAAACTTTAGGAGAAGACTGTGGAAAAAACTCAGTTGATTTTAGACGATACCCTCAGGAAGAATCCACCTATGACTTCTCTTGTTATCTCACTTTTAATTCATATGACTTCTTTACTTAGCTTGATCCATGAGACTTCCTAACCTATATTAAACCCTCTCTCGAGGCGAATAATGTCTAACCTTAGGTTAATTAGTGGAACTCTCGTTCTCTTATAATAACCCCCTAAGGAAGCAGTAAATCGATCAATGGACTCCCATATTAGGTTTCACCCTAATCCGGCAAAATCTCGTCACCCTATCTCTAGGCGTACGATCAACTCCGCTAAATTATGCTAGATCTACTCTTAGGCAGGGTCTATTCCTCCTCCACTTAAGCACATCAGATTAAATTAAGCAACATAATTAAGAACAAACTAAGTATTTATCATATAATTTAGAAATCAAATAACAAAATCCATTATAGGTTTCATCCCCTTCAGGTATCTGAAGGGCTTAGTTCATAACAAAATGAGAAAACATCTCAAGAGAAAAGGTAAAACAAAACATAAGAAATCCTTAAAACCCCCTGAAGGAATTGAAGAGGAGATCCTTTGTCTTGAGTAGAACTCCGGCTTCTTGAGATGGATCAACTGGCTATCTTCAAGTAATTCCCTGAATAAAAGCTCTGGCAGAAAACTTCTACGTCCCTATTTTGGCTTCTGCTAAACTCCCCTTTTTAGTTGCTACCTTGGGTGTTTATATAGGCTTTGAGATGCTTTACTTGGCTCCTAAGTATCCCATTCAAGTAGAATTACTATTAAGGTGTTTAATTAGACTTTGGAGTATGTTTCTTTGGCTCAAGCATCCAAATCTGAGTGAAATTGCTCATTCTGTGGCAGGGGCATGCCCATGGCACACGCCCGTGTAAGTCATGGCAAGACCGTGTTTCAATTCTATCGATTGGGGTATGGCCGTGTAAATTGTGGCATGGCCATCTGAAGTAATTTGATGAGGCACGCATGTGGCTCGAAGTTTAGGCCATGTCGATTTCTTGGGTTGGCCCAATTTGGTCCGTTTTAAGCCCGTTTTACGTTCTTTTTATCCTTAGGTTCTTTCCTGAGTATAAGACATGAAAAGAAATGATTAAGAGCACCTTTTTACATAAATCAGGGATAAATTATCCAAAAGCATACTAAATGTGAGGTAAAAATATGTTACTTTTACGGTTTATCAATCGATCATCACAAATCATCAACTGGGTGTTCATTGCTCGTAATGCAAACAAAGATTTCTGACTCAGGGCATCAGCAACAACATTAGCTTTTCCCGGGTGATAATCAATCACAAAGTCATAATCTTTCAATAACTCGAGCCATCTTCGCAGTCGCAAATTCAAATCCTTCCGGAAATCAAATATTTAAAGCTTTTGTGATCCATATAAATGTGGCATTTCTCACCGTATAAGTAGTGTCGCCAAATTGTCAAGCAAATACAATTGCAGCCAATTCTAAGTCATGTGTCAGATAGTTCTTTTCATGTTGTTTCAATTGTCGAGGAGCATAAGCTATAACTTTTCCTTCTTGCATCAGAACACATCCTAGACCGTTTAATGATGCATCGCTATAAATTACAAATTCCTTCCTCGATTCTGGTTGAACCAATACTAGTGCCTCAGTTAACAGTACTTTAAACTATTCAAACTCTGCTGACATTTTTCAGACCATTCAAACTTCATGTCTTTTCGAGTAGCCGTGTCATTGATGTCACAATCATTGAGTATCCTTTCACGAATCTTCGGTAATAGCCCACTAAACCCAGAAAACTACAAACTTCAGACACATTTCTTGGAGTTTCCAATCAGGTCAACTCTAATACCATTAGCTGAAATAATATGCCCCAGAAATCTAACTTCTCGAAGCCAAAACTCACATAGAGTTTGTAACACAACTCTCAAGTGCTCGATATGTTTAGATTCATCTTGCGAATAGATCAAAATGTCATCAATGAATACAACAACAAATTTGTCTAAATACAGTCTAAATATCCAGCTCATCAAATCCATGAAAAATGCAGGAGCGTTAGTTAATTTGAAAGGCATAACGAGGAATTCATAATGTCCATACCTTGTTCAGAACGCAGTTTTGAACATATAATTCTTTAACTCGCAACTGATAATAACTCGATCTCAAATCAATCTTTGAAAATATTGTAGCCCCTTTCAACTGATCAAATAAATCATCAATCTTTGGTAGAGTGTATTTTGTTCTTTATAGTCACTTTATTCAGTTGTTTATAATCGATACACATTCTTATCGTGCCATCATTCTTTTCACGAACAATACTGGTGCACCCCAAGGCGAATAACTCGGTTGTACAAAACCTCTATCTGTCAATTCTTGCAACTAAGCTTTCAATTCTTTTAATTCTTTTGGAGCCATTCTGTACGAAGTTATCGATATCAGTGTTGTTCCCAGTACTAATTCAATACCAAATTCAACTTCTTTGATCGGTGGCAACCCCGATAATTCTTCTGGGAATATATCCAAAAGTTCACAAACAATGGGTACAGATTCAATCTTTGATTCAGATACCTTAGTATCTAATACATATGCAAGATATGAATCACAGTTATTTTTCATACATTTATGAGCTAACATAGATGATATCACATTAGGTAATTTACTCGAATCATCAAACTCAATCAAAAGAATTTTACCGTTTTGACATTTCAATTCGATAGTCTTTCGTCTACAATTCACAACTACATCATGCGTAATCAGTCATCCATACCCAGAATCACATCAAACACATCAAACGGTAGAAGCATCAAGTCAGCCCAAAAATAGTAACCCCGAGTCATCAATGGACAATTCTGACAAATTTTATCAACTAACACAAATTTGCCTAAGTGGTTCAATACTTTAATTACAAACTCTGTACATTCAACATGTAAAATATTTTTAATTACTAAATTCATACAAAAATATGAATGGGTTGACCCAGGATCTATCAACGCAACTATATCAGTATTAAAAAGAGAAAAGTACTGGTAATAATGTCTAGCGATGATGCCTCCTCCCATGCACGGATAGCATAAGCTCAGGAAGGTACTCGTGCCTCAGATCTCATAGCAGAATCTATCGTAGCACCCCAGTTACCACTCGTATTTCTAGTGTTTCGGGGTCCTCTCCATCTAATAGCAATATTACTCACTTTCGCTGGTTGATCTCTTTCAACTAAAGACTTTTCTAGACAGTCTCATAGATAATGATCAAGAGATCCCAATCTAAAACAAGCTCCACTCACTATTATGCATTCATCGTAATGTCACTTGTTGCATTGCTTACATTCAGGTACAACATTTCTAACACTAGCCGCACTGGCAACAGATTTTGTTTGAGGTTTAGAGCTAAAATTTCTTGCATCTCTTTCTCTGATTGAAATCCCCGCAGAAACAGTAGAGCGAGGATAATATTCTTTAGATTTCTTTGATGCTGACTGATGTGATTTGCCCGCAAATCTTTTTCTGAAGTCTCTAGCCTCAGAATTGGCTTTTCTTTTCTCTTTGCTAAGCTCTTCGGCTTTGCAGGCTCTGTGAAATAGAACAACGAACTCTTTCAACTCAAGAATCCCCACTAATAGTCTGATTTCTTTATTTAACCCATCTTCAAATATTTTACACAATATAGCCTCAGAAGAAACATATTCACGAGCATATTTGTTGAGTTGTACAAACTTTCTTTTGTATTCCATTACCAATATACGACCCTATTTCAATTTAAGAGATTTCTTTCTTTTCTGATCAATGAACCTTTGGCTGATGTATTTCTTTCTAAATTCAACTTGAAAGAATTCCTAAGTAACTATTTCTCGAAGAATTATGGATATCAAAGTATTCCACCACTGCTACGCGGTGTCTCTCAACAATGATACAGCACATTTTAAGCATTCTTTAGGTGTGCATGATAGTTCATCAAATACTCAAATCATGTTCTCAAGCAAAACTCAGCTCTCTCAGGATCATCACTAATAGTAGCTCTGAAGTCTTCAGCCCCATGTTTCCTTATCTTATCAATAGGTGGCTTATTCAATCACAAAGGATCAATACCTTGAGGAACTACAGGGATCGATTGGGGTATAGGATTGTACGAATGTACTGTGTGAACCACTCGTTCATTATCTGAAAGAATGCTTCTTTAGCCTCACCCCCGTGGCTACTCGTCTTAGGTCTAGAGTCAAATAGCACTGTCCCTTGCATGGGAGCAGGCATGTTACTCTTTACATCATCCACTACAGCTCGTTCGAATCCATTACTATATAAACACACATTTGAAAATGTCAAAAGTCATCACACTATCACAGTTTTATATATGGCATGTATAGCTAGATTCACATACGCTATGTTAGTCCTAGAATCGACTAAATCGTAGCTTTGATACCAATAAATGTAACACCCCTAACCCGTATCCGTCGCCAGAGTAAGGTTATGAGGTATTACAAGGTTATGAGGTATTACATATCATTACACATCATTTATCATAAAATGTTCATACATCTATGCATTCATATTCAAATACCATTCAACAATGTCATATTGTCCCTTATTAGTGCCTACGAAGCCTTATTTATGCTTTATAAGAGGTTCGGGACTAAATCGATAACATACAAAATTTTTGGAAAACTTAGAAATTTTTTATCCATATAGGGGTCATACGCCCGTGTGAACAGGCCGTGTGCCTCACACGGATCCAGACACGCCTGTGTCTCAGACTGTGTGAAAACAGGGCATACATACTGACTTAGGTCACATGACCAACAACACATGAGTGTGTATAACCCATGTGCCCTTTGAAATGGTCACACACGCCCGTATGTCAGGCCGTGTACTAGGTCGTGTCAAAAATGTAAGGTATACTGACTTATGCAACATGGCCAAGTCACACGCCCGTGTGCTAGGCCGTGTGCCATTTAGGGGGTATACTAACTTGTGCCACACTTCTAGTCACACTCCCATGTGTGAGACCGTGTGGAGCATGCTGACTTCAATTTAATATCAACACCAGGGGACACATGGCTGTGTAACATAACTGTGTGTCACACAGGCTAAGACACACTCCGTGTCCCTACCTGTGTGGACAAAAATAGGCTATTTGCAAAGCCATTTTGCCACCCTATTTTCACATGCATACACAAGCATAAATGACAACATTTCATAACCAAATAGGCATCCATTCCATATCACTTCATATACAAATTATACCAATTCATCATAGTATTCAAATAATTTACTCATTCCATACAATTTCCATTCATAAACCTACCATATAACAACACATTTGCATATTTCCATTTCATCAACCATTTGCCAAAACTACCAAAACATAATATCAAGTTTAGCTAAATCACATGGCTTAACCTATACACAAAATGTACCAAAATCGTAATCTTAAGCAACGATATCTATCACCATTATGACTAGCCTATACATGCCATATTTATAATTATCCACAAGTTCAAAAGTACCAATCGACAATTGGATAGTGTGATGTGTAACTCTGACTTGTCCAAAATGAGCAAGCTAACAAACCTCTATAAAACATAGAAAATGAAATAGAGCAAGCTTTATAGCTTAGTAAGCCCTATAATTCAGAATTAATGATAAACTGTAATATATTCATATTTTAATCCCACATTTAGCATACTTTTGGATTATTTATTCCCTGAATTGTGAAATTTGGTGCTCCTAATCCATTAATTTAATGTTTTATACTTAGGAGAGCACCGGAGGATAAAAAGAACGAGAAACGGGCAAAAAAGGAAAAATGGGCCAAAGTACAAAATCAACATGGCCTGGGTCCCAGACACACAGCCATGCCTTTTTAGCAGATCTAACCATGGGCTGGATTAGATTCACACGGTCGTGCCACACGAGCGTGTCCCTTGCGCAGCAAAGAAGAGTATCATTCGGATTAGGGTACTTAGAGGTAAAGAAAGACATTCCAAAAGCTTATATAAACACCCTAGAGGCCAACCTTCAAGGGGGCGTTTAGCTAGGCTAGGGAGCCAAGCCAGAGAGGTCGAATTGTGGGATTCACTCAAAGAAAGCCAGTTGATCCATCCTTGAAGCCAGAATCACACTCAAGGCCGAGGATCTCTCATTCAATTCCATCAGGGGGTTTTAGGGTTTTCTTTATGTTTTGTTAGTTTTCTTCTGAGATGTATTCTTGTATGATTATGAACTAATCCCCTCAAATACCTGAGGGGGATGAAACCTAAGACGGATCTTGTTATTGTTTTCTGAACTATATGATAAATACTTGATTTTTTCTTAACTATGTGTTCATAATTCTTGCTTTGATATTTCAGGATATTGATTCAATTATTGATGTTCTTAGGCAGAGGAGGAATATTCCCTGTTTAAGAGTAGATCTAGCATAGGTAAGTAGAGTTGATTGCAACCCTAGAGATAGGATGACGAAAATCTACTGAATTAGGGTAAAACCTAATATGGGAGTCCATAGATCGAGTTAATGCCATTCTTGGGGTTTTAATTAGAAAGAGATTTCAATTAATCAACTTAGGTCTAGACATTAGTAGCCTCGAGAGAGGTATTAATATAAATTAAGGAATCCTACGGATCAAGTCAAGTGAATAAATCGTCTGGTTCAGAGTTAGATAACAAGTGAAGTCTAGGTGGATTCTTCATCGGGTATTGTCTTAATCAATTGGATTTTCCCATAAGTATTTTCCCAATTCCTTCTCTGTGTGTTAGCAACTTTAGCTTAGTAGTTAGTAAATTTTAGATTAAAAAACAATTCTCTTAATTCTTAGGCTAAATAATAAAAAGAAAGTTAGTATTAGTACTTTTGGTTCCTTTGGGTTCAACAATCCGGTCTTGCCACTAAACAATACTACTGGTCGATAGGTACGCTTGCCTCAATAGTGGTGATAGTTAGTTTCTAGGCTTCATCATTCATTATATAAATATTAAGACTTTTTCCACCATTATCAATTAAACTTACCATTTATACATAATCAAGGCAACAATTAAGAAGTATTCAATTCAATTAACAAATGCTTAAACACAAACATTAATCACAAGTTAGTCACCAAATTTCATGAAACCATCCATTAACTCAATGTAATTACTTATTACATTGTACCATATTAAACTCACATACATCATATACATCATTTATAACATTTTACTTTCAATCATAAAAACAATAATTTCGTATAAATAGTACTTTACCATATCTCAGAATTTATGCCCGTTGAACCTGTTAGAATCTTGAGGGATACTCGGGTGATATACGGTACATATAGATCAGTAATCCATCAATTCCTTATCATTTTCCTCTCTTTCGAGTTATGAACAGTAAGCTCTTCTGAGCTGATGGACAGTAAGATCTATTGAGCTGAAGTGGTAAGCTCTAACGAGCTAAAAACAGTAAGCGCTTACGAGCTGATATATTGGTAAGCTCATATGAGCTATGGTGAGTCTACAACAAATGCAAGAGCTCGACCAAAACGGTAACCCTAGTGACATGTCACTCATATCCTACGAATTTTTACAGTTCAAACAGGGCTCGATAATAATCAGTCTATATCAATTAAGCATTTGTGTTCCAAGTATATCAAATACTCAATTATAAACATACATTTCAATTAATTACGTGTATTTAAAATTTTGATTCTAATTATACGAACGTACCTTGTATAGCTCGAATAACAACTATCGGCTATTCGTTAATCTTTCTTTTTTCTCTGATTTAAACCCGATCTTGGCTTATCTTGATCTATATAATATCAAAATTAGCTTATTTAATCAACTATTTATTCAATTTGGTCCAAAATACACATTAGGGCAATTTTACATATTTGCCCCTAACTTTCACATTATTTACAAATTAGTCCTCATCACATAAAATTGCAAATTCATGCAATTTAGTACCACACATGCTTTGCAGAATTTACTACATATTATGAGCAGCCCATATTTTCAATTAATTCACACTTTTAGCCACCACATTTTACATTTTAACTGTTTAAACCCTTTTTGACATTTTTGTCAAAAATCACTTTACAAAACTAGTTTAACTATCAATAAACCTTCATAATCTACCATCAAATATCAAATTACTCAAGCATTCAACAATGAAAACATTATAATTCTTTAGCAATTTAAAAATCTAGGGTATGGACTTGCTAGAATACGAAGCAACGATCTCAAAAACGTAGATATCATTAAAAATCGAGCTAAAACCATGCCTTAATCTTGCTTCCAAAGTGACCGAATGAAAACCTAAAGAATAGCTTATTTTCTTTCTCAATTTTGGCAACAAAGATGAAGGATGATGAATAAAATGATTTTGGTTTTATTTAATATAACCTTATTAAACATATTACTAAATTAACATTTAATAAAACCTTAATATAACATAAAAGCCATGGACATAAATGTCCACTAACCTTAATCTTGGTATAATTTAAAAATAAGGACTCCCACAATTAAATTTTATAGCTATTTTATACTTTTAACTATCAGAACTCAAATTTTAAGCTTTACACGATTTAGTCCTTTTTACCGAATTAAGCATTCAAACAGTAAAATTTCTTTACGAAACATTCACCCAATAATATAATCATGCTTTAAAATTTAATAAAATTATAAAATAACTATTTTGATCTCAGATTTGTGGTCCCAAAATAACTGTTCTGATTTGACCCAAAAACACGCTATTACAAATCTGACGAGTAAATTTTGCTGGTGCAATTTAAAAACTAATAAAGGCATCCACTAGTGCAGTTGGGCAGAGATGTGTAGTCCAAAAGATTTTGGGGGTATGGGGTTTAGGGATTTAACAATGTTTAATAGGCCTTGTTGACTAAGCAGGGATGGAGACTAATCAGCCAACCTGACTATTTATTTGTGCGCATTATGAAATCAAAATATTACCCGCATGATAATTTTTTAAATGCAAGGTTAGGAGCTTACCCCCTCCTTTACCTGGCACATCATTTGGAATGCACAAAGCTTGCTTGAAGAAGGAACAGGCTGAAGGATAGGGAGTAACATCCCAGTTTTATCTATATTGGAATAGTGGTTTTGGAACCACAAATTCGATGTTAGAAAATTATTTTAATATTATTTTTAGTGTTTACAGCATGTGATTATGTATGTGTGAAAATTTCGTGAAATAATTTTAGCGTTTGAATGTTTAATTTGACGAAAGGACTAAATCGCGTAAATACAAAAGTGGCATGCTATATGTTAAGAGTGCATGTTTGCTATGGTTTATAAAACCAAAGGTCTTTATGATGTTATTATGCCATTGATGAGGTTAATGGACATTAATGGCCTTATATTTGATGATTAAATGGTTTAATATCCAAGGGTAAAATAGTAAACTATTATTAATGTTAATATTAAATAAAACAAAAACAAATTTAATCTTATATTCTCATATTTTCCACCGAATATAGAGAAAAGAAATGGCCATTGAAGCATTTTAGGGTTCGGCCCTTTGCATTCTTCATTGAGGTATGTTTTAAGCACGATTTTTTATGATTTTTATGTTTTTGTGATCGTTGCTTTGTGTTCTAGCTAGCCCATGCCCTAATTTATGAATTGGTTGATGAATTTGTGAGTTACCATTGATGATAGGTTGATTTTTTTTTAATGTTGATGATGGAAAATGAATAATTGTTGATAGATTAATATGTTTTCTTAAGTGATTTTTAGAAAAAAATACAAATTAGGGATTAAATTGTGAAAATATGAAAATGTGGGGTTAAAAGTGTGAATAAATGTGAAATATGGGCTGCTAGCGGTACTATAGTAATTCGATTAAGCATGGGTTAAATTGAAATGTGTGAATTAGATGTATTTGTGAAATAGGGACTAAATTGTAAGAAATGTAAAAGTTTAGTGACAAAGTACAATTTGACTTAAATATGTGTTTTTGGACTAAATTGAATGAGTAAATGAATAAATGTGTTAATTTTGAATTCATATAGATCCTGGAAGAAAGAAATCGGATTTAGATTGAGGGAAATCGAAGGTTATTAAATAGTCGACCCGATACGTCAATCCCTAATACGAGGTAAGTTCATATGAAAATAAACGTCTTTAAATTGATTTATATATGTTTATTTGTTGTTGAATTGCTATGGATGTTGAATAAGCAAATATGAGAAAGAATCGATGAAGTTATGATATCCGAAAGTCCCGTACGAACCTTAGGAATAGTATAGGATACGAATGTCATGACATTAGGATTACTGAGATGTGATTACATGTAAGACCATGTCTGGGACATTGGCATTGTATTGTGATTATGTGTAAGACCACATCTGGGACTTTGGCGTCGTTATATGATTTCGTGTAAGACCTTGTCTGGGATAGTGGCATCGATATATTATAACATGTAATACCATATCCGGGATATGGCGTTGTACGAGCTTATGTGATTTTTGAGTATCCTTAACAATTTTGAAGGGTTCAATGGGCAAAGTAAAGTCATGAAAGAATGTGTGAATGAGTTAAGTAACTCAGGTACGTACGAGATTCATACGAGTATTAGAAAGGGAAGTATTTGTTGAAATTACAGGTGAATTTGAATAAGTATTTATTGACTATATGTGTTTATTCATAATTTGCTTATTTGATGGAAATGATGTTGATTCATGAGATAGCTTTATTTGTATATGACTTACTAAGCTTTTAAAGCTTACTGTGTTTATTTTTCACTATTTTATAGATTATCGAAGCTAGCTCGGACTCTTGGATCGTCGGAAACGTCATCACACTATTGATCAACTTGTTGGTACTTTTGATGTTATGTATATATGGTATATGGCATGTATAGGCTAGTAAGTTGATGATAAGTTTTGAGATATGATATTAGCCATTTGTGTTAGCTTGTGAAATGACATAAATGTTGGTGTGTATGGCCATTTAAGTTGGTTTAAATTAGATGTTTGGTAAGTAATACATGATGTATAAGTTTCCTTATGTTTTGGTATGTTTGGATGGTTGCTCAAGTAATTAGTTATCATTTGGTAAGCTAATTCTTGAAATATGATATGTTGTGGCTTGATTTTGAGATGATGAAATGGTATGTTTTGAGGCATATTGATTTGGTATGTTTTGGCTATGGATTTGAGTGGTTAAGAGGATGGTTTATAAATGCCATATTATGTATATAACATAGCATGGTTTGGCTACTTATTAATGTATTGAATTGGTACAAATGTTGCGATTTAGGTATGCTTGAGAAAGGGTGAGAAATGTGGCTTCAACCAAGCCTATTTTCACTCCACACAGCCAAGCACACGGGTATGTGGCTTGACCATATGTGACACATGGCTTTGGTATACGGCCGTGTGTCCCTAAGGTAGCCCTTCGAATTAAGTCAATATACCCTACAGGTTTGGCACGGCCTAGACACACAGGCGTGTCTACTGGCCGTGTGTCGCACATGGGTTAGCACATGGACGTGTGGCTGGTCGTGTGATTGATCATTTGAATTGTCGAGTTTTAAAATTTATAAAGAGAATGATCAAACCTGGAAACTAACTCTGACAACAACTTAAGGCAAGTGCACCTATCGAACAATAGTATAGCTTAGGCAAGACCGGATTGTCGAACCCAAAGGAACTAAAATTACTAATACTAACCTTCTTTCTATTATTTAGCCTAAATATGAAGTGATTGATTGTTTAACCTAAATTAACTAACTACTAAGCTAAAGATGCAAAGACAAAAAGATTAAATTGGGGAAATACTGTTGAGAAAACTCAGTTGATTAAGATGATACCCTTAGGAAGAATCCACCTAGACTTCACTTGCTATCTAACATTGTACCAGACGATTTATTCACTTAGCTTGATCCATAAGACTCTCTAAATTATATTAACCCTCTCTCGAGGCGAATAACGTCTAACCCTAGGTTGATTAATTGAAATCTCTTTCTAATTAAAACCCCTAGAATCGCATTAACTCGATCTATGGACTCTCATATTAGGTTTCACCCTAATTTGGCAAAATCTCGTCACCCTATCTCTAGGCGCGATCAACTCCGCTTAATCACGCTAGATCTACTCTTAAGCAGGGACTTTTGCTCCACCACCTAAGCACATCATACTTGAATTAATATCCCAAAAGCATCAACACAAGAATTAAGCACACATAATTAAGAACAAACTAAGTAGTTATCATATAGTTCAGAAAATAATAGCAAGATTCATCTAGATTTCATCCCCTTCAGGTATCTGAAGGGTTTAGTTCATAATAATAAAATAAAGCACCTCAGAAGAAAAGATAAAACAAAACATAAGAAATCGTTAAAACTCCCTGAATGAATTGAAGGAGAAATCCGCCGTTCTGAGTAGAATTTTGGCTTCTTGACATGGATCAACTAGTTATCTTTTAGTGATTCCCACGAATCTAGCTTTCTGGCTCCGCTCCTTGGCCTAGTTAACTGCCTAACTGACTTCCCTCTTTCAGGTTACACTTAGGGTCTTTATATAGGCTCTTGGAATGTGTTTCTTTTTGCCTAAGTATCCTTTTCAGAGTGAAATTCCTCTTTTCTACAATAGGGGCACAGGTATGGCACACGCCCGTGTGAATCGACTTCAGGTCATGTTCAAGTCTGGTGATGGAGGCACGGTCGTGTAAATCGTGGTTAGGTCGTGTTCTAGTTAATTGACGAGGCACGGCCATGTGGCTTGAAGTCCAGGCCATGTCAATTTCCACTTTGGCCCAAATAGGCCTATTTTAAGGCTGTTTCTCGTTCTTTTCGTCTCTAGGTGCTTTTCTGAGTATAAAACATGAAAAGAAAGGTTTAAGAGCATATTTTTACATAAATATTTTTACATAAATCAAGGGATAAATCATCCAAAAGTATGATAAATGTGGGATTAAAATATGTTACTTTTTCGGTTTATCAAATACCCACACCTAAGCTTTTGCTTGTCGTCAAGCAAAATTCTCAACTTACAATCAAAATGAACTTTCCACAATCCATAATCCTCATCAACAATGTCTCATCATAATTCATAGACAATTCATACATGGATAATTTAACTTAAAGAATCCTAAAGATTCAAACAATTGTAAGTCATATATTTGTAGCACGAAAACTTAGGTGTCTCCCCTTACCTAAATGATTACCTTTAATTCAAAACCGACAAGGGTTGACATCCTCACAAAAGATTCACTCAAAGCACTCGAAGTGTTTAAGGTTTAGGAAAAAGCACTCATAAGTCGAACCTGAAAAGTTAATCCCATAGGCTTGCCTGAAAATCAAATCTCCACCACAGTAATATGAGATGATACACAAATCAAAAGGCCTTTAACAGGGTTGTAACGGGGCTTAGGTTAAAGGTGTGGAAAAGGGCTAAATTAGAGTGTTAAAATCGAGATTGAATTGAGTAGTTACCTAACTTTAGAAAAGTGAACTAATAACCTGAATAATTACATCACATGAAAATACTAATAATACAAGCTTCTTCTTCAAGATATTGAATTTAAACATGTAAGCTCACTTAATTACAGAATTAATAATGAATATACTTTGATTTTTGTCTTTAAGAACAAATCAAATATTTACATAATATAAGAAAGGACTTTATCAACTGAAATAAAGTAATTAGGCAACTGATCAAATCAATTCTCGATAGAAGGGTAGTCAAAGGAATGGTGATAACAAATACGAGCGGGGTTTTGGGTTAATATTAGTGGGTGAATCAATAAAAAGGTTTGCTAGGATCAACGGGGTTTACTATGGGTTAATTATGGCGGTAGGCTTTTTAGTGGAGTGAGTGGGTTAAAACCTAAGTGCCTTTATCATCTCAGTATATCAACTCAAAAATGTGGTCTTGACATGTATAATTGAGGCAAGTTCTAGAATAACAATTCAGTGTTGACAAACTCATAATCAATAAAGTGAGCATGGAAAAGAATATATGCTCTATAAGGCTCAAATCTAACAAAAATTATGGGTATTTGACATCAATCCCTATAAATTTAAAACTTCAAGGTAATATTCAAATTCAGTTCGACAACCTAGAAAAAATTTTTGATTCTTAAAAATAGACTTATCTTGCTTGATTCTCTAGTATCTTAAAATTTAAATCATCAATGTACAATTATCAATAACTTAATCCAAAGCATATCAATAAAAATCATAAATCAGGGAAATTTCATTCTAATCATAATATGAGAAACTTACTTTAGAACAAGGCATAATTTAGGGATTTTCAAATAATACTATAGTTAACCCGCCACACTTAAGATGTACATTGCCCTCAATGTACAAAGATAGATAATATCAAAATAATCATAAAATCATAAGATTGGGAGAGAAGTGAAACTTCTTAAATTTTGGATGAAGTCAATGAAAAGAAACCGGATTGGAGGTGAACATGGAGGTGAATGTGGGGGAGCGCCTCGAACCTAATTGAATTTGAATCCTCAAAGTAGCTGGCTTGGTTTTATTGTATCCTAAGCTAAATCTAAATGGCATGAAGAATAAGAAAAAAATAATAAAGTAAATAAAAATAAAAGTAAATAATGGAACATGAAAGAAGAAAGACTACTGGAAAAGAGAAGGGATGAAAGAGGTTTAAATAGAGATGCATCCCACGCCCGTGTTCCTTCCTATGGTGCCCACACGGCCATGGCCACAGCCATGTGGTCTAGAAATCTGCACCTTTTGGTTTATTTGAATGCTAAAAAGGGAAAATAAAAATAAAAAGGGGTTAGTGCTCGGGTTTCCTCCCGAGAAGCACTCCTTTAAAGTCTTAAGCTAGACTTACCTATTATTTGTATGGTCATGGTTGTTTGAGGAGGTGAAAATTCTTTCTCATGTGATCAACTAGGTTATGGATATAAAGTTTAAGTCGAGTAGTGTTTACCTTAAAGGTGCTGATTTTAGGACTAGTTACCTCGACTGTTCCATCTGGGGAGATTTTGAGTACCCGATCTCCTATCTTAAGCTGGGTTGTCACACTATTAAATTCGTCATGGAGTTGCCTTGTTTTTGCTTCGTGTGCTTTTAGTCTCTCTTTGAAGTGTGTCTTCCACTTGTCTAGTTCATTGATCCAAAGCCTTCGTTCCTCATGAATTTCTTCTTTATCGACACGAGGTCTAGGATCTGGTATCTACGAAAAAGCTTTAAGAAATGACAAGTTAATATGAAATTTCATTGGAAGTTTGAGAGACTTACAGAATTCTTCCTCTATGTATTCTTTTTCTGTCGCATTGGGGTATGCCGCACGAGCTTGGTACTTTGTAATTGCCGATTTTGGTATATCATGGCACACCTCAACCTTACCTTCACTTACCACAGGTTCCTCCCTTGGGTTTGGCATGTCTAACCCTTCACTATCGTAAATGGCTTGATTTTGCTCTCTCGGGTTAGTTTCAGTATTTCTTGGCAAGCTTCCTTATGGTAATTCTGAGATCAGCTTAGCAAGTTGTCCAACTGACTTAGTAATTTCCCCAACTGACTTAGTAAGTTCACCAAATTGGTTCTTGATCCCTTCAATCGATGTTTGTTGATTCTTAAGGGTGGTCTCAGTGTCTTGGAGACGGGTATCTATGGCTGCCATGAATTTTGTCAGCATTTCTTCAATGTTCGACTCATCTACCTGTTGGTGAGGTGGTTTTTGAAAATCTAGAGGGAGTTCAGGTCTTTGGCTAATTTGATCATCCCATGAGAAATTGGGATGGTACCTCCAACTTGCATTATAACTGCCATTATAAAAATTATTTTGTGGTCTAGAATAGTTTCTCGTGTAGTTGACTTGTTCGTCTTCTGTGCTATGGTTGTAGGATAGATATTCTGTGTTGTTCACCCCCTCCTCCATTTGTATCGTATTGTATTATCGGATGTACCTGTGGAGAATCATACCAATCATCAAATTTTTTATTTAAACACTCTACCTGGTTAGATAACATGGTGATCGTGTCGAGGTTGAAAATATTGGCTGTTTTTGTTGGCGTTGTCCTCATAACTTGCCACCAATAGTTATTTAGTGCCATCTCCTCTATAAACTAAAATTATCTGTCAAGAGCAAATAAAAGAAAAATTAGCAAACTTAAAACTAAAATAAAAATAAAAATAAAAATAAATTGTGGAAAATAAAAATAATGGCTAAAGTAATAAAAATAGGGCTTTCTTAAAATTTTAGTTCCCTCGCAACGGCGCCAAAAACTTGATCGTCTGAAGTGTCGAGTTTTAAAATTTATAAAGAAAATGATTGAACCTGGAAACTAACTCTGACAACGACTTAAGGCAAGTGCACCTATCGAATAGTAGTATAGATTAGGCAAGATCGAATTGTCGAACCCAAAGAACTAAAAGTACTAATACTAACCTTCTTTCTATTATGTAGCCTAAATATTAAGTGATTGATTGTTTAACCTAAATTAACTAACTACTAAGCTAAAGACGCAAAGACAAAAAGAATGAATTGGGGAAATACTTTTGGGAAAACTCAGTTGATTCCCTTTGTATATCTGAAGGGTTTTGTTCATAATAATAAAATAAAACATCTCACAAGAAAAGATAAAACAAAACATAAGAAACCCCTAAAACTCCCTGAAGGAATTGAAGGAGAAATCTGCCGTTCTGAGTAGAATTTGTAACATCCTAGATTAGGGGTTATGTGTTTGTGCATAATTCATGAGTAGTAGGTTTTGGCAGTGTTTGGAAGTGAATTAAGGGTTTTTAAAATCCTAGGATGGAAGAGAAGGCTTTGGACAATTATTGGTTTTTAAGTTAAAAACAAGAAGTGATGTGGAAAAGTGGCAAGGGACGCCACCTAAGGTGCAAGGGTTATGGCATCAAGTGAAGTACTTTGAGGAAGAGGTTCAATCCCATTGTGTGCATTTTGCTTAATTTTATGAAATAGCATGATTACTGTGATATGGATATGTGGTGTGCATTTTAGAACCTTGAAAATGTAAGGAAATGTATGGAAATGCATGGAAATGTGTGGAAATGTATGGAAATGTAAGGAAATGTAGAGAATGCAAGGAAATGAAAGGAAATGAAAGGAAATGTAAAATGAAAGGAAATGAAAGGAAATGTAAGGAAATGAAAGGAAATGTAAGGAAATGTAAGGAAATGTAAGGTAAATGTAAGGAAACATGGAAATGATTTAGAAATGTTGAGTTTCAAAAGGAGGAAAGTAAACATTTTGGATACCTAAGATAAAAGAGGAAAGTAAACATTTTGGAAACTTAAGTTAAAAGAGGAAAGTGAACATTTTAGGAAACCTAAGAAATGTCAAGTTTACAGAGCCGAACGAAAATTTTTGGAAACCTAGAAATGACTTAGAAATGTCGAGTTTTAAAGTTTAAAAGAGGTAATTAAGGCAAGGAGGCCTTAAAAGAAAAAGTACGTGAAATTTGACACACAAATAGGCTTGGAAAAGTGGCCTGGAGATGCCACTTAGGGCCTCTGGAAATGGCGCCACATACAAGGGTGTTGGGCCTGAGTTCAAGTCACATAGGAAGCAAATAAAATAAATTTTATTTTTGCTTCTAGAAGCCCAAGAGGTGGACGGCACAAGGTGTAACATCCTGAATAGGGCCTATGCATTTCCAGTTTAATTGTATGAAATGACAATTTTCAAGTACTATGAATAAATTTTTGATACTTTTGGAAACCTAGAAATGCATGAAAATGGAAATGAAAATGGAAATGAAAATGGAAATGAAAATGGAAATGGAAATGGAAATGGAAATGGACATTTTGGAAACTTAGACATTTTGGAAACCTAATGGAATTAGGAAAGTGAACATTTTGGAAAACCAAACCAAAATAGAAACTAAACATTTTGGAAACCAAACCAAAATAGGAAACTAAACATTTTGGAAACCAAGCCAAAATAGGAAACTAAACATTTTGGAAACTTGGAAAATCTGAGCATGCTTGAAAATTTTAGGAAACTTAAAATGACCGAAATGTCAATTTAAGAGCCCAAAGGGGAGCTTAGGGCCAAGTGACCCTAAAAATATAAAGAACATGAACTTTGACCCAATAACGGACTTGGAAATGTGGCCTGAAGATGCCACCTAAGGCTTTAGGAAATGGCCCAAATGCAAGAGGTTTTGGGCTTGAGTTTGAGTCATCTAGGAAACAAATAAAAGAAATAAAATTTTGTCTCCATGAGTGGAGAGTTGGACGGCACAAGGAAGAGGAGTTTCTATTCAATAAAAACTCTTGGCTAATTAGGAGATTTGATGGAATTTCATAATTGATAAAACTAAAACTTATCACAAGTGAAGAATTGGCTGAATTAGGGACTCTAAGGCTAATAGATTCGGCCAAAGAAAGAAAAGAAAAGAGCCATTCTCTTCTCTTCAACATCTTGCCGAAACCTCCTAGTGAAAGTAGCAACAATCTTTCCTCTTCTCTTTAGCCGAAATTCCCTTGTCAAAAACTCTCTCCATCTCTTTTTCTTTCTTTTTCTTTTCCTCTACTATTCATCCACAAAAGCCAAAACCTTGAGATCCATAATAGTGCCATAGCCGAATAGCATAAGGGATCTTCCGGGATTCGAAAACAAGGTAAGTACATCATTATACAATCGGCAAAAAGATCCCCTCCATGATTAAATAATAGATCAAATCTAACAAGTGATTTCGGCAGGAATTTGAAATAAAGATCAACTTTGGGATTTGAGGTAAGTGAGCCTATACATTCGCCAAGGCCAAATCTCGATCAATTAGATCAAATTGATCAAAAACTAATCTATTAGAGATCTAGGAAGTTGCGATTTCAAGGAAAAGGAGGTGAAGTTTGAGATTTAAAAATCCATAAGGTAAGCCCTAAAGGTATTCACCAAAGTTATGTGATTACCTAGATTAGATCCGTAACTATTAAAAGCGAAAACTAATTTATGTTGAAGTTTCAAGGTTGGCCAAATATCAAGTGAAGGAAAACAAAGATTAGGGATTTGAATAAACATCAAATCGGCATCAAAGGTAAGCCTCTTTACAAATCCTACTAGGATTTGGATATTATAACCAAAATAGAATTTATGCTAAGATATATTTGATAAACCAAATGTAGGAATTAGGATCTAAACATTAGATCTTTCTTTGAAATCTCAAGGAATCGCTAAACAAATCGGTGTGTATTCCACACTATTCTTAATAGTTTTATGGTTTAAATATGTTATATATGTTAATGTGAAAGTGAAAGAAAGTGGCTAAAGTGCCATATTGTGGTACAAAGTATTGAGTACGTTTTCCTACTCCTACTAGGATTTGAAATAAATGTTATACAAGTGAAAAGTGATGTGAAAGTGAAATAAAATATGTTATGCATGATATTAATAATTTGGGGCATTCGAGATTTATGTGAAAGGGAAGAAGGTGTTGACTACGGTCTCACCAACGTTATAAGTGAAAGTGTGACTTGGTCTCACTAAGTGAATGTGATGACTTGGTCTCACTAAGTGAATGTGATGACTTGGTCTCACTAAGTGGTAACCGGTTACATTACGATGGTGGTTATGCCACAATATTATCGATGGGCGATGAGCACGTCGATTGCAATGACGCCTTCGATGGAGTGTAGCGGAAGGAGGGTTGACTTAGTAGTCCCAACGGTTATGCTGAGTTAATCTGGTGGAGTGTAGCGGATGGCATATAGGTTTGGGTTCGGGTTTGCATCATTACCTTGAAATTGTTATCGCATATGATTTTTATGGTGTGCCTATTTCTATTATGTTTAGTGTTGGTTACACTGAGTCTATCGACTCACCCGTTGTGGGAATATGTTTGGTGATGGCGATAATGGACCGGACGGCGAGAACTTGTGGTGGCCATGATCGACTTGAAGTTCAATTTAGTTTGAATATTTATTTTATTTTAAAATCTTGTACAATTTATTATTTTGGGTTTCATTTTATGTAATAAGGCCATAGTGATTTAATTTTTATTTCTACTATAATTACTATGTTATGAGTTTAGGGCTTTATAAAGTAAGCCCACTTAGTATGAAATAAGTTTAAATATTTTATCACTTGAAGCAAATGGGTTTTGTTATAAAAATAAATTTGTTTTCAACTCAAGCCCAACCCACAACGAGCTATCTTCCAAAACTCACAGTTTTCAAAGTATTCGAATGAATTTGAACCGGGTTACTTCGAGGAACATACCAGATCTAGTCCATTCTTGTGGGTCGGGTGTGGGGTGTTTCAGTTTGGTATCAGAGCCCAGTTCAAACTCTCGGCCTGTGGCCTAAGGCCCAAAACGTTTTTAAAATAAGGCCAAATGAGTTTTTTTTTAAAGTATTTTTCAAATGGATAGGTATTAAGACATGGCCCCTAAGTCTCCGACCCGCAGTCCACCAGGTAAGTACCCTTAACTCTATGTGTGATTCTGTGATTTATATAAGGGTAGAAAAGGCATGGAACGTAGAATAGCATGATAGGAACTTGAACCCTAGGGTTAGACTACTCAAGCACAAACACATAAGCTTTAAGGCACTAAACCAACCTATGACTAAGTCAATTAAGCTAGGGTGTGGCAACCATGGTACGCATGTCTCAGGAGTGGATCTGAAGAGCTTGGTATTTAAGCGGTCCTAGTGACTCACCTCCTCTTCTTGAATCCTACAGTGCGTAGCTTGGTTCACCCTAACCTAGAGGGCTTAGCGGGTGTGGCAACCCCACACGCATGTCTAGGAATGGATTCATGGGAGCTTGGTATTTAAGTAGTCCGCGTGACTCACCTCCTCTCCACTCGAATCACACGCCTCAAAAGTAGCTTTGGTTCATCTGACCAAGAAGGCTCGATCATAGGCTAAATCAATAACTAAAACCCAAAGGGAATTAGCCATTTTTTAACACTTAATATTAAAAGTCTTAAATCACTTTCTTTCTCTTATCCTTAATTCATGAAAACTATTTACATACACAATTATTTTTGAAAAATTTTGATCCATAAAATTACAAAATGCCACTTAGTGGTAAAATTACCAAAGTGCCCTTGGTTTATAAAATGATTCAACTACTCAACAGTTTTACCAAAATTTTATTATTTTATAAACATTCCAAAAGCCCTAACTTGCAAAATATCAATATACCTTGATTTATGGAAAATTACAAAATTGCCCTAACTCGCTAAAATTACCAAAATGACCTCAATTTTAAAATTTTGCAATATTCCCATTTTGAAGGAACAATTTTGAAAAGAACCCTCGAGTTTTACAACTTTTGAAATACCAATCGATTTATTAAATTTTACAAATTTACCTGATTTGTGAAAAAAATTACCAAAATACCCTCGAGGTCAAAAATTACCAAATAACCCGAATTTAAAATTTTTCCAAATTACCCTAGTCTTCAAAATTTCAAAATAATTTTGACAAAAACACCAAGGAACGTTTTTCTTACGAAAAATTACGAAAATGCCTCAGAGGACAAAACTACGAAAATACCGGGTGAGGAAAACAACAACAACAACAAAAACTACAACGTTTCTCTGAATGAGCGAAAGTTCATAATTGTTTGATGGATGTGTGAATGAATGAAAAGACTGTGTGCATGTATGAATACGAAAGAACCACTCTTAAATCCCTTTCCATAAAACTTCTTCGCCGATAAATAAGTGGAACAAAGACTAATCCATAAAATTTCTAAATCGGATCTCGACGCTAGAAGATAAGTTCTAGAGGACGGCAGATCGTCAGGGCCGCGATAGAGGAAGAATAAGCGTGTCGAACCCGTTAGATCGAGTCAAGGTTCGACAATGAGTTCTATCGCCACCACCACCCCATTTGTTAATGTCGAAGCGAAGAGGCTCGAGACGGGGATGAGGCGTGTCGCGAGCCATGTTGCAGTATTGGAAATGGTGGTTGGCGCGGTGGAAATTAGGAGCTCAAAATCTGCACCGAGCGACTTGAATAACGAGGCCGAGGTGTTTCGTGGAGTGTTCGATTGTGGCACCCAGATCTGCCGAGTATTGGTTGGAAATGTGGCGTATTATGGATGAACACGACCGACCCGAGGAGAAGTTGAAAGGGATGGTAGCCTGATACGTGATGAAGCATACCAATGGTGGCTAAGCTGTTCGTGATGGTGCCACGCGCAGAGGATCGACATGGGAGTATGCTAAGAAGGCATATCGGAAGAAGTATGTCAAGACTTTCGGTATATTGATGAGCGTGAAAGCTTTTCTAGGACTAGTTCGGGGAACAAATCGGTGGCGGCATATGAGGCTGAATTTACGAGGTTAAGCCGATATGCTCGGGAGTAGTCGGCCCGAACATGAGCAGTGTCCGTTTGAGGATGGATTAAGGGATGACCTAAGGTTATTGATAGCTCCACATCGGAGAGGGAGTTCTCACGTTGGTTGAAAAGGCTAAGGTGGTGAAGGAATCAAGGACTCGACTAGGCGAACTCGACAAGAATAGACCCAAGAGGTTATGGATCGTTGGGAAATGTGCGAAAAAGGCCTAGAACCGAGGGTCGAAGGTCAACAAGTTGATACCGGAGGCGATGTCGTCCTTGTGAGTATTGTTGAAGGAAGCACTCGGTGAGTGTTGGAAAAAGATAGGAGCATGTCTTAAATGTGGGTCTAAGGACCATATGCTCAAGGATGTCCAAAGATATCGGATGATGAATGACCAAGAACTCGGAATGTTAATCAGTGGTAGGGAGGACAATGACCTCAACGAGGTCGAGGTTCGAATAATAGAGGTAATAGTACTGGCAGAGGACATGGCAATGGTGCCACCAATACTGAGGCAAGACAGCCGGGTTTAGTTTATGCGGTTCGCCGTAGAGAGGATGAAGACGCGCCAGACATCATAACCGGTACGTTCCTCATTCATAGTAAACCCTATTATGCTTTAATTGATGTGGGCTCGACCCATTCTTATGTTGCCTGTAGTGTAGTTGAGACACTAGGCCTAGACTCTGAACTTTCTAATAAAGAGATGACGGTAGTAAGCCCATTAGGCCAAACTATAGTGGTAAATAAGATCTTTCGGGATATACCCCTAGAAATTCAGGGAGTAAGCTTTCGGGCTGACCTAATGGAATTACCCTTCGGGGAATTTGACCTTATACTTGGTATGGATTGGTTAGTAGAACACCGAGCTGTGTTGGATTGTGCGGCTAAACGAATGGAACTAAGGACCCCTGAGGATGAGGTGGTCATTATGATAGGAGAGAGAATGAACTATTTGATTAATGTAGTTTCGGTGCTTAAGGCGGAAAGGATGGTACGTAAAGGGTACGAGGTGTTCTTAGCCTTTGTAAGTGCGTTGGATGGAAATAAGGAAGGTGTCCAAAGAGTCAGAACAGTAAGGGACTTCGAGGATGTGTTTCCAGAGGAATTACCAGGAATACCCCCAGATAGAGAAGTTGAATTTGGAATAGACCTACTACCAGGAACAGCGCCTGTGTCAATTGCTCCATACCGAATGGCGCCAAAGGAATTAGTGGAGCTTAAGGCTCAAATCCAGGAATTATTGGATCATGGGTTTATTCGGCCCAGTGTGTCTCCGTGGGGAGCACCGGTCCTGTTTGTGAAGAAGAAGGACGGAACTATGCGTATGTGCATAGACTATCGTCAATTGAATAAGCTGACCATCAAGAACAAGTATCCCTTGCCAAGGATCGATGACTTGTTCGATCAGCTGAAAGGAGCCGCAGTGTTTTCGAAGATCGATTTACGATCGGGATACCATCAGTTGAAGGTGAAGGAGGTTGATATCCATAAGACCGCTTTTAGGACAAGATATGGTCACTTTGAGTTTGTAGTAATGCCGTTTGGGTTGACAAACGCTCCAGCCGCGTTCATGGATATGATGAATCGAGTGTTCCAACCTTACTTAGATAGGTTTGTTGTGGTATTCATCGATGGTATCTTGGTATATTCTAAGTCTATAGAGGAGCATGATGAGCATCTCCGAATTGTGTTACAAGTATTAAGGAGAAGAAGCTTTATGCCAAATTGACAAGTGTGAATTTTGGCTTAGAGAAGTTGCTTTCTTAGGACACGTGGTGTCTGCCGAGGAATAAGGGTGGATCCTAAGAAAATCGAGCGGTGTTGGATTGGAAACCACCTAAGTCGGTGGCGATTCATAGTTTCTTAGGGTTGGCGGGCTATTAGCGAAGGTTCGTGGAAGGATTCTCGTCGATAGCAGCGCCATTAACAAAATTTTGAGGAAGGAAGTACCCTTTGTGTGGACGGATAAGCAAGAGAGTTTTGAAAAACTTAAAAGGTATTAACTAAGCTCGGTGTTGATTCAACTTTGAGGCAGGAAAGGATTTTGTGGTATCTTGTGATGCGTCACATACGGGGTTAGGATGTGTTCTTATGCAAGATGGCAAGGTAGTCGCTTATGCGTCCCAACAATTAAGGCCGCATGAAGTGAACTACCCAACCCATGACTTGGAATTGGCAGCGATGGTTTTCGCTCTCAAGGTGTGGAGGCATTATCGTATAGAGAAAGGTCGGTGATCTACAGGACCACAAGAGTCTCAAGTATCTGTTGACTCAAAAGGAGTTAAACTTGAGGCGTGAAGGTGGGTGGAATTCTTGAAAGACTATGACTGATTCGATAGAATATCATCCGCAAGGCGAATGTAGTAGGTGATGCTTTAAGTAGGAAGGTTGTGACGGACTTAAGAGCTTATATGAGGATGGAAGTTTGTTGGCGAGTTACAAGTCAAGCCAACATGGTTGAAGGAAGTAAAAGAGGACGGTTGGTTGATGAAGATTTAAATGTTAAGCTACAAAAGCACGAGCAATGAGAGTTGGAGGACTATGAGATTAATGATGAAGGAGTATTATGCTACAAAGGAAAGTATGAATGCCAAGAGACAAGGAGTTAAGACAGAAGATCCTTGAGAACGCATAGTAGCCCTTATGCTATGCATTCCGGAGGCATTAAGTCATCTGAGACTTAAGAGAACAATTTTGGTGGCGGATCTTAAGCGAGAAGTTCTGAGAATTTGTGGGAAGATGTCGGACGTGTCGCAAGTTAGGTTAAACACCAAGTTCCATCGGATTGCTTGACCAATCCAGTTCCACATGGAAGTGGGAAAGAATTACCATGGACTTCGTTAGTGGGCTTCCCTACGCGCCTACTAAGAAGGACTCGGTATGGGTTATAGTAGACCGTTTGACTAAGTCCGCACATTTTATCCCGAAGAATAGACTATCCCTTCAAAAGCTAGCCAAGTTATATGTGGCGAAATTGTGAGGTTACATGGAGTACCAATGTCGATCATCTCGATAGAGACCCAAGGTTTACGTCTCGATTTTGGAAGGCACTTCATCAAGCTTTAGGCACCAAGTTGGATTTCCTCTGACCTTTCATCCACAATCGACGGGCGATCTGAACGAGTAATACAAGTGTTGGAGGATATGTTGAGAGGATGTGTGATGGATTTTCGAGGAAGTTGGGAGGACTACTTGCCTTTAGCGAGTTCGCCTACAACAACGATTATCGTGCTAGCATTCGAATGGCACCATATGAAGCATTATGCAGACGGAAGTGTCGTACTCTACTTGTTGGACCTAATTAGGAGAACGTCGAGTTTTGGGACCGTAGATAGTGGCGAAAAGAAGAGAAGGTTGAAATAATTTGAACACGGTTAAAAGAAGCCTCGGATAAATGCGAAGTCTTATGCCGATCTCAAGCGGAAGGAAATAGAATTTGAAGTAGGAGACCAAGTATTTCTAAAAGTCTCACCATGGAAGAAAGTGATGAGGTTTGGTGGAAAGGAAATTAAGCCCAAGATTCATTGGGCCCTATCGAGTACTAAAGCGAGTGGGACCAATGGCATACCAAATAGAGTTGCCACGAGTTGCAACAAATGTATGGCGTATTCCATGTGTCCATGCTACGTCGTTACCGATCGGATCCCTCTCACATAGTACCGAGAGAAGAAGTGGAGCTAAGGCGGACTTAACTTACAAGGAAGAGCCGATTGATTACGGGCGTGGCGTGAAAGTACTACGGAGGAAGTCAGTTCCTCTAGTTAAAGTATTGTGGCGAAATCATGGATCGGAGGAAGCTTCATGGGAACCAAGAGGCAATGAGACAACAATACCCTCAATTGTTTGGTTAGAAAATTTCGAGGACAAAATTTTGTTTAAGGGGTAGAACGTAACATCTGAATAGGGCCTATGCATTTCCAGTTTAATTGTATGAAATGACAAGTTTCAAGTACTATGAATAAATTTTTGATACTTTTGGAAACCTAGAAATGCATGAAAATGGAAATGAAAATGGAAATGAAAATGGAAATGGAAATGGAAATGGAAATGGACATTTTTGGAAACTTAGACATTTTTGGAAACCTAATGGAATTAGGAAAGTGAACATTTTGGAAAACCAAACCAAAATAGGAAACTAAACATTTTGGAAACCAAACCAAAATAGGAAACTAAACATTTTGGAAACCAAGCCAAAATAGGAAACTAAACATTTTGGAAACTTGGAAAATCTGAGCATGAAAATTTTAGGAAACTTAAAATGACCCTTAATGTCGAATTTAAGAGCCCAAAGGGGAGCTTAGGGCCAAGTGACCCTAAAATATAAAGAACATGAACTTTGACCCAATAACGGACTTGGAAATGTGGCCTGAAGATGCCACCTAAGGCTTTAGGAAATGGCCCAAATGCAAGAGGTTTTGGGCCTGAGTTTGAGTCATCTAGGAAACAAATAAAAGAAATAAAATTTTGTCTCCATGAGTGGAGAGTTGGACGGCACAAGGAACAGGAGTTTCTATTCAATAAAAACTCTTGGCTAATTAGGAGATTTGATGGAATTTCATAATTGATAAAACTAAAACTTATCACAAGTGAAGAATTGGCTGAATTAGGGACTCTAAGGCTAATAGATTGACCAAAGAAAGAAAAGAAAAGAGCCATTCTCTTCTCTTCAACATCTTGCGAAACCTCCTAGTGAAAGTAGCAACAATCTTTCCTCTTCTCTTTAGCAGAAATTCCCTTGTCAAAACTCTCTCCATCTCTTTTCTTTCTTTTCTTTTCCTCTACTATTCATCCACAAAGCCAAAACCTTGAGATCCATAATAGTGCCATAGCCGAATAGCATAAGGGATCTTCCGGGATTCGAAAACAAGGTAAGTACATCATTATACAATCGGCAAAAAGATCCCCTCCATGATTAAATAATAGATCAAATCTAACAAGTGATTTCGGCAGGAATTTGAAATAAAGATCAACTTCGGGATTTGAGGTAAGTGAGTCTATACATTCGGCCAAGGCCAAATCTCAGTCAATTAGATCAAATTGATCAAAAACTAATCTATTCAGAGATCTAGGAAGTTGCCGATTTCAAGGAAAAAGGGAGGTGAAGTTTCGGGATTTAAAAATCCATAAGGTAAGCCCCTAAAGGTATTCGGCCAAAGTTATGTGATTACCTAGATTAGATCCGTAACTATTAAAAGCCAAAAACTAATTTATGTTGAAGTTTCAAGGTTGGCCGAATATCAAGTGAAGGAAAACAAAGATTCCGGGATTTGAATTAACATCAAATCGGCATCAAAGGTAAGCCTCTTTACAAATCCTACTAGGATTTGGATATTATAACCAAAATAGAATTTATGCTAAGATATATTTGATAAACCAAATGTAGGAATTAGGATCTAAACATTAGATCTTGCTTTGAAATCTCAAGGAATCTCTAAACAAATCAGTGTGTATTCCACACTATTCTTAATAGTTTTATGGTTTAAATATGTTATATATGTTAATGTGAAAGTGAAAGAAAGTGGCTAAAGTGCCATATTATGGTACAAAGTATTCAGTACTTTTTCCTACTCCTACTAGGATTTCGAAATAAATGTTATACAAGTGAAAAGTGATGTGAAAGTGAAATAAAATATGTTATGCATGATATTAATAATTTGGGGCATTCGAGATTTATGTGAAAGGGAAGAAGGTGTTGACTACGGTCTCACCAACGTTATAAGTGAAAGTGTGACTTGGTCTCACTAAGTGAATGTGATGACTTGGTCTCACTAAGTGAATGTGATGACTTGGTCTCACTAAGTGGTAACCGGTTACATTACGATGGTGGCTATGCCATAATATTATCGATTATGGCGATGAGCACGTCATTGCAGCGACGCCTTCGATGGAGTGTAGCAGGAGGAGGTTGAGTTAGTAGTCCCCACGGTGTATGCGAGTTGGTATGGGTGGAGTGTAGCGGATGGCATATAGGTTTGGGTTCGGGTTTGCATCATTACCTTGAAATTGTTATACGCATATGATTTTTATGGTGTGCCTACTTCTATTATGTTTAGTGTTGGTTACACACTGAGTCTATCGACTCACCCCGTTGTGGGAATATGTTTCAGGTGATGAGCAGTAATGGACCGGGACGGCAGAACTTGTGGTGGCCATGATCGACTTGAAGTTCAATTTAGTTTGAATATTTATTTTATTTTAAAATACTGTACAATTTATTATTTTGGGTTTCATTTTATGTAATAAGGCCACCGTGACGAATTTTTATTTCTACTATAATTACTATGTTATGAGTTTAGGGCTTTATAAAGAGTAAGCCCACTTAGTATGAAATAAGTTTAAATATTTTATCACTTGAAGCAAATGGGTTTTTGTTATAAAAATAAATTTGTTTTCAACTCAAGCCCAACCCACAACGAGCTATCTTCCAAAACTCACAGTTTTCAAAGTATTCGAATGAATTTGAACCGGGTTACTTCGAGGAACATACCAGATCTAGTCCATTCTCGTGGGCCGGGTGTGGGGCGTTTCACAAGGCTTGCAAAAGAGGAGTTTCACTCTCTTTAAATTCGCTAATTAGAAGATAATAAGGATTATACTTTATTTGTTTTAAAATTAAAGAGATAAAGTTATCACATAAGGAAGAGTAGTGGCCAAGCAAAGGATTCTTGGCCTAATTTAAACTATAAAAGGATGAGACTAGGGCTATTCATTATTCATTCTCCTCTCTTTTCTTTTGCCAAATATTCTTTCTCCTCTCCTCCTCCAAATTCTTCTTGAGCATCCATTCTTTTCCTCTTCTCTTTTAGCATCCTAGCCGATTCCTTCTAAGCCTATTATTCCTCTCTTCTTTCATCTTTGAAACCGAATACATAATGGGATCATAGCCGATTGATCATCAAGTCTCTAAGCCGAATCACTAAAGTGGTGTCAGGAGGGATCTGTCGATTTCAATATAAAGGGTAAGGATCTATAGTTATAATTGTATTCCTTTCTTTTAAGCCGAAGGTAGTCTAATCCCTCCTATATCTTATTGATCGAAATATGGAAGGTGAATTTTGAGATTTCGGATCTAAGGTATTTCGGCATCTCCATTAATCAAGAAGAGAGTTTTGGATTTAAAAGATTTAAGGTAAGATATATGTATATTCGCCAAAGGCCATGTTTATGTTTTAATGTTAGATTAAATCTAACATATGGTTATAGGAATTTTGACATCCTTAAAGAAAGCAAGAGATCAATTTGGGATTTGAATAATAGGAAATCGGCAACAAGGTAAGCCTTAGTGTACTAATCCTACTAGAATTTGGATTTATGGTCAATGGCTTTCTATTAAAGTAATAAGTGATAAAACAAATGTAGGGATTAAGGATCTAAGCATTAGATCAAGCTTTTCGAATCTCAAGGAATCGCTAGAATCGTGTGTACCCTACACTAAATCTTGATAGATTTACTACTTTAATTCATTATATGTGTTAATATGAAAGTGTAAGAATATGGCTAAGATAGATTTACGGCTTTAATTCATTATATGTGTTAATATGAAAGTGTAAGAATATGGCTAAGGTACCGTGTACCCTACACTAAATCTTGATAGATTTACGGCTTTAATTCATTATATGTGTTAATATGAAAGTGTAAGAATATGGCTAAGGTACCGTGGTACCCTACACTAAATCTTGATAGATTTACTACTTTAATTCATTATATGTGTTAATATGGAAGTGTAAGAATATGGCTAAGGTACCGTGTGTACCCTACACTAAATCTTGATAGATTTACTGGCTTTAATTCATTATATGTGTTAATATGGAAGTGTAAGAATATGGCTAAGGTACCGTAGGTACCCTACCTAAATCTTGATAGATTTACTACTTTAATTCATTATATGTGTTAATATGAAAGTGTAAGAATATGGCTAAGGTACCGTGTGTACCCTACACTAAATCTTGATAGATTTACTTTTAATTCATTACATGTGTTAATATGAAAGTGTAAGAATGTGGCTAAGGTACCCTGTGTACCCCACACTAATCTTAATAGAGTTATGGCTTAAATATGATATATATATATTAATGTGAAAGTGTAAGAATGTGGCTAAAGTACCATATTATGGTACAAAGTACTCAGGTACGTATTCCTACTCCTATTAGGATTTCGAAATATGTTATATTTAACATGTGAAAAGTGATGTGAAAGTGAAATTAAATATGATATGCATGATATGTATAATTTGGGGCATTCGGTTATTTGAGAAAGGGAAGTGAATGTGATGACTTGGTCTTACTAAGAAACGTATGTGACGACTTGGTCTCACTAAGTGAATGTGGTGACTTGGTCACATTAAGTGAATGTGGTAACTTCGGTTACATTATCTAAATGTGGTGTCTCATGACACAAATATCGTGGCTATGCCACAATATTTTAAGTGGGCGATGAGCACGCCGATCGCAATGACGCCTTCGATGGTGTGTAGTTGATGGAGGGTTGACTTAGTAGTCCCCACTGCAGCAAAGTTGGTACGGTGGAGTGTAGCGGTTGGCATATAGGTTTGGGTTCGGGTTTGCATCATTATCTTGAATTTTATATGAATATGATATGTATGGTGTGCCTATTTCTATTATGTTTTGGTGTTGGTTACACATTGAGTCTATCGACTCACCCGTGCTGGGAACATGTTTGGTGATGAGCAAGAATGGACCGGACGGCAGAACTTGTGGTGGCCATGTTCAACTTGAAGTTTAATTTAATTTGAATCTTTATTTTATTTTTAGTCTTGTACAATTTTATTTTGGGTTTCGCTTTATGTAATAAGGCCATCGTGACGATTTTATTTACGCTTTAATTACTATGTTATGAATTTAGGGCTTTATAAAGAATAAGCCCATTTAATTTAAAATAAGTTTAAACATTTTGTCACCAAACAAATGGGTTTTTGATATAAAATAAATTTGTTTTCAACTCGAGCCCAACCCACAACTAACTATCTTCCAAAACACACAGTTTTCAAAGTATTCGAATGAATTTAAATCGGGTTACTTCGAGGAACATACCAGATCCGGTCCATTCTCGTGGGCCGGGTGTGGGCTATTTCAATTTGGTATCAGAGCCAGGTTTTAAAGTCTCGGCCTTGGGTTTAAGGCCCAAAACGTTTTCAAAGATAAGCCCAAAAAGGAATTTTGTGAATTAAGCAGGTTTTTATTGCATGGCCCACTAAGTCTCCGACCCGAAGTCCACCAGGTAAGTACTTCTATCCATTGTGTGATTTATAGTATGACTTGTAGAGGGGTAGAAATGGAGTGGAACGTAGAATAGAGATTAAGTACTTGAATCCTAGGACTAGTGTACCCCGACAATTACATAAGACTTTAATACACAATTAAACAAACTTGTGTCTAAATTGCCGAGTTAGGGTGTGGCAACCATGGTGCGCATGTCTAGGATTGGTTTCAGTGGGAGTTTGGTATTTAAGCAGTCCGTGTGACTCACCTCCTCTCCACTCGAATCCTACCTAGTGCGTAGCCTCGGTTCATCCTAACCAAGAGGACTTAATCACTGCTAAACCTCTAACTAAAACCCGAAAGGGACTAGCCAGTATTTTATGGAATCCCTAGTTTTAAAAGTCAACAAACTACCCTTTTGAAATTATGAAAATTATTATTTTGGAAAAACTTTCTAAGAATTTTTAATTTGCAAATTACCTAAGTACCCCTAGTGGTAAAATTACTAAAATGCCATTAGTTTCAAAATTTCCATATTACCCTTGATTTCAATAAAATTTCTCCACTTTGCAAAAGTATCCATGAGACCCTAAATTGTGAAAATTCAAGACCCTAATTTGGAGAATTTACGAAATTACCCCTAACTTGTAAATTACCAAAATACCCTCAAGTTACAAAATTACGAGCGACCCCGATTTTCAAAATTTTTGCAACAAAGACCAATTTGGAAAACAAATTCTCAAAATAACCCTCGTGTTTTGTAAATTCCAAAATATCCGTGATTTATTAAGCTTTACAAATTCACCCGGTTAATTACCAAAATACCTCGAATTTCAAAATTTTCCAAAATACCCCCGGGAATGCAAAATTTCCAAGATACCCTCATTGACAAAAACACCAAGGAACCTTGTTTCGATAAATTGCGAAAAATACCCTTGTAGGACAAATTACGAAAACACCCCAAGGTAGTGGAAAAACAACAATAATGAAAACTACAACATTTCTCTGAATGAACGAAAGTTCATAATTGATTGATGGATGTATGAATGTAAAGACTGTGTGCATGTATGAATACGAAAGAACCACTTCTAAAAATTCTTTCCATAAAACTTCTTCACGGTTAATCAGTGAAACAAAATTTTTTTATACATAAAACTTCTTAATCAGATTAAATCGCGACGTTAGAAATGAGTTCTAAGGGACGTGAACTTAGAGATTGTGCCTGGAAAGTATGATGGTTCTATTAAGATCAGTCTGCAACAGTAAGCATAGTACGGTGAGAAGGATTGTACGACTGTTAGTAAGTAATTTCGAGGACGAAATTATTTTTAAGGAGGGTAGAACTGTAACATCCTAGATTAGGGTTTATGCGTTTGTGCATAATTCATGAGTAGTAGGTTTTGGCAGTGTTTGGAAGTGAATTAAGGGTTTTCAAAATCCTAGGATGGAATGGAAAGCTTTAGACAGTTATTGGTTTTTAAGTTAAAAATAAGAAGTGAAGTGGAAAAGTGGCAAGGGACGCCACCTAAGGTGCAAGGATTATGGCATCAAGTGAAGTACTTTGAGGGAAGAGGTTCGAATCCCATTGTGTGGATTTTTGCTTAATTTTATGAAATAGCATGATTACTGTGATATGGATGTGTGGTGTGCATTTTTAGAACCTTGAAAATGTAAGGAAATGTATGGAAATGCATGGAAATGTGTGGAAATGTATGGAAATGTATGGAAATGTAAGGAAATGTAGAGAAATGCAAGGAAATGAAAGGAAATGTAAGGAAATGAAAGGAAATGAAAGGAAATGTAAGGAAATGAAAGGAAATGTAAGGAAACTTGGAAATGATTTAGAAATGTTGAGTTTCAAAAGGAGGAAAGTAAACATTTTGGAAACCTAAGATAAAAGAGGAAAGTAAACATTTTGGAAACTTAAGTTAAAAGAGGAAAGTGAACATTTTGGGAAACCTAAGAAATGTCAAGTTTACAGAGCCGAACGAAAATTTTTGGAAACCTAGAAATGACTTAGAAATGTCGAGTTTTAAAGTTTAAAAGAGGTAATTAAGGCAAGGAGGCCTTAAAAGAAAAAGTACGTGAAATTTGACACACAAACAGGCTTGGAAAAGTGGCCTGGAGATGCCACTAAGGGCCTCTAGAAATGGCGCCACATACAAGGGTGTTGGGCCTGAGTTCAAGTCACATGGGAAGCAAATAAAATAAATTTTATTTTTGCTTCTAGAAGCCCAAGAGGTGGACGGCACAAGGCTTGCACAAGAGGAGTTTCACTCTCTTTTAAATTTGGCTAATTAGAAGATAATAAGGATTATACTTTATTTGTTTTAAAATTAAAGAGATAAAGTTATCACATAAGGAAGAGTAGTGGCCAAGCAAAGGATTCTTGGCCTAATTTCGCTATAAAAGGATGAGACTAGGGCTATTCATTATTCATTCTCCTCTCTTTTCTTTTGCCAAATATTCTTTCTCCTCTCCTCTGCCAAATTCTTCTTGAGCATCCATTCTTTTCCTCTTCTCTTTAGCATCCTAGCCGATTCCTTCTAAGCCTATTATTCCTCTCTTCTTTCATCTTTGAAACCGAATACATAATGGGATCATAGCCGATTGATCATCAAGTCTCTAAGCTAAATCTCTGAAGTGGTGTCGGGAAGGATCATCGATTTCAATATAAAGGGTAAGGATCTATAGTTATAATTGTATTCCTTTCTTTTAAGTCGAAAGTTAGTCTAATCCTCCTATATCTTATTGATCGAAATATGGAAGGTGAATTTCAAGATTTCAGATCTAAGGTATTTCAAGATCTCCATTAATCAAGAAGAGAGTTTGATTTAAAAGATTTAAGGTAAGATATATGTATATTCGGTCAAAGGCCATGTTTATGTCTTAATGTTAGATTAAATCTAACATATGGTTATCGGAATTTTGACATCCTTAAAGAAAGCAAGAGATCAATTTCGGGATTTGAATAATAGGGAAATCGGCAACAAGGTAAGCCTTACTGTACTAATCCTACTAGGATTTGGATTTATGGCCGAATGGCTTTTTAATAAAGTAATAATTGATAAAACAAATGTAGGGATTAAGGATTTAAGCATTAGATCAAGCTTTTCGGAATCTCAAGGAATCGCTAAGTGAATCAGGTGTGTACCCTACACTAAATCTTGATAGATTTACGGCTTTAATTCATTATATGTGTTAATATGAAAGTGTAAGAATATGGCTAAGGTACCGTGTATACCCTACACTAAATCTTGATAGATTTACTGCTTTTAATTTATTATATGTGTTAATATGAAAGTGTACGAATATGGCTAAGGTACCGTGGTACCCTACACTAAATCTTGATAGATTTACTACTTTAATTCATTATATGTGTTAATATGAAAGTGTAAGAATATGGCTAAGGTACCGTGTGTACCCTACACTAAATCTTGATAGATTTACTACTTTAATTCATTATATGTGTTAATATGGAAGTGTAAGAATATGGCTAAGGTAATCTAAATCTTGATAGATTTACTACTTTAATTCATTATATGTGTTACATGGCTAAGGTACTACACTAAATCTTGATAGATTTACTACTTTAATTCATTATATGTGTTAATATGAAAGTGTAAGAATATGGCTAAGGTACCGTGTGTTCTATACTAATCTTAATAGATTTATGGCTTAAATATGATATATATATATATATATATTAATGTGAAAGTGTAAGAATGTGGCTAAAGTACCATATTATGGAACAAAGTACTCAGGTACGTTTTCCTACTCCTACTAGGATTTTGAAATATGTTATATTTAACATGTGAAAAGTGATGTGAAAGTGAAATTAAATATGATATGCATGATATGTATAATTTGGGGCATTCGGGTTATTTGAGAAAGGGGAAGTGAATGTGATGACTTTGGTCTCACTAAGTGAAACGTGATGACTTCAATCTCACTAAGAATATGTGACGACTTCGGTCTCACTAAGTGAATGTGGTGACTTCGGTCACATTAAGTGAATGTGGTAACTTCGGTTACATTATCTAAATATGGTGTCTCATGACACAAATATCAGGTGGCTATGCCACAATATTTAAGTGGGCGATGAGCACGTCGACTGCAGCGACTGCCTTCGATGGTGTGTAGCGGATGGAAGGTTGACTTAGTAGTCCCCACGGTGTGCAGGTTGGTACGGGTGGAATGTAGCGGATGGCATATAGGTTTGGGTTCGGGTTTGCATCATTATCTTGAATTTTTATATGAATATGATATGTATGGTGTGCCTATTTCTATTATGTTTTGGTGTTGGTTACACATTGAGTCTATCGACTCACCCCTTGCTGGGAACATGTTTGGTGATGAGCAAGAATGGACCGGACGGCAAAACTTGTGGTGGCCATGTTCAGCTTGAAGTTTTATTTAATTTGAATCTTTATTTTATTTTTAGTACTGTGCAATTTTATTTTGGGTTTCATTTTATGTAATAAGGCCATCGTGACGATTTTATTTCGCTTTAATTATATGTTATGAATTTAGGGCTTTATAAAGAATAAGCCCATTTAATTTAAAATAAGATTAAACATTTTGTCACCAAACAAATGGGTTTTGATATAAAATAAATTTGTTTTCAACTCGAGCCCAACCCACAACTAACTATCTTCCAAAACACACGCTTTTCAAAGTATTCAAATGAATTTGAACCGGGTTACTTCGAGGAACATACCAGATCCGGTCCATTCTCGTGGGCTGGGTGTGGGGTGTTTCAGAATTCCAGCTTCTTGAGATGGATCAACTGGCTATCTTCGAGTGATTCCCATGAATCTCGCCTTTTGGCTCGACTCTTTGGCCTAGCTGACTACCTAACAGACCACCCTCTTTCAGGTTACACTTAGGGTCTTTATATAGGCTCTTGGAATACATTTCTTTCTCCCTAAGTATCTTTTTCCGAGTGAAATTCCTCTTTTCCATGAAAGGGGCACGACCATGGCACATGCCCGTGTGAATCGACTTTAGGCTATGTTCGGGTCTAGTGATAGAGGCACGGACGTGTAAATCGTGGTTAGGCCGTCTTCTAGTTAATTGACGTGGCACGACCGTGTGGCTTGAAGTCTAGGTCGTGTCGATTTCCACTTTGGCCCAAATTGGCCCGTTTTAAGCCCGTTTTAAGATAGGGAAAAATGGAAGCAAAAAGCCTTGTGGTGGAGTGGCTAAGTGACGCCACTTAGGGTATAGAAAGGTGGCGTTATGGGCTAGCAAGGAGATCCTAGATTCGAATCCTATCTTAATATTTTTTTAGGAGTTTAATTTTGGCCTTCTAGAAGGTTGGAAGTGATGTGATGATGGACTCTAAGGAGAGTGATCAGAAGAGAAAATTTAGGAAAAGATTGAGGAGCTTATCGTGGAGAAAAATTAGGAGATGAGATATGTGGAAGAGGTTGAGCCGAATTAGGAATTTGGGGATAGGAAATTCGGCTATAGGCTAAACATAGGTGTCGATTTTAGGGTTCTACGCTAATGCCAAATTATTTCTTTTTATTTTGTCTAAAACTACTTTTCTCACCAAATACTCGAAAGCTAAAATCCCTTATTCTTCCTCTTTTATTTTTCCGCCGATTTCTCTCCTACTTCTTTTCTTCTCCTTTTTTGTGTCGAAAAACCCCTTTCACTATACTAATCTCAAAAGCTGAATACCTCTTGGGCCGATTGCTTCTTGGGTAAGTACTTAGTCAACTTCCTTTAGTATGTTTTGGTAAAAATCGGAGGGCTATCTAACCATTTCTTGCCGTTAACCCTATATTAACAAGGGTAGGGTTCAAAGTTTGCAAGCATGGTAAGGATCGTTAGCAAGTGGTAAGTGTACTCGCCTTAATTGTGGATTTGTAAGTGGTCGAATGTAAGTGTGGCTTATAGAGGTGACTTGTGTGGAATATGAGTCACTCGATTTTGATAGTATTTGTGTGGGTGCAAATATAGGGGATATTCGTGAATAGTAGCTAAGGAAGGGCTAATAGAACTGGTGGCACATATTAAGGTTATGGTAAGGCTTCAGTTTTTTGGGTAAATATTGTGGTTAAGTGTGTGATTGATTGGAGATTAGTATTGGTTGTAGGTTCAAGGCTAGCGTTAGTGTAGCACTTCGCATTAGCCAGGTGCGTACATACACTTCACACACAACAAATCAACAAAAGCCGAAATCCCAAAAAATCGAAATGCCGAAAAGTCGAAAAGCTGAAAGGTTGGCACCGGAAACCACACAAGTGTGCGAAAATTTGTGTGGGAACACCGATACAAGTACCAGGTCCAAGAGAGCAATCTCATGGTCTTGGGACACCGTTTAGCCGATCGGGCCAGACGGGGCTAAATGGGCCTGCCGAGCTCGTGGGCCCAAAACGGCAAGAGTTGATATGTGAAATTTTATGATGGATTGATATGGATGGTTGTATGATTTGATTATGATCGAGCCTAATGGGATATATAAACATGATTGGGCTTAATAGGCTACGTGGACATGATTGGGCTTGATGGGCTATACGGACATGATTGGGCTTAGTGGGCCTTATGGGATTTTAGAAATGCATGCTATGGTTTTAATGGACTTTAGGCCTATTTTGATAAATTCCTAAATAGCATAAAACTTAGGTTAATAATCAAACATGTCTATGGACAAGTCACTAGGTTAGAGTGTGGCAATAGAGATATGCATGTCTAAGATTGGATCTAGGGAGAGCTTGGTACTTAAGCGGTCCTAGTGGCCCACTTCCTCTTCTCTGGGATCCTACCTGGTGCATAGTGTCTATTCACTTTAGCCGCAAGGACTTATTGATGGGCCAAAGTTTATAACTAAAACTTGAGATGAAAGAAATTATGAAAATACCCCTGTAGGGTAGAATTACAAAAATAGCCCTAGGTAGTGAAATGACTAAAATACCCCTAGGTGCTTAATGTGTGAAAATGTGTATGTTGCATTCATGAGATATATTTTGCACTTTGGTGGGTTTGATGATACGGAGGAAGATATGTGAGGATCGCATAGTCGCTTGACGACCGTGGATCCACCGGTGGCTTTAAGCCCATTATATACTTAGCAGGCTTGCTGCAACATTTGAGTAGTGCCGCTGTTGGTGCTGTTGAAACGCCGGCACCCCCAAGGCGCAGCGAAATAAAATTAATCCCGGCGATCCAAACCATGAATCCATGTGTGAGGAACGAATCGGGGTGAAATAAAGGTTTCAAAATTACCAAAGTTTCAATTTGAGTAGATAGCGGCGCCTCGGCGACAAGATATCGATCCTTTGTCGAACCAAGCCACAACCTTTACGATGTCGGCCTCTACGTAATCCGCCCGGTTTGACTATGAACGGCGAGATATCTCCAAAAACTATTTTTAGAGAGGTGTTTTGCTTGACGGTGCTAGACCTTTTTAAGCAAAATTCTTAGGGTTTTCTTCACTTATTACCCTTTTATAATCAGATTAAATAAATATAATAATGTTTTAACCGAAAATTATAATTACATTAATTATACCCAAAAGTTATAATTACATTAATTATAACATGGATTTCGTAAACTATATTTATTTAAATTTATATAGGAACCAAATTCATATATTAATTCTCATTATGTGTACAACATCCTTGTACATATAATATATTCAATATTTGATTGCCGAATTAAATTAATTCTTTAATTAATTTAATTCATGTGACAATCAAACACAATACCAACTATGTTTCATTCCGTTCATTTCAACCATAGGGTGTGACCACAGAGGTTCTTGTAAGTTAGTAGTAATACTAGAACGATTCTAATGTCACAAACAATGAGTGGCATCTAGCAATGCATCATTGCTACCTAAGATACAAGAAGTCATGATTCGACATAACTTTTGTGATTAACTTTTCATGCATTGATCCTTAAGTCCTTTATCTACGGAATAGATACAAGTCATGGAATAGTCACACTTGTATAGTCCATCCCATGTTTCTTGATATCTTGAGTAGACTATGATATACAAATTAGTATGACATCTCATGTCAACTTATTTGAGCATGGCCATGCATTTCTAGTCTCACTCAATCAAGTGGCCTAAGATATTACTCCCATTATGTGGGAGGGACTTATCTATATTGATCAATAATATCCTCTACATTGATTGTGATATATCCAACATCGACCTTTATAGAACAACGATTCTGATTATGCACGTTTGATCGTATCAAAATATCGACTCACGATGTTGGGATAATGATTATCTCAAGTCTAAGGATCATATACATATTAATCACTATGAGTAATGTTGTGACAATTACATAATAATCCAAGAAACATACTCATAGCGAGTCACCCAATATGTTGTTCTCTAACACACATATTCATGCATTGATTTTGACACTCCATATCAATGATAACTCTTTATCATCAATCAACTACATGTTAGTCTTAATGCATTATTGTTGTCCTAGTCAACAATAATACTTGACTAAGGATATTTTAAGAATAATCATATTATTCTTAGGACATTATTATAAAGCAGTTTATTTGTACACACAGAAGGAAAAACTAAAATAATAATGACAACGCTTTATATTAATAAACATGGTAAATCAAGTATGTTATTACAACCATCTCATGATTGATCTTTGGGCATACTCTTACAATCTCCCACTAGCACTAAGACCAATCAATCATATATCTAATACCAAGAGACTTAGTGTGACGGTCATGCTTCTGCTGTGTCAGAGGCTTGGTCAAGGGATCAGCAATGTTATCATCTGTAGGTACTCTGCATATCTCAACATCTCCTCGATCGATAATCTCTCGAATAAGATGATAGCGCCTAAGTATATGTTTGGATCGCTGGTGAGATCTGGGTTCTTTAGCTTGTGCAATAGCTCCATTGTTATCACATCGGAGTTCTATAGCATCTGATATGCTAGGCACAACCCCTAGTCCAGTAATGAACTTCTTGATCCAAACCGCTTCTTTTCTTGCCTCATTGGTGCAATATACTAAACCTCTGTTGTAGAATCGACTCTTGTACTTTGCTTTGAACTCTTCCACTCACACGGCACCACTATTAAGGCAAAACACAAATCCGATTGCGATCGAGAATCGTCCTTGTCGGTTTGGAAGTGGCATCGGTGTAACCTTTACACTTAACTCTTTCTCACCTCCATATATTAGGAGCGTATCCTTAGTTCTTCTCAAGTACTTAAGGATATTCTTGGCGTGGTCCATTGACCTTCACCGGATCTACTTGGTACCGCTTTCGTCATACTTAAGGCATATGAGACATCTAGACGGGTACATAACATGGCATACATGATAGATCCAATAGCGAAGCATATGGAATTTTACTCATGCGTTCTCTCTCTTGTGGAGTTGAAGGACACATTTCCTTGAGAGTGAAATACCATGTCTCATAGGTAGAAATCCTCTTTAGATTCTTCCATACCAAACCTTTTCAAGACTTTATCTATGTATGTACTTTGGCTTAGACCTAGTAGTCGTCTTGATCTATCTCTATAGATCTTGACTCCTAAGATGTAAGTAGCTTACCCAAGTCCTTCATAGAAAAACAACTTCCTAACCAAGTCTTAATAGGCGCAAGGTAGGTATGTCATTTCCCATGATAAGTATGTCATCCACATATAGTACCAAGAATGTGATAGTGCTCCCACTAACTTTCTTGTAAACACATGGTTCATCTTCATTTTGATAAAACCAAACTCTTTAATTGCATCGTTAAAACGAAGATTCCAACTTGAGAAGCTTGCTTTAATCCATAAATGGATCTTTGTAGCTTACAAATCTTTCCAGCATCCTTTGGATTGACAAAACCTTCAGGTTGTGTCATGTACACATCCTCTTCAAGTTTCCGTTAAGGAAAGTTTGTTTTGGCGTCCATCTGCCGATTTCATAATCATGAAATGCAATATGGCGAAACAAGATCTGATGGATTTAAACATAGCTACAGGAGAAAAGGTTTCATTATAGTCAACACCATGAATTTGGCGAAAACCTTTAGCGACTAATCGCCCTTGTATGTTTGTATCGTTACCATCCATGTCGGTTTTCTTTTGAAAACCCACTTGCACCTATAGGTTTAACCCTTGGTGGGTCAATCAAAGTCCATACTTGATTTTCATACATGGAATCCATCTCGAGATCTCATGGCCTCAAGCCATTTCTCGAGTCTGGCTCGTCACCACTTCTTGATAAGTCCTAGGCTCATCTTGATCTATAAGAAGAACGTCACCATGTGTTGTAATGAGAAATCCATATCTCTCGGTGCATGGCGTTCTCTTAATGATCTTCGCGGTGGTTGTGTTTCTCTGATTACTTGTTCCTCAATTTCTTGTGGAATTTCTTTTGTTCTATCACTTTGGTTCGATGGTATCTTGTGATTCTCGAATTTCTTCAAGTTCAATCTTTCTCCCACTTCCTTTTCTAGAAATAAATTCTCTCTAGGAAGACACGGTCAGAGCAACAAACATTTTGTTCTCGGTGGGATTAAAGAAATAATAACCTTTGGTTTCTTTGGATACCCACAAAATACACTTTTGATTTGGGTTCAAGCTTAGTAGGCGTCGGCGTTTAACATAAGCTTCACAACCCCAAATTTTCATAAAAGACATCTTGGGGACGTTTTCCAGTCCACATCTTATATAGCGTCTTTTGAACCGATTTAGATGGAACACGATTTAGTGTGAAAGCGGTATCTCAATTACATGTCCCCAAAAGAAGTCGGTAGATCGGCATGACTCATCATGGATCGAACCATGTCTAATAAAGTTCGATTTCTTCTCTCGAAACTCCATTCCATTGAGGAGTAGCGGGAGGAGTAAGTTGTGAGACAATCCCACATTCCTTCAATAGATCATCAAACTCTAGGCTCAAATACTCTCCACCTCGATCAGATCGAAGTGACTTGATAGTTTTGCCTAGTTGATTTTGTACTTCATTTTTGAATTCCTTGAACTTTTCAAGAGATTCAGACTTATGGCGCATGAGATAAACATACCCATATCTACTGAAATCATCAGTGAAAGTAATGAAGTTTTGAAATCCACCTCTGGCCTGTGTATTTATTGGTCCACATACATCAGAATGTATTAGGCACAATAAATCACTAGCTCGTTCACTTTTACCAGTGAAAGGAGATTTAGTCATTTTTCCCAATAAGCAAGATTCACATACTTCAAATTGTTCAAAAACAAATGAATCTAAGAAACCATCTTTATGGAGTATGGATATCGTCTATCACTTATGTGGCCCAAACGACAATGCCAAAGATAAGTTTGATTTGAGTCATTTATTTTAGATCTTTTAGTATTTATGTTGTAAATAGGGTTCATTTGATCTAAAATATAGAGGCCATTAATCAATGGTGCCGAGCCATAGAAAACATTATTGAGATAAAAGGAACAACAATTATTCTTAATAATTATCTCAAAACCAATTTTGTCTAAACAAGAAACTGAAATAATGTTTTTAGTCAAACTGGGCACAAAATAACAATCCTCTAAAATTAAATCAAGTCTACTAGGCAAAGATAAAGTATATGTTCCCACAGCTAATGCAGCAACCTTTGCTCCATTTCCAACTCGCAGGTCCACATCTCCTCTAGCCAACGTCCTACTCCTTTGTAGTCCCTGTACAGAAGTACAAATATGAGAACCACAACTAGTATCTAATACCCAAGAAGTAGTAGTTGATAAATTAATATCAATAACATAAATACAAGCGGACATTCCGCTTGTTTTGGCTTTCTTGACTTCCTCAAGATAGATAGGGCGATTCGCTTCAATGTCGATCACACCACAATGAAAGCGGTTTCCTTCCTTAGACACTCCACCTTTAGGTTTCATTGCAGCCTTTCCTTTGCAGGGCTTGGGCTTACCTTTACCCTTGGGCTTTATCTCGAACTTTGGCCTTTCCTTGCCCTTGTTGTTACGGACCATCGGTATGGGCTTGGGTCCAACCTTTTTCATGTTACCTTGATTCAGTAACATCTTGAGTAATCGTAAGCGAGTCTTGTCAATTTCATTCATATTGAAATTAAGGACAAAGCGGTGTAGCTATCCCAAGAACGATTGCGAGATAACATCGGTGGCCAACTCTTGGCCCAATGGAAAACCAAGCTTAGACGGACTTTCAATATAGCCAATCATCTTAAGGACATGAGGTCCTCTTGGGCTTCCTTCACCAACTTACATTGGAATAGGGCTTTAGAGATATCGAACCTCTCTTGCCGTGCTTGCCCTTGATAAAGTTCTTTCGGTGCTCGATCATATCATGAGCAACCATGTCCTCATGTTGCTACAAGCTCGGGATTCATAGTGGCAAGCATAAGGAATCCAACATCTACCATGTCATCGAGATACTTCTTGTAAGCATCTTTATCGGTTCTCGAGGCATTAATAGGTGGTTCATTAGGAAGTGGTTGTTCAATGACATACAATTTCCGTTCTTGTTTGAGGACAATCCTCAAGTTCTGAAACCGTCAAGAAAATTCAAACCATTCAATTTGTCCTTCTCAAGGACCGATCGCAATGATAGTGTGCTAGTATTTGCAGCCATAATATATCTACAACAATTAAATATGCGTGTGAGTAAATTTACCAAGTTTATATAAATCATTAAAAGACTTTATTAAATGATGATCCCACTATTTTATTTCAAAATTAATAACCCCATATATTAATTTCGAAAAACTTTCTCCAAAGTATTTCTAGTGGGTTAAGGACCCATATTTCACCTCCTCTTAAGTCACTTTGGCTTTACTCTCAAGACTATGGTTATTTAGGTAAGCAACCTTTGCTAATTACATCATATGTAACTCCTAATATTTGATGAACAACTCTTGTTCTAATCATCTTATGATTTATCCAATTTAATTGCCTCTAGGTTTCTAATCCTATTAGAGTAACCTAGTTAAGTCATTAACCAATTTTAACCAAATGAATATCACTTGTTTATTCTTCGCGTTTAACCAAGATAAATACTAGTACTTTGCTTTGGCATAACCTACATAGTATTGATCGAGGCCTTAACGAGGCAAAATTGGAAGGCCATGTTGACTTAATATTTTAATAGAGGATTTTATTAAGGATGTTCCATCTCACCAATTATGGTCTAATTTAGTCCATTTAGTCTTTTAATTGATCTCATCAATTAATTGGGTTTATTATTAAATTTTAATATATAAAATTGGCATGCTTTAAACATCCATAGCATCTCATACATGAATAAATAAAGCAATAAATAAATGCAATAGTTATAGCCCATAAACTAAGGTGATTCAACCCAAGCCAATGGGAGAACCAAAAGGAAACCTAAAGGTGTAAGCGGTTTCATAAACTATCATTCTTCAATAGTTGTCCCAACTTCCTTCTCGTCGGCCCATAGCAACTTTTGCAAATTACAATATCGAAACTCGTTTTACATACGAGGGAGTAAGATGAGAAGAGAAATACAAGAGAATAGTAGTAAGGCACGACACGCAGTAGTATTTATAAAATTACAACCTTTTATCAAATGGGTCATCGGGCTATAACTATGCATTTCAAACACCGTGCATGTCAAAAAATAGCATACATAATTCAATGCTCTTTTGCTAAGGTGAATTATAAAATATCCTTTCAACCGTATGTGGCCCATCAAGTTTATATATATTTCTTTTATTAACAAAATATACTATAATAAGAAAATGGGGTGCAGGCGGTCGGAGGAAGCGGGCGAAGGCAGCGGCCGGCAGATCCTCGAATCCCCATCCTCAAAATATGAGAGGGGATGTTACGGTAGGATCAGGGGTGCGAGGCGGAGCCCCATGAGTATGGACCAGGTGGTACAAATCGCATACCCCAGTCAAATGAAACCTCACGATTTGATAAATTTTATCAACGGAATCGTGTTTTCGATTTTAATCCTTGAGGTTCATATCGGAACAACCCTTGTTCCACAAGCCGATTAACCCTTCTGAAACTATAAATTCCACCGTCGCAATATTACAGATTTGTTAATAATTATGATAATAACATAAGATCGAATAGGCCACAACACCATGATTAACATTTAATCAATTATCGAAAGAACAGTTATCGGGTTATGCTTAAACGATTTAAACAACAAAACGTAATAAAATAAAAGCATGCATCTCATACAATTCTATCACCCAAGTATTTAAACCCGAGTCCAGTATCACACAAGTGGCTCGATACCCTTCGTTGAAACGCTGGCACCCCAAGGCGCAATGAAATAAAATTAATCCGTGATCCAAACCATGAATCCATGTGTGAGAGCGAATCGGGGTGAAATAAAGGTTTCGAAATTACCAAAGTTTCAATTTGAGTAGATAGCGACGCCTCGGCGACAAGATATCGATCCTTTGTCGAACCAAGCCACAACCTTTACGATGTCGGCCTCTACGTAATCCACCGGTTTGACTATGAGCGGCGGATATCTCCAAAAACTATTTTTAGAGAGGTGTTTTGCTTGACTACCGCTAGACCTTTTTAAGCAAAATTCTTAGGGTTTTCTTCACTTATTACCCTTTTATAATCAGTATTAAATAAATATAATAATGTTTTATTATAATTACATTAATTATACCCAAAAAGTTATAATTACATTAATTATAACATGGATTTGATAAACTATATTTATTTAAATTTATATAGGAACCAAATTCATATATTAATTCTCATTATGTACAACATCCTTGTACATATAATATATTCAATATTTGATTGCGAATTAAATTAATTCTTTCATTAATTTAATTCATGTGACAATCAAACACAATACCAACTATGTTTCATTAGTTCATTTCAACCATAGGGTGTGACCACAGAGGTTCTTGTAACGTTAGTAGTAATACTAGAACGATTCTAATGTCACAAACAATGAGTGGCATCTAGCAATGCATCATTGCTACCTAAGATACAAGAAGTCATGATTCGACATAACTTTTGTGATTAACTTTTCATGCATTAATCCTTAAGTCCTTTATCTCTAGAATAGATACAAGTCATGGAATAGTCACACTTGTATAGTCCATCCCATGTTTCTTGATATCTTGAGTAGACTATGATATACAAATTAGTATGACATCTCATGTCAACTTATTTGAGCATGGCCATGCATTTCTAGTCTCACTCAATCAAGTGGCCTAAGATATTACTCCCATTATGTGGGAGGGACTTATCTATATTGATCAATAATATCCTCTACATTGATTGTGATATATCCAACATCGCCTTTATAGAACAACCCGATTCTGATTGTATGTTTGATGTATCAAAATATCGACTCACGATGTTGGGATAATGATTATCTCAAGTCTAAGGATCATATACATATTAATCACTATGAGTAATGTTGTGACAATTACATAATAATCCAAGAAACATACTCATAGCGGGTCAGTCCAATATGTTGTTCTCTAACACACATATTCATGCATTGATTTTGACACTCCATATCAATGATAACTCTTTATCATCAATCAACTACATGTTAGTCTTAATGCATTATTGTTGTCCTAGTCAACAATAATACTTGACTAAGGATATTTTAAGAATAATCATATTATTCTTAGGACATTATTATAAAACAGTTTATTTGTACACACAGAAGGAAAAACTAAAATAATAATGACAACGCTTTATATTAATAAACATGGTAAATCAAGTATGTTATTACAACCATCTCATGATTGATCTTTGGGCATACTCTTACAGGTGCTACCTTTGGAGTGTAAGGATGGGTGGGTTGATATTTATATCCCCATAGGAGTGTAGGGTTGGAAGGGAAATGGAGTGCAGGGTTGGATTTGGGATGGGAGCATTGCATGCATGTGATACTGATGTGATATGAGGTCATTGTGGGCTAAGGCCCAAGACCATCGATTTTGATAGGGCTTAGGCCCAATGTGATAAATGTATGTTGATTGGATTACCAAGGGTCGTACACACTGAGTTTCGAAACTCACACCTTTTTAGTTAATGTTTCAAGTGACTCTCAGTAAACGGCTCGACGTGGAAGAAGACTCGGAGGTGGCCACACTGCAAGTTACTTAGAAGTTTTAATTAGTTTCAAATGACTTTATTCTAATTACTTTATTTTCATTGGGATGTAATAAGGCCTTGTATCTCTAATTTGACTTTACATTTAGGTTTTATTATTGTTCCAACTACCTAATTATTTAACTTAAATAAATTTCTAAAGTTTAACATGGTTTTCGAAATAATTATAACATAAGGGTGTTTTCTTAAAACATGGGCTTTCATCATAACTTAACAAGTTCCAAGGATTTTGGGTTTCTAATTCTCAAACTTAAGTTTTTAACTAAGCAAAGTCGTGTTGGAATTATCCATTTGATGTGACATCACTGGATTCAGCCATAACGTCTGGGCCGGGTCTAAGGGTGTTACATCGAACCTCTTCCAAGCATGTTTTAAGGTCTTGTAGAGCCTTATAAGGGACAATTTGATTATGTTAGATTGATATTTATGTGAAATTGAATCATGTATGAGAAATGTATGTTATATGTTGTGCTTTGATCGGTAATGCCTCATAGCCCTATTTTGGTGATGGATACGGGTTAAGGGTGTTACATTTTATTAGTATCAGAGCCACGGTTTAGTCAACTCTAGGACTAACATAGTGTAATATCCCGGGTTAAGGGGCTAATTTATTCTGGCTTTGTTGCATGTGCATGGTGTGCTATGTTGTTATTTTGATGTTGTTGGGGCTTAGTTATAAGCTAGGTGTAAGCCTGAGTGGTAGGAAAAAAATTTTGTTTTTTAGTCTTAGGTGGGAGGAGCTGAAGGAGCTGGGGTTTATAAATATTTTAGGTGAATTTTTAGCATAACAAAGGAGCTGGTGGAGTGGCAAGCAAGGCGCCACTAAGAGCTTGGATTAGGCGCCACTTGCGGGAGGGAGGAAGTCCTGTTCAAGCTGCAGAGTGCTCCATTTTGGTTTCTATTTTGACGGCAATGAGGGGAGGAGTTGTAGGCAGTTCAAACTCTACCTTGGACCAAGTCAAAAGTTCAAATGGTGGGTGAAGAGTGATTGTAGGAAGTGGACTAATTCAAAGTGATTTGAATTAGTGGCTTGGAGTGGTTGAAGGTGTTTGGCCGAATTTTGGAGAGGTTTTGGGGGAGTGGACGGCTTGGTAAGTGTAGTGGGGGGAGTGTGCCGAATTTTCATTAGTCAATTTGTGCATTTTCGGTCAAAAACCCTTTTGTAAGCCAATTCTCATTTAGTCAAAAACTAGCCAAAACTTCAAGTTTATTTCTTCTCTTGTTCTCCTTAAACCGAAAAGTTCAAGCTTCTTCTTGCCAAAAGTTGCTTTGTTTTTCTCTTGATTCTCTTTGGTAGCCGAATGTTTGTTCCCATTTTTCTCTTATTTGCATCTTGTGTGAACTGAAACTAGTAACCCTTCTTCTCATACGCTATTACCTTTCTCTCAAAGCTTGTGCCGAAACTCTATTCTCCAAAGAGACCTTCCTCCATTCCTTCTTCTTTCAAACCGAAAGCACCATCCCTCTCATCACCTTTTAGTTTCTTTCTTTTCCTAAACTTGTTAGCCGTTGTCACCATTTGTTCTACCCATTTCTCTTAAGCCAAAACCATCTTACCTTGTTCCCCTAACCTTCATTTTCTTTTCTCAATACCATCTTGCCGAAACTATACTCTCAGTCCACATCTTTTCTTTTCTCTTTTTACTCAAAGTGAACATAGGTTGGGTTGTGCACCTATAGCCGAATCTTCCCTTCTTCTTTTTGGGTGCATCTTGGCCAAATCCTAGGAGGGTGGTCATCTTGTTGGGGCACTTGTTGTCAATCGGTGGGATAGGTAAGAGTTTGGCCGAATGGTTATCTTCTCTCTCTCATGTTCTTATTTGGTTTGGGTTTGTTTAAGTGGCAGATTTTTGGGCTTTTGTTGAAGGGAGTTAATCTCTTGTGTCTAAACCAATTTCAGTGTAGGACATCCAAATTTTGGGAACGATCGTGAGGAGCCTTCTTTCTTTGTTAAGCAATCGGTAAGTGGTGGTAAGAACGAGTTCTTTTAGTCGGTTTCGTTTAGTTTTATTTAAGCCAAGTTACTAAGAGATTAATCGTTTTTCATTTCTAGGGTGTGACCGATTGGTAAGGGAACCATTGTTGGTTCGGGTTTGGTAGGAAACCAAACCATTAGCGAGGTAAAGGTTTAACGCAAACCCTTTTGGTTTATTGGTTTTGGCCAAAAGTTATAAGTGACTAATCTGGTGTTTGGCCGATTTTAGGAGCAGAATAATCGAGGGGTTTAAACCGGTTCTTTGGGAGTGAGCGTGCGTTCTATCAGGTGTGTAAACTAACACACCTTCTTAACTGAGTAATGTGTTAATAACCTGATTGTGTAAGTGAAACAGTGTGGTTGACTGATATAATACCCATTGAGGTATGGATACGGATTCGGGTAAGTCCGTTTCATTATGAGATATGTGATGATATGTGATATCATGATTTATTGGTGTATGTATCTTGAGATGTCATATTAAGCATGTGAGCATGATAACATGATTGCACGACTTTGCATTAGTATGATATGTTATTGGGTGATATGAGAGGAGGGGGATATGATATCCGTGTCTTTGGGACACCAGAGGTTTGGCACCTCCAGTGGTTTGGTACCACAGATTGATTATTGTGACTTTGGGTCACCAGAGGTTTGGCACCTCCGCGTCTCGTCCTAGTGGCTTAGCACCACAGTGGGTTGGCCCCACGGTTGATTATACGGGATTGGCGCTAGTGATTTGGTATCACACGATGGGTTGGCCCCATCATTTTAACCGTGACTGTGGTCACCAGTGATTTGGTATCACACTCATATCTTTGGGACACCAGAGGTTTGGAACCTCATAGCGACTCGTCCCTGTGGTTAACGCCACCGTGGGTTGGCCCCACTTTTAGATATGGGATCGCCGCCATGATTTGGTATCACACGGGGTTGGCCCCACAAATGGATCTTCGTGACTTTGGGTCACCGGTGGTTTGGCACCACATCTATAGATATTGTGACTTTGGGTCACCGTGGTTTGTGGTTTGGCACCACCAAGGTTTGGTACCACACGGGTAGAAAAGGTGTTATGGATGGTTAGGATCGGTGCATTACTTGTATTGCTCTGTTATGATGTGTGTTAGCATGTTGCATATACCGGGAGAGGGATTTATGCACTGAGTCTTGCGACTCACCTTCTCCCTTATCATTTCTGGTGACGCATAGATCGCGGACATGGAGCCGGGATGGACTCGAGGTGCCCATGCCATGGATAAATCCAGAGTTGAGTTGATTTAAGCTTAGTACTTTATTTGACTATTTTTTTGTCATTTGTTTCATCTGGATTGTAAAAGGCCTTTTTAAACTTATGGTTTTTATTTATATGCGTGGATTGGATTTCAAGTATGCCTTAATAATTAATTGGGTTAAAATTTGGCTAAAATTTGTAAAGATAAGGTTTCCAAACTACAAGCGATATGTTTTAAACTTTACCAACGGGTATCACACCGTAATTTAAGATAAACGAAACTCAAATGTTCTCCAACTTGAATGCATTCTCGTACTAAGTCAAAAAAAAAGTTAAAGGGTTTTTAAGCAACAACAAGGATTACTTGAATTTCTAAACGAGATAAACTTGTTTTACTTACATAACCGATTAAGTTTTTTCTAAATTTTCGGGTTTTCAAATGCATCATCGATTTTAAATCAGTCAACCTCAAGATTTTCTTCAAGTGCAAAATTTAGCTAGATTATTTTATCAAACTTTTAAACCTAAACCTAAACCTCTCAAATCCATTTTTCCCTGTAACATACCAGATTCGGTCGTGGTGTATTGACCGGGTTTGGGGTGTTACACATAGCGTGTAAGAGTCTAGCTATACATGCCATATATAAAAATTGTGATAGTGTGATGATTCTTGATAGCTTAAAGTGTGTTTTCATATAGCAAATGAATCCCGAACGAACTTTAGCTGCTGATGTGGAAAGTAATGCGCCTGCCACTGTAATAGGGGCAATGCCATCAGACTCTAGACCTATATCAAGTAGCCACGAGGGAGAGGCTAAACAAGCCTTTTTCCAGATGATGAGTGAGTGGTTCACAAAGTTCGTTCGAATGAATCTGGATGCTCAACAACCTCCACCCCCACCTATTCCTCAACAAAACCCTAGTTATAGATTTTACACGGTTGAACAAGCCGCTAATGGATCAGATAAGTAAACAAGAAGCTGAGGAGTTCCGGGCTACCGTTGATGATGATGCTGAGAGAGCTGAGTTCTGGCTTGAGAACACGATTCAGTACTCGATGAATTGTCTTGTACTCCTAATGAGTGTATCAAATGTGTGGTATCTTTACTTAGAGATAATGCGTACCATTGCTGGAAAACGTTGATATCTGTAGTTCCAAGAGAATGGGTTACCTGGGAGTTCGTTCAATCCAAGTTCTGAAAGAAGTACATAAGTCAGCAATTTATCGATCAGAAACATAAAGAGTTTCTAGAATTGAAACAAGGTCGAATGACTATCACTGAGTATGAAAGAGAATTCGTATGTTTAAGTAAGCATGCCCGAGAATATGTTTCCACTAAAAAAATCATGTGTAAACGGTTCGTTGATGGACTGAATGAGGATATAAAATTATTAGTCGAAATTCTTGAATCGAAGGAAATTGTGGTACTCGATAAACGAGCTTGTAAAGCTGAAGATCTTAGTAAAGAAAAGAGAAAAGTTGATTTTGAAGCAAGAGATTCGAGAAAGAGATCAACTAGTAAACCTTATCAGTCTGCATCGAATAAATTCTGAGACTCGTTCAATCGTTCTAAAGCATCAGTGGGATATTCAAGCAGGGATAGTGAAAAGCAACCTGTGAGTTCTAAAGCTCAAGCTATATCTATTGCTAGTGTTGGCAATGTGAGACAAAACCGACCCGAGTGTAAACATTGTGGAAAACGACACATCAGTGATTGTAGATTGAATGATCAAACCTATTTTAAATGTGGATCATTAGATCATTTCATTCATAACTGTCCTGAGTTGGCTGAGCAAGAGACAATACAAAACATGAGGCCGAGTAACACTGCAGCTAGAGGTAGACCACCCATAAACACAGGAAATGTGAGTGGTAGCCAGAGAGTGACTAAAGATTCTACTGTGAGGTCAAAGGCCAGAGCACCTGCATGAGCCTACGCTATTCGTGCTCGCGAAGAAGTGTCATTGTAACACCCCAAACCCGGCCCAGAAGTTAGGCCTGAATCTGGTGTGTCACAATGAAGAAAACGTATAAAGGATCTTGTGATTCATACTAAAATAGGTGTAATTGAAAGAAAACAAGTTTGATTAGAAATATTTGATAAAAATACTACTAATTTCGAAGGTTGATTGATAAATCGATAATTGAAATTGTGAATTTTAAAATCGTGACTTTTGAAAATATAGTTGATAATTCGAAAGAAAATTAGGGTTAAATTATTTGCAAAAGTTTGTATAAAATCCATTTGTTAATCAATTTAGAAAAACCTTTATTTAGAATTTTTAGAAAATTCCCACTTAAAGTATCTCAAGCAGAATAATAAGCACGACAAAATATAAGCAAAATAAAATATCCAATAGGCCTTATTACAACTTTAAAAACCCAAAATAATAAAAGTAACGAAATAGAGCAAAAAATTAATTTTCTAAAGTTCGAAAATTTTATTTCCGAAGTATGGCCTCCACCAAGTTATCCATGGGCCCAAGTCCACATCATGGTACATTACCTACAAGGATTAAGAAAGAAGGAGGGTGACTTACAAGAACCCAGTGTATAATCCCCTTACCGTTGTCCACTGGGCTTGAACCCATTTAGCAATAACTTGGGCCGGAGCTCATTTAGCATAATCTTGGGCCTAAGCCCACTTTCGTGTAAAACATAAATGATATGAATGCAACCCATCCCATCCAGCCAATCTCTCCACTCGTACCAACCAATCTCTCCTGTGGGGATCAAGTCAACCCACCCCGCCAGTCTCTCCAATTTGCAGTCAAGATGCCATTTATAATATTTGTGGCTTAGCCACCAGAATCATATACGGTAATATAATTGACACACAGCCTTAATCACGATGGCACAAAGCCATATTTAAATTGGCACATAGCCATTATCAGAATTTGTGGCAATGCCATCGGTCTACTCTTCTCTTCATTCAAGTTTCCCAACCCATGCAATATGTAAATATGCAACATATATAGTAACTCATGATATTTACAAATACAAACAACAATCATTAATTCAGAGATTCATTACAATAATTCAGCCCATTATAAGACTTTGCAAATCAGCCCATTAGGGCAATCTATCAAATCGTCCCATTAGGGGCATTTTCGTAATTCGGCCCATTAGGGGCAATTTCGTAATTCGGCCCATAAGGGCATTTTTGTAATTTGGCCCATAGATGAATTTTAGTAAATTTCACAACCCAAAGTTATTTCTGTAATTTTTACCCATCGAGGATACTTTCGTAATTTCACAACCCCGGGCTTAACTACCAATTTGAGGCATAAAAATTAAAATTGTCCATCTGCATCACATTGACTAAATTGACTATAACTCGCATTAGAAAACTTGAAATTTAGATCCGTAAATTTTCCTTGAAACTAGACTCATATATCTTCTTCCCAAAATTTTTATAGAATTTTTGGCTTAGTCATTTAGTACAGTTTATTCATGAAATATTCCCTTGTTTCACTGACCGATGGTTCTGACCTCTCATTCCTTAAATCCAAATATCTCATTGTACAGTTTTCATATGTTGCTCCCACTTATTTCTATTGAAAATATCCTCACTAAGAAATCTTTACATATAAATTATAACTCATAATTTACTTTGTACAAATTTGAATGATTTTTTCAAGACAGAAGAGGGAACCACGAAGTCAATCAGAACCAGTCTCACTAAAATTTAAAAATCTCAAAATATACTAATTCTTTGCTTGATATGTTTCTTTTATAAGAAAATAGACTCAATTAGCTTTCAATCCATGTCTCTTTCACTTTCTAATTATCTTTCTCCTATTTTTCATGATTTTTTAAATAAAGTCACTGCTGCTAACCAAAATCTATTTTATTGCAAAATATGGTTACCACTACGAACATACGCACGCCTGAGTAATCATATATGCCGATTTCTGAATTTTTGATCTGTCGGCCGAATCACAAAACATTTCATGCAAATATTCAGATATATGTGAGATTACACACCATTTCAAACATGTATTCGAAAGGGTACGAGATTACACACCTTATTCGGATATCCTAAAGAACCACTCTTCGTTGCCCCTAGAACAATACCAACCAAAAGTTAGCCTCGGATTTCCAAAAGATTTCATACCCAATGTATTACTTACACTTGAATCACTTACCATATATTCGAAGGATTAGCAAATAGAATATATCGAGTGATTTCGTCCCTAAAACATAATCAATTAGTCGAAACTTCAATCCGATTTGCAACATAGCCAAATAGAGTTATAATGAAAAATCCAAAAATGAACCTTTTCCTTAATGATGATAAATCCGAATTCAATCGATTGACTTAAGACTAGAGAGGAATCGGTAAGAATGTGCTTTACGACCACACACTAGAACACGATTCGATCAAAGAAGATGTGTTCAACTCGCAAGATGGAGAAGAGAAGATGATTGAAATTCGACTATTGATGAGAAAAGAATTAAGATTTTGGCCAAAACAAAAGAGAAAAATGGACAAATGGACTAGGAGATTTCGGCCAAAGAAAAAGAGAAAAGAGTTTGGAAAAGAGACACAAATTGCTCAAAGAGAAAAATACCTCTCATGCACTAAAACTTAGCAAAATGATCCTAGCAAAATCGGCTACCCTCTCCCAAACCATGTATCATCTTTACCAAAAGATGAACATTGACCCATTAAACACTTTTCAAAACATCTTCCCCCCTTAAAGGCCAACATGTTCCCTTATCTTTCCTTTTTCTTTTGATTTCTTTCCTTACCCTCAACCTTGCCTTATTTCCTTAGTCACCTTGCCAAAATTAAAAAGTCCACCTTACCATATATACCATCTTGGCCGACACTTAGGGAAAGGATACAAAAAAATTAGTCAAAAATTTGCACTTGATGGGATTTGAACCTCTTCTCTCCAGGTCCTCCACTTGATGCCATAACCTCCTTGCCATATGCTCATTTATGCTAGCACATTACTCACCTATTTCCATAAGCCTTGATGCCACTTACTATCTCTCCTTAATAGGCTTAAACACAAAATTTTACTAAGGCCCAACTTAAACCCAGAACTTCCTAGAAACCCCGTAACTTTCCAAAATCACCCTCCCAATAAGTTCAACTTGAAATAAAGCCATTCTCTTACTCTCCAAATAGTTTAAATGCTTTCGTGCTCAAGGCCCAATGGGCCCAATTCTACTAGGCCCAATTTCGGGATGTTACAGTCATCTCTAGATGTTATCACTTGTACTTTTACTCTCTATGATACTAAATTTACTGTTCTGATTTTACTGAAAATAGGCTATTACACAAGGTATTCAACTAATATTCTAAAGCAACCATTTTATTTTGAACATGGATTTTTATTAAAGGATGAACGCCACACGAGGTACGATGAATCGATATCCTCGATTGTAGAGAAGCACAACTATAGTAGATTTTTTCTACACCCAAGGGATGTTGTGGGTAAAGTGGTAAGAGTTTTATGCTCATGTAAATTCCTAGATTCTCCCTTCATTTTTATATGGGGTAAATCTATGTCATTCAATGAATACCATATTAATGCCCAGTTCAGCATCGAGGAGGTTAGAGATGAGCATTTTGAATTTACTGAGAATATTACACAGGAGGGGTTGGGAAAAGTATTAGAAGATTATACGTTGAAGGAAGGCAGTGGATTATTTCATGCCAAGAGTGTTAGACAGTTGAAAAGCTGCATTAAAACCAAGAATAAAGGTGTGGTACCACTTTTTAAGGAGTCATCTTTTGCCATCTACACATAACACGACTATTTTGAAAGAAAGAATGTTGTTGTTGCATTTTATACTACATGGAAGATAGATAAATGTAAGGGAGATTATCTTCCAAGAGGTCCATAGGTGTGCTAATAGGAATGCTGGGAGTTTGAATTTTCCTTCCCTTATTTCTTCACTATGTAAGACAGCAAATATGCCATTAGTTGATGCTGAGCACGTTACCCCCAATAAGGGTGGGATAACAGGAACTAAGTTTGCCACAACATCCTAGCATAGTCATGCTTCCCCTACCACACGTATTCCCACAGCAACATCTCCCACCTCCTAGGACCAGGAAATCTTGACTTCTCTAAGATAGTTTGAACAAAGATTGTCTCTGTTTAAGGTGCAGTAATACCAGATGATAGAAAAGTTGGAACAAAGCAGCAGACATCAAGCTCAGTACTGGTCATATGTGAAAGGGATTTGGCACTAAAAAGATCCCTTCAGAAAAATTTTTCAAGACCCATGCCAAAATTCCCTACTTTCCCAGCTACTTTGCTTTCGTCTACTGAGTGCGAAAAAGAGCCAGTTCCATCTGCTGCCAGAACTGACCCCACGACTAAAGTAGTCACTACAGATAAAGGAAAAACTACTGAAGAGGAGTTAGAAAAGTCAATCTCTGCTGAACTAGAGAAGGAAGTAGAAGAAGGAAAGGAAGAAATAAATGTCCCTACCACTGCATCAGCTACTGCCACTGAAAAGGGTAAAACTTATGAACCGACATCTTCACCCATCTCCATGATTGCATAGGATCAAGAAATCGATCAACTAATCGATGAAATAATGGAGACCAACAAATAAGGTAAAGAAATTGGCCTACGGAAAAGGAAGATATGATATAAAGTCAGTGCTCGCAAGTCCATGAGAAAGAACTGAATGTAGTACAAACATTTAAATCAATTTTAGAAAAAGAGAAGATTGCTGAGAATGGAGGTATACATTTTTTTTCAAATAGCTAGGCAGTACGAGAAAGTTTTTTTTTCCAAGGCAAGATGGGTGCATTCATGCATTTAGATGTATTTTGCCTGAGGACAAGCAATAACTCAGGTTTGGGACTATGATAACTCTTGAAAAGAGTTATATTTCATGCCTTTAGACCTAGCTAATTTCTTGTACTTAAGTACATTTTGTTGCATTTTAGGACATTTTAGTTAGCATTTTTAATATTGCATTAGGACTTGGACTGTGTTGGAATTGGGTGCTTTTAATCGCTTGCGGTGGAATATTTTATGTGATAGGAATAAGGTTGGAACGAGGAATAAAAAAGTGAAGTTTTGTTAGGGCAAAGTGTAGACAGTTTTCCAGCACAGATGCCGTGGAAACTCAACATTTTCTGTGCAGCAGTTCCAGTTCAAATTCAAACTTGTAACAAATAAATCCCCCTAAAAGAGGAGAAGATAATCACAAGCTGTTAGCTGACCCTAGCCTAATCTATCTATAAAAGCCAATGAAGGGGACCTTACAAAGGGCGAAAAAAAGTGAGAGAGATCCTTAGACGTGAATAAGGGTCTGGTTGTGCAAGACAGGAAGTCAAAGGCAATCCTTCTTAGCCATCACAGGACACCAAGCTAGCGAAGTGTGGACTGGGAAAGCAAAAGCTGTTTCCTAAATTTCTTCCATTAATTCCATTAGTGCTCCTCTGAAAGATTGAATTGAAGTAGTTGAACACAATGTCGAATAATATTTTGGTTTGGAATTTTATTTCCCAACCCATGAGCTAAATCTCATAGGGTTGGGATTACTTTCAATGAAACCTTAACTATTTTTATGGATGCAGTGTATATCTAATTTACTTTAATATTTCATTTGATTGTTCTTATTTCTTAATTAAAATGCAAACGATATTTAGACATAGAAGACTGTTCGCTTACTTATAAACTGATTCTAATTTCGAATGGGTTGGATTGGTTGGATTAAATTAAATGAAATGAGCAAGTATTCGATAGACACTTGTAGTAGACTCTAAACATAGAGTCATGATCATCCAGAAGGAACCCATGCAAGATATCTAAAAAGCTATAGACACGGGCAAGGTAACTTATGGTTTTGCTTTCACAATAGACAGGTCATTTTACAACTCTTCTGTGCAGTTCTGGGTAACCCCGACCTTCCAAATCAACATCGTATATCCTTTGTTCTTTGCCATAATATCTTTGTCACATCATTATTAGTTATTTATTTACATAATATTCCCATAGTAATTCTCATATTGCCATTACATTTCTACTCTTGTTTTGCCATAGCATTTTCAAGTATTCATTAATTTCAAATATTGCATACATCACTATTCCTTTTAATTGCCACTGCATACTTACCATATCTTTACCATATCATTAATTGCATTTTATTATAATAACTTAACCACTTTTGTGCCTCAATCTAATCCTCATGGGAACTATACTCATTCATTACTTTATTACTTGATTCGATATGTATACTTGCACAATTAGAATATCATATTCACACGTGACAATTACCCACCTAAAACACTCCAGAAAGCTCAAACGAGCCAAACCAATCGAGAACATGCCTAGGCACCAAGTGCCTAGCCCTTAGGCTAATATCCCTCTGGAAACACGCCTGAGCACCAAGTGCCAAGACTGTAGGCTTTACATTCACCCTCGATAACACGCCAGAATCACTGTTAACATAACACAATAGTCCGCAAAAAAAAAATGTTGAACTTTAGTATTTTTAGTGACAATAATCATCATCTCATCACAAGTCAATCTCGTACTCCACGCAATATAACCTATTGGAATGCCAATTTTATCCTGTCCTATGTTTATCCAGGCTTGATACACATAACCATATAACGGTTTACATTTCAATTCATTTCTCGCCAATTCAATCATAAAATTTCAATTATAACCAATGTCATCAAATTATATAATTTAATAATTTATTATTTAAATACAAAAATTAATACCGAATGAATTTACCAGGGCTAAACTGCAAAGATAGTAAAACTTCAAGACTAATTAGCAACTTTCCTTTTTCCACGATTATCTACTTGTTCTTGATTTATACATAGTTTATTTCAATTTATTAGGTTAATTTCATATAATATTTAATTTAATACATATTTCTTCTAATTTACAATTTTCACATTTGCCCTAAACTTTTACAATTTGTTTAATTTAGTCCCTAAAATCGAAACAAGCTTACTTTCACAATTAATCTCTAAACCCATTGTATCAAATTCAATAATACCCCAAATAAGTCCTCACATGTTGGAATTTCACAAGAAAGCATGTTATAATTATTTTATTTTCAATGAAATCCCTAAACTTACAAATTATACAAAATTACTTTACAAAATAATCCTATTTAACAACCAAGCGTAATAACCTACCATGAAACTTCAAAAACATATCATACTCATCAGTGGCATCTTCTGAAACATTTAACAATTTTACAAATTAACCCCCGAGTTAGCTAGATAAAGCTAAAACGATCTCAAAAATATAAAATTCACGAAAACGGGTGAAAAAATACATACCATGCATTTGAAATGAGTCTTGGCTGAAAGCTTAACTTAAGCTTCCATGGTGTTTCAATTTTCAAGCAAAAAAGATGAAGAATTGGCCTTTTTCATCTTTTGTTTTATTTTTAATTTAATTTATTTATATAATTACAAGTTTACCATTTTATTATTACTTAAAATTCATTAAAAACAATGTCACAGCCATCCATTATAAAATAATTTGGTACAGTTACCATGTTAATCCATTAAATCATGATTCTTTAGCCATTTAGTATAATTAAACTAATAACGATTGACTTTTGCAACTTTTATTATTTAATCCTTTATACTTAATTAACTATCTAAACGTTGAAATTTTTTAACCAAATTTTAATATGACTTTATTAAATACTCATAAATATTAAATAAATAATATCTACTGACTTACTGAGAAGAATTGTGGTTCCAAAACCACTATTTTTGACACTATTGGAAAACAGGTTGTTATAGTGGCAGACTCCACTCGATCATTCCTTTGGTCAAACTCTCCATTCAATTGTTTCTCAGATACTTCACCATATCAATGAATATTATCGTTTCTTCTTATCTTTCCTTCCTTACACTTTCCCTTCTCTCAGACTTGGCTATATGCTTATTTACCTTCATGCACCTCTCTGGTAGCTTTCTTGTCTTTCCTATCCAAGTGTTCTTAGGACATGCCTTTCTTGGCAGACTTGGTCATACCAAACCTTGGCGATCACCCTTTTCTTGCACACTAGTCCCAAAGGACTTATTGGCAATTACATGTTGTGCTGACCTTCAACGAACTTTGCCACTCTGGTGAAACCATTCTTGTTCCATTATATTGGTAATGGTGGGGGATTTCTTCGATAACTTGCCCCTTACTCCAGTCCTTAGTTGGGGACTCTTCTATCCTATAAATGACGATCACTCTATCCAGCTGAACTAGCAGTTATCATTCCTCTTACTGTACGAGCTTGCCATCCTACTTGCTCGTTTCCTCCTTACGGCTATTATTATGGTGGGCATACTCCCATTAGACTTTCCTCAAAGAAGAATAGTCTTGATAGGCATTCTGTCCCTAAGGAAGAATCCTTATTCTGATAATGTAATTTCCATCCCTTCTATGAGAATTACCTCTCGCGTATAACTCATTTGAGCAACCTTTGGTGGCTCTTCATAATAGATCCTTGCTTGCAATCCTCGAATACTTTTCCATAGTTAGACCAGCTCTCGAATGACCTATCTTCCTCTAATTCTTATCGGTTCTTCCTCATGCCTTTTCGAATTTCACATATATCCTTACCACTTTCTTTATACTCTTATTCCACATGTGTGGTATCTCATTGTTGGCTCACTGGTCGATACTCCTCACTTGAGGTCTTGATGTCTTTTCTACATTTATTTTATAGTGGACTTTGTGGCTTTTCGTAGTCGAGCTATGGTCTTATACCCTTCTTCCTCGTTCTCTGCGATTGTCGAGCTATGGTCTTATACCCTTCTTCCTCGTTCTCTGCGATTCATCAGACTTACCCCGTGTATAACAACCCGTTTTTCAGTCCTGTCGAAAATAGTAGTCTTGGGGCCACAAATTCGACAAGCAAGTTTGTAAATATTATTATTTTATATTTATGAGTCACTTTTGGTTTTAAAAAGGTTTTTGATATGGTAATTTTTGTTTTATGAACGATTAATTAAGTTCAAGTGGTAAGACCCTAAAGTCAAGTGGTTTTAGAAAATGAGGTATCAAGGCCTTGTTTCCATAAACCAAGTCGTAAATATTTTTATAAATATTTACAGAGTGTCAGTAAGGTTGTATTAAAGTTTCATTAAGAAATTTTAATGTTTCAATAGATAATTAAGCAAAAAGGACTAAATCATAAAAGTTGAAAAAGTCAATCGCTATTAGTTTAAAGGTGTTAATTGATTAAAGATTTATAATTGGATGGCCTTAGTGGTTAAATAAACCATCTTTAAAATAGTGGGATGGTGGATGGTTTAATTTATTTTAATTTTATAAGTTTTATAAGTTATTTTATTATTAAAGTAATGAATAAAGGTTAATAATAATAATAATAATAATAATAAGAAAACATAAGGTTTGTTCTATTTTGACTTGTTCATCATGGAAAAACACCATAAGAAAGCTTCAAGCGTTGGCCTTGCTTTGGATGATGCATGTAAGTCTGTTTTGAACTCATTTCTCGTAATTTTTATGTTTTTGAGATCGTTGCAACTAGGTATAGCTAACCCGTACTTTCGATTTTGAAACTATTAATGATATTGAACATTCCCATTGATGAATCTAGGGATTTTTTTTATGTTAAATGATGAATTTGATATATTATTTGTTATTTAAAAGTATTTTGTTAAGTGATTTTTGATGAATTTATCGATTAGGGACTAAATTGTTGAAATAGTAATAGTTCAAGGACTTGATCTAAAATTGTTGCAAAATTGGGCTGAAATAAAGGCTATGAATATTCGGCTAGTGGGAAATTGCAATAAAAATGGTTAATTTGCATGTTTTAGGCTCATGGACTAAATTGAATAAAAGTAAAATGTTAAGGGAAATTTTTGTAAAAATATAAAAATGACTAAATTGCATAAAATAATTTTTTTTTACTATCTAAATTAATAAATTGAATGAAATTATTAATTTAGATCAAGATCGAGTGGAAAATCAAGGAGAATGGAAAATTACCAAAAAGCCCTTATACTTTGTTATTTCTACAATTTAGCCAGGTAAGTTCCTATGAACTGTATTCTATATAATGTTGATTAAATTGAATGTTAATATGTGATTCTATTGTGATTGAATCAATATATATATATATATATATATGTATATGTTATTATGCAATTTATCTTGTAATGAAATGATGGAAATCCAATGTTGTTTCGACGAATATCGAGCCTCGTTTGAACCTTAGGAATATATAGGATACAAATGACATGTCATTAGGATTACCATGTTTCGAGTGCTGGTCCTGAATGTCCTACCGGTGGCTGTGTGTTGACATTTGTTGCAGATACTCGATAGCCTGAGTGAGTAGCACCACGTAGCTACATTCTGACCGACAACTTGTGTGAGCAGACCTATTTATGGCTCGTATGAGCATCTATGAAAAGGAAAAGGAAAAGGAATGGTTTCAACCATATGTTTAGCACACCTTGTGTGAGCTTTCCCTTGTATCCAATATTATTATAAGTGGTTCAACAAACATGAAAACGAAAGGAACGGTAAGTATTCAAATGACTTATATCATGAAAACAATGAAAAGGAATGAAAAGGAAATGTTAAATGAAAGTATGTTTATGTTCATGAAATTGATGATTCAAGTGGGGTTATTCATGTTTAATGACTTATCTTATGTTAATTTAAGTGAATTATGAATTGATGCACTAACATGTGTTGTTGATGATGCTTAAGCTTGTGCCAAGCTATTGGTTGGATTGTATTACGTTAGTTTTAAAGAAATGCATTGAAATGGTAAGTGACCAAATGGAAAGATGCTTATGTGCATGAAAGAGTGGTAAGAATTAAAGTATGTAATTTCTCATGAAATGGTTTAATGTGTAGTTGATTCTAAAAGAGTTATGCTTAAATGCATTAGCATGTGGCTATAGTTAATGTTACGTTTATGTCTTGTATGGTATGCATATGAAACGGTTGAGGAAAGGTAATGAAATGGTAAGTTCATAGTTGATTTGTAATATGATGAAAGAGGGATTGATGAGTTCAATGATGTACTTATATGATAAACTTACGTATGCTATGATAAAGTTACCTAATTCATAAACGAATATAATAATTAGTGGATTGATGAGGTTATCTAAGTTTATGCTAAGTGAATGAAATGGTACGTAAGTAAATGAAATGGTTCATCGTTTTAAGGAAAGGTTGATAAAAATGTAAGTCAATCTATGAGACCTTATTATGTTATGAATGAAAGGTGTATGTGATGTTTACAAATATACTCAATTGTGAGTTGTATGGTGTTCAATAGGTTTATACTAAGTTTAAGTATTGGTGTTGTTTCAAGTTTTCACGAACTTACTAAGCATTCATTGCTTACGTAGTCATCTTCTCTTACTTTACAGATTATAGGAAGCTCGATTGGGTTGGAAGCTCATCAGAGATCTATCACACTATCCAATGATTATATTGATAGATTATGATGTCTTGATCAAGGTTATTATGGCATGTATAGGTAGGCTTGTGGTTTCTGGTAAATGATGAGTTTGTCATGTATATGTCATTTTGGTTGATGTAAACTTGGTACTTTTGATGCCTTGTTGATGTGTGTTATTTGGATAATGTGTTAATGTATGCTTAAATGGCGAAAGTGATAGGTGATGAATTGACCTTAACATGGTTAAGTTATGGTATGCTTAAGAAAGGTTTTGAATAGATGTGCATTGTAACACCCCTAACATGAAACCATCGCTGAAATAGGGTTAAGATGCATTACTGAACAATCGAATCATTTCACAACCTATGTACGACACAAAGTCAATCATCATCATAACACATCAAGACATAATCAAATAGTCCCTTATTGAGGCCTACAAGACATCAAACACATGCTAGAGAGGGGTCGGACTAAACTAAACACTTACAAAAGTTTTAGAAATTTCAAACATTCAATGAATCTGTTGAGGCCACATGCCCGTGCCACTAGGCCAAGTGCCTCATACGGTCACCAAACACCCCATGTGTCCAGGCCGTGCCAAAACAGAGTAAGCATTCTGACATCTCCACACGGCTACTAGGCACACCCGTGTGCCATGGACGTGTGCTCTTAGGCCATATACTGACTTATTCACACGGCTACTAGGCACGCTAGTGTATCATGGCCGTGTGTCCTTAAGCTAGCTACTGACTTAACCCCACGGTCACTAGGCACGCCCGTGTGCCACAACCGTGTGACAAAATAGGCCATATGCAAGGCCAATTTTCCACCCATACAAGCGTCAAACCTACAAGCACATTCAACATGATTATACACACATTTTGGCAACCAAATTCATGTCAAGTGATCAACATATCATCTCATACAATCTCATTCAACACCATGTTAACTAATAGACTAAGTTGCACCACTTGAACACACATTCAATACCAAGTATGATTCATTCCCAAATTCTCTAATTCATACTAGCATCATACCAACACAAAATTTACCATTCATAAGTCATTTTCTTCACTCATAAACCTTACCAAAACATGCATCATATATCAATACCATTCATGCTTAAAACTAACACATATCTAGCCACATCTCATGGCTATTTACACATCTCAAACATGATTTAAATCACTAGCCTATACATGCCATATTTCAACTATGTACATCTTTCCAAAAGTACCCAAAATAGATTATCGATAGTGTGATTGAGATGCTGACGATCCCCAGATCCGAGCTAGCTTTAATGACACTGCAAAGTAGAGAAACAAATCACACAGTAAGCTTTCCAAAGCTTAGTAAGTTTGCAACATAACACATTAAACCAAACAAACCATCACATAGATTTATTTCACATCTATATATGTATATATCATACCATCCAAAGCTAATATGCTCATTTAACATTTCATGATCTCATTCATAGCTTTATCAACCACATAGGTTCCGAACGTACCTTAACCAACACATAGTTGTCACTTATCTTTGCTACTCAATACTCACTATTTCATCTCGATTAACTTTTGTCTCTTATTCGATTCCATCGCACACCTAGTGCCCAGATAGTTAGTCGAAGCTTAATTAACATCGCACACTTAGTGCTTCCATATCAAACCGATCTTAAATCGGTATCGCACACACAGTGCCAACCACAAAGCCAAAGCTTATATTATTTTGCACACACACTGCTGATCATCTCGTTTACATTTCCGAATACGCACACTCAGTGCCACATAACTCAAACCCTCACATAGCAATCACATTTCAATATTATCATACCATTCATTTTATAGCATTAAACATAACTAGATACACGTATTATGTCCGAACTTACCTCGGACTTCAAACTGTTGAAACGGTCAATTAATCGAGCACTTTATCTTTACCTCGATCTCGATCCGAAACTCTCATCTCTTGATCTATACACATTCAAATTCAATCCATTCAATCACAAATTCATTCAATTTAATCCACACACACACACATTTAGGGTATTTTATAAAATAGCCCTCATATTTTCACATTTCGACGTTTTAGTCCCTAATTCATAAAATCATCAAATACACAAAATCTCAAAACATATATGCGTAGCCGAATTCTTCCTATGCTAATACAAGCTCACACATTTCATTTATTTCACATTTTAACCCTTCAATTTCTCATTTTCTCAATTAAGTCCAAAATACTTAATTTCACTAAAAATCCTAATACAAACTATGTTAATCCAACACCAAGTTTCCATATTTCACTATCAACTAACACATAGCTCAAGTATTAATTAATGGCTCATCTTAACAACATCACCAATTTATAAAATTTCAACATGGGTTAACTAGAGCACGAAGCAACGATTATGAAAACGTAAAAATTATCAAAAACTGAGCTCAAACATACCTTCGATCAAGCTCAAATGTTGGCCTACCAAAAATTAAAACCTCTCTTCTTTATTCAATATTCGGTGCAAAGATGGATAGAAAAATGGCTTATTTTGATGCTTTGTTTTATTATAAATTAACTTACTAATCAAATGCCAATTTTGTCCTTTTATTAATCATATAAGACAAATTATCAACATGGTTATCTTGTCATTTAACACCCCACTATCTTAAAATTGGGCTAATTGCCTCATAAGGCCTCCACATTATAAAGACATCAACAATTGAACACTTGACAATTAGCACACAGCATTTTACACTTTATGCAATTAAGTCCTTTCTCACAATTTGACACACAGTCAATAAAATTATCACACAGAATTTTCATATAGACTAGGTCACATAGAATCAACACCAAAGATAACATTAAAATAATATTTTGACCTCAAATTTGTGGTCTCAAAACCACTGTTTCGACTAGGGTCTAAATCGGGCTGTTACAACTCTCTCCCTTATGGATTTTCATCCCCGAAAATCTTACCAGTGAATAGGTGTGGATATTGCTCTCTCATAATGTTCTCAGGCTCCCACGTAGCCTCTTCAACTTTGTGTTTGTGCCATAATACTTTCACTAAGGAAATTCTTTTATTTCTCAATTCTTTAATCTATCGTGCCAGAATTTGGATCGGTTCTTCACTATACGATAAGTCTAGCTGAATCTCAACCTCGGCAGGAGTAATCACATGAGACGGATCAGATCGGTACCATCAAAGCATCGACACATGAAACACATTATGAATCTTTTCTAACTCAGGTGGTAACATCAATCTGTAAGCAACATGCCCAACTCGTTCAATAATCTCATACAGTCCATTGAACCTCGGACTCAGCTTGCCCTTTCTGCCAAATCAAAGTATTTTCTTCCACGGAAACACTTTATCACCAATTTCGAATTCAATATCATTTTGTTTCAAATCTACATAAGACTTTTGATGATCTGAGGCTGCTTTCAAATTGTCATGAATTATTTCCACTTTCTGCTCAGTCTCTTTTATTAGATCAACCCCGTGAATCTTGTTCTCACTTAGCTCAGTCCAATAAAATAGAGTTCAACACTTTCGATCGTAAAGAGCTTCATATGGTGCCATTTGATATTAGATTGAAAATTGTTACTGTATGCGAATTCAATTAACAGAAACTGTTTTTCCCACGTATTCTCAAACTCAAGTATGCAACACTTCAACATGTCTTCGAGAATCTGAATAATTCACTCGGATTGACCATCCATTTGCGGATGAAAAGTAGTACTGAAATGAAATTTAGTGCCTAAAGCCTCTTGCAAGTTCTTCCAAAATCGCGAGGTAAACCTTGGGTCTCTATCAGACACTATAGATAATGGTACTCCGTGCAATCTCACAATCTCAGCAATATATAGTTCAGGTAACTTATTTAAAGAATAGTCGGTTCTCACCGGAATGAAATGGGCCGATTTTGTCAATCTGTTCACAATCACCCAGATTGCATCTTTCTTACTCGGAGATAAGGGCAAACCCGACACAAAGTCCATCGTAATTCTCTCCCATTTCCATTCAGGAATCATAATCGATTGTAACAAACCAGATGGAACTTGATGTTCACCCTTAACTTGCTGACAAACTAAACACTTCGACACAAAGTTAGAAATGTCTCTCTTCATACCTTGCCACCAATTGAACTATTTCGGATAATTATACATCTTCGTACTCCCTATATGTACAGTCAAATGACTATTGTGAGCTTCAGTCAAAATCATCGAAATCAACTCTGAATTTCTCGGAACACAAATTCGATCTCTAAATCTCAGACAATCATCACCATCAACTCAAAATTCTAAATCAATATTCGATTCACACAGAATTCGTTTAGCCATCATTTCAACATCATTTTTTTGAGCATCACAAATCTGTTGTACAAACATCAGCTTAACTTTCAACTCAGCTATAATCGCACTATCCTCACACAGATCTATTTGAGTACTCATAGCTCGCAAAGCACATAACAATTTTCGACTCAAAGCATCCGCTACAACATTAGCTTTACCTAGGTGGTAATCTATCACAAGTTCGTAGTCTTTCAACAATTCTAACCATCTTCTCTATCGCAAATTCAAGTCTTTCTAAGTCATCAAGTACTTTAAACTCTTATGATCAGTATAAATGTGACATTTCTCACCAAATAAGTAGTGACACCAAATCATCAATGCAAACACAATCGCAGCCAATTCAAGGTTGTGTGTCGGGTAATTCTTTTCGTGCGGCTTTAATTGCCTCGAAGCATAAGCAAATCACTTTTCCTTCTTGCATCAGCACATAGCCCAAACCATTCAATGATGAATCACTATAAACTATAAATTCTTTGCTTGATTCAAGTTGAACTAACACTGGTGCCTTTGTTAACAACACTTTCAACTATTCAAAACTCTGCTGGCACTTTTCTGACCACTCAAATTTAACATCTCTCTGTAGCAGCTTTGTCAACTGAGTAGCAATCATCGAGAAGCCTTTCACAAATCGTCTATAATATTTCGCTAGTCCCAGAAAATACGGACTTCAGACATATTTCTCGGAGGCTTCCATTCCAAAATAGCAGAGATTTTGCTCGGATCAACTCTTATTCTCACAGCTGATGCAATATGCCTGAGAAAACCAACCTCACGTAACCAAAATTCGCATTTGCTAAACTTGGCATACAATTATTTCTCATGCATTATTTGTAGCTCAATTCTCAAATGTTCAGTATGCTGCGTCTCATCGCACAAATAGATCAAAATATCATCAATGAACACCACTACAAAATGATCCAAATAATATTCGATTCATCATATCCATAAACACTGCAGGAACATTTGTTAGTTCAAAAGGCATCACTAAGAATTCGTAATGTCCGTACCTCGTTCTGAAAGCAGTTTTTGGCACTTAGATTCTTTAACCCTGAACTGATAGTAGCCTGATCTCAAATCTATCTTAGAAAACACTGTAGCTCCTCTCAACTGATCATACAAATCATCGATACAAGGCAACAAATATTTATTCTTTATCGTCACTTTGTTTAACTGTCGATAATTAATACACATTCTCATAGTTCCATCTTTCTTTTTCACAAATAACACGGGAGCTCCCCAGGGTGAGAAACTCGGTCGTGCAAATCCTTTGTCAGTCAATTCTTGCAACTGAGATTTCAACTCTTTAAATTCGATTGGTGCTATTCTATATGGAGCTATCGAAATAGGAGTGGTCCCAGCACTAATTCAATACCAAATTCGACTTCTCGAATCAGAGGTAATCTCGGTAACTCTTCAGAAAACACATCTGGAAACTCAAATCACATAAGCCAAATAGGCTTCACAACCCTTTCTCACATAGTTTATAGCTTTCATCGCATATACAATAGCTGCTAATCCTTTCATATCACTAGATTTAATTCGAACTATGTCGCCATTCAGACTTTTCAACTCAATACTCTTTCTTTTACAATTCACGATGGCATTATGCAGAGTAAGCCAATCAATACCCAGAATTATGTCAAACTCATCGAATGGTAACAACATCAAATTAGCTGGAAAACATATATCTCGAAACATCAATAGGCAGTTCTTGCACACCTTATCCACCAATACACACTTGCCTAAAGGGTTTGACACTTTAACCACAAATTCAGTAAACTCAACAGGTAAAGTCTTACTCGATACTAGATTCACACACACATAGGAATGAGTAGATCCTGGATCTATCAATGCAATGACATTAGTATCAAATAAAGTGAAAATATCGGCGATGACGTCTTGAGATGATGCTTCCTCTCGTTCATGTATAGCATAAGCTCGGGTAGGTGCTCTTGCCTCTGACCTCACAGTTGTGTCAGTAGTCTCTCTTTGACTTCCACTCACATTTCCTACATTTCTAGTTGGTCTACCCTTAGTCGATACGTTACTTGATCTCACATTCTAAACATTTTCCTCTTCGACCATCTTTGGGCAATCTCGAATAAAATGATATTGGGATCCACATTTATAACAGACTCTGTTATTATACTTGCCCCAGTACTCTCCCACATGTCATCTCCCACATTTTCTGCACTCAGGCTTACTACTTTTAATGCTACCAACACTTGATTCACTCGGAGCTTGAGTTCATGGACTAGCACTTTGTCTTGAACGATCTCTACTTGAATGTCTAAATGAAGCATCTAAACGATTACTTGCATCTCTAAATCTCTTTTTAGAAGGTTGAGAAAACTTACTCATCGATTTCTTTCTTTCATCACGAGCTTCAAAATCAGTTTTCTTCTTTTTTTACTGAGTTCTTCAACTTTGCATGCTCTTTCCACTAGCACGACAAATTCATTTACATCAAGTATCCCAATCAAAAATTTAATGTCTTCATTCAATCCTTCTATGAAGCGTTTACACCTAGTAGCTTCGGTCGAAACACATTCTCTCACATATTGACTCAATCTTACAAATTTCTATTCGTACTCGGTAACGGTCAAATGGTCCTGTTTCAGCTGTAAAAACTCTCTATGTTTTTTATCAATGAAATGTTGACTGATATATTTCTTTTTGAACTCAGCTTGAAAGAAATCCTAGGTGATTCTCTCTTCCAGAACTGCAGATATCAACGTCTTTCACCAGTTATAAGTCGAATCCATCAACAATGAAACAACACATTTAATACATTCATCTGGAGTCAACGACATTTCATAAAATACCTGAAAGGTATTCTCAATCCAAAACTCAGCTCGTTCAGCATCGTCATCAGATGTGGCCCTAAAGTCTTCAACCCCGTAATTTTGAATCTTATCCACATGAGGTTTATTCAATCTAATCGAATCTGTAATTGGTGGCACAACAGGTACTTGTAGGGGTGGAGGTTGTGAAGTAGCCGGATTTATTCGAATGAACTCCGTAAACCACTCGCTCATCATTCGGAAGAAGCCTTGCTTAGCCTCTCCTCCCTCACCACTATCATTCAGAGATATGGCCAGCGCTCTTCCTTGAACAGGAGCAAGCACAATACTTTTTACATCGTCAGCAAATGCTCGATCGGGATCTATTACTATATGAAAACACATTTTCAACTGTCAGAATCCATCACACTATCGCAATTTCATATATGGCATGTATAGCTTGACTCAGACGTGCTACGTTAGTCTGAGAATCTAACTGTAGCTCTGATACCAATAAAATGTAACACTCCTAACCTGAAACCATCGCCAAAATAGGGTTAAGAGGTATTACCTAACAATCGAATCATTTCACATCCCATTTGTGACATAAATTCAATCATCATCATCACACATCAAGACATAATCAAATAGTCCCTTGTTGAGGCCTACAAGACATCAAACACATGCTAGAGAGGGGTCGGGACTAAACCGAACACTTACATAAGTTTTAGAAATTTTAAACATTCAATGAATCTGTTGAGGCCACACGCCCGTGCCACTAGGCCGTGTGCCTCATACGGTCACCAAACACCCCCATGTGTCTAGGCCGTGCCAAAATAGAGTAAGCATTCTGACATCTCCACATGGCTACTAGGCACACCCGTGTGCCATGGACGTGTGCTCTTGGGCCATATAATGACTTATTCACACGGCTACTAGGCACGCCAGTGATACCATGGCCGTGTGTCCTTAAGCTAGCTATTGACTTAGCCCCACGGTCACTAGGCACGCCCATGTGCCACAACCGTGTGACAAAATAGGCCATATGCAAGGCCAATTTTCCACCCATACAAGCGTCAAACCTACAACCACATTCAACATGATTATGCACACATTTTGGCAACCAAATTCATGTCAAGTGATCAACATATCATCTTATACAATCTCATTCAACACCATGTTAACTAATAGAGTAAGTTGCACCACTTGAACACACATTCAATACCAAGTATGATTCATTCCAAAATTCTCTAATTCATACTAACATAATACCAACACAAAGTTTACCATTCATAAGTCATTTTCTTTACTCATAAACCTTACCAAAACTTGCATCATATATCAATACCATTCATGCTTAAAACTAACACATATCTAGCCACATCTCATGGCTATTTACACATCTCAAACATGATTCAAATCACTAGCCTATACATGCCATATTTCAACTATGTACATATTTCCAAAAGTACCCAAAATAGATTATCGATAGTGTGATTGAGATGCTGGCGATCCCCAAATTCGAGCTAGCTTTAATGACACTGCAAAGTAGAGATACAAATTACACAGTAAGCTTTCCAAAGCTTAGTATGTTTGCAACATAACACATTAAACCAAACAAACCATCACATAGATTTATTTCACATCTATATATGTATATATCATACCATCCAAAGCTAATATACTCATTTAACATTTCATGATCTCATTCACAGCTTTATCAACCACATAGGTTCTGAACGTAACTTAACCAACACATAGTTGTCACTTATCTTTGCTACTCAATACTTACTATTTCATCTCCATTAACTGTTGTCTCTTATTCGATCCCATTGCACACCTAGTGCCCAGATAGTTAGTCGAGCTCAATTAACATCGCACACTTAGTGCATCCATATCAAACTGATCTTAAATCGGCATCGCACACACAGTGCCAACCACAAAGCCAAAGCTTATATTATTTTGCACACACACTGCTGATCATCTCTTTTACATTTTCGAATACGCACACTCAGTGCCACATAACTCAAACCCTCACATAGCAATCACATTTCAATATTATCATACCATTCATTTTATAGCATTAAACATAACTAGATACAAGTATTATGTCCGAACTTACCTCAGACGTCGAACTATCGAAACGGTCGATTAATCGAGCACTTTATCATTGCCTCGATCTCGATCCGAACCTCTCATCTCTTGATCTATACATATTAAAATTCATTCCATTCAATCACCAATTCATTCAATTTAATCCACACACACACATTTAGGGTATTTTACAAAATAGCCCTCACATTTTCATATTTTGACATTTTAGTCCCTATTTCATAAAATCATCAAATACACAAAATCTCAAAACACATATGCTTAGCCGAACTCTTCCCATGCTAATACAAGCTCACACATTTCATTTATTTCATATTTTAACCCTTCAATTTCTCATTTTCTCAATTAAGTCCAAAATACTTAATTTCACTAAAAATCTCAATATAAACGATGTTAATCCAACACCAAGTTTCCATATTTCACTATCAACTAACACATAGCTCAAGTATTCATCAATGGCTCATCTTAACAGTATCATCAATTTATAAAATTTAAACATGGGTTAGATAGAGCATGAAGCAACGATTACGAAAATGTAAAAATTATCAAAAATCGAGCTCAAACATACCTTTATTCAAGCTCAAATGTTGGCCGAATTTACCAAAACTTAAAACCTCTCTTCTTTCTTCAATATTCAGGGCAAAGATGGATAGAAAAATGGCTTATTTTGATGCTTTGTTTTATTATAAATTAACTTAATAATCAAATGCCAATTTTGTCCTTTTATTAGTCATATAAGACAAATTATCAACATGGTTATCTTGTCATTTAACACCCCACCATTTTAAAATTGGGCTAATTGCCTCATAAGGCCTCCACATTATAAAGACATCAACAATTGAACACTTGACAATCAGCACACAACATTTTACACTTTATGCAATTAAGTCCTTTCTCACAATTTGACACACAGTCAATAAAATTATCACACAAAATTTTCACACAGACTAGGTCACATAGAATCAACACCAAAGATAATAATAAAATAATATTTTGACCTCGAATTTGAGGTCTTAAAATGATTGTTCTGACTAGGGTCTAAACTGGGCTGCTACATGTATAATTGAAATATGGTATAAATATATGGTGGTTGTTGGTACCATTTGGAAATAGCTAAATTTGTGTCATTTTGATGGTTTTGATGTATGTGAGAAATAGTCCAAGTGGTAAAGTTATTTTGTATTAGCATGAATCTAAAATGGTAAAGTTAAATGTGCTTGCATTTAGGTATGTTTGAAATGATCATTTGGTATGTTTATAATGAGACCAAGTGGAGGCATGTTTTGAGGTAGATATGAACTATTTGTAATGGTATAAATGATGTCAAATTATGATGAGTTTTGTAATGGAAAATGAACTAAGAGTTGATGAATGAAATGTGTTAAGTACATGTATATGTTTAGATAAATTGTATGTTTGCATTTGAGGTGCCTATATGGCATATTGGTTGAATGGAATTTTGTTTTCGATTTGGTCTTGTTATGCATGTTTCAAAGATGTTTTGAAGCTTGATTTTATGTGCAAATGGCTTGTAGGTGTGAGCTTGATTTGGGTGAAAGAAAGGGCTTGGAAATAGCCTATTTCTTATCCACACAGCTTAAGACACGGGAGTGTGTCTCAGCCATGTGTGACACACGACCGTTTGTCCCCTGTAGCTTTCAGAGGTTTGCTAGTCGAGCAGTAACATAGCCTGGCACACGGGCTTGTGGCTTGGCCGTATGACCCAAGTCAAAGAGTTACACGGGCATGGACATGGGCTAGGACATGGCCATGTATCCTATTTTAAATGTTACACAGCTTGAGACACGGGCGTGTGTATCAGCCGTATGAGTCACACGGCCTCGCCATAGGGCCCTATGACCCCTACAGTCTGAATTTTTCTATTTTTTCCATAAAGTTCTAAATGTTTTTAATTTAGTCCTGAATCATTTCTAAAGTGTTTCTAAGGCCTTGAGAGCTCAAACTAGGGATGTTGTGTATGTGTTTGATTGGATTTTGCAATGATTATGAAATGTTTGAAATGAATGATTTGAGTTACATATTTACGTCAATGCTCCGTAACCCTATTTTAGTGACAGATATGGGTTAGGGGTGTTACACCGTGTTTACTGTCTCGATGGACTTATCTTGTGTTTACTGTCCAAATAGACTAGTTTTGTTCTGTGTTTATTGTCCTAGTGGACTATCTCTATTTTGTGTTTATTGTCCCAGCAAACTATCTTTGTTGATGCTATAGAGTCTTTCATCCATGGTCTTACTCATTCTACCTGGTTGTCATAGCATATTTCATCTATGGTCTTACGCCGTATACCTTATACCTTGTACCATGTCATCATGGGATCTTCCATCCATGGTCTTACGCTATGTACCTCATATCAGACTGCCATACCCTCTTTCATCTATGGTCTTAAGCCATATACCTTAAACCAGACTGCCATAGCCTCTTTCATCTATAGTCTTACACTATATACCGCTGTCACGGTGTTAACCCGAAAGACTAGTTAATATCTCCATCATGGTAGATACCTTACCATGATTTCATTTTTTGAATTCTCCTCCCATTACCTACTTTACACCACCTAAATTTGATACTCGAACACCACAGTGTTCCTTCCACAAGGCCCATATCTTTTCCCAAGGGAGTAACTAACAAGGTCACTCTCATTTTCTCTTCCTAAATTCATGTATCCCATAAAGGTTTTTCCCACAGTCAAGCAATGCATACACATATCATCATATCTCATGTTTATGCAAACATGGCACACTTAAACAGTGTAGACCATAACAGTAAGTTTGGAGTTAGGAACTCACGAGAAAACCTTATCGTTTCCACAACTTAGCTTCCTCGAATGTCAGATATTCCATTCTATTGGCAGCTAAGCATTTCAACTAAAAACTACTAGTTAAACTTGCACTTCATATTTAAAGATCAAACTTTCATAACATTAAGAACCCTTAAAATAGTTTTGAAGATCCATAACCTCATTTCTTAACTTTTATGTACATAGAAGGGTTAAGAACCTTACCTTATTACTGGTTTCCCTACTTTTCCATCTTAATCCTTACGAAGTTTGCTCCAAGCAGAACCTTCCATGGCCTCTTCTTCTTGAAAGCAACTGAAGAAGGTGAAGAAGAGAGAATGAGACTAAGTCAGGAAGAAAATCATCCATGGGAGTCATCTCCCAACTATTTATAGCCATTCCCATGTTATTGCCAACCTTAGGAGAATCGTCCTTTACTAATCATAATGTTTCCCACTAAGGAACTGGTGAATTCCATCCTAACTAAACCAGGTTTGTTTTTCAACTATGTCTAATTCAGCTTCTAGCTTTCCTGTTTCTTTTAATAAAAGCCACCAATTTGTGGTCTCTTTCAATCTAGTCCTCTAATTTTTTTCATAATTCCAGGTTATTAGAAATTCGGGTGTTACAACTTCTCTGTGTTCCATTGTAACACTAAAATGTATTACAGTTTGACTTGTTCGCTTATAGATTCCACACTAATTTTATATCTTTTTATTTGCATGATTTTTACTCTAAATGTTCGTGTGTTTAGAGGCAGTCAATTATCCTTATTGTTTGAAAAATGTTTAATTAACCTCCTCATTTTGCCTCAAGATCAAATTGAGCGGCACCAATTACGACTATATTAATTGAAATGCATGCGATTAGGGATACATTTTGTAATAAGATTGTCACTTCACCATAAGGGAAGTGAAAGGATGGTCACTGATCTACACCTTTCCACCAAGGATGCAAGCAATGACGACCACTTTGGTATATGAGGTACTTCAATAACTTTCAAAAAATCTGCTCCACTTAGGCGCTTGTAAACTTTAAAATATATAGATATTTTAGCAGTCTTTTATGTACAATTCATGCTAATCCTAAGTAAATGAATAATATCTTTTCTGGTTTTTTACTCAATTTTGTGATATTTTATTATTTCCATGAGAATGTGTTAATTTAGTGAATTTTATGTTAAATGCATGTTATTTTACTATTTTTTGGGAATAATTGGGCTAAGGGAAATGATGGAAAAATTTTTGTTCTGTTTGGATCTTAGACAAGTACAGGTTGGAAGATCCAAGATGCAGTCATGTGGGCTTCAAAGTGAATTCTTCTAGATTCAACTACATGAAGTCCTAGAACACTTCAGTTCGAGGCCCAAAATAAATTTCATTTACCCAATTTTACCAGAAAATAAGATGGAAAAATTTACTATTAAAATTAACAATCCTTAACCTACCTTTCAGACTCCTAAATATAGTAGATATGCACCAACTAAAATCATCATGAAAACTTCTTATAAAAGGCCTTCAACCATCCACCTACCATAAAAAATAGCAGTTAAAAACCATGAAATTTGGACCACATATTGGCTGGCTACACAAAGAGAAAACAAAGCTAACTTTCTTGCTAAAAATAGCAAGGAAGACTCATTCTTCCTCACACTAAAGGATGGAAACTAAGGAGAGAGGGAATCAATGAAACTTCCTTATTAAATTTAGCAAGGAAGACTTAGTTTTCCAACATACAAGGGGCGACACAAAGCATAGAGGTTATGGGAATATTTGTTTTCTATTTTTGGCATGAGCACATCAGCTATAAAAGGATACTTGTATTCATCATTTCAACACACCATTTCTCACATCAATTTTTAGAGAAAAACTCCTTTGAGTGTTCTTGCGTTTCTAATGGCTTGCTAACACTCAAATTCCAAAAAGTAAGGCAACCACTTACTGAAATAATAGCAATTAGGATGTTGACTTGAAAATGCTTATATGATTTAGCATAAGGATGAGGAGAAAAGTGCAAAACCCCTCACCTGTATCCAACATCAGAATAAGGCTACGGAGCATTACCGAACATATCACAAATTTAAACATGCATTTCTCATACAATTATTCAATTCAAATGCAATTCATTCACAACCAATCATATTGTCCCTAATTGTAACACCGTAAACCCGGCCCATACGTCATGATCGGATCTGGTATGCTACGGGTTGGACGTTGCAAACTTTTCCTTGAAGGGTTTTGAAAATCTCAATTTATTATAACCGATTAATCATTAATTGTGTAATTCTTGAATGAAACTTTAATATTTGCGTGAATGTGTTTGAAAAGCCCATATTCCTCTCGCTTTATAATTTAACTTTTGAAAACATAAGTTTATAAAAATGTGACAGGATAATAATAAAGAAAAATAACCTTAGTTATGGAGGCCTTATTACAAGAAAAATATCCCAAAATTAAAACTTAAAAGATAATCGGAAAGAGTTTATGGAAATAATAGTCTTGATGGCCCCTCGAGTCTGACTCGGCTCTCATATCCACGATCTATTGCTCATCTAAAAAGTTGGGAAAAATAAAAGGGTGAGTCACCAAGACTCAGTACGCAAATCCCGAAAACACATAAAAGCCTTGGGCCCACAAACACATTATGGGCCTTGGGCCATAACAATGGCAACAGAATATTTTTCATGCAACATCGCCCATCCCAAACCTAAGAGTCCATCCTATACACACCCCCGTACAACCATCACGCCATGGAGATTTCTACAATCAACACTCCATCCGCTACATACCATATCGACAGCTGTGCTGGCTGTCACAAAGACCGATCACTATGTGACCTATGTGTCAAAGCCACCTATCGCTATGTGACCTTAATAATATATCGATAGCTGTGCTGCCTGTTATAAAGACCGATCACCATGTGACCTATGTGGCAAAGCCACCGATTGCCTCGCGACCTGCTCCCCTTCATCATATCAATCCCATCCCATGCATACATACATGTAAGAATCAGAACATTAAACTATCTAAATAGATCATATACTTTCACATACTTCGATACACATAGAGAAGTTTATATGATTACATACCTGGCATCCCTTGCCTACCCTTTTTGGGTATTACTACTATTCATACAGCCTATTTATCCAGCTTTTAGCCCATAACATACATATAATACTGATTAACTAGTGTGATAGAGATCCACACACCTGATTATTAACAAGACGATCATCGTTTAAGTCGACATCAGTAGTAGTCGCTACTACGCTAACATCTAAGGTTTTGTTCTCGCGGTCCACAACCCTGTGGCCAATCCTGAACTATTGACACCGCTCACTTTTTAAACTTAGGGATTGGTTTAACAGATCCAATCCCCTCCTTCGCCTAATCGAATTTTGAGTCCATCAAAAGACCTTATCAGTTGCTACCATCATAACATATGGTTAAAATCACAATTACGATAGCGAATCTAACAAAAATCTAAAGAGAACCCCTTACCTTGAAATCCCAAAAAGAGAGATATATGAGATTCAGAAACTAACGATTCCGAATTTTAAATCTACGTGATCTTCTTTACTTCTCGAATGTCGCCCAACACGTAAAAAGATAAAAAGTATTAGTCTAATCGACAGCTTTAACAAACCAAGTGGCCATTTGGCCTTGGCCCCTCAAAATCGAAAGAGATCTTAAGGAATAACAAGACTCGACACTTACCTCAATATGGGGGTTTCGGCTAACTCTTGAGAGAAGATTCCGGCTTTTTTGCAAAAATCAAAAAGAGAAGATGATTCAAAGAAATCCATGGAGATTTCGAATTTTAAAGAAGAAATCGGCAAGAAGATTTTGGCTTTTACTTAAGAAGTCGGTAGGAAGGAAAAGAAAGGAAAAGAATGGACACTAGGGTATTCAGCTATAGTAGAAAATAAGAAGAAGAGGAAGATGGAACTTTAGGAGTTTTCGACTTTTTGAGAAAGGAAACAACCAAGAGAAGAGAATGAGAATAAATGCCGAAATTAATAAGTACCCTATTTCTTTAATCAAATTTTTGGCGCACACACTAACCAAAAGCCGGAATTGCGCTCTTTTGAAAACTAAAACTAATTAATTAATAAGGGAAATTTTGATACCCCCCTTTTAGCCTCATCAAAATCGATTTCCCCCTTCCCTTAGAGTTGGAAATTCGGCCACTACTGTGACCAACAGATCAAATCTTAAATTTCCACCCTTTTATCTGCCATATTATCTTTATTACCCACTCAAATAAATCCTCCTATATTTAAGCCTTGTTGCCGTCCAACTCTACCTAATTAATTGCCAAATTTTAGCTAAATTTAATTAAAAGAATTGGGCTTCATGTAACTTGAATGTGGGTCTCCTCAATTGATGCCAGCTCCTTGCTCTCTAAGTGGCGCCACTTTACCACTGGGCCATAAGCCCACTTTGTATTTAAGATACATATAACATCTTTTAAGCCCTATCTTATCAGGCTTTCCACTAGAGTGTCTAATTAGAGAATCCAATTAAGACCTCGGCCCAATTCCTGAGCCCATTCTGGACCCCTAACACTTTTATTAAACATAACCACACATTAAACGCATTGGCCCATTAATTCAGGATGTTACAGTTCTACTTCCTTAAAGAAATTTTAGCCTTGAAATTACCTGATCAGAATAGATGTGGGTACTGCTGTCGTATCGTCTCCTTTAGTTCCTAAGTAGCCTCCTCAGAACTGTGATTCTGCCATAGAACCTTAACCAACAGAACCGTCTTCCTTCGCAATACTTTGACATCATGATCCAAAATTTCTACTGGCTCTTCTTCAAAGGATAGGTCAGGTCTTACCTCGATTTCCTCCACAGGCATTACATGAGATGGATTTGAACGATATTGTCTCAGCATAGAGACATGAAACACGTCATGGATCTAGCTTAACTCTGAAGGTAGCTCTAGCTGATAGGCTACTGGCCCTACTCGTTTCAACACCGAATAAGGTCCGATAAATCTGGGACTTAATTTATCCTTCCGTCCAAACCTCAGCACTTTCTTTCATGGCGACACCTTCAAGAACACCTTGTCACCCACTGCAAACTCTATGTCCTTACGCTTCAAGTCTGCATAGGACTTTTGTTTGTCCGAGGATTCCTTTAGTCGAGCCTGAATTAACTCAACCTTCTTCTCTATCTCGGTAACTAATTTTGGCCCCAAAATCTGACAGTCCCCCAACTCCGTTCAACAGGTAAGAGTACGACATTTCCATCCGTACAATGCTTCATAGGGTGCCATCTGAATACTAGACTGGTAGCTGTTGTTGTAAGCAAATTCCGCTAATGGTAAAAACTCCTCCCAACTACCTCTAAAATCAATGACACAACCCCTTAACATGTCCTCCAAGATCTGAATTACCCGCTCAGACTGTCCATCTATCTAAGAATGAAACGTTGTACTGAAATCCAACTTCGTACCCAACGCTTGATGCAAAGCCTCCCAAAATCGCGACGTGAACCTCGGGTCCCTGTCCGATATGATTGATACCGGTACCCCATGCAACCTCACCACGTCCACTATGTATATCTTAGCTAATTTCTGTAAAGAGTAATTGGAACGGTGGAAATGTGCAAGTGTACACAATCGTAACAAGTAATAAAGTGACAAGTAAATGTCGAGTTATCGTACCCACAAGGACTGTAAAAGAATTATTTATGAAAATGATTTCAAACACTTTGGTGAAGGAAAGATAGTTGGTTTTGAGAAATATTTAAAAGCGAAAAAAAAACAAAGTAAAAATAAAATAAAACAAAGTTCTAGTGCACGATTTCAAAAATTGATTTTAATCAAGATGATATAATTGTGTTGGATTAAGAACATTTCTTACCTTAGAATTATTAAGCTTGTGTTTATACTCGTTAAAATATGGCAACCCAGTAATCTGCTAACTTATGAACATACTTACAAATAAAAATTCGTTCATCTCTTATACATATTCCTATGTCAATTCGACCGATAAAATGGATTTATAAAAGTACATGTTATTGCACATACATACTTATTAAATTAAACAATCTCTCGCATATTCCTATGTCAATTCAAACGATTAATTCAACCTAATAAGCATATAAAAGATCATGTGAAGTAACAAAGCATTTTTACCTTGAAACAATTTAATCACAAAAATCCTGCAAGTTATGCAAGGCATACATATCGTCAAATAAAATGCTAATTTAATCTTCACTACCTTAGAATAATTAAACATGCATGATTAAGTATTGTGTCCATTAATTACAATTTCAAAGTGCATTTAATAATTAACTCATAAGCTATCTAAACAATTATAATGCCGATAACTTAACATGATTTTACTTAATCAAACATTTCACCGAGGCCTTTAACAAAGATAAACACAATTTTAATAATCTAAGAGGGAGAAATGAAATCAACCCAACATGAATTAAATTCAAGCTAAATTGATCAAATTAAACATTTCAAAAGCATGAATATTCATAAGCATGTTTGTCAAAACAACAACAAATAATTTAAAGTGATAGGAAACAAGAAACAAATCCGGTGGCTCTCCGTGGCTTTCCTGATTGATCCCTTCTTCGTTCTTCGTTGTCCTCGGCTATCAAGGGGGCTTATGAACACTTCAATTGCTGCTTCGAATGGCTGGAAAATACCTCTTTTCCAAGAGGGGAAATCGGCACAAGAACACCAAAAAGGGAGAAGGGAAAATGGAATTGAGAGAAAGTGAGAGAGGAAAATGTTGGATGCTTGAGGTGTGTTTTGAATGAGCAGCTATGGGCTGTATTTATAGGTGTTAGGGGCTGTTAAAAATAGAAAAAAATTATCAGCAAAGGAGTCCCACTTGGCCGGCCATCCCATGTGGCAAAGTTGATGGATTCAACTTTGCTAAAATTAGCATGGGCAAATCTTTAAAGCCATGAATTTTTGAGGGGTTTGAATGGGATTTTGAGAAGTCTTCAAGGGCTTCTTTCCAACTAAATTAATCAGCAATTAAGCTGATTTGGGCCTTCATTGTGGACGGTTTGGGCTGCCCAACTCTTTGCTCGAACACCAGTTTGGTTCGGCTAATGCGGTTCAACTTGGCCTTTTCATACTTAATTAAAATTAATTTATTTAACCCAAATTAAATTGGGAATAAATTAAAATTAATTAAATTATGATTAAATATTCATAATTGGACCATCTTGGGCTGGAAATACAATGCTTTGAATCTTCAAATCGCTTCTGGTTTTATTCTTCGAGCAAGGTTCTGCCGAGTTTATTTTTGACTTTTGTGCGAGTCTGTCGAAAATAGTCAAAATAAATCAAAATTTACTATAAAATTAAATAAAATTCATCATGTTTATATTTTTGGCATAATTTAATTATTTTATAATATTTAATTATTTTCTGACAAGAATTTACTCGAAACCACATGAAATTGGGTCAAAAAGGGCATGAAAAAGTATATAAATTTCCGTGTTTCCACACCCCCAAACTTAATTCATTGCTCGTCCCGAGTAATGCACAAATTTGAAAAGAATTTTCTTGGAAACACCTTTGAAAAACTTCATTCAGAACAACTTTTCTTCAAAATTATGAATTGAATATACTTAAGCTCAAAGATAAGAAATTTTGATATTTATGCAACTTAAGCATTCATATCATTCAAATTACCTCCAACAATTACCATACTAGCGAAATTAGACTAAATGTTCCTTTAATAAAGACATGTTTTTCACTACCAAATTGATTTTAATTCCTTTATTCAAAAATTAAACTACAATCATTAAGCTTAACTTAATGTCTTCATATGTTGAACATAGCATTTTCTCTCCACTAATGTAGGTAACATTGGAATTTTGAATCAATAGGTCTTTAATAAGGTTGTAACGTGGCTGGGCTTAAGGGTAGGTAAAAGATAGATAAAATTTTGGCTTAAAACCTTAGACTCAGCTTAATATCGAACCTTCGAAACTTTCATCCTTGATACCCACTTATGCTCTTTCGATCATTTATTTCATTTTGAGTACATGCTTTTTTTTAAAAAATTCAAACTCGAGCACTTGCTTCATGTACAACAATTTTTCGAGCAGTTGATACTTCTTTTCAACCCCCAAACTTATGTTCAAACGATCTTTTGAATAGTACTGAGTCTAGTGTTTGGGACGATTTTAGAAGTAATTAAGAGAAAGTTGATGGCTAAATATTGCATAGGTCCGAATAAACTTAGGCCATATAGTCTCAAAATTGGGTTTCAAAGGATAATTTTATCAGGGTTGGCTTGAAAGGCTCAAACGGTCCAAACAAAAGTTTGCCTAAATCATTTTCAATATTCCATGCTTCCTAGGATTTCGCCTCAAGAAATTATTAAGTCAATTCTAAAGACTTAAGCTTTCATGCATGCCTAATTTTTTCGTAAGGAACTAAAAAAATTTTATGGTATGAATTTGCATGCTTTATTAAAAATCCATTCACATCTTTATTAAGCTAACATAATAAATTATTGAAATAACAGAACTTTATTAATACTAAAGTTTAGCATAATTAACAAAATTTCAATGTATTGAACAAAAATATATCCTAAGAACATTTTATTCTGAATGGAATCAATTCAAATTTTCGGTCCCCCTACTTAAAGTGAACAATGTCCTCATTGTTTAAAGTGAATAAATACTATACACCAGGTAGGATAATGAAAGAAGAGGAGGTGAGTCAAAGTGATTGCTTAAATACCAGGCTCTTTGTAAAATCCAATCCTAGACATGTATGTATTTATTGCCACACTTTATCCTTTGAGACTTGTTCAATTTTTATTCATGCTTCCTGTATCTTATTTTATTATGCAAAAATAAAAATTCCTAATTGACCTAATCCTAAGATACTTAAGAAAGAAATAAAAGTTGAAGTCCTCCCTTTTTTATTTGTTTGCCGATCTTTCCGAATTTGACTCTTCTTTCGCTTTATTAGTATTGCCTCTGCATGGATCGCTTATCTTCTTCTTCGATGATGGAACCCATGGCTCATATATGAAATTTGGAAACTCAGGCACAAAAATAAAAGGGTCATTATAAATTTTCTTGAGAGCACTCCTCATCGAATCATCTTTTATTTTTGTGTATCGCCAATACGCTTGTTGCTGCCATTGCATGTGTTGCATTAAATCCATAAGCTTTGACAACTCATCACGACGATCTGGGCAAGGCAGTGGAGCTCTAAACATTGAGGGCTCAATATCAGGTTCAGCTTCTGGTTCTACCTCCGTAAGGACTTCATTTGATTGCTCTGGTAGGATTTTTGTGGGTTTATTTTCTTCTTTTTCTTCGAGATCCTCACTTTGTTCAATTCGTTGCTGGAGAATAGAATCTCTGACTACTCGGTAGAGATCCCAATCGGTGATTGTGCCTTGACTATACTCTGTCTTCTTTACGTCCGCAAGGAGTTTTGCTTTTAAACACAGAATTATGATCGTAAAGGGGAAATAGGTAGGGCCAGAGTGTCTAACCGCACAATTTCGTATTTCTCTCAGGATGATTTTGCCCACATCAATGGTCCTTCCGGTTAAAATCGAGTATAGTAGGACCATTTGCTCTAAAGAAATTGTTGTCCCATGTGAACTAGGCATCAAGCTGAAACGAATGAAATAGAACCATACCTTTGCAAGTGGTGTCAAATACTCTCTTTGACAAGTGTGGATTCCTCGCTTTGACACAGTCCACTTAGAACCTGGAACTTTGAGTTCTTCCAGGATCTCATTCTGATTTTCAGGCTTAATATTGCTCAATAGAGAGGAATATTCATCGTTGTTGAAATCAGGTAATTCAAAGAACTCATTAATAGCACTAGAATTTATTGGTACCTTGATTCCTCAGACTGGAACTTTAATCAATTCACTGGAAGTTAAGTTCACGTAGAATTCATGAACTAATTCTTCATCCACACTTGGTCTCTTTTCGCAAAACAATTCCCAATTGAGGGCTTCAGCAACTTGGCGAATACGTGCCACAAAATCTCTGTAGTTGCTTTCCTTCAATGTGAAGCCTTTTTCTGGATGCATTTGTTGATTCTTGAAGATACTTTCGTATCTTATTTTAGATTCTTCACAGTGAAATTTGCTTTGTGATTTGTCGATTTGAGCTGAGGCACGAGTTCTTTTACGAGTCATGATGGCCCACTTACCTTGTAGATTTTAAAAGCTCTAAAAAAATAAAAAAATGCCAATGAATCAAATGAGGGAAATTAAAGGAGGGATGGCTAAGGTTGGGGATGGGAGATGTGCGCATAGGAGCTCAAGGCAGCAAGCAGGATGTGTGCGCAAGGAGCTGCAGCAGGTGCGCGAGGCCTTGCGCTAGGCAGGCCATAGCTGGTTGGCGCGGTGTGTTGGTGTTCTTTGAAGCAGCAGATGTCCGCTTGACACAAGGCAGAGTCGGCGTCAAGGCAGGTCTTGGCCAAGCTACTGCTGCTGACCGAATAGAGGCTTAGGGACTAGGAGCTTGTGACATTTGGAGTTTTGGTGGATGGGAAGTTGAGTGATGGGTGAATGGTGAGAACAATAGTGCAATTTATAGATGGAGGATTATAAACTAGACTAGAACTCTTAGCACAATTAAGCATTAAAAATAGGAGTTTAATTCTAATTTAACTCATGATAAACAACAATTAATAATTAAATAAACATAACTAAATTATCAATTGTTATTTAATTATTAAGATAAATATGAAATAAAATTAAATCTAATCCTAAGCTAAGTTGATAAAGTTAATATATAAATTATAATAAATATAATTATATATTAAAGTTTATCAATAATTTATAAATATGAAATTAAAAAATGTTTATTTTAGATGCCTTTTAAAATATTTACAAAAGACGCACCTAGTTTTTATTATTTATGAAAATAGCAACCAAGTTTTAAAATAATTCAATTAAGTCCTTAGACTTAATGAAAATTTTAAATTGAGTTGCAATTTAAGACTTGGGTCAAAATTGACCTTTTATTTGGAAAACTAAAATTTATTTTGCTATTCAGGGCTAATTCCTTGAAAATTATGCAAAAATCAATTCCGTGAAAGATTGGAAGGGTCAACAATGGTCCCGCTTAAGTTCCAATCTCCTAGATGTAATTTTTTGAGCATAATAAACCCGAAATATTCCTAAATATTTTATTGAAAGCAATAAAACTAAGGATTAGATAAACCGAATGAAATTTTATCTCGTTCAGGGTTTTCTCTGTAATAATGTTTCAAACGCTGGGCATTGACTTGAAAATTACCTTTCTTACCATGGAGTTCAATAACCCCGTATGGATAGACGCGAGGGATCGTAAATGGACCGGACCAATGTGACTTTAACTTACCTGGGAAGAACTTCAGTCTGGAATTAAATAACAAGACTTTCTGACCTGCTTCAAACTCTTGAGCTCGGATATGCTTGTCATTCCATTTTTTGAGTCTTTCTTTGAGTAACTTGGCATTTTCGTATGAGAACATTCTAAATTCCTCTGACACATTGAGTTGGAGCATTCGTTTCTCTTTAGTAAGCTTGAGATCCAAATTGAGTTGTCGAAGAGCCCAGTAAGCTCTATGCTCTAACTCCAGAGGTAGATTCCCAAAGGCCAACCGATAGAGTGACATTCCTAAGGGTGTCTTGTATGCCGTTCTGTAAGCCCATAAAGCATCATCTGGTCTCTTAGACCAACCTCATCGGTTCGGGCAAACTACCTTCTCAAGTATGCCTTTCATCTCATTATTTGCTAGCTTAGCTTGTCCATTTGTCTGCGGATGGTAAGCTGTAGCAACTTTGTGTTTCACTCCATGTTTATCTAGCAACCATTTTAACCACTTGTTCACAAAGTGGGTCCCTTCATGGCTGATAATGGCTCTTGGGGTTTCGAACCTTGTGAATATATGTTTCTGTAAGAACTTCATCACAACCTTGGCATCGTTCGTCGGATAAGCTCCAGCCTCGACCCATTTGGACACATAGTCTACTGCTACCAATATGTACTTGTAACCAAAAGAAGGAGGAAAAGGACCAAGAAAATCAATACCCCACACATCGAATAATTCTACCTCAATGATATTTGTTCGAGGCATCTCATCTCTATTGGATACGTTTCCAGCCCTCTGACATTGATCACAATTCTTTACATAAGCAAATGCATCCTTGAATAGTCTTGGCCAAAAGAATCAGGCTTGCAATACTTTGGCCGCTGTACGAGTACCTTCAAAGTGTCCTCCACTCGGAGCTGAATGACAGTGGTATAAAATTTTCGGTATTTCATCCTCTGTCACACATCTTCTAATCATCTGACCTGCATACTTTTTGAACAAATATGGCTCTTCCTAAAATAATACTTCACATCGTGAAGAAACTTTTTTCTTTGCTGATATGTTCTATCAATTGGCATCAAACCACAAGCTAGATAGTTAGCAAAATTAGCAAACCAAGGAGTATTATGGACATGAGTTACCTTCAGCATTTGATCATCTGGAAATGTCTCATGGATCGGTAAAAGTGAATAATTTTCCTCTTGCGACTCCAATCTGGATAGGTGATCTGCTACCTGGTTCTCTACTCCCCTTCGATCTTGAATTTCTAGATCGAACTCTTGGAGTCGAAGCATCCATCGGATCAACCTCGGCTTAGCATCTTTCTTGGTTAATAAATACTTAATCACGGAGTGGTCCATATAGATAATCACTTTGGTACCTACAAGATAGGATCAAAACTTGTCAAAAAAAAAAAGGACAATAGCAAGTAACTCTTTTTCCGTTACCGTATAGTTCAGTTGGGCTCTGGTTAGAGTTCTGCTTGCATAGTAGATAGGATGAAAAACTTTGTTCCTTTGCTGGCCCATGACGACTCCAATGGTGAAGTCACTTGCGTCACACATCAATATGAATGGCGAATCCCAATCTAGTGTAACGATTATAGGTGCCGTGACTAATCAATTTTTCAGATCGTTAAAGGCTTTTAAACAATCCTCGTCAAACTTGAATATCGAGTCCTTCTCCAATAACTTGCATAAGGGCTTAGCCACTTTGGAAAAGTCCTTGATAAACCTCCAATAGAACCCGTGTGGCCTAAAAAGCTCCTAACACCTTTTATAGATGTTGGAGGTGGGAGTTTCTCAATCACATCTACTTTTGCCTTGTCCACCTCGATCCCATGTCTCGTTATCCGATGGCCTAGAATAATTCCCTCTCGTACCACGAAATGGCATTTTTCCCAATTGAGTACGAGATTTGTCGTCTTCACATCGCCTTAGTACCTTCGCTAGATTGGCTAAACAATCCTTGTAAGTATCTCCAAATACTGAGAAATCGTCCATGAAAACTTCCAAATATTTCTCAACCATGTCAGTAAAAATAGACATCATACATCTTTGAAATGTAGCAGGTGCATTACATAAACCAAATGGCATGCGTCTAAATGCAAATGTACCATACGGACAGGTGAATGTCATTTTGTGTTGGTCTTCCGGTGCTACTGTAATCTGATTATACCTTGAGTATTTGTCGAGAAAATAGTAGTAATCTCGTCCTGCTAGTCTATCCAGCATCTGGTCCAAGAAAGGTAAAGGAAAGTGATCTTTCCTAGTTGCCTTGTTTAGCTTTCGGTAATCGATACAGATTCTCCATCCTGTAACTATCCTCGTTGGTATCAATTCATTGTTCTTGTTCTCCACGACCGTGATACCTCCTTTCTTTGGTACGCACTGGACTGGACTCGCCCATGAACTATCCGAGATGGGGTAAATTATATCCGCATCCAACCATTTGATGATTTCCTTCTTCACGACATCTTTCATGATTGGGTTCAGTCTCCGTTGTCCATCAATCGTTCCTCTCTCGCCATCTTCTAATATGATCTTGTGCATGCACACAGATGGGCTAATATCGCGAATGTCAGCTATAGTCCATCCGATAGCCTTCTTGAATTGTTTCAAGAGTATGATAAGTTTCTCTTATAGTTCAAGAGTTAATTAATTTGAAACAATCACAAAGTAGTAGAGGCGTTACCTAAATAAACATATTTTAAGTGTGAAGGTAATACCTTGAGTACCACTATGTAATCTCTTTCTCTAATTCCAAAGATTCAAAATGAGATTGTGGATTAAATCCTTTTGATTAGCTTCGACTACTTGGTATCCTTGTGTGGGCCAATGTTGAGACCATTATAGAATGTCTCAAGTTGAATACAATGAGAAATTCCATCATCCCGAGGGCATTTCCTTCCAGTTGCTAGGAATGGTCTTCCTATAATTGCTCTTTAAATCTTTACCCTTATCGCCTCAATACGTCCTCGATTTTTCCTTCTAGGACTCGTAGTTAAAGTGTAACATCCATTTGGTGGAAAGTCACATAATGCTTTGCCACAATATGTTGATCCAATATTGCATGGTATGGTGAAACATCCTCCTTTAATTTTGGGGTAATTATTACGAAGATATGCACGCATTCATTTTCGCTTCTCCAAGCATTCGACAAGATATCTTTCATGAACTTGACATAGTTTGGCATTTGCTCAAGTGCTACCAATGGGATGTCTCTTGCCAAACTTTTGAATTGAATCTCTTGCTTGACTTCGAAGTCTTTGAGGTATGGTGGTTTTCAATCATCGAACTAGTTTTGCATTCACCTTTGAATTTTGCATCTAACGACGTGGAGATCGTAATTAACTAGTCCTACGATTACTTTGATGGGTCTTGCAGATTTTGGTTCGGCTAAACCGGGTGTCAACACTTGGTTGAACTTCTTCTTGAGCATCAGCTTGCTCCTTTTCAACTTCGATAGTGTTGGGCTCTACTATCTTCTCGCTCCTCAATTGCAATGCTTTGCAATGTTCCTTTCCTGGATTTCTTGGATTTTCTGTGTCACTAGGTAGAGCACCTTGTGATTGGTTCCTAAGTTCATTTGCAAGCTGGCCCACTTGATTCTCAAAATTCTTCAATGTAGCTGCTTGGCTCTAGATTAAAACATCATTCTTTGCTAGATATGTCTTTAGCAAACTCTCCAGGTTATTGGATGCTTGAGCTTGAACTGGTTTCTGAACTTGTTGCGAAAAATTAGGCAGCTGGGTCAGTCTGGGTTGGTTGTAACTGGTTCCAGCCCCTTGATTACTCCAAGAAAAATTTGGGTGGTTTCTTCATGATGGGTTATAGAAGTTGGATTGTAGCCCTTGCCTTCCTCGGTTTTGGTTCTGATTGCCCATGTAATACACAGATTCTGGGTTCGACGGACATTCTTTGAACAAATGTTCCTCCCCACAATAAACACAGGCTATATTCTCAAATTGATTAGTCAGCTGTGCTGCAAAACTATTAGACCCATTAGCAGTAAGATTTTTAAGCATTGAAGATATCGATGATACCTAAGATGTGAGTGAAGTAAGGGCGTCTACTTCATGAATTCCAGCGACTCGTCTTCCTGACGTTGCTCGGTTAGTTGGCCACTGATAGTTATTGCTGGCAATCCTCTCAATAATTTCATAAGCCTCGTTATAAGACTTAGAAAAGAGAGCACCACTAGCAGAGGCGGCCACTACTATCCTTGTGTGAGCGTTGAGACCATTATAGAATGTCTCAAGTTGAATACAATGAGAAATTCCATGCTGAGGGCATTTTCGTATAGCTCTTTAAATCTTTCCCACGCCTCATACAAGGACTCGTCATCCATTTGGTGGAAAGCAGTGATCTCGTTCCTTAGTTTAGCATTCTTGCTTGGAGAAAAATACTTCATGAGGAATCTCTCGGCTAACTCTTGCCATGTAGCAATGGAGTTTGATGGCAATGAATTTATCCAGGCACGAGCTCTATCCCTTAACGAATATGGGAACAACTTCAATCGTAAGGCATCTTCGGGTACTCCGGCTAACTTGAAAGAATCGCTCACTTCCATGAATAGTCTTAAATGAAGATGAGGATCTTCAGTAGGCATCTTGCTGAATTGGCCCACTGTTGAAGCATCTGGAACATGACTGGCTTCAGCTCGAATTGTCGTGCCTCAATTTCGGGTCTCCTAATACTCGAATTAAGATCGTTAAACACTGGCACAACATATTGTCTTAAGGCACTTTCCCTATCATCAGCAATAAGGATAGGATTCTGAGCAGGGTTTGCTCCATTTCCTTGGTTCATATTCTCGAAATTCATTCCTTCGTTCCTTCTCTAGTTTGCTTGTCTTCTTCGTTGACAAAAGGTTCATTCTATTTCAGGGTCCATAGGGAGTAAATCAATAATCTGGACAATACTCATAAACACCTGAAATAATCATAGAAAAAATGAGTAAGTAAAAATACATAAAATAAATAAACCAAAATGTAAATAGATTCACAAATAATGACTTTGAAACACAGTCCCCGGCAACGGCGCCAAAAACTTGGAACGGTGGAAATGTGCAAGTGTACACAATCGTAACAAGTAATAAAGTGACAAGTAAATGTCGAGTTATCGTACCCACAGGGACTGTAAAAGAATTATTTATGAAAATGATTTCAAACACTTTGGAGATGGAAAAATAGTTGGTTTTGAGAAATATTTAAAAATGAAAAGAAAAACAAAGTAAAAATAAAATAAAACAAAGTTCTAGTGCACGATTTCAACAACTGATTTTAATCAAGATGGTATAATTGTGTTGGATTAAGGACATTTCTTACCTTAGAATTATTAAACTTGTGTTTATACTCGTTAAGATATGGCAACTCGGTAATCTGCTAACTTATGAACATACTTACAAATAAAAATCCGTTCATCTCTTGTACATATTCCTATGTCAGTTCGACCGATAAAATAGATTTATAAAAGTAAACATGTTATTGCACATACATGCTTATTAAATTAAACAATCTCTCGCATATTCCTATGTCAATTCAAACGATTAATTCAACCTAATAAGCATATAAAAGATCATGTGAAGTAACAAAGTATTTTTACCTTGAAACAATTTAATCACAAAAATCCTGCAAGTTATGCAAGGCATACATATGTCAAATACAATGCTAATTTAATCTTCAGCTACCTTAGAATAATTAAACATGCACAGATTAAGTATTGTGTCCATTAATTACAATTTCAATGCGTTTAAATAATTAACTCATAAGTTATCTAAACAATTATAATGCCATATAACTTAACATGATTTTACTTAATCAAACATTTCACCGAGGCCTTTAACAGCATAAACACAATTTTAATAATGTAAGAGGGCGAAATGAAATCAACCCAACATGAATTAAATTCAAGCTAAATTGATCAAATTAAACATTTCAAAAGCATGAATATTCATAAGCATGTTTGTCAAAACAACAACAAATAATTTAAAGTGATAGGAAACAAGAAACAAATCCGGTGGCTCTCCGTGGCTTGTCTGATTGATCCCTTCTTCATTCTTCGTTGTCCTCGACTATCAAGGGGGCTTATGAACACTTCAATTGTTGCTTTGAATGGCTGGGAAATACCTCTTTTCCAAGAGGGGAAATCGGCACAAGAACACCAAAAAGGGAGAAGGGAAAATGGAATTGAGAGAAAGTGAGAGAGGAGAATGTTGGATGCAATGAGCATCTAGGGGCCGTATTTATAGGTGTTAGGGGCTGCTAAAAATAGCAAAAAATTAGCAGCAAAGGAGTCCCACTTGGCCGGCCATCCCATGTGGCAAAGTTGATGGATTCAACTTTGCTAAAATTAGCATGGGCAAATCTTTAAAGCCATGAATTTTGGAGGGGTTTGAATGGGATTTTGAGAAGTCTTCAAGGGCTTCTTTGCAACTCAATTGATCAGCAATTAAGCTGATTTGCGCCTTCATTGTGGACAGTTGGGGCTGCCCAACTCTTTGCTTGGTTCGGTTCAACCGGTTTGGTTCAACTGATGCGGTTCAACTTGGCATTTTTCATACTTAATTAAAATTAATTTATTTAACCCAAATTAAATTGGGAATAAATTAAAATTAATTAAATTATGATTAAATATTCATAATTGGACCGTCTTGGGCTGGAAATACAGTAGCCTTGAATCTGCAAATCACTTCTCGATTTTATTCTTTGAGCAGTGTCTGCCGAGCTGATTTTTGCATTTTGTGTGAGTCTATCAAAAATAGTCAAAATAAATCGAAATTTACTATAAAATTAATTAAAATTCATCATGTTTATATTTTTGGCATAATTTAATTATTTTATAATATTTAATTATTTTCTGACAAGAATTCACTCGAAACCACATGAAATTGGGTCAAAAAGGGCATGAAAAAGTATATAAATTTCCATGTTTCCAGTAATCGACCCGTACTGATATAAAATGAGCAGACTTCGTCTAGCGATCAACAATCACCCAGACTGCATCTTTCTTAGTAGGCGTGAGAGGTAGCCCACTAACAAAGTCCATTGTGATCCTTTCCCACTTCCATTGTGGAATCTTCACTGGCTGCAACAACCTTGATGGTAACTGATACTCTGCTTTACCTGCTGACAGGTCAAACACTTACTCACCAATTCAGTTACCTCACGCTTCAAGCGTGGCCACCAGAACTGATCCCGCAAATCCCGATACATCTTACTTCCTCCGGGGTGCATAGCGTATGAACTTCCATGCGCTTCTTGCAAAATCCTATGCCTCAATTCCAGATCTTTTGGTATGAAAACTCTCCCTTGATAACATAACAGTCCTTCCTCATTCATACTGAAGTCCGTCGATCCATCACTTGATCCTACATGAAACTTCTCCTTTAGCAACTCATCGGTCTGCTGCTTCTCCTTAACGTGACTGACCCAAGAGGGTTTCACTTGAAGTTCAGCCAATAAGCTCCCATCATCGTACAAACTAAGGTGAGCAAACATTGCCCTCAAGTCAGAGATTACTTTACGACTTAAGGCATCCACCACCACATTAGCTTTACCCAGATGGTACTCAATCGAGCAATCATAATCCTTTAACAACTCGATCCACCTCCTCTGCCTTAAATTCAACTCCTTTTAGGTCAAAAGGATTTTATGCTTTTATGATCTCAGATAAATAATGATTTCTCCCGTCATGATAATGTCTCTAAATCTTTAAAGCAAAAACCACAGCCGCCAACTCCAAATCATGGGTGCAATAATTTGCTTCGTGCGGTCTTAACTGCCAAGATGCATACGCATCAACCTTTCCATCTTGCATCAACATGCATCCCAGTCCCATGTGTGACACATCATAGTAAATCACGAATTCCTTCCCAGCCTCCGATTGAATCAATACCGGAGCCTCCGTTAAAATCTTTTTCAACTTTTCGAAACTCTTTTGCTGCTTACTAGACCAAATAAATGGAACTCCTTTCCATAATAACTTAGTCAATGGTGCCGCAATTGAAGAGAATCCTTCAACAAACCTTCTGTAATATCCGGTTAGACCAAGAAAACTCTGAATTTCTGCCACAGACCTTGGCAGTTTCCAATCCAACACCGCTTCAATTTTTCGAGGGTCAACCCTAATCCCCTCTGCCGACACAATGTGCCCCAAAATGTAACTTCACTTAGCCAAAATTTACACTTACTGACTTTGGCATACAACTGCTTCTCCCTCAGAATCTTCAAAACCAGTCGCAGATGTGAATCATGCTCCTTTTCCGATCTTGAGTAAACTAAGATATCATCTATATATACCACGACAAACTGATCCAAGTAGGGTTGAAACACTCGGTTCATCATATCCATAAATGTTGCTGGAGCGTTGGTCAATCCAAATGGCATCACCATGAATTCGTAGTGATTATAACAAGTCCTGAATACCGTCTTATGAATATCTGCCTCCTTGACCTTAAGCTGATGGTATCCTGACCTCAGATCTATCTTTGAGAACACTGACGCCTCTTTCAGTTGATTGAACAAGTCATCAATCCTTGGCAACAGATACTTGTTCTTGATAGTCAACTTGTTCAGCTGACGGTAGTCAATGCACATACGCATTGATCCATCCTTCTTCTTAACAAATAACACCGGTGCTTCCCAAGGCGACACACGTGGTCGAATAAATCCTTTATCTAGCAACTCTTGAATCTGCGCTTTCAATTCCACCAACTCCTTCGGTGCCATTCTATATGGAGCAATAAATACTAGCGACTGTTCCCATAAGAAGATCAATTCCAAACTCCACTTCACGATCCGGGGGTAATCCCGGAAGCTCTTCTAAAAAACATCAAGAAACTCTTTCACCGTCCTAACGTCCCCAACAATTAGGTCATTGGCTTCCAGAGCCCGAACAAACATTAATACTGCCTCGCATCCTTTTCTCACCATCCTTTCTACTCTTAGGGCAGTCACCACATTCGACAAACAGTTCCCCCTTTCTCTTATCACCAACACTTCACCACCTTCAGGGGTTCTTAACACCATACGCTTGGCTGCACAATCTAAATTAGCTTGGTACTTCACCAACCAGTCCATGCCTTCCATCAGATTTGTCAGGAAACTATTCTCTGAACTTCTAAGGGTACCTCCCGATAAAGTTTATCTATTACCACAAATTGTCCTAATAGGCTAATTACAGTCATCGCCCTGGGGGTAATCTCGAAATCTAAACTTAAAGTTCTAGGCACACTACTAGCAACATATGAATGTGTAGACCCAATGTCAATCAATGCAATGTAAGGTAAACCAAATACTAAAAACATACCAGTTATAACATCTGATGCGTCGGCCTTCTCTCGACGTCTGGCAGCATAGACTAACCCCGACTATCTTGCCTCAGTGTTTCATGCCCTTCGGCCTAGTGCTCCACAGCCCCAACTGAAACCGTTACCACCTCTGGCTGAACCACGACCCCTCTGCGACTGTTGACCTCCTCTACCCAGTTGAGCATTATCCTGCACTGCGGATCCTACACCGCTTCGTGACTGCGGACAGTCTCTAATCTGATGATCCAAAGATCCACACCTAAAGCACTTCCCACTACCTACCCAACACTTACCTACATGAAATTCACCACATCGAGCACACTTTCGTGTTTGGCTAGCAGCAGTAGGTCTCTCAGCTCGTCTCGATCCATCTGACCTAGGTCTTTTCTGAGTACTCCCAGTTGTCCTTAATGATCTAAAATTTCTATTACCTCCACCCCTATCTCTATCCCGATTCAGTTGTTCCATTCGTCTCACCTCCTCGGCTATCTTAGCTTTTTCCACAAGCACAACAAATTCCCTCTCCCACTGTGGAGCTATCAAAACACGTAGATCATCCTTCAGGCCATCTTCAAATCAAACACACCGTTCATGTTCTGTGGCCACCATCCTCCGAGCATAATTGCTCAAGCGTAAGAATTTCGCTTCATATGCCGCCACCGACCTACTTTCCTGAACCAGATTTAGGAACGCTCTACGCTGCGCATCCACATAACTCGTTCCAATGTACTTGCTCTGGAATGCCGCTTTGAAGTAATCCTAGGTGATACGGTCAGCCATGGTACCATCCTTAAATGTAAGTGACCATTGATATGCTTCGTTCCGGAGAAGGGACACTACTCCTTTCAGCTTCTCTTCTCCCATGAAATTCAGATCATCCATTATGCACTCGACTGCCTCCAACCAATACTCAGTTGTACTAGGGGCTACACCGAAAATTCCCTTAAGCACTTTTATCCAATTGGCTCTAAGTCGCTCCGACACAAATTTTTGGGCTCTTGTGCCCATGCCTGTCCCAGCTACCCTCTCTAAAACCCTTAACATCACCTGAGATACCGCATCATCTCCAGTCGTCTGATCCTAAAATTTTGCCTCCACAGCTGGTGGCACTGGTACCTCATTCCCTGACTCGTGACCAGACCCTACGGGTTCTAACACAGTAATCCTGCCTCTACCTCGACCACGTACACCACGTCCTCTAGTGCTCATTCTACCGATTCACGTTTATCTGATTAGGAATTTTTATGAATTATTAGCTTCTTTCACTGATTAACCACGAACAATCTTATGGACAATAGTTTCAAGAGTAGTTCTTTCATATTCGAAACTATTCTACGGGTTTCAGTCTCAAGTCCGAATCTTCTAGTTCTAGAAACCACATACATTCAACCATTATACATCAGCATACAAGCAGCATCCATGAACTCACATTCATCACCTAGGGGTATTTTCAACATTTCACTACCTATGGGTATTTTCATAATTTTTATCCTACAAGGGTATTTTCGTAATTTTCCAAAATGGGGTATCTTGGTGATTTTACAAAATAGGGGTGTTTTGGTAATTTTTTAACTCGGGATATTTCGATAATTTTTGCAAACCAAGGGAATCTCAGTAATTTTTACAAACCAAGGGTATCTTGAGAAATTTTTCACAAATCAAGGTTATTTCGAAAATTTTACATAACTAGGAGTATTCTAGAAATTTTGCAAAATAACGTGGCTGGTCCCTTTCGGGTTTTAGTTATAAATTTTGGCCCGTCAATAAGTCCTCGTGGCTAAGGTGAACAGTCACTACGCACCAAGTAGGATTTCGGTGAAGAGGAGGTGAGCCGCTAGGGCCGCTTAAATACCAAGCTCTCCCTGGATTCAATCCTAGACATGCGTATGCCTGTTACCACACCCTAACCCTGTGACTTGTTCACAGACATGTTTTATAAAAAAAATTAAGTCTTATGGAATTTGAAGAATTGTTTAACATAAGCCTAGAGTCCATCAAGCTTTAATCATACTAGCCTACGTCCCTATGGAGCCCATCAAGCCCAACATGCATATCACATAATGAGTTTGGGATACTTACCTGCGTGGATCGGGTGCGGTAGACTCGAAGGCCATATCTCAACCGAATTTTTCTCAAACTTACATCACTTTTACAAATCACTACTGGACCCATTTCACAGCCTGAGTTTTGAACTGGGCTCTGATACCAAAAATGTAATACCCCAAAGCCGGCCCATACGTCATGACCAGATCTGGTATGCTACGGGTTGAATGTTGTAAACTTTGCCTTGAAGGATTTTGAAAATCTCAGTTTATTATAACCGATTAATCATTAATTGTGTAATTCTTGAATGAAACTTTAAGATTTGCGTGAATGTGTTTGAAAAGCCCATTTTCCTCTCGCTTTATAATTTAAGTTTTGAAAACATAAGTTTATAAAAATGTGACAGGATAATAATAAAGAAAATAACCTAAGTTATGGAGGCCTTATTACAAGAAAAATATCCCAAAATTAAAACTTAAAACATAACCGGAAAGAGTTTATGGAAATAATAGTCTTGATGGCCCTTCGAGTCTGACTCGACTCCCATGTCCACGATCTACTGCTCATCTGAAAAGTTGGGAAAAATAAAAGGGTGAGTCACCAAGACTCAGTGTGAAAATCCCAAAAACACATAAAAGCCTTGGGTCCACAAACACATTATGGGCCTTGGGCCATAACAATGGCAACAGAATATATTTTCATGCAACATGGCCCATCCCAAACCTAAGAGTCCATCCTCTACACACCCCCGTACCAACCATAACACCGTGGGGATTTCTACAATCAACCCTCCATCCGCTACACACTATATCCACAATGTGTCATCATCACAAAGACCGATCACTATGTGACATATGTGGCAAAGCCACCAATCGCTATATGACCTTAATAATATATCGACAGCTGCGCTGCCTATCATAAAGACCGATCACCATGTGACCTATGTGGCAAAGCCACTGATCGCCTTGTGACCTACTCCCTTCATCATATCAATCCCATCCCATACATACATACATGCAAGAATCAGAACATTAAACTATCTAAACAGATCACATACTTTCACATACTTCGATACACATAGAGAAGATTCTATGATTACGTACCTGGCATCCCTTGCCTACCCTTTTTGGGTATTACGACTGTTCATACAGCCTCTTTATTCGACTTTTAGCCTATAACATACATATAATACAGATTAACTAGTGTGATAGAGATCCACACACCTAATTACTGACAAGATGATACTGTCTAAGTCGGCACTATCAGTAGCCACTACGACTGCTAACAGTCTAAGGTTTTGTTCTTAAGTCGGTCCATAACCCGGTGGCCAATCTCGAACTACTGACACTGCTCACTTTTTAAACTTAGGGATTGGTTCAACAGATCCAATCCTCTCCTTCGCCTAATCGATATTTGATTCCATCAAATGACCTTATCAGTTGCTACCATCATAACATATGGTTAAGATCACATTTACGATAGCAAATCTAACGGAAATCCAAAGAGAACCCCTTACCTTGAAATCCCGAAAAGAGAGATATATGAGATTCAGAAACTAACGATTCTAGCTTTTAGATCTATGTAATCTTCTTCACTTCTTAAATGTTTCCCAACACGTAAAAAGATAAGAAGTATTAGTCTAATTGACAGCCTTAACAAACCAAGTGGCCATTCGGCCTTAGCCCCTAAAAATCGAAAGAGATCTTAAGGAATAACAAGAGTCGACACTTACCTCAATATGGGGGTTTCGACTAACTCTTGAGAGAAGATTATGGCTTTTTGTGAAAATCAAAAAGAGAAGATGATTCAAAGAAATCTATGGAGATTTTGGCTTTTAAAGAAGAAATCGGCAAGAAGATTTTGTCTTTAACTGAAGAAGTCGGCAGGAAGAAAAAGAAAGAAAAAGAATGGACACTAGGGTATTCGGCTATAGCAGAAAAGAAGATGAAGAAGAAGATGGAACTTTAGGAGTTTTTAGCTTTTTGAGAAAGGAAACAACCAAGAGAAGAGAATGAGAATAAATGCCGAAATTAAGAAGTACCCTATTTCTTTAATCAAATTTTTGGCACACACACTAATCAAAAGCCGGAATTGCCCTCTTTTTAAAACTAAAACTAATTAATTAACAAGGGAAATTTTGGTACCCCCCTTTTAGCCTCATCAAAACCGATTTCCTCCTTCCCCTAGAGTTGGAAATTCGACCACTATTGTGACCAGCAGATCAGATCCTAAATTTCCTCCCTTTATCTGCCATATTATCTTTATTACCCACTCAAATAAATCCTCCTATATTTAAGCGTTGTTGCCGTCCAACTCTAACTAATTAATTACCGAACTTTAGCTAACTTTAATTAAAAGAATTGGGCTTCATGTAACTTGAATGTAGGCCTCCTCAGTTGACGCCACCTCCTTGCTCTCTAAGTGGCGTCGCTTTGCCACTGGGCCACAAGCCCACTTTGTATTTAAAACACAGATAACATCTTTTAAGCCCATTCGGACCCCTAACACTCTCATTAAACATAACCACACATTAAACGCATTGGCCCATTAATTCAGGATGTTACACTCATACGAGCCTACGAAGCTTAAAACATGCATTCATGGTGGTTCAAGACTAAACCAATAACTTTAGAAACTTTAGATCACTTAGAGAATTTTCGCAAAAATAGGGGACACACGCCTGTGTGGCCCGGCCGTGTGGACATTCGAAATGGGAGCACATGGCTGTGTCCCAACCTGTGTCTGACCCCGTGTAACTCTATGACTTGGGTCATATGGCCAACACACACGCCCGTTTGACTAGCCCATGTGCCCTAAAAATGGCCATACACGCCCGTGTACAGGTTGTGTGCTAGTCCGTGTCAAACCTGTAGGGTATACTGGCTTATGCCACACAGCCAAGTCACACACCCGTGTGTGAGGCCGTGTGAAGCATACTGACTTGGTTTCTAATTCAACACCAGGGGACACACGGTCATGTACATGACCGTGTGTCACACATGGTTGAGACACACGCCGTGTCTCTACCCGTGTGGAAAAAAATAGGCTATTTACCAAGCCATCTTGCCACCCAAATTTTGTACACACCTATACCACTAAAATGGCACATAATCAACCATATATGGGCATCCAATTCAAGCACAACTAAGACCAAAACATGCCAATTCAAACCATACGAGTTTTACAAAATACCTAATTTGTCACTTTCAATTGTGCACAACTTTACCTAAAACCACATGTATATTATAACTCTTAATGCACTCATATGGTACTCAATATACCAATCCACCATAAGGCATACACTAAACAATTTGTTACCTTCACTACCATATCTCATCTAGGCATTTAATAAGTAAATATAAACCTCATCACCAAAGAGCATTAACATATATATATATATATATATATATATATATACATCACCATATTTGCCAAAATAAGCCAAATTACAGGGCAATACACAAATTCAAATCAACCAAAATAAGCCAACTCAAATGGTTACATCCAACACCAAATACATATCAAAATGATCGAACTTCTATACATACCATATGACCAAAAACTTAGTTTCAAAAGTACCAAAGTAGTAGTTGGATAGTGTGACGAAGTCTCCAACGATCCCTGAATCCGAGCTAGCTTTGAAATTCCTATAAAACATGGTAAAATAAACAAATTAAGCTTTATAGCTTAGTAAGCATTACTACAAAACATGGTAAAATAAACAAAGTAAGCTTTATAGCTTAGTAAGCTCGTATGAAATTAATAAGCAAAACTTACTATTTAATTTCTATTCAAAATATGCATAAACTTACCACAAAATATATAAATCAAAATGTTAACTTATAGTTAATCATCTAGTTAACCATGAACTTAAACCTTTCATATGATCAATGCACACTCAGATTCGGTACTTACCTGTACCAATACGTATCTATTCTCAGCAATTGATATCTTTGAAATACCTGTTGAACCATTTGGAATAAAAGTCGGATACTTGGGAGTCTCGCACCCTAAGTGCCAATATCATGGCCCAAAGCCAACTAAATGAATCTCGTACCCGAAGTGCCAATATCATGGCCCGCAACCAACTTAATGTATCTCACACCCGAAGTGCTAATATCATGGCCTGAAGCCAACTAAATGTATCCCCTAATGACATGTCATTCGTATCCTAACCTATTCCTAAGGTTCAACTAGGATTTCCAATGCCGATTCTTTGTCGAATGTGTCGACAACATCATAATTCACAATTTATACAATATCGAAGCATTTAAAACATAAATATAATAATTCTTACTATACACAAACTTACCTTGAACGCTAAAACGACGAAATAGGTCGATTAGTCGAGTACTTTGTTTTTCCCCCGATCTAGATCCAAATTTCATTTCGCTTGATCTATACAATACCAAAATTAGCTTACTCAATAATCTCTCTATTCAATTTAATCCATATCACACTTTAAATCACTTTTACACATTTGCCCTTAATGTTCACATTTTTACAATTTAGTCTTTATTTCATAAAATAAAAATTCATGTAATTTAATACCAACCCATGATAGCCAAATTTAAATTAGGTCCCTAGCAACCCAAATTTTTCATTTATTTCAAAATTTAACCACCAAATTTCAACATTTCACAAATTAATCCCTAATTTGCATTTTCACTAAAAATCACTTAACAAAACTTGTATAACTATCATAAAACATTCATAATATATCATCAAACATCAAAACACACCTGTATTCATCAATGGAAAAACCCTAAATCTTTAAAAAAATTTCAAAATAGTCCCTGGGCTAGCTAGATTAAGCTGCAACGATCTCAAAAACATAGAAATCATTAAAAAGGGGACAAAATCATACCTAAATGCAAGGAATGAAGATAGCCAAATATGGGAGCTTAAAATGGCTTCTTTTGCACCCTAGTTTGGTTGGAGAAGATGACAAGAATATAAAATTGTTTTGTTTTATTTATTATAAGTTAATTACTAATTTACCAATATAACCTTAATTAATCACACTAATTTCAACTATACCAATCTCATAATTGTCCACTAACTTAATAATGGTCTAATTACCACTTAAGGACCTCCACTATTTAATTTCATAGCCATTTAGTACTTTAAGCTTATAGAACTCCAATTTTTCACTTTATTCGATTTAGTCCTTTTTATCAAATTAAGCATTTAACCAATAAAATTTCTTAACAAAAATTTCACACAGGCATATTACCATACTGTCAACATTAAAATAATAATAAAATAAATATTTTGACTTTTAATTTTTGGTCCCGAAACTACTGTTCTGATTTGACTAAAAATGAGCCGTTATAGAAAGCCACCATGGGAAGCCTTCAGGAGAAACCGCAGATAGCCTCCTACATTCAGTAGTTTACTATTCACATTGTGAAATGGTCATGGATAGCCCCCCTCGGCTACTCTTTCTTACCCTTCTCTTTATTGTTAAATTATTGTTTTCTATGTCAGGAGACAAGATTGCATCTCATCTTTATATTTTTACTTTAATATGACATGACTTAATTTTGTTTATTATTAATGGATATGAATCTTGATTTGAGTTAATTAGATTTTTTTTCTTGAATATCCTGTACAAATTATTATTTCATTCATTTAGGCTTAAAGCATGTTTATACTTGTGAATGTATGGACAACATTTGTAAGTTATTGAATTAACTGTTTAATCTGGGAAGAGGTAATAGTTAATAGACATAAAACTAAATGGTTCATAGCATGTCGATTTCAGAAGATAATTGTTGTATGCATAAACTGTGTAAATGCCCAGAAGGGTGCTTTCTAAGTTAGTTTTCTTTTTATGTAGGGATATGCTAATTAACTTAGGAACATAATAGGACTTCAAGAGAAGCCTATGTTTTTATTAAAATAGGTTTAATGAATTTTCATATTGCAACAAATCTTTCGTAATATTATTTTTATGACTACTAATGAACTCTTGTAAAGTGAAATATTTTATTTTGAGTTTATTCATGTTGTGTTAAATTATTCCTTGTGTTTATTTCCTATTGTGTTCATTTTCTACAATGTATGTTATTTTGTTTTATGGGTATTTGAATATTGATTTCATCCTTTAATTTAAATTGTGACTTTTCATCAACAATATTATTCTTTATCTTGTTTAACCAAATTGATTAAAAATTAACTTTGCAAATAATTTCCACACAGCCCTTGTGGAATTGATACTCTTTTACTTACTAATTATTTGTACGACTATGTATGCTTGCTCGTAATCACGTGACACAAGATTTTGGCATTGTTGCCAAGGACCTAATTTGTCATTATTTTTTAAGATAATTATTTTGCAATTTGGTTTAAATTTATTTTATTTTATATTTATTTTTTTTATTTTCAGGTGATTATGTATCCTCTACGATAAAATCAAAACCAAAGATCTTTTTCCAACACTTATAATCCGATCATTGTTGTTGATGACAGAAATTGCCCTATCTGACAATATGTTGTGCCTTTATTCAATAGACTCAATCCAAAAATTGAAAGGCCCGAAATTGAGGCTCTTCAGCTCGAATTATAGCTGGCTAAGTTCCAAATGTTGCAAATGTTGGGCCAATTTAATGGAAAGCCTACCGAAGATCCACATCTACGCCTCCATTTATTCATGAAAGTAAGTGATTCATTCAAGCTAGCCGAAGTGACTGAAGACACTTTGAGGTTAAAGTTATTCCTATTCTCACTTAAAGAAAGAGTGTGATCATGGTTGAATTCCTTACCACCTAATTCGATATCAACATGGCAAGAATTGCTGAGAAATTCTTGATGAAGTAGTTTCCACCAAGTAAAAATGTCAAGCTCAGAAATGAAATTGCTACATTTTAGAAACTTGACTATGAATCTCTTTATGATGCATGGGAGCGATTCAAGGAGTTGTTACTGAAATGTGGCCATCATTGCATTCCTCATTGTATTTAGTTGGAGACTTTTTACAATGGTCTCAATGTAACACCCCGAAATAGGGCCTAAATGGAACAGTGGTGCGAAACCACGAATCCGAGATAGAAAACTTTATTTTGATTAATTTTTATGATTTATTAATTGATTGGATGCATGTGTTAGAGTATTGATAGAAAACTTTATGAAATTCTTGTCTAATTTGCTTATTAGGGTTAAATTGTAAAAGTTGATAAATGAAAGTTCTAGATACTAAAGGATTTAATTGAAGAGCAAAATTGAAGTAGAGGTCCTTAAATGGTAATTATACCATTAGGCTTTCATGGACAAAAATGGACAAATATAGGTAGAAAGAACCAAAGTTTTTAATGAAGGGTAATTTAGTCATTTCGTAATAAACAGAAATTAAAAGAGAAAAAGATGGCAAAATATGCTCATTGTAACATCCTGGAAAGGGCCTATGCATTTGCGGTTTAATTGTACGAAGTGACATGTTTTATGTACTAGGAATAAATTTTGAACATTTCTGGAAACCCAGAAATGAATGGAAATGATTTGGAAATGAACATTTTTGGAAACCTGAAAATATATAGAAATGTTAAGTTTAAAAATGGAAAGTGAACATTTTTAGGAAATGTAAGGAAATGTCAAGTTTACAGAGCCGAACGAAAATTTTTGGAAACTTAGAAATGACTTAGAAATGTCAAGTTTTAAAGTTTAAAAGAGGAAATTAAGGCAAGGCGGCCTTAAAAGAAAAAGTTTGTGAAATTTGACACACAATCGGGCTTGGAAAAGTGGCCTGAAGATGTCACTTAGGGCCTCTGAAAATGGCGCCACATGCAAGGTGTTGGGCCTGGGTTCGAGTCACTTGGGAAGCAAATAAAAGGAGTTTTATTTTTGCTTCCAGAAGCAGAGGAGTGGACGGCAAGGCTTGTAACACCCCAAACCCGGCCCACAAGTCATGATCGGATTTGGTATGTCATCATGAAAATGTTTGAAAAACCTTTTGACTTTAGATTAAAACTTGAAAATTTCGTTAACTTTTGAAAACTATGTCCATTAAAATTTTGGATGGTATTTGAAAATTTCAATAAAAAAAACATTATTAGAAGTTGTTGTAATATAAATCATTTGTGAAAATATTTCTAAGTATAATATAAACTTCAACAATCATAAATAGAGTACATTAAATAAAAGTGGCCCTTATTACATCGAATAAAATCCCAAAATACTGATAAGATAAAAATCATTAATAATCAACTAAAACTAGTAAAACATCTACTGCATGAAAATCTGCTTCTGCATGGCCACCTTTGTATCCACTCCAACCCGGTCCATTAATCATGAATCACCGCGATGTTTAAAAGTTGGGTGAGTCACATGACTCAAGGTGTAATTAACCACCGAATTCCACATAATAACCCATGCATCGATATCGTATATCATATTCGTGACGTATCACATTCGGGCTTGGCCCATACTCATACATTTTTCAATAACCGTAATTAGTCACATACCTCCACATACTGGGCTTAGCCCATTTCTTATTCAAGTCCACAAATACATGTATTCACATACCACAATTATGCAATAATGAAACCCGACCCAAGCCTAAGGTCCGTCCTCTACACACCCCTTATCCAAATTACCACACACCGTGGGATTATTAAATCACCCTCTCCTTTTAACTCCACGCAATTAAGCACAAAATCCACAACGCGACCTCGGTCGGCGCTAATCCACGATGTAGCCGTAGCTAACACCAAAATTACGATGGGACACACAACACTCATCAATCCACGATATGGCACATAGCCTATATCAATCACGATGAGGCACATAGCCACTCATCAACCACGCATCAAGTACACCTGCACCTTCTTTTCATAACCTACCCATGCACATGCCACATAAAATATAATCATGATAATGCATGCACATGCTTATTAATATCCTCAAGCATACTCATATACAAGCAAGTAATCACATTTCCATAGGTTCGGTACTAACCTGATCATCGCTATACCTCTAATGGTATTTATGTCACATTCATCATCGCATTGTTAGTAAACACATTATACACATAAAACCCGTAAATGAGGGCTAGCTACACACCTTATAACCTGAAGCTCTAAACCCTCGATCCCGACGCTATCGTTTAGCGAGATTACAGCTATCTGCCTATAGTTTTCTCCAAAATCACAATTGGTTAGCACCTAAGACCCCTAAAATGGCCTATGGCAGAATACCACAAGCCCCTTACCTTACTTATCGAAATCTCGAAAAACCGCACTTGCCCTTGAACTGTCGTAATCCCTGTCACACAACTATTAGAATCGGCTACTAAAAAAATAAACAACCATGAATATGGCCCCCCTTGGCCGAATACCTACCACCACTTACCAACCGATTTCTCAAGGTTGGAGACTTCGCTTGGCTATTTCCACAATCCCGGAGCCTACAACAAATCGGTTCAAAAGGGTAAATAACACCTTTGCTATCAAATGCCGAAATCGGCTCTTACCCTTGAAAAAGTTGACAAAGAAAAGAGAGAGGGAGAAAATAGGCATTCGGCTAACAACTTACCTTCTCCAAACAATTGAGAAAGAACCCAAAGAGATCCACACCACACCTAATATTCGGCCAAGGTAAAAACTTAATAGAAGAGGAGAAGTTTCGGCAACAAAAGGGAGATTCGGCTAGAGTTTTGAAGATAGAAACAAAAGAAATATGGTTCAAGGGAAAATCAACAATGGGAGATTAGAAGTGAGAGGGAAAGATTCGGCTTACAAGGTGATGGAAGAAATCAAAAGAGATGGGAGGGTGAATGTTAATATTAGGCCACCAATTAAAATGACAAAAAGAAGAGGGGATGTTTAGAAGGGTAAAGTTTCGGCTACCAATGCAAATGAAGAGAGAACAAGGCAAATTTTGGCAAGATATAGATTGCTTGGGGGGTTTTCGGTTTCAAGAATTAAGAAGAGAAGATGGTCACCTGAAGATTCGGCTAGCTACTAAAGCACCAAGAATGAATTTTGGCTTGACTCAAAGTGACCGAAAATGTTCTCTAGGCTCCCAAAGAAATTCGGCAAAGAGAACTAAATGGAAAAAGATAGCCAAAAGGTGAGCACCCCCTATAAACACTTCTAAATTTCGGCACACACCTACACTTGCCTCAACAAAACCGAAAGTAGCCACCAAGAGAGTCCCTTGGCTGGCCACTACCCCTTCTCTTCTCAATCCCTTTTTCTGCTCCTAGATTTCCTCTTCTCAATCCATTCGAAATAGTTTGAATGGTTCAACAATTATCTCCCCTCATTCAAAATAAAATAATAATTATCCTACATTAATCTAAATAACTAAATAGATAAATAAATCAAAACATTATCCTCATCCAATTAAAAGTCTTATAGCCGTCCAACACCTTCAAATCGGCTGCCAAAAAGAATAATAAAAATTAAACTCCAACCGCAACTCCCTTGGTTCGAACCTAGAACCTCCCTGCTGCACATCTCTCCTCCAACACCCCAGGCCACTCGGCCACATTGAATTTCATGACATAAATCCCCAACATTTAATTATAAGACCTCCCTGCTTCAAATTTCATCACCACATTCCTAAAATAAAACAAGCAAAATGTCGCTCCACCACTCGAACCTGCGCCCATCTTCACCTTTAGCTCCTTAGTGGCGCACTAAGCCAATTGTGCCAAGGTGCTGCTTGTGTCATAGACTCGCCCTAGCTCCTTTTAAGGCCTCCTTCCTTTAACGCCAAAACCCAAAACTTAAAACCACTTTGTCGCCTCCTTGATTCAACATGAGACCTCAAGTCGTCACCTTCCCAAGGCCCCAAGTAGCGCCTCCATGCCACTCCACCAAAGACATTCTTGTGTCATAACCTTCCAAATAATTCTCTTAAGACCTCTAAAGCCTAGCTCCCCTTCTTAACACAAATATCAAAATTTCCTAAGTCATCCCTTGCCTTCTAGGGTTCTCCAAACCCCTTAAAATCCATCCAACTTTACCATAAGCCTGCTAAACAATCGTGTTATGCTCCAAACGCATAACCCCTAGACCAGGATGTTACAATTCTACCTCCCTTAAAAATAATTTCATCCCCGAAATTACTTACTACTCTACGCCTCTACTGCGCACTCTGATTTAAACAAATCTATCCTGCCTTCTAGACACAGTCTTAAGGTTCACATCCAAAGTTCCTATACTTCACTAGCCATACTAGAACGAACTAAACTTCACATCAACAAAACAATAAAGAGTGTCCAAAGAACGTACCTGATATCAAGTCCTTAGCTGACTCGCATCTGATCCTCTGCCGGTACCATTTCCTCCATGGCTCAAACCTCTACCTCGCGTTGCCTGAGGACAGTTCTTAACCAAATGGGCCTTTGACCCACACCGAAAACATTTCTTACTATTTCCCCAACATTCTCCTAAATGAGTTCTCCCACACTTAACACATGAGTGATTCCGATCAGTTGGTACAAGTGCACGTACAGAATTCTCGATCCTTGGTCTTTTCTGGACATTACCAAACGATGCTGATGGTCCAAAACTTCTCTTATTCTCGTTCCTACTCTTCTCTCGGTTTTCTCTTATAGTCTTCTTAACCTCTTCAGCGATCCGAGCTTTCTCCACCAGAATGGCAAATCCCTTTCTCTCTGCGGAGCGATCAACTCCCACAACCCATCTCGTAGCCCATTTTCAAATAGAACATACCTTTCATAATCAGTAGCCACGATTCCTTTGGCGTACTAACTTAGTCGCACAAACTCAGCTTCATAGTTCGCTATCGACTTATTCCCTTGTACTAGATTTAGAAACGCTTTCCTTTGCGAGTCCAAATAACTGGCTCCTACGTACTTTCCTTCAAACTTGGCCTTAAAGTAATCCCAATCCAGTCGATCTACCGGTACACCTTGTTTGACAGTGAGCCACCAACGATAAGCTTCGTCGCGAAGTAATGAAACAGCACCTTTCAGCTTTTCTTCATTGGTATAGTCCAAATCGTCCATGAATCTTTCGACTGCTTCCAACCAATATTTCGCTACGTTTAGAGCTACTCCTAACACTCCTCTAAAGATCTCAGCTCCGTTCGATCTAAGCCTTTTCGATACTGACTTTCGAGTTTCATTTCCCCTACCAACTCCTGCTACTCGTTCTAGCACTCATAACATGGCCCGTGATACTGCATCATCTTCTCCTATCTGATCTTGCTCCTCCATGCCCACTGCTGGCGGCGGCACTTCACTTTCTGACCCATGGCCAGACCCTACCGGTTTCGATGCTGCCATTCTACCTCTACCACGTCCCCTAGAACTCATCTCTATCATCGTGATTTAATCTGATTAAGAAGTTTTATGCATTAGTATTTGTTCCACTATTTAACCGCGAACAATTTTATGAAAAGAGGTTCTAGAAGTAATTCTTTCGATTATACCAAGGTTTCAGTTCAAATTCGCTATTCTAATTCAGAAAATCACATTCACATTCATCAATAGAGCCACCTTCATTTCACAATGAAGCTACATTCCTTCCTCAATAGAGGCACATTCAGTGGTATCTATCACACACATCATTGTTCGGACATTTCTTCCTGTTTCTACCCCAGGGGTATTTTCGTCATTTTCTTATAGGGGTATTTCGGTAATAAATCAAAGCGATTCTGAAAACTTTAATAATTCAGGATCTTTTTTTTTTAAAAAATTCCCAAAACTGAAAAGTATTTTTTGAAATTTTCGCAAATTGAAGGTATAACAGGATTTTGAAAACCAAGGGTATTTTGGTAATTTTATCAGTAGGGGTATTTCAGTAATTTTGTAAATCGAGAAAATGTCTTTCAAAATTAAATTTAGGGTTTACAAACCGAAGGGGTAAATTTGAAAATTTTACAACTAATAATTTTTAAAACAGTAAAGCTAGTCCCTTTTGGGTTTTAATAATTGGTTTAGCCTATGAACAAGTCCTCTTGGTTAAGGTGAACCGTAGCTACGCACCAGGTAGGTTTCGAGTAAAGAGGAGGTGAGTCGCTAGGAGTGCTTAAATACCAAGCTCTTACTGAATACCACTCCTAGACATGCGTACCAGGGTTGCCACACCTTAACTCGGCGACTTGCTTCACAAGTTGGTTTAATAATCCTTAAGTCTTATGCATATGTTTGGGTAGACTAGTCCTAGGGTCCAAAAAGCCCTAATATTCTAATCTATGAGCCCAAACTAAGCCCATAATAATTCACATCAACAAATCACTTCAATAGTTTAGAAGTACTTACCTGGTGGACTTCGGGCCGGAGGTACAGGTGCCATGCAAGAATAACCTGAAAACTTTTCATAAAAGCCCATATTTTCGAAAAAAGCCCATCTTGAAAATGTTTTTGGGCCCAAACCCTCAAAGCCGAGTTTTGAACCGGGTTCTCTGATACCAATTTGTAACACCCCAAACCCAGCCCACAAGTCCTGACCGGATTTGGTATGTCACTGCGGAAAATGTTTGAAAAACCTTTTTGACTTTAGATTAAAACTTGAAAATTCTGTTAACTTTTTGAAAACTATGTCCATTAAAATTGTTGGATGGTATTTGAAAATTTCCGAATAAAAAAAAACATTATTAGAAGTTGTTGTAATATAAATCATTTGTGAAAATATTTCTAAGTATAATATAAACTTCAACAATCATAAATAGAGTACTTTAAATAAAAGTGGCCCTTATTACATCGAATAAAATCCCAAAATACTGATAAGATAAAAATCATTAATAATCAACTAAAACTAGTAAAACATCTACTGCATGAAAATCTGCTTCTGCATGGCCACCTTTGTATCCACTCCAACCCGGTCCATTAATCACGAATCACCTGCGATGTTTAAAAAGTTGGGTGAGTCACACAGACTCAGTGTGTAATTAACCACTGAATTCCACATAATAACCCATGCATTAGATATCGTATATCATATTCAGAACGTATCACATTCTGGGCTTGGCCCATACTCATACATTTTTCGAATAACCGGGTAATTAGTCACATACCCTCCACATACTGGGCTTAGCCCATTTCTTATTCAAGTCCACAGTCACATGTATTCACATACCACAATTATGCAATAATGAAACCCGACCCAAGCCTAGGGTCCGTCCTCTACACACCCCCTTATCCAGCCTACCACACACCAGGGGATTATTAAATCATCCTCTCCTTTTAACTACACGTGCAATTAAGCACAAAATCCACAACGCGACCTCAGTCAGCGCCAATCCACGATGTAGCCGTAGCTAACACCAAAATTACGATGGGACACACAACACTCATCAATCCACGATATGGTACATAGACTATATCAATCACGATGAGGCACATAGCCACTCATCAACCACGCATCAAGTACACCCGCATCTTCTTTTCATAACCCACCCATGCACATGCCACATAAAATATAATCATGATAATGCATGCACATGCTTATTAATATCCACAAGCATACTCATATACAAGGAAGTAATCACATTTCCACGTGTTCTAGATTAACTCGATCATCGCTATACCTCTAAGGGTATTTATGTCACATTCATCACTGCATTGTTAGTAAACACATTATACACATAAAACCCAAAAACAGTAGGCTAGCTACACACCTTATAACCTGAAGCTCTAAACCCTCGATCCTGACGCTATCATTTAGCGAGACTACAGCTATCTACCTATAGTTTTCTCCCGCTGGCCCACACCCCGGTGGCCTATCTCGAACCGCCGAGACAGCTCTTTTCTTAAACTTTGGGATAGGGACTTTCCCTTGTCCTCCTTGACTGGTATTGGCCTCCATCAAAACGCTTAATCAGAACACTTTGTTAATCGACAAGTACAAGATCTTAAACGAAAAAGAACCATAACTTAACATCCTTACCGAAAGATCTTAAATCCTGAAGGCTTGTTTACTTCTGTCGACTAGCCCCTAAACCTCCAAAATCACAATTGGTTAGCACCTAAGACCCCTAAAATGGCCTATGGCCGAATACCACAAGCCCCTTACCTTACTTATCGAAATCCCGAAAAATTGCACTTGCCATTGAACTATCGTAATCCCTGTCACACAACTATTAGAATCGGCTACTAAAAAAATAAACAACTATGAATATGGCCCCCCTTGGCCGAATACCTACCACCACTTACCAACCGATTTCTCAAGGTTGGAGACTTCGCTTGGCTATTTCCACAATCCCGGAGCCCTACAACAAATCGGTTCAAAAGGGTAAATAACACCTTTGCTATCAAATGCTGAAATCGGCTCTTACCCTTGAAAAAGTTGACAAAGAAAAGAGAGATGGAGAAAATAGGCATTCGGCTAACCACTTACCTTCTCCAAACGATTGAGAAAGAACCCAAAGAGATCCACACCACACCTAATATTCGGCCAAGGTAAAAACTTAATAGAAGAGGAGAAGTTTCGGTAACAAAAGGGAGATTCGGCTAGAGTTTTGAAGATAGAAACAAAAGAAATATGGTTCAAGGGAAAATCAGCAATGGGAGATTAGAAGTGAGAGGGAAAGATTCGGCTTACAAGGTGATGGAAGAAATCAAAAGAGATGGGAGGGTGAATGTTGATATTAGGCCACCAATTGAAATGACAAAAAGAAGAGGGGATGTTTAGAAGGGTAAAGTTTCGGCTACCAATGCAAATGAAAATAGAACAAGGCAAATTTTGGCAAGATATAGATTGCTTGGGGGGTTTTCGGTTTCAAGAAGAAAGAAGAGAAGATGGTCACCAGAAGATTTGGCTAGCTACTAAAGCACCAAGAATAAATTTCGGCTTGACTCAAAGTGACCGAAAATGTTCTCTAGGCTCCCAAAGAAATTCGGCAAAGAGAACTAAATGGAAAAAAGATAGCCAAAAGGTGAGCACCCCCTATAAACACTTCTAAATTTCGACACACACCTACACTTGCCTCAACAAAACCGAAAGTAGCCACCAAGAGAGTCCCTTGGCCGGCCACTACCCCTTCTCTTCTCAATCCCTTTTTCTGCTCCTAGATTTCCTCTTCTCAATCCATTCAAAATAGTTTGAATGGTTCAACAATTATCTCCCCTCATTCAAAATAAAATAATAATTATCCTACATTAATCTAAATAACTAAATAGATAAATAAATCAAAACATTATCCTCATCCAATTAAAAGTCTTATAGCCATCCAACACCTTCAAATCGGCTGCCAAAAAGAATAATAAAAATTAAACTCCAACCGTAACTCCCTTAGTTCGAACCTGGACCCTCCCTGCTGCACATCTCTCCTCCAACACCCCAGGCCACTCGGCCACATTGAATTTCATGACATAAATCCCCAACATTTAATTATAAGACCTCCCTGCTTCAGCCCATCACCGCATTCCTAAAAATAAAACAAGCAAAATGCTGCTCCAGCCACTCGAACCTGCGCCCATCTTCACCTTCAGCTCCTTAGTGGCGCACCAAGCCAATTGTGCCAAGGTGCTGCTTGTGTCATAGACTCGCCCTAGCTCCTTTTAAGGCCTCCTTCCTTTTAACGCCAAAACCCAAAACTTAAAACCACTTTGCTGCCTCCTTGATTCGAACATGAGACCTCAAGTCGTCACCTTCCCAAAGCCCCCAAGTAGCGCCTCCATGCCACTCCACCAAAGACATTCTTGTGTCATAACCTTCCAAATAATTCTCTTAAGACCTCTAAAGCCAAGCTCCCCCTTCTTAACACAAATATCAAAAATTTCCTAAGTCATCCCTTGCCTTCTAGGGTTCTCCAAACCCCTTAAAATCCATCCAACTTTACCATAAGCCTGCTAACCACTCGTGTTATGCTCCAAACGCATAACCCCTAGACCAGAATGTTATAAGGCTTCTAGAAAAAGGGAGTTTTATTCCCTTTAAATTTCGACAAGTAATGGGATAAATAAGGATTTAAATTGGATTTTTTTAAGAGATAATAGATGGATAAATATGGATTTATTTCTTTTATTTTGATAGATAAGGAAGAGATAAAAGAAGATTATTATTAGTATTATTTTTATTAATAGATAAGAGATAATAAAGGATATTTCTTTAATTATTTTAAATTAAAGAGATAAAGCTATCAAATAAAGAAGAGTGGTGGCCAAGTGAGGGATTCGAGTAGTAGTTCGCTATAAAAGGGGAAAATAGGGCTACTCATCAATTTGTTCTTCCTTCTCTCTCTCTCTTGAAAATTCCTAAGACATTCCCTCTCTCTCAAATTTTCCTAGCCAATTCTCTCTTTCTCTGCTATTTTGTTAAAACCAAAACCCTAGGAAAGCAAGCCAATCTCTTCATCTTTCTTTTCTTCCTATTTCTCCTTACCAATCTATTCAAAAGTCGAATCTTGGAAAGGCTTCAAGCATAGGTGTCTTGTCGATTTCTTCAAAGGTAAGAGCAAGTTTGGTTTCCATTCTTTTCTTTTAGATTAGCCGAGAGATAATCTAACCCCATACATATTTTGGTTGCTGAATATGGAAGGATCTTTCGGGATTATCAGAGTAGTCAACTAAAAGGAGGAGTATTCGGGATTTCTAAGATTAAGGTAAGACATGTAAATATTCGGCCAAAGGCCTTGATTTATGATTTGATGATTAAGATAAAGTCTAACGTAAGGTTTTAAGGATTTCAACATTCCTAGGGAAACAAGGAACAGTTTCGGGATTTGTTGGTGATCCAACCGGCAACAAGGTAAGAATACTAATCCTACTAGGATTTGGAATTTTGTCCGAATGGCTTTTTATTAAGGTAAAAAGTGATTAATCAATTGTAGGAACTTGAGATCTAAGGCAGTAGATCAGATCTTGGGATCTCAAGGAATCTGTTAAGTGAATCAGGTGTGTACCCCACACTATTTCATAATACGTTTTATGGCTGTGTTAAATAATATATGTGATATTAAGAATATGAAAGTGGCTAAGGTACCATGATATGGTACTAAGTACTCAGGTACGTTTCCTACTTCTACTAGGAATATGAAAAATGTTATTCGTAACATGAGAATATGATAAGAATGTGAACTTGGGCATGTAATTGCATAATATGTTAGGGGCATATGGGTTTGTTTGAAAGGGGAAGTGAAAAGTGGTGACCTAAGACCACAGTAATCTGAAAGTGGTGACCTAAGACCACAGTATCTCGATCTGACCGTGACCACTAATGACCTAAGACCGCAATTTGGAGTGTAGCGGAAGGAGGGTTGACTTAGTAGTCCCACTTGTGGTGACCAAGTGCACGGGGTGTGTAGCGGATGGGCAATTAGGATTGGGTTTGGGAATGCATCATAACTTGAATTTTATGTTTTGAATGTGTAATTATTGTATGCCCGATTCTATTATGATTTAGTGTCATGTACACATTGAGTCTGCTTTGACTCACCCCTTGTAGGGACCATGTTCCGTGATGAACAAGTGATGGACCGGACTAAAGATTTGTGGTGGCCATGCTCAACATGAAGTTTATATTTTATGGACTCTTGAATTTATTTTAGCACTTTGAAATATTTTGGAAACTATTTGATGTAATAAGGCCATATGGCCATGATGAACGTTTTTTTTTATTTCTACTTATTGTTTTATTGTGTTACAAATTTTGATTAGGTTAAAGACTAAGTATTTTATTTTAAAATATATTCGATATGTTTATTACTTAAAATTAAAAAAAAGGGTTTTATAATATAAAAATCCAGTTTGTTTTCAATACAAGCCCAACCCAAACAATATTTTTTTAAAATCACACAAGTTTTTCTCTAAGTAACAAAAGAATTTGAAAACCGGTTTACTTGAGGAACATACCAAATCTGGTCAAAGCTCGTGGGCCGGGTTTGGGGTGTTACACTCATCTTCTTCCTTAGGATGAAACTTCAAGGGGGGGACTCCATATCTAGGGTTTCCAAGCTTCCAAGCTCCATAGTAAGTCAATCCAAGCCGCGTTTTTCATGTTCTTTACGTTTTTGGAATCCCGGTAACTTGGTTTAGCTTATTCTAGCAATAATTTAACTTAGGGTTCATATTTGGAAAAATACATATATGTGAAATGTGTTTATTTTGATGTTTTATGATAGAATATGAAGGCTGAAATTATGTTAAACAACTTTTGCTAAGTGATTTTACGTAAAAACGAGTAAAATAACATAATCGATAAAAATATCTAATGGTCATAAGTACATGTTAGAGTGAGAATTTGATGTTTCCATAGAAGGGAAAAATGTTCATAACGTCCTAAAATGTAAGAAAATAGGATGAAGTTTAATTTTCGAGCCTAGGGGCAAAATTGTAATTTTGTAAAAGTTAGGGGCAAAAACGTAATTTTGCCATAATGTGATTTTGGATTGAATTAAATAATGTAAATGTTAAATAAGCTAAATGTGTTATTATAGATTGAGAAGAATGTAGAATCGATCTTGAACGAGGGAAAGGAAAAGTTAAGGACTAAATTACAAATTTTGCCATATTTTGCACCAAGGTAAGTAGTATGTAAATAATTCATTATTTTTATTGATGTTTTATATTTCAGCATGTTTAATGTATTGTATCTGATTTTTGGATCATAATTGACTATTGAAAGAATGAAATAAAGTGTTAAAAAGTGAGTTATTTCCCGTTTGAACCTTCGGAATCGAAAGATGTAATTGGCATGTAGCTAGGTCACATGAGTGGTACTAAGTGTAGGCCACTATGGCACAAGAGAGCTACAAGAGATTTTGTATATGTAGCTAGGTCACATGTGTAATACTGAGACTACACCATGTGTACAAGAAAGCTATATGTAGCTAGGTCACATGTGTGGTATATGGAGTGAGCCACTATGTGTACAAGAGAGCTACGAGAAGGCTAGGTCATATGAGTGGTGCTAAGTGAAGGCCACCATATGTACAACAGAGCTAGAATTGTAAGTACAATCGAGCTAGGTCACATGAGTGGTACTCATTGTAGGCCACTATGTGTACAAGAGAGCTTCGATTTCAAAGGTAGGTTGTGTGCGAAACCACCGCATATTCGTTATTATTCCGAAGCGTTCAACGGGAAAACTAACTAAATGAAATTATGTGAGATGTTCTAGTGATAAGTATATGTATATTTATGTATAATGTATGATCTATATGCTCAATATGTGATTGGAAATTTGAATGGTTGTTATAGGTAAGTAATGAATACAACTAAAGTGAGAGAAAGCAAAATTTTACAATAAAACTGTTTTGGACAGCAGCAGTGATGTGAATTTCCAAAATCACCAAAAATGGTAAAAACTAAATCATAAGTTGTATGAGACATTTATTTAAATATTATTGAGTCTACTTTCATATAAAAGAAACAGAGAAAGAAAAGGATTGTTATATTTTGAGATATTTAGATTTTTATGAGACTGGTTCAGAGTGATTTCGAGATCCCCTATTCTGACTTGGAAATATCATTGAAAATTGTAAAAAAATAATGTTGGTACATAATTTATATGATTAGATTCATTATTGAGTCTATGTTTAGAATAAGCAAACTAGAACATCATTTGAACTCTGTACAAAAAGATAATTAAATTTTAGCAAAGATTGGTCGGAATTGTCATACAGCAGACCAGGAGAGACTTTGAAGAATAAATTGTACTAATTGAATAAACCAAAAATTTATAAAATTTTATGGTAAAAATATATGTGAATCTAGTTTCAGGGAAAATTTACGGATCTTAATTTGGAGTTTCGTAGCTCTAGGTGAAAATAATTTAGTGACTATGACTCGAATAGCTAGCTTGCTCCGAATTTGAATTAATAGTGACTTTGAATGTAGATATGATTGTGTTATCTTGTAAACTTATTAAATCCATTATTTATTATTTATATACTTACTTACTAAGCTATATGCTTACTCTCTTTTCTTTTCCTTTTTCTATAGTGTCATCAAGTTAGCTCGGGATTCGGTGATCGTTGGAGATCCATCCACACTATCAGCCTTCTTTTGGTATTTTGAAAATAATATTTTGGGAATTATGGCATGTATAGAAGGCTTAATTGTTTTGTTATTTGTAATAACGAATGATTATTTTGCTTATGGGTATTGAAAACTATCTATGGCAAAAGTTTTAAATTTATATGGATTTTACATTTTAAATTTTGTACAGTAGTATGAATCATGTCCGGTAATGCCTCGTACCCTGTTCCGACGATGGACCTGGGTGAGGGGTGTTACATTTAGTGGTATCAGAGCTATGGTTTAGTCGGTTCTCGGACTAACATAGTGTGTGTAAAAGTCTAGCTATACATGCCATAAATATATTGTGATAGTGTGATGACTCCTGACAATTTAAAATGTCTTTTTATAGTAAATGGATCCCAACCGAGCTACTGCTGACGATGCTAAAAGTAATGCACCGGCTCCCACGCAAGGGACCGCGCCAGTATAAAATAGATCTGAAACACATGGACAGGGAGAGGGGGCTCGAAAGCCTTCCTCCAAATGTTGAGTAACTGGTATACTGAGTTTATTCAAGCAAATCTGAATGCTCCACCTCCTCCGCCCCTCCCATACCTCAAACGGTTCCTCGTAGCTCCCAGGGCATGGATTTGGTAAGAATGAACAAGCCTACAGTTGATAAAATTAGAAAGCAAGGAACAGAAGAGTTTAGAGCAAATATTGATGATGATCCTGAGAAAGCGGAGTTTTGGCTTGAAAACTCTATTCGTGTATTTGATGAGCTCTCGTGTACACCAGAGGAGTGTTTAAAATGTGTTGTATCACTTCTGAGAGATTCAGCCTATCATTGGTGGTAAACTTTAGTAGCAGTAGTGCCAAAAGAAAGGATCACTTGGGATTTCTTCCAGGAAGAGTTTAGAAAGAAATATATAAGTCAGCGATTTATTGATCAGAAACGGAAGGAGTTCCTTGAATTGAAGCAGGGCAAGATGTCGGTGGCAGAGTACGAGCGTGAATTTGTTAGACTTAGTAAGTATGCCCAGGAGTATGTGTCCACCCAGGCTATTATGTGCAAGATATTCGAAGATGGGCTTAATGAGGACATTAAAATGTTTGTGGGAATTCTTGAGCTGAAAGAATTTGTGGTATTGGTCGATCGAGCCCTTAAAGCTGAGGAATTAAACAAAGAAAGAACGAAAGCTGCTATCGAGGCTCGAGATACAAGAAAGAGATTGATGAGCAAGTCATCCCAATCTCAATCAAAGAAGTTCAAAGAGAAGAATCCTCGATTTACTGTTTCAGCGGGACATTCGCACCGAGACCGTGGGAGATCATATTCGGGTCCTAAAACTCAAGCTACTTCAGTGGCAAGTGTGGGCAATGTGAAGTCTAGTAAATTGAGTGTCAGCATTGTGGAAGGCAACATTTTGGTGAGTGTTGGGGAACTGGTCGAGCTTGCTTCAGGTGTGGTTCTCGCGATCATTTTATTAAAGATTGTCCGGAGGGAGCTAAGGAAGAGAAATTTCACAGTGCTAGACAGACTAACACTGCTAATAGAGGTAGACCTTCGAGAAATACTGGAAGTGGAGCTAGCAGTAAAAGTGTGATAAAAGACCCAGCCACGAGATCAGAAGCTAGAACACCTTCTAGGACATATGCCATCCGAGCTCGTGAAGAGGCATCCTCCATTGATGTAATTACGGATACATTTTCTCTACATGATATTAATGTTGTTGCTTTGATTGATCCGGGTTTGACCCATTCCTATGTTTGTTTGAAATTGATGCCTAGTATAAGTATGCCTATAGAATCTACAGAATTTGTGATTAAAGTATCAAATCCATTAGGCAAGCATGTGTTAGTAGATAAAGTATGTAGAAATTGCCTTTTAATGATTAGAGGTCATTGTTTCTCGGTTGACCTCATGCTATTTCCATTTGACGAGTTTGATGTGATCCTTGGTATGGATTGGCTGACTGCACATGATGTGATAGTGAATTGTGGGAAGAAATTCATCGAGCTGAAATGTGAAACTGGTGAAATCCTTCGGGTTAACTCAGATGAACCAGATAGTTCATTTGCTATGATTTCTATTATGTCTGCTCAGAAATGTTTGAAAAAAAGGTATAAAGTTTATCTTGCTTTTGTGTTAAACACTACAGATTCAGAGCTAAAAATTGAGTCAGTGTCAGTAGTATGCGAGTATCCAGATGTGTTTTCGGAAGAATTACCAGGTTTGCCTCCTATTAGAGAAGTGGAGTTTGGTATTGAGTTGATTCCAGGTACCACACCCATCTCTATTGCTCCATATAGAATGGCCCCATTAGAATTGAAAGAATTGAAAGCTCAGCTGCAGGAATTAACTGATAAAGGCTTTGCAAGACCTAGTTATTCACCCTGGGGTGCACCAGTCCTATTTGTGAAAAAGAAAGACGGTTCGATGAGATTATGTATAGACTATCGGTAACTTAAAAAGGTAACAATAAAGAACAGATATCCACTGCCTAGAATTGATGATTTATTGTACAATTGAAGGGAGCCACTATGTTCTTTAAGATAGATTTGAGATTCGGATACTACCAGTTGTGAGTTAAAGAGTCAGATGTTCTGAAGACTACTTTCCGGACTAGTTACGGTCATTATGAGTTCCTTGTGATGCCATTTGGCTTGACTAATGCTCCTTCCATTTTCATGGACTTAATGAACCGAATATTCAGACCTTACTTGGATAAGTTTGTAGTCGTGTTTATTGATGATATCTTAATTTATTCACATGATGAGACGGAGCATGCAGAGCATTTGAGAACTGTCTTACAAACTTTGAGAGATAACCAGTTGTACGCTAAATTTAGTAAAAGTCAGTTCTGGCTTTGAGAAGTTGGATTCCTGGGACACATCGTCTCAGGTGAAGGCATTAGAGTTGACCCGAGCAAGATCTCAACCATTGTTGAATGGAAGCCTCCGAGGAATGTATTTGAAGTTAGAAGTTTTCTGGGATTAGCTGGTTATTATAGACGATTTGTAGAGGGATTTTCCATAATAGCTACCCCATTGATGACATTTCTACAAAAAAAATGTCAAATTTGAATGGACTGAGAAATGTCAGCAGAGTTTTGACAAGTTAAAGGCATTGTTGACTGAAGCTCCTGTCTTAGTACAACCAAAACTAGGTAAAGAGTTTGTGGTCTACAGTGATGCATCCTTGAATGGATTGGGTTGTGTACTTATACAGGAAGGTAAAGTAATTACTTATGACTCTAGACAGCTAAAACCACATGAGAAAAATTATCCAACGCATGATTTAGGGCTAGCTGCTATTGTATTTGCTCTGAAAATTTGGAGACATCACTTGTATGGTGAGAAGTGTCAAATATTCACTGATCATAAAAGCTTGAAATACTTGATGAATCAGAAAGACTTGAACCTGAGGCAAAGAAGATGGTTAGAGTTGATTAAAGATTATGAGTTAGTGATCGATTACCATCCGGGTAAAGCAAATGTTGTTGCTAATGCCTTGAGTAGAAAATTTTTATTTGCATTGAGAGCTTTGAATACTAACTTGGCTTTATCAAATGACGGTTTCATTATAGCTGAGTTGAGAGCAAAACCGATGTTTCTTGAAGAAATCCATGAAGCTCAAAAAAATAATAGTGAGTTGCAAGCTAAAAGAGCTCAGTGCGAGTTAGGTGTAGAGTCTGATTTTTAGATCGGTTCTAATGGTTGTTTGTTGTTCAGAGATAGAGTATGTGTATCGAAGAATGATGAGCTTATTCAGAAGATCCTACAGGAAGCACATAATAGTTCTTTTTATATTCACCCAGGTAGTACAAAGATGTATAATGATTTGAAGAAAATGTATTGGTGGGTAGGAATAAAAAGAGATATTTTAGAGTTTGTTTCTAGATGCTTGATCTGTCAGCATGTAAAAGCCAAACATCAGGTACCTTCAGGTTTATTGCAGCCTGTGTTAGTCCCTGAGTGGAAATGGGACCGAGTTACTATGGATTTTGTTATAGGACTGGCGTTGACACTGAGAAAGAAAGATGCAATATGGGTTGTAATTGATAAGCTAACGAAGTTGGCTCATTTTATCCCATTCAGTATGGATTATTCACTAGATAAGTTGGCTGAATTATATATCTCGTAGATAGTTAGACTACATGGGGTACCATTATCGATCATTTCAGATAGAGATTCGAGATTTACTTCATGGTTTTGGAAGAAGTTACAGGAAGCTTTGGGCACAAAGTTGAGTTTTAGTACTTTTTCATCCTCGAATCGATGGTCATCGGAAGAGTAATTCGGTGCTTGAGGATATGCTTAGATGCTGTGTATTAGAATTTCAAGGCAATTGGTAAAAGTATTTACCGTTACTAGAGTTTGCTTACAATAATAGTTATCAGTCGAGTTTGAAGATGGCACCTTATGTGGCTTTGTATGGACGCAAATGTCGTACACCTTTATATTGGACAAAGCTTAAGGAAAATCACATTCATGGGGTCGATTTAGTTAAAGAAACAGAAGAGAAACTAAAAGTCATCAGAGATTGTTGAAAGCAGCTTCAGATAGACAGAAGTCATATGCAGGCTAGAAGAGAAAAGAGATTGAGTATCAAGTTGGTGACCAAGTGTTTTTAAAAGTATCCCCATGGAAGAAAGTCCTCAGATTTTGCAAGAAAGGCAAACTAAGTCCACGATTTATTGGGCCATTTAAGGTTACAGAGAGAGTTGGGCCATTAGCATATCGGTTAGCTTTGCCAACTGAGTTAGAGAAGATTCATAATGTGTTCCATGTATCCATGTTACGTCGTTATTGTTCTGATCCGTCACATGTGATTCCTCAGACGGAGGTTGAGATTCAGCCAGATATGACTTACGAAGAGGAACCAGTTAAGATTTTAGCTCGAGGGGTCAAGCAACTAAGGAACAAAAGTGTTACACTTGTGAAAGTATTATGGAATAGACATGGGGTAGACGAGGCTACATGGGAGCCCGAAGAGGCTATGTGAAAATAGTACCCAAACATCTTCACAGGTAAGATTTTCGGGGACGAAAATCCCTAAAGGGGGAGAAATGTAACATCCCGAAATAGGGCCTAAACGTAACAGTGGTTGCGAAACCACGAATCTGAGATAGAAAACATTATTTTGATTAATTTTTATGATTTATAAATTTATTTGATGCATGTGTTAGAGTACTGATAGAAAATTTTATGAAATTCTTGTCTAATTTGCTTATTAGGGTTAAATTGTAAAAGTTGATAAATGAGAGTTCTAGATACTAAAGGATTTAATTGAAGAGCAAAATTGAAGTAGAGTTCCTTAAATGGTAATTATACCATTAGGCTTTCATGGACAAAAATGGACAAATATAGGTAGAAAGAACCAAAGTTTTTAATGAAGGGTAATTTAGTCATTTGGTAATAAAAAGAAATTAAAAGGGAAAAAGATGGCAAAATATGCTCATCTTCTTCCTTAGAACGAAACTTCAAGGGGGGGGACTCCATAGCTAGGGTTTCCAAGCTTCCAAGCTCCATAGTAAGTCAATCCAAGCCCCGTTTTTCATGTTCTTTACGTTTTTGGAATCTCGGTAACTTAGTTTAGCTTATTCTAGCAATAATTTAACTTAGGGTTCATATTTGGAAAAATACCCATAGGTGAAATGTGTTTATTTTGATGTTTTATGATAGAATATGAAGGCTGAAATTATGTTAAACAACTTTTGCTATGTGATTTTACGTAAAAACAAGTAAAATGACATAATCGGTAAAAATATCTAATGTTCATAAGTACATGTTAGAGTGAGAATTTGATGTTACCATAGAAGGGAAAAATGTTCAGCATGTCCTAAAATATAAGAAAATAGGATGAAGTTTAATTTTTGAGCCTAGGGGCAAAATTGTAATTTTGTGAAAGTTAGGGGGCAAAACGTAATTTTTCCATAATGTGATTTTGGATTGAATTAAATAAAGTAAATATTAAATAGCTAAATGTGTTATTATAGATTGAGAAGAATGTGGAATCGATCTTGAACGAGGGAAAGGAAAAGTTAAGGACTAAATTGTAATTTTTGCCATATTTTGCACCGAGGTAAGTAGTATTAAATAATTCATTATTTTTATTGATGTTTTATATTTCAGCATGTTTAATGTATTGTATCTGATTTTGGATCATAATTGACTATTGAAAGAATGAAATAAAGTGTTAAAAAGTGAGTTATTTCCGCTTGAACCTTCTAATCGAAAGATGTAATTGGCATGTAGCTAGGTCACATGAGTGGTACTAAGTGTAGGCCACTATGTGCACAAGAGAGCTACAAGAGATTTTTTTTACGTAGCTAGGTCACATGTGTAGTACCGAGAGTACACCATGTGTACAAGAAAGCTATATGTAGCTAGGTCACATGTGTGGTATATGGAGTGAGCCACCATGTGTACAAGAGACCTACGAGAAGGCTAGGTCATATGAGTGGTTCTAAGTGAAGGCCACCATATGTACAAGAGAGCCATAATTATAAGTACAATCGAGCTAGGTCACATGAGTTGTACTCAGTGTAGGCCACTATGTGTACAAGAGAGCTTCGATTTCAAAGGTGGGCTGTGTGCGAAACCACCACATATTCGTTATTATTCCGAAGCGTTGAACGGGAAAACTGACTAAATGAAATTATGTGAGATGTTGTAGTGATAAGTATATGTATATGTATGTATAATGTATGAGCAATATGCTCAATATGTGATTGGAAATTTGAATGGTTGTTATAGGTAAGTAATGAATACAACTAAAGTGAGAGAAAGCAAAATTTTACAATAAAACTGTTTTGGACAACAGCAGTGATGTGAATTTGAAAAATCACCAAAAATTGTAGAAACTGAATAATAAGTTGTATGAGACATTTATTTAAATCTTATTGAGTCTATTTTCATATAAAAGAAACAGAGAAAGAAAAGGATTGTTATATTTTGAGATATTTAGATTTTTATGAGACTGGTTCAGAGTGATTTCGAGATCCCTATTCTGACTTGGAAATATCATTAAAAATTGTAAAAAATAATATTGGGACATAATTTATATTATTAGATTCATTATTGAGTCTATTTTTATAATAAGCAAACTAGAACATCATTTGAATTCTGTACAAAAAGATAATTAAATTTAGGCAAAGAATGACCAGAATTGTCAGACAGCATAACAGGGGAGGCTTTGAAGAATAAAATGTACCAATTGGATAAACCAAAAATTCTGAACATTTTATAGTAGAAAGATAGGTGAATCTAGTTTCAGGAAAAATTTACAGATCTTAATTTGGAGTTTTGTAGCTCCAGATAAAAATAATTTAGTGACTGTGAGTCGAATAGACAGCTTGCTCCAAATTTGAATTAATAGTGACTTTGAATGTAGATATGATTGTGTTATCTTGTAAACATATTAAATCCATTATTTATTATTTATATACTTACTTAATAAGCTATATGCTTACTCTCTTTTCTTTTCCTTGTTCTATAGTGTCATCAAGCTAGCTCGGGATTCGTGATCGCTTGAGATCCATCCACACTATCGCCTTTTTTTGGTATTTTGAAAACAATATTTTGGAATTATGGCATGTATATAAGGCTTAATTGTTTTGTTATTTGTAATAACAAATGATTATTTTGCTTATGGGTATTAACAACTATCTATGGAAAAAGTTTTAAATTTATATGGATTTTACATTTTAAATTTTGTACAGTAGTATGAATCATGTCCGATAATGCCTCGTACCATGTTCCGGCGACGGACCTGGGTGAGGGGTGTTACACTCAACACACATGAAAGGATGGTGGTAGACCCTTCATCCAATGGACCTCTTCTTGCAAAATCACACCATGAAGCATATGAGACCCTTGGAAGGATCTCTAGCACAAACTATCAGTGGCAAACTACTACAGTAGCCATAGGAAAAAGAGTGTTCGGAGCTTAAGAAGATGATCTACTTGTGTCTTTGGCAACCCAGGTATCTTCTATTACTTCCATGCTTAAGAACTTTTCTGCTAACGATTTTAATGCTAAAATTTTAGGTCAACAACCAAGACAGTTTGAAATTATCTCTTGTATTTATTGCAAGGATGTTCATATGTGCAAAGAATGTCCATTAAACGTAGACTCTATCTGTTACAAGGACAACCAGAACCGTAATAGAAGTGGGCTAGGATTGAAATCAAGTTACTACAACCCTTCATTGCAGAATCATCACAATTTATCTTGGAGTAATCAAGGGATTGGTCCAAGTAATTCTTGTATGCCTTCATGTTCAAAACATTTTTTAGGTTTTTCTCAATAGATGTAGAAACCTTAGCCAATCAAGTCTTCAAGTAGTTTGGAGAACCTATTGAAAGCATATATGGCTAAAAATGAAGTGACTCTAAGGAACCTGGAGAACCAGATGGGACAGTTAGCCAAGGAGCTCACAAGCAGACCTTAAGGAGCTTTGCCAAGCGACATTGCAAATTCGAGGAGTACAGGTAAAGAACCATATGAAGCTGTTACTTTAAGGAGTGAAAAGATGTTGGGTCCCAAGACTGTTGAAATTCAAGATAAGTTCGATGTAGCTAAGAATTGGAAGGAAGTTCAACAAAATGTTGAAGTTCTTATAGTGCAAAAGCCAGCTCCTGTGACTCCTACTAAAAACCAAGCACAACAGCATCATCCTGAAAGTTCAATGCCCATTACAAACACAAAGACATTCACACCTCAGGGAAACAATCTGGTCAAGGTTAAAACTTTATCACTCCTTATTTGCAAAGACTCCAAAAGTATCAATAAGAGGTACAATTGAAGAAATTTTTAGATATGCTTAAACAATTACATCTCAACATCCCTCCTGTGGAAGCTCTGGAGCAAAGGTCGAATTATACCAAATTCATAAAGGATATTCTCTCTAAGAAGAGGTTAGGGGAATTTGAGGCTGTTGCATTGACAAAAGAACGTAATGCATTTTTGCAAGATAAATTGCCGCCGAAAATGAAGGATCTATGGAGTTTTACCATACCTTGTTACATTGGAGACTCTTATAAATCTGATGCCCATGTTTGTATTCAAGTAATTAGGGATAGGTGAAGTTAGGTCGACAACTATTACACTTCAACTGGCAGACCAATCGATAGCAAATCCAAAGGGAATGATTGAATATGTTCTAGTACATGTTGAAAATTTATTTTTACTACTGATTTTCTTATTCTTGATTTTGAAGGAGAAAAGAATGTCCCTGTTATTCGAGGAAGGCCATTTTTGGAAACTAGAAGAACATTTATAGATATCCAAAAAGGGGAAACTCAATATGGTACAAGACGATCAAGTAACCTTTAATTTATTCAAATATATGAAATATCCTGATGCAGGTGAGGAATGTTCTTCAACATCCAAGATAGAATCATTGATCCTTACAAGTGAGGAACTCAACTCAACAGATGATCCATTAGTGTAACAGCCCGGTTTTAGCTAACTCAAACAGTGATTTTGGAATCACAAATCTAAGGTTGTAAAATTATTTTAATATAATTTTATGTATTTACAAAGATGACAAAGATGTATGTGTAAAAATTTTTTGAACTAATTTTATCGTTTAATAGCTCAATTTGATATAAAGGACTAAATCGCATAAAATGCAAAAGTTGCATTCTATTTATTAAAGGCGTCTAATTGCGATGATTATTAAATGAAAGGTCCTTATGATGCTATTAGACCATTGATAGTGAAATTTGACATAGATGGCCTTATATTAGATTATTTAAATGGTTTTATTAAAGGTTAATATAGTAATTTGGTTATAAAAGATATATTAAATAAAAAACAAAACAAAAGCCATCTTTATGTTCATCTTTTATGGCTGAATGAAGCTTGAAGAAAAGCTAAAATAGGGTTTTTCATTCAGTTAGATTAATTTAAGAAATTAAGGTACGATTTTAGCTCGATTTTTAATGATTTCGATGTTTTGATATTGTTGCTTTGTATTCTAGCTAGCCCATGGCTTAATTTTGAAATTTCTTTAATACTTTTGTGAAGTGCCACTGATGAATTCTTGATCTTTTTAATGTTTTATGATGGAAAATGAATATTTGTTGATAGTTATATAAGTTTTGTTAAGTGATTTTGAGTAAAAATGCCTATTAAGGATTTAATTGTGAAAAGTGTAAATTGAGTGGTTGAAATGTGAAATAAATGAAAGTTTTGGGCTACTAGAGACCTATATGAAATTCTTCTAGGCTTGGGTTTAATGAAATTTCATGAGTTTCGTGTATTTGTGAATTAGGGACTAAATTGTAAAAATGTGGAACTTTATGGGCCAAAGTGTAAAATGTCCAAATATGTGTTTGTGGACTGAATTGAATGATTTGATGAATAAATGAGTTAATTTTGAATGTATATAGATCAAGAAAAAAAGAAGTCAGATTTAGATCGAGGGAAATCAAAAGTTATCGAATAGTCGATCTAGTCCGTTTATCCCTAATACGAGGTAAGTTCATATGGAAATAAATGCCATTAAATTGAATTATATATGTTTAATTGTCATTGAACTACTATGAATGTTGAATGATTAAATACGAGCAAGAATTGACAGGCTTACAATATTCAAAAGTCTCGTATGAACCTTAGGAATAGTATAGGATACGAATGTCATGACATTAGGATTGACGAGATGTGATTATGTGTAAGACCGTGTCTGGGACATTGTCATCATTTTTTGATTTTGTGTAAGACCATAGTTGGGCTATCGGCATCAATATGTAATAACATGTAAGACCATATCTGGGATATGGCATTGTACGAGCTATATGTGATTTTCGAGTTTCCTTAACGAATCCGAAAGGTTCAACGGGTAAAGTCAAGTCAAGAAAGAATGTACAAATGAGTTAAGTGGATCAGGTACATACGAGATTCATATAAGTATTGAAAAGGGAAGTATTTGATGAATTCACTTGTGATATTGAACATGTATACATTGGGAAAGGTTTGTGAGCTTATATGTGTTTACTCATAGTTTACCTATTGATGGAAATAATGTTGATTCATGTGGTAATTTTATTTGTATATGGCTTACTAAGCTTTTAAAGCTAACTTTATGTGTTCTTCCCCTGTTTTATAGATAATCGAAACTAGCTCGGATTCGAGGATCATCAGGAATATCGTCACACTATCAATCAACTTGTTGGTACTTTTGATGTTTTGTAAATATGGTATATGGTATGTATAGGCTAGTAATATGATGATGTGTTTTGAGATATGATATTAGCCATGAGATTTGGATCATGAATGATGTAAATGTTGATGTTTATTTGGCCATTTAAGTTGGCTTAAATTATAAGTTTGATAAGTGATAAATGATGTATATATTGTCTTGTGTTTTGGCATGTTTGGGATAGTTGTTGTGATGGTTATATGGTTGCTCAATTAGCTAGTTTTCAATTGGTGTATTATTTCTTGAAAAATGGCATGTTGTGGCTTGATTTTAAGATGGTGATTTGGTATACTTTATGACATGAATTAATTGATAAGATTATGAGAAAAATGCATAGAGAAGATAGGTGAAATTTTTGGTAATGGCATATTATTTTAGTATGTTTTGGATTATGATTTGAGTAGTGAAATGGATGGATTTTAAATGGCATGATCTGTATATGAAATAGCATGTTTTGGTGCCTATAAATGTGTTAAAATGGTATTATGTTGGTTGTTTAGGTAAGCATGAGAAAGGGTGGCAAATTGGCCTTGCAAATAGCCTATTCTTGTCCACACAAGCAGAGACACAGGCATGTGTATCAGCCATGTGCGACACATGGTCACGATACACAGCCGTGTGTCCACTGTTATTGGAATTGAATTGACATCAGTATGCTCCACACAGCCTCACACACGGGCGTGTGACCGGCCGTGTGGCACAAGTCAGTATACCCCCTAAATGGAAAATGACCTAACACACAAGCGTGTGACTTGGCCGTGTAGCATAAGTCAATATACCCTACAAGATCGGTACGGCCTAGCACATGGCCTGGTACACAGGCGTGTGTGGCCATTTCGAAGGGCACACGGGCTAGACACATGGGCGTGTGGCCAGCCGTGTGACCCAAGTTAATATGTATGGCTTGTTTTCACACAGGTGTGTCTCAAGCCGTGTGAGGCACACGGCCTGTTCACACGGGCGTGTGACCCTTGTATGTTTGATAAATTTCTAAGTTTTCGAGAATTTTCGTATGTTTTCGGTTTAGTCCCAAACCATTTTTAAAGCAGGTTTAAGACCTTGTAGGCCTTTATAAGGGACAACGTGTTTATGATTGAATGGTGTTTGAGAATGGATGCATAAATGTATGTTTATGTTGTGATTTGATAGGTAATGCCTTGTAACTCTATTTCGGCGATAGATACGAGTTAGGGGTGTTACATTTATTGGTATTAGAGCTACGATTTAGTCCATTCTAGGACTAACATAGCGTGTGTTATATACTCTGCGATAGTGTGATGATTCCTAACAGCTTAAATTATTTTTTCGTATAGTAATGGATCCTGAAAGAGCTGTAGCTAACGATGTAGATAGTAATGCACCCACTCCTGCTCAAAGGGTAGCACAATCTAACTCTAGGGCTGTATCTATGAGGGAGAGGCTAAACAAGCTTTTTTCCAGATAATGAGTGAGTGGTTTACGGAGTTCATTCAATGAATCCAATGCTCAACAACCTCCACCCCACTTGTTCCTTAACAAATCCCTGTTGTTCCTCAAGTTATAGATCCGACACGGTTGAATAAGCCACCAGTAGATAAGATTCGTAAACATGGGGCTGAGAAGTTTTGGGCTACCGCTGATAATGATGTTGAGAGAGCTAAGTTCTGGCTTAAAAATACAATCCAAGTATTTGATGAATTATCTTATACTCCTGATAAATGTATCAAATGTATTGTATCTTTGCTGATAAATAATGCGTACCATTGGTGGAAAAAGTTGATATATATGGTTCCTAGAGAACGAGTTACTTGGGAGTTTTTCCAATCTGAATTCCAAAAGAAGTACATCCGTCAAAGATTCCTTGATCAAAAGCATAAAGAGTTTCTTGAGTTAAAAAAAAGTCGGATGACTGTCACTGGGTATGAAAAAGAATTTGTACGGCAAAGCAAGTATGCCCGGGAATATGTTTCCACTAAAGAAATCATGTGCAAACGATCTGTAGATGGATTGAATGAAGATATAAAATTACTAGTCAAAATTCTAGAGTTGAAGGAATTTGTCGTTCTAGTTGAGAAGGCTTGTAAAGACGAGGATCTTAGTAAAGAAGAGAGAAAGGTAGATTCAGAAAAGATTCGAGAAAAAGATCAATAAGTAAGCCGTATCAATCTTCATCAAAGAAATTCTGAGACTCATTTAATTGTTCTAATGCATCAGTGGGACATTCAAACAGAGATCGTGAAAAACAACATTCGAGCTTTAAAACTCCAACTATCTCAATAGCTAGTGTCAGAAGTGCAAAACCAAATCGACCCGAATGTAGACAGTGTGGAAAATGGCATTTCGGTGATTGTAGATTGAATGGTTGGGCTTGTTTTAAATGTGGATAGTTAGATCATTTTATAAGAGATTGCACAGAGTTAGCTGAAAAAGATAATGCTTAGAGTACAAGGCCAAGTAATTGTAATATCCTAGATTAGGGGTTATGCATTTGGCGTATAATTCATGAATTAATAGGCTCAGTGTGTGGGTGAGTGTGTTTAAGGGGTTTGGAAAACCTTAGGAGATGGGGAAAATGCATCGGAAAAATATTAGAATGTTAAGTTTAAAAGAGGAAAGTGAACAAGGTGGCCTTAAGAAAATTAGTAGAGGGAATTTAACACAAGAACGGGCTTGGAGAAGTGGCTAGAGGCACCACTTAAAGTCCAAGAAGTGACGCCACAATCAAAGGGGAAGGAGCCTAGGTTCGAGTCACGTGGAAGCAAATAAAAGAGTTTTATTTTGCTGCAAGGAGCAAGGGAGTTGACGGCACCAAGGCACTTGGGGAAGAGTTTAATTCTCTTTAAAATTCGCAAATAGATAGATAATGATGGACTATTATTATTATTAAGAGATAAGAGATAAATATTGGATTAAGTTTTTATTAAATTGAATGGGTGATAATTAAAGTGATAAAGTTATTAAAATAGGAGTGATGGCCAAGTAAAGGATTTTAAGTTAGTAATTTCAGCTAGAGGAAAAGAGAGCCATTCATCATATCTTCTTTCAACTCTTCTCTCTGCCGAATTTCCTAGAGCATCTCTTCTTCTTTTTGTTAGCCAAAGTCGAAAACTAAAGTAAGCCTAGCCGAATTCTTCATAGCTTTTGTGATCTCCATTAAAACGAATCCATAAACTCCTCAAGATACCATCATTAGCCGATTTCTTTATACCAATCAAAAGTCAAATCAAGATCCTTCTAGCCTACATAGCCGAATATTGCTAAAGGTTCAAGCAAGGATTGCCGATCTCTAAAGTAAGGGTAAGATATCATTCGCCATCCTTTTTCTTTTAAGATTTGTCAAATCTAGGACTAACCCCATTAATATCTTGTTGCCAAACTTTGAAGAGCTCTTTCGGGATTTACTAGGTGTCGACTACAAGGAAGGAGAAATTATTTTCCCGAAGGTACACCATAGGCCACGTGTTCCCTAGTTATTCTGTGAGTTTCGGGATTTAAAATCCACAAGGTAAGTATCTATAGCATTCGACCAAGGCCATGTTGAGTAAATAGATGTGTTTCATTAATATTTAAAAGCTGAAACTAATCTATTCAAGTAATCTAGTGATTGCCGATTTCAAGAAAGAAGGATACAAAGTTTTCGGCATTTGATTAGACATCAATCGGCAGCAAGGTAAGGATTTAAGTGTACTAATGCTACTAGGATTTGGATTTATGGCCGAATGGCTCTTTACTAAGTATTAAATGATTGATTAAATGTAGAGATTTAAGATCTAAGGCATTAGATCAAGCTTTTCGGGATTTAAGCGAATTTGTTAAGCTTAATCGTGTGTAAATTTCACTATTTCTTAATAAGTTTTATGGCAATGTTTAATAGAAGTATGTGTATAAGAATGTGAATATGGCTAAGGTACCATGTCATGGTACAAAGCACTCAGGAACGTTTCCTACTCCTACTAGGATTATGTTAAATATCTGTTACAACACACATATGACATTATAAGAATGTGAAATAAGAATTTGGCATGTTAATGCATGATATGTATGATATAGGGCATATGGGTTATATGAAAAGGGGAAGTGAATGTGGTGACCTAAGACCACGATAATTGAATGTGGTGACCTAAGACCACGATATCTGAATGTGGTGACCTAAGACCATGATATCTGAATGTGGTGACCTAAGACCACGAAATTTTATAAGGACGATGAGCACGTCGACTACAGTGATTGCCTTCGATGGTGTGTAGCGGATGGAGGGTTGACTTAGTAGTCCCCACGCCAGGCTGTGATGGTACGGGTGATGTGTAGAGGATGGCATATAGGCTTGGGTTCTGAATGCATCATTAAATGTGAATTATGATATGTATGAATATGATTTGTTATGCCCGAATTTGTTAAGACTTAGTGTTTGTGTGCACATTGAGTCTGTTTGACTCACCCGTTGCTAGGGAACCTTTTTCAGTGACGATCAAGAATGGGTCGGGTCAAGGAGCTTAAAGGTGGCCATGCACAAGAAGGAAATTATTTATTTAGACATTTTAAATTTTATTTAAGCACTTTAATTTATTTTGGGTTGTTTTAATGTAATAAGGCCATAGTATGAATTTTATTTTATGCATGCACGTTAAATTATTTTATTATGATACTAACTTTTTCTTAAATTAACGACTAAGTTTATTTCATTTAAAAATCTAAACCCTAAATGTTTTGTCACCTAAAGTAAAGGATTTTAATAATGAAATAAACTTGTTCTCAACTCAAGCCCAACCCTAAACAATATTTCTTTCAAAACACACAAGTTTTTCCTAAGTAACAAAAGAATTTAAAACGGTTTACATCGGGGAACATACCAGATCCGGTCAAGGCTCGTGGGCCGAGTTTGGGGTGTTTCAGTAATACTGCTGTAACACCCCTATCCCGTGTCCATCGCCGGATTAGGGTTAAGAGCGTTACCTGACAGATCGAAAACTTAATTAGACAATTCATCAAGTATCTCATCAATTAAAAACATAATGTCTCCTATGTAGGTCATCGAGACCTAAAACATCTTAGAAATAGGGTCGAGACGAAACGGAAACACGCATTTAAAATTCTCAAAATTTAAAACCTTTCGAAGTTTCAGGGTTACACGCCTGGTAAGGTGTCAGATGCCTCTCACGGTGCTAGACACACCCATGTGTCTCTCCGTGGTTGAAATCGACTTAACTCCACGGCCACCAAGCACGCTCGTGTACCTTGGCCGTGGTCGATTCTCGACTGCTCAATCGGCCACCAAGCACGCCCATGCACTTTGGCCGTGGTTAAACTTGACTAAACCACACTGCTACCAGGCATGTCCGTGTGTCAAGGCCGTACTCTTAATAAGCTACTGACTTAGTCCCATGGTCAATAGGTATGCCCGTGTGCCAGAACCGTGTGGCAAAATATGCCATTTGCAAGGTCATTATTCCACCCACATTAGGGTCAAACCTACAAGCCAATATCAAAATAATCTATGCACATTTAACAACCATGAATATGCCAAAATAACCATCCAATCTCTACATTCAAAACCAATTCCATTCATACCAAACTTACAAGACTAACTCTCATATAAACACAAGCATAATTTCATCCATACTTACCTTTCATGAGTTCATTCCCTAGTCAAACATATATGTTCATAACTCCATCCATATACTTATCAAATATCAACCATTTTATATACTACCCAACCATACCAAAACATACACCACATATATCATAATCACCAAAGCATATAGCTAATACATAACTAGCCAAATCTCATGGCTAAGTTCACTTCTCATAATTATCCAAATAACTACCCTATACATGCCATATCTAGATATATACATTTCCAAAATGTACCAAAATAAGTTGAGTAGTGTGATGACAATCCTCGATAGTCCCCGAGCCTTCAGTTGCTTTGACAGTCTATAAAACAGATAAAACACATACAGAGTAAGCTTTCCAAAAGCTTAGTAAGTCAAATACAAATAAACTTAATATGTAAAGCATATAAGCATATAGAAACATTGGCACAATTCATATTCATAGCAAATTTCTCACATATATGCTTTGGTCCATATTCTTGGCCATATTTGCCACATTCATCAATTTAAGAATCATATATATACATAGCTCTTTCATGCATACTTTCACATATCATAGTATTGTTCCAATATATACATAATCATAGTAAGATCATATAGATACTTACCTTATATAAACACTTAGTGTATACATCAACGTACCTGAAATGGATTTACAATTCACTTAGCCATTTGTAACACAGACTTGCCCGTTGAACCAATAGGAACCTAATAGGATACTCAGAAAGCTCAGAATAGTAGTACAATGCCAACGCCCCAGACGAGGTCTTACATGCACTTAGATATCGATGCCACTATCCTAGACATGGTCTTACACGTAAAGATCATATCGATGCCAATGTCCCAGACGTGGTCTTACACAAAAATCTCAATTCAACGCCAACGTCCCAGATGTGGTCTTACATGAATAAACAGTACAGACACCTATGTCATGACATAGCTAATCCTATCATTCCTAGGTTCGTATGGGACTTCTCGGACATTATCACTATATCGATCTTATCTCAAAATTCGTATGCATAACATGTCATAAACATTCACTGTTATCAATAGTCATATGAATATGCACAGTTCAATACAAATACGTTTATTTCAATAATGACTTACCTCGAATTCGATTTACTAAAACTGAAACGGCTACTCGATTACTTTCGCTTTCCCGCGATCTAAATCTATTTTCCTCGGTTCTTGATCTAAACATATTCAGAATTAACCCTTCATTCAATTCAATCCAAACACATATATTTATGGTTATTTGCAAATTAATCCTCACATTTGTACAATTTATCAATTCAGTCTATTTTTCTCAAAACATCAAATTCACAAAATCATCATTTAGCCACACTTAGCCGATTGTTCATACACGTCATACAAGCCCATATTTTCCATAAAATTTTCAATTTAGTCCCTCAAGTTGCTATTTTCTCAATGTAGTCCTAATTAGCTAAATTCATCAAAAATTCAATAACAAACTATGTTCATCTAGCTCAAATCTTTCATTTAACAACTAAGCTTATCACAAAGATCAACATATCATCAATGTCATATCTCATGAACATCATCAATACACAAAATTGAGACATGGGCTTGATAGAATACTAAGCAACAATCTCAAAAACATAAAAATCATCAAAATCTAAAGCCAAAACATACCTTAATTAAGAAGAACAAAGATCGAACCTAGCTTAGGTTTTTGTCTTTCTTTTCTTTGATATTTTCGGCCAAGATGATGAAAAATGGCCTTGTTTAATGCATTTTCTTTTATTATAATATAAAATATCATATAACATTAATTTATAAAATAAACATATAAAAGACTAATATAAATTTGCATGTTGCCATCCACTATAAGTAAAAATGGGCTATTTTCCATTTAAGGACTTCACAATAATAAAGCCACATCAATTTGATCATTAATCAAATGAAAACCCACTTTTAAACATTATGCGATTTAGTCCTTTTATCAAATTAAGCACACAAACAGATAAATTATCTTACGAAACTTTATCACATGTATAATCACTTATCATAGTCACAGAAATTAATATAAAATATTATACAGACTCGGATTTTTGGTCCCGAAACCACTATTCTGACTACGGTGTAAACCAGACTATTACAACTGTTGTTAGAGGGAGACCACCCAAAAATACTAGTAATGTGAGTGGTAGTCAAAGACCGACAAAAGACTCTACAGTGAGATATGAGGCCAGAGCACTTCCACGAGCCTACGCTATTCGCACTCGCGAATAAGCCTCATCTCCAGATGTTATCACCAGTACTTTCACTCTCTGTGATACTAACGTGATTGCATTGATAGATCCAAAAGCAACTCATTCTTGTATATGCATGAATTTAGTATCCAGTAAGACTTTGCCTGTAGAGTCTATTGAATTTGTGATTAGAGTATCGAACCCCTTAGGCTAGTGTGTTTTGGATGATAAAGTGTGCAAGAACCGTCCTTTGATGTTTCGAGATTTTTTTGTCTACCGATCGATGTTGTTGCCATTTGATGAATTTGATATAATTCTGGGTATGGATTGGCTAACGTTACATGATGCTATAGTAAACTGTAAACAAAAAATAATTGGTCTGAGATGTCAGAATAATGAGATTATCCGGATTGAATCGAATGATTTTAATGGTTTACCAGCAGTGATTTCATCGATGTTAGCTCAGAAATATGTGAAAAAGGGTTGCGAAGCTTATTTTGCTTATGTGCTTGATACAAAAGTGACTGAAAAGAAAATCAAATCAGTGCCAGTTGTGTGTGAGTATCCGGATGTGTTTCCTAAAGAGTTACTGGGTTTTCAACCGATCTAAGAGGTTGAGTTTGGCATTGAGTTAGTGTCGGGAACTACGTCGATATCGATAGCTTTGTACAGAATGGCCTCTACAGAGTTAAAAGAATTGAAAGCTCATTTACAAGAGTTGATAGATAAAGGTCTTGCTAGACCGAGTTTCTCTCATTGGGGTGCACCGATGTTGTTCGTGAAAAAGAAAGATGGCACGATGAGAATGTGTTGACTACAGACAACTGAATAAAGTGACTATAAAGAACAAATACCATCTACCGTGGATTGCTGATATGTTTGATTAGTTGAAAGGGGCAACAATGTTTTTGAAAATCAATTTAAGATCGGGTTATTACTAGTTGTGAGTAAAAGCTCAGATGTGCCAAAGACTGCATTTAGAACAAGGTACGGACACTACAAATTTCTTGTTATGCCTTTTGAATTAATGAATGCACATATTGTTTTTATGGACCTGATGAACTAGATTTTCTGGTCGTATTTAGATTGATTTGTAGTTGTGTTCATTGATGACATATCGATTTACTCTCGTGATGAATTTAAGCATGCTGAGCATTTAAGAATCATACTGCAAACTTTGAGAGATAAATAGTTGTTTGCAAAGTTTAACAAATGTGAGTTTTGGCTACGAGAAGTTAGATTTCTGGGACATATTATTTCAGCTTATGGTATCCGTGTTGATTCGAGTAAAATATCTGTGATTATAGATTAGAAGCCTCCAAGAAATGTTTCTAATGTCCACAGTTTTCTGGGACTAGCGGGATATTATAGACTGTTTGTAAAAGGCTTTTCGATTACTGCAACTTTGATGATAATATTGCTTCAAAAAGATGTTAAGTTCGAGTGGTCAGATAAGTGCCAAAAAAGTTTTAAGTAGCTAAAAGCTTTATTAACTAAAGCTCCAGTGTTAGTTCAGCCTGAGTCGGGTAAAGAATTCATAATTTTCAGTGATGCATCGTTAAATGGCCTGGGTTGTGTTTTGATGCAGGAAGGAAAAGTTGTAGCTTATGCCTCAAGACAGTTGAAACCACACGAAAAGAATTATCCGACGCACGATCTTGATTTAGCCGCGATAGTGTTTGCATTGAAAATCTAGCGTCATTATGTTTTTGGTGAAAAGTGTCATATTTATACTAATCACAAAGGTTTGAAATATCTGATGACTCAGACAGAATTGAATTTACGACAGCGGAGATGGTTAGAATTGCTAAAAGAATATGAATTAGTGATAGACTATCTGTAGCACCTCTCACCCGTGTCTGTCGCCAGATTTGGGTTATGAGGTATTACCTAATAACATGCACTTAAAAAAGACATTTCGATTAGACATTCATTACTTCCATGTTTCAAATGAAATACATTAATACACTTATCTTATTCAAAATTTCGAACCTTAATACTCCTGAGTTCAAATCAAACACATGTCAATAATTATATATGTTACAATCTTATAACACACCATAATATATATATATCAAATATATAAATACATTGCATGCATAAGACATACTATTTTCTATTTCGAATATTCACCTATAAAAGATCCAAATCTATGTTCGCATATAACAAAACCAACTTCACAAAATTTTCTCTTTATAATAACAAATTAATCACATATGTAATCATGATAACTTATACATGTTCGAATCTATTATTGTAACTTATACAAACATATATGTATGGTACGATATTTTCCATAAATTCAAAAGTCAAATCTTAAACATTAAAACACGACAACATCTCTTTAAATGCCCAAGTCCATAATTACTTCAATGAAATTCCATTTACAAAGACACCACACCTATCATATACATAAATCAACTCATTCACCACCTTGCTTACGAGACATAGCAACCAAATGTTAACTATAATTAACCCATAGCTGAATTGATAAAACAAACACTCTTAACACTTGATTTAAGAATTCATAATAACCACGCTAAATTTTAATGATCCAATTCAAATCATTTTCAGATGACTAATATATATAAACATACATTCGAAAGTTATATATATATATATATATATATCAAGACTAATCCCATTCTTAATAAATTCCTACCTATGTCCATTTCCAACAGCTAACAAAATTTACACCTAATGACCTCACGGCAATCATTCATGCACAAACATACCTATTCAAAGATGAAACATATATATATATATATATCATCCTCATTCATTTTCCAAACAAAACATTCACGCATATCACATCAAGGATAGATTTATACCATCGAGCATCAACATTAAGAACTAGCCACTTTCGCATGGCTTTTACACATTATCATAATATCATTCAAAACTTAGCTAGCCTATACATGCCTTTGATTCAAAAAGTACACAAAACATATATATACCAAAGAGAGTGATAGTGTGGTCGACTTTCTTGATGATCCCCGAGTCCGTAGTTGAATCAATGATCTATAAAATGAAACAATGAACACACACAAGTAAGCTCACTAGCTTAGTAAGTCTTAAGCAAAAGATAATTCACTAATCAAGCACTTTAACATTTTTAATCAATAAATGTAAAACATCAGATATGTATATTTCGACATGCAATTGATACAAAACCGAATACTAGTGATGTATTAACTCAATTACTTATACTTCACTACCATCAACCTGCAACTCATCAAAGCACAAAGTACATATATTACATGTCGATTACCAGCTCAAATTCACATAACACCATTCTTAACAAAATATTTCAACTCAAGTAACATAAATCACAACTTACCTTACTTCTGAAGAATTCAATGGGACTTAAGCTTACCTGAGTTTTTAACTCAATAGTTTCACTATGTTACACCTCGATAAATTATGGTTTCTTCATTTTAAAGTATCACCGGCATTAAGCCTGCTAGGCACGAAGCCCGAACATATCATCGGCACTGAGCATGCTAGGCTCGAAGCCCGAATATGTCACCGACACTAAGCCTGCTAGGCACGAAGCCCGAATATGTCATCGGCACTAAGCCTGCTAGGCACAAAGCTCGAATATGTCACCGGCATTAAGCCTGCTAGGCACGAAGCCCGAATATGTCACCGGCACTAAGCCTGCTAGGCAATAAGCCTGAATCAAATCACCGGCACAAGGCCTGCTAGGCAATAAGCCCGAAATAATTCATAAGCCAGTCCATCAAATTTCATTCCTTAACACTATCATCATTAACTAAACATATACACAATTCACATTCACATATCACCACTAATGTATATATTCTTATCATATATACAAAAACACATCTAATCCATTTTAAAGCCTTTACATTCGGCTAATACATATATTCATACTCAAATTTATCAAATAATTTCATTGAACCTATTCATAAATAATTCTTTAACATACTTTAGCTTAAGGACTTACCTCGACTGTCGACGGACAACTTAGACTGGCTATTTGAGAATTTTCGTCTTTCCCCGATCCAATTCTGTTTTTCTTTGCTCTTGATCTAAAACACATTAAATTCAGCTCATTCAAGTACATTTCAATTCAATTTAGTCCCAAAACACATAAACATACAAATTACCATTTTACCCCTAAGGTTTCACATTTTTACTATTTAGTCCTAATTGTACAAAACACAAAATACACACAATTTGCCAAGACTATACAAGGGACGAATATTCCTAGGGACTTTATAAGCCCTCTCATTTTATTTATTTTGCAATTAAGTCCCTCTAAAATTTTATTTTTACAAAATAGCCCTAAATACAAAATTTCACCAAAATTGCTAATACAAAACTTGTAAATATTTAACACATCTTTAATCTAAAACCATCAAATATCAAAACCATAAGAACACCTCAATGGTCGAACCTCATATACACATGATTCTCAAAAATTCAAGCATAGGTCGGGTAATATACGAAGCAATGATCTCAAAAATGTAAAAATCAACAAAAATCGAAGATTAAACTTACCTTAATCAAGCTTTATAATTGCCAAAATTCAAAGCTTTCCCTAACCCATTTTCTTAGTTTATATTCGGCCTTGAGAAAAGTAAGATGATAATGGTTTCATTTTGATAATAATACATATATTACTTATTTATCAATTTACTAAACTAACCTTTTAATAATAAAAATTCAAAACATAACCATAAGGTCATGTAAGACCATTACCGTCCACTATCATGAATAATGGGCTAATTGCCCTTTTTGGACTTCCATTTATAAATCCACAATCAATTTGGTGCATTTTATTATAGTTTGCAACTTTTACCATTTACGCGATTAAGTCCTTTTTCTAAATTAAATCCACAAACAATAAAATTTTTTCTACGAAACTTTCACACACATTAATTCACATATAATAAATATAAAATATAATATTTAAATATTTCTCGGACTTGGATTTGTGGTCCTGAAATCACCGTTCCGATTAGGGTCAAATTCGGTCTGTTACAACTCTGCCCCCTAAAGATTTTCGTCCCCGAAAATCTTACCGTTAAATAACGTCGGATATTGTTGCCTCATTGAGTCCTCAGGCTCCCACGTAGCCTCTTCAACTCCATGCCAATTCCATAGTACTTTCACTAATGAAATCCTTTTGTTTCTTAACTCTTTCATTTCCCGAGCTAAGATACGGATCGGTTCTTCCTCATACGTCATATCGGGTCAGATTTTAATCTCGATGGAGCAATCACATGTGATGATCCGATCAGATCTACAAAGCATAGAAACGTGAAATACATCGTATCTTTTCTAATTCGAGGGTAACTTCAACCTATAAGCAACAGCCCAATACGCTCGATGATTTCATACGGTCCGATAAATCTCGGACTCAGATTGGCTTTCCAACCAAAACGAAGTACTTTCTTCCACGGAGATACTTTCAAAAATACCCGATCTCTGACTTGAAATTCTATATCTTTACATTTCAAATCAGCGTAAGAATTTTGATGATCTGATGCAGCTTTCAAACTATCTTGGATTATAGCCACTTTCTGTTCAGTCTCTTTAATCAAATCAACCCCTTGTATCTTGTTCTCACTGAGCTCGGTCCAGTACAATGGCGTATGACACTTGCGGCCATATAGAGCTTCATAGGGTGCCATTTTGATACTTGATTGAAAACTGTTATTATAAGCAAATTCAATCAAAGGTAAGTACTTTTCCCACGTATCATCAAACTCGAGAACGCAACATCTCAACATGTCCTCAAGTGTTTGAATGGTTCGCCAGATTGACCGCTTGTCTCATGGGTGAAAAGCGGTGCTAAAATGAAGTTTAGTACCTAAAGCATCCTGTAACTTCTTCCACAATCGCGATGTGAATCTTGGGTCTCTGTCTGAGATAATCGAACTTGGCACACCATGTAATCTCACGATTTGAGATATATACAACTCAGCAAGTTTATTGAGTGAAAAGTCCATACGAACCGGTACAAAATGAGCTGATTTTGTCAATCTATCTACTATAACCTAGACTGCATCTTTCTTGCTCAGTGTCATAGGCAAACCAGATATAAAATCCATAGTGATTTTATCCCATTTCCATTCAGGTATCATGATCGGCTGAAGCAACCCAGAAGGCACTTAATGCTCGGCTTTTACTTGCTAACAAATTAAGCACTTTGACACAAATTCAGATATATCCCATTTCATGCCAGGCCACCAATAAAACTATTTCAAATCATTATACATTTCGTGCTACCCAGATGTATCGATAATCGACCACTATGAGCCTCACTCAGAATCATTTGAATCAACTCTGAGTTCTTCAAACACACATTCAGCTTTTGAAGTTCAAACAGTCATTTGCATCAATTTGAAACTCTGATTTTGTATCTTTTTCACACTGAATTCGTCCAGCAATCAAATCTTTGTCAACTTTCTGTGCATCACAAATTTGTTGAATAAACATCGGTCTTGCTTGTAACTCGGCTATGATCGAACCATCACTAGACATAACCATCTGTGCATTCATCGCACGAAGAGCAAATAATGATTTTTGACTTAACGCATCTGCAACAACATTGGCTTTTCCCGGATGGAAGTCAATCACCAACTCATAGTCTTTCAACAATTCTAACCATCTGCGTTGTCTCAAGTTTAAATCTTTTTGAGTCATCAAATACTTTAGACTTTTATGATCCGAATAAACGTGACATTTCTCACCGAATAAGTAATGACGCCAAATTTGCAATGCGAAAACAATGGCTGCTAATTCCAGATCGTGAGTTGGATAATTTCTTTCGTGCGGCTTCAATTGTCTCGAAGCGTAGGCTATAACTTTGCCTTCCTGCATCAAAATGCAACCCAACCCATTCAAAGAAGCATCACTAAAAACGACAAATTCTTTACCCGATTCAGGTTGAGTTAACACTGGAGCTTCAGTCAAAAGAGCTTTCAGCTGTTCGAAACTTTTCTGACACTTTTTTGACCATTCAAACTTAACATCTTTCTGTAGTAGCCTTGTCAAAGGTGTAGCTATCACAGAAAAACCTTTTACAAATCTTCTGTAGTATCCCACAAGGCCTAGAAAGCTTCGAATCTCGAAAACATTCTTTGGTGGTTTCCAATCGAGTATAGCTGCTATTTTGTTTGGATCCACCCGAATACCTGATACTGAAACAACATGACCCAAGAAGCTCACTTCATTCATCCAGAACTCACACTTACTAAACTTTGCATACAACTGTTGATCTCGCAAAGTTTGTAGCACTAATCTCAAATGCTCGGCATGCTCGGTTTCATCTTTGGAGTAGATTAGTATATCATTAATAAACACTACTACAAACCGATCCAAAAACTGTCTGAAGACCCGATTCATTAAATCCATAAAAATAGCAGGTGCATTAGTGAGTCCAAAAGGCATAACCAGAAACTCAAAATGTCCGTACCTCGTCCGGAATGTGGTCTTTGGCACATCTGTATCTCTGACTCGCAACTGATAATAACCCAATCACAAATCTATCTTCGAAAATACTGAAGCCCCTTTCAACTGATCAAACAAATCATAAATACGAGGTAACAGTACTTATTCTTTATAGTTACCTTATTCAGTTACCGATAATTAATACACATTTGCATCGTTCCATCTTTCTTCTTCACAAAAAGTACTGGTGCACCCCAAGGAGAGAAACTCGGTCGTGCAAAACCCCTATCTGTTAACTGTTGCAACTGTGCTTTCAACTCTTTTAACTCAGTAAGTGCCATTCAATATGGAGCTATCGAGATCGGAGTCGTTCCCGGTGCTAATTCAATGCCGAACTCAATCTCTCGTACTAGTAGTAAACCCGGTAGTTCTTCAGGAAACACATTTGGGCATTCACATACAACCGGTACAGATTCAATATGCTTTTCAAACACTTTATTATCCAGTACATAGGCCAAATAAGCTTCGCACCCTTTTCTCACATACTTTCGGGCCAACATCGAGGATATTACTGTAGGAAACCCACTTAAATCACTGGATTCAATTCTGATGATTTCATAGTTCTGACATCTCAAATCAATAAGCTTTCTTTTGCAATTCACCACTGTATCATGTGAAGTTAACCAATCAATTCCCAAAATTATATCGAACTCATCAAAGGGCAACAACATTAAATCGACTGGGAGGCAATAATCCCAAATTATCAACGGGCAACCTCTACACACTTTATTAACAAGTACACATCTACCCAAAGGGTTGGACACATGAATCACAAACTCAGTAGACTCAACTGGCAGAGTCTTACCGAATACTAGAGTTTCACACACATATGAATGAGTCGAACCAGGATCAATCAATGCAATCACAGTAGTATCATAAAGGGTGAAAGTACCGATAATGACATCGGGGGAGGAAGCATCCTCTCTGGCTCGTGTAGCATAAGCTCTAGCTAGAGCTCTAGCCTCTGATCGTATTGCGGTGCCCTTCATCCCTCTCTGACTGCCACCTACATTGCCTAAATGTCTGAGTGTCTACCCCGTGCTGGCGCACTGCTCGGTCTAGTGTTCTAACTTGCATTTTACTCGGCTAATATCGGGCACTCTCGAATAAAATGATCCGACGATCCATATTTAAAGTAGGACCGATCACGAACTCTACAACTCCCAGGATGCAATTTCCCACAATGTTTACACTCAGCCCGATTCTGTGGAACATTACCGACACTAGCTGTCGAAGTGGCTCGAGAACTCATTGGAGGTCGATCATGTCTAGGCAAGTCTGAAGTGGCTTTATGTCGACTGGGGTCATCTCTGAACTTCTTATCCACGTAATGGAAAATTTTACTCGATGATCTTTTTTGAGTGTCTCTAGCTTCTACTTTAGCTTTTCTTTTCTCCTTTCCGAGCTCTTCAGCTTTACAAGCTCACTCGACTAATGTCACAAACTCTTTGATTTCAAGAATGCCAACAAGTAACTTTATGTCTTCATTCAGGTCGTCTTCAAATCTTTTACCATAATGGCTTCGATAGATATACTCTCCTGAGCGTAATGGCTCAATCTGACAAACTTTCGCTCATATTCCATCACAGTCATGCGGCCCTATTTTAATTCTAAAAATTCTTTCCGTTTCTAATCGATGAATCTCGTCGATATATTTCTTATGGAACTCAATTTGGAAGAAGTCCCAAGTTACTTTTCTTTCAGAACTATGGATACCAAGTGTTCCACCAAAGGATAGGCGGTCCCAAGTAGAGATATAGCACACTTTAGGCATTCATCTGGAGTACAAGATAACTCATCGAGTACCCGAATAGTGTTATCAAGCCACATCTCGGCTCGCTCTGCATCATCATTATCATTGGCCTTGAATTCTTCGTCCCCATATTTCCTGATTTTATCAACGGGAGGCCTACTAGATCTCATCGGATCTATCATCGGGGGTGCTGAAGGTACCGGAGTTGGATTATTCAGGGGTGGAGGTTGTTGTACAGCCGGATTAGTCTGAATAAACTGGGTAAACCATTCATTCATCATCTAATAGAAGGCTTGTTTAGCCTCCCTCTCATGGCTACCCAAAACTAGTCGAGACTCTAATAGCGCTGATCCACGTGTGAGACCAGGCGCAACGCTCTTCACATCATCAGCTGTTGCTCTATTGGGATTGGAATCCATTTACTATATATAAAATACAATTGAAATTGTCAGAAGTCACCACACTATCATATATACAATTCAAAGGCATGTATAGTTAGACTCTTACTCACTACGGTAGTCCTAGAATCGACTAAACCGTGGCTTTGATACCAATTAAATGTAACACCTCTCACCCTTGTCTGTTGCCAGATTTGGGTTATGAGGTATTACCTAATAACATGCACTTAAAAATAGACATTTCGATTAGACATTCATTACTTCCATGCTTCAAATGAAATACATTAATACACTTATCTTATTCAAAATTTCGAACCTTAATACTCCTGAGTTCAAATCAAACACATGTCAATAATTATATTGTTACAATCTTATAACACACCATAATATATATATCAAATATATAAATACATTGCACAGACAAGACATACTATTTTCTATTTCTGAATATTCACCTATCAAAGGTCCAGTCTATGTTCGCATATAACAAAACCAACTTCACAAAATTTTCTCTTTATAATAACAAATTAATCACATGTGTAATTATGATAACTTATACATGTTCGAAACTATTATTGTAACTTGTACAAACATATATGTATCCTATGCATATTTTCCATAAATTCAAAAGTCAAATCTTAAACATTAAAACACAGACAACATCTCTTTAAATGCCCAAGTCCATAATTACTTCAATGAAATTCCATTTACAAAGACACCACACCTATCATATACATAAATCAACTCGTTCACCACCTTGCTTACGAGACATAGCAACCAAATGTTAACTATAATTAACCCATAGCTGAATTGATAAAACAAACACTCTTAACACTTGATTTAAGAATTCATAATAACCACGCTAAATTTTAATGATCCAATTCAAATCATTTTCGTATGACTAATATACATAAACATACATTCGAAAGTTATATATATATCAAGACTAATCCCATTCTTAATAAATTCCTACCTATATCCATTTCCAACAATTAACAAAATTTACACCTAATGACCTCACGGCAATCATTCATGCACAAACATACCTATTCAGCATGAAACATATATATATATATATCATCCTCATTCACTTTCCAAACAAAACATTCACGCATATCACATCAAGTATAGATTTATACCATCGAGCATCAACATTAAGAACTAGCCACTTTCGTATGGCTTTTACACATTATCATAATATCATTCGAAAACTTAGCTAGCCTATACATGCCTTTAATTCAAAAAGTAAACAAAACATATATATACCAAAGAGAGTGATAGTGTGGTCGACTTTCTTGATGATCCCCTGAGCCCGTAGGTGAATCAATGATCTATAAAATGAAACAATGAACGCACACAAGTAAGCTCACTAACTTAGTAAGTCTTAAGCAAAAGATAATTCACTAATCAAGCACTTTAACATTTTTTTAATCAATAAATGTAAAACACTGTATATGTATATTTCGATATAAAATTGATACAAAACCAAATACAAGTGATGTATTAACTCAATTACTTATACTTCACTACCATCAACCTGCAACTCATCAAAGCATAAAGTACATATATTATATGTCGATTACCAGCTCAAATTCACATAACACCATTCTTAACATAATATTTTAACTCAAGTAACATTAATCACAACTTACCTTACTTCTGATGAATTCAATGGGACTTAAGCTTACCTGAGTTTTTAACTCATTAGTTTCACTATGTTACACCTCGATAAACTATGGTTTCTTCATTTTAAAGTATCACCGGCATTAAGCCTGCTAGGCACGAAGCTCGAACATATCACCGGCACTAAGCCTGCTAGGCTCGAAGCCCGAATATGTCACCGACACTAAGCCTGCTAGGCACGAAGCCTGAATATGTCATTGGCACTAAGCCTGCTAGGCACGAAGCCCGAATATGTCACCGGCACTAAGCCTGCTAGGCACGAAGCCCGAATATGTCACCAGCACTAAGCCTGCTAGGCAATAAGCCCGAATCAAATCACCGGCACAAGGCCTGCTAGGCAATAAGCCCGAAATAATTCATAAACCAATCCATCAAATTTCATTCCTTAACACTATCATCATTAACTAAACATATACACAACTCACATTCACATATCACCACTAATGTACATATTCTTATCATATATACAAAAACACATCTAATCCATTTTAAAGCCTTTACATTCGACTAATACATATATTCATACTCAAATTTATCAAATAATTTCATTGAACCTATTCATAAATAATTCTTTAACATACTTTAGCCTAAGGACTTACCTCGACTGTCGACGAACAACTTAGACCGGCTATTCGAGAATTTTCGTCTTTCCCCGATCCAATTCCGTTTTTCATTGCTCCTGATCTAAAACACATTAAATTTAGCTCATTCAAGTACATTTCAATTCAATGTAGTCCCAAAACACATAAACATGCAAATTACCATTTTACCCCTAAGGTTTCACATTTTTACTATTTAGTCCTAATTGTACAAAACACAAAATACACACAATTTGCCAAGACTATACAAGGGTCGAATATTCCTAGGGACTTTATAAGCCCTCTCATTTCATTTATTTTGCAATTAAGTCCCTTTAAAATTTTATTTTTACAAAATAGCCCTAAATACAAAATTTCACCAAAATTTCTAATACAAAACTTGTAAATCTTTAACACATCTTTAATCTAAAACCATCAAATATCAAAACCATAAGAACACATCAATGTCCGAACCTCATATACACATGATTCTCAAAAATTCAAGCATGGGTCGGGTAATATACGAAGCAACGATCTCAAAAACATAAAAATCAACAAAACCAAGATTAAACTTACCTTAATCAAGCTTTATAATTGCCGAAATTCAAAGCTTTCCCTAACCCCTTTTCTTAGTTTATATTCAGCCTTGAGAAAAGTAAGATGATAATGGTTTCATTTTGATAATAATAATAACATATATTACTTATTTATCAATTTACTAAACTAACCTTTTAATAATAAAAATTCAAAACATAACCATAAGGTCATGTAAGACCATTACCATCCACTATCATGAATAATGGCCTAATTTCCCTTTTTGGACTTCCATTTATAAAGCCACAATCAATTTGGTGCATTTTACTATAGTTTGCAACTTTTACCATTTACGCGTTTAAGTCCTTTTTCTAAATTAAATCCACAATCAATAAAATTTTTCTACGAAACTTTCACACACATTAATTCACATATAATAAATTTAAAATATAATATTTAAATATTTCTTGAACTCGAATTCGTGGTCCTAAAACCACCGTTCCGATTAGGGTCAAACTTCGGTCTGTTACACTATCATCCGGGGAAAGCGAACGTAATTGTTGATGCATTAAGCCGAAAGTCCTTGTTTCCTTTACGTGCTTTGAATATACATTTGGCTTTGTCCAATGATAATTTGTTAGTAGCCGAGTTGAAAGCTAGATCGTTGTTTATATAGCAGATTTATGAGGCTCAAAAGCTTGATAATGAACTACAAGCAAAACGGGTTCATTGTAAGTCAAATTCTGATTCAGAGTTTCAAATTGATTTCCATGATTGTTTTAGATTCAGAGATCAAATATGTGTTATGAGAAATTTAGAGTTGATAATGAAGAACATAGTAATTGTTTATCAGTACACCTGAGAAGCATGAAACTGTATAATGATTTGAAACAGTTTTATTGGTGGCTTGGCATGAAAAGGGACATCTCAATATTTATTTTGAAATGTTTGATTTGCTAGCAAGTCAAAGCTGAGCATCAAGTGCTGTCAGGTTTATTGCAGCCTATCATGATTCCTGAGTGGAAATGGGGTTTAACCTTAACTCTGAGAAAGAAAGATGCAATTTGGGTTGTTGTTGAAAAATTAACGCAATCTACGCATTTCATTCTAGTGCATACAGATTTCTCATGTGATAAATTAGCTGAGTTGTATATCTTAGAGATTGTTTGATTACACGGAGTGCCATTATCTATTATTTTGGATAGAGATCTGAGGTTCACATTGCGATTTTGAATAAATTGCAAGAAGCTTTATGTATAAAGCTGCATTTTAGCACTGCGTTTCATGCACAAATGGATGGTCAATCCAAGTGAGTTATTTAGATACTTGAAGATATGTTGAGATGTTGTATTCTTAAGTTTGAAGGTAGTTGGGAGAAATACCTACCATTGATTGAATTTGCTTACAATAATAGCTTTTAATTAAGTATGAAGATGGCACCATACGAAGCTCTATACAGTCGTAAATGTCGAACACTATTGTATTGGACCGAGCTAAGTGAAAATAAGATTCACGGGGTTGATCTGATCAGAGAAACAGAAGAAAAGTGAAAGTAATTTACGATAGTCTGAAAGCAACTTTGGATCGGCAAAAATCGTACGTAGAATTAAAATGGAAAGATATTGTGTTTCAGATTGGGAATAGAGTGTTTCTAAAAGTGTCATCGTGGAAAAAGATATTGCGTTGTAACAGCCCGATTTAGGGCCTAGTAAGAATAGTGGTTGTGAGACCACAAATTCGAAGTAGAAATATGTGTTTTATGATTTCTATGAGGCTTATGATGTGTTTGCATGATTGTGTGAAAATTTCATGAGGAAATTTTATTAATTAGTGATCAATTTGTCCATTAGGACTAAATTGCAAAGATTAGAAAATATGAAATTCTAGAAGATTTAAATATGAAATAGAATTATAAAAATTACTAAAGGTCCTTATTTAGCGATTATACCATTAAATGTCAAGATGGACAAAAATAGACATGGGATGGAAAAATCTCAAGAAAGGGCCTTAAGGGCATTTTTATCATTTGGTTAATTAATGAATTAAAAAGGGAAAAAGAAGTCAGAATTGTGTTCATATTCTTCTTCCACTGTCAAAAATCACTAAGGAAGGCATAGCTAGGGTTTGTTCTTCTTCCAAGCTTTGATAGTAAATGCATCCTAGCACCGTTTTTAATGTTCTTCGTATTTTTAAGATCCTCAAAGCTCGATTTAGCTATTTCTAGCTATATTTTGAGCTAGGGTTTGTGGGAAAAAATTTACCCATGTATGAAATGCATGTATTTTGATGTTTTGTGGAATAATATGAAAGTTTGATGTATGATAAACATCTTTTCCTAAGTGATTTTCATGAAAAATGCATAAAATAACCAAATTGTAAAAGTTGTAAAAATCGTCATACATGAGTGAAATAGTTGAAATTGAAGGTTGTTGTAGTTAAGAAAATGATTCGTCTAGGCTTGAAATACAAGAAAGTTGAATGAAAATCATTTTACGAGCCTAGGGGCAAAAGTGTAATTATGTGAAAGTTTAAGGGCAAAATGGTAATTTTGCTAAAGTATGATTCATGAGTTAATTTGGTCAATGTGAGTATTAAACAAGTAAAATTGTTATTATAGATCAAGAAACACGAAACCCAGATCAAACCGAGGCAAGAACAAAGTGTTGGACTAAATTAAACATCTACACCTATTTTGAGTACTAAGGTAAGTTTGTATGAAATTAAAGCTTTTTAATGTTTTATATTATAAATTGCTTGATATGATGATAATAAATATTATTTCTATGAAATTCGAATGATAACCCTCAATGAGAAAATGACGAGAATATGTCAAGTTGAAGTCTCGATTGAAGATTCGGAATAACGAGGATACCAATGTCACCACATAAGATAAGGAAGGTCCCGTATAAGACCATGTCTAGGACATGGCATCGACACCGAATGTAGGTCTCGTGTAAGACCATGTCTGGGACATGGCATCGGCACCGAATGTAGATCCCGTATAGGACCATGTCTGGGACATGGCATTGGCATCGAATAAGGAAGGTCCCGTGTAAGGCATGTCTGGGACATGGCCTCGGCACCAATGGTAGATCTCGTGTAAGACCATGTCTGGGACATGGCATCGACATCTATATACTATAACAATCCGGTTTAGACCCTAGTTGGAATAGTGGTTTAAAGACCACAATTGTAACAGTCTGGTCTAATACCCTAGTCGAAACAGTGGTTTTGAGACCACAAATCTGAGTTTGTATAATATTTTAATATTATTTTCTATGACTTAGATGTGTAATTAAGCATGTGCTAAATTTCTGTGAGTTAATTTGTCCGTTTATGTGTTTAATTTGATATAAAGGATTGAATTGCATCAAATGCAAAATTAGCATGCTATTTGTTAAAGTATCCATGTGTTGTGGCTATGGAAAGGTGAAGGCCTTATGAGGCAATAAGACCACTAATTAGATAGTGGATGGATATAGGTCAAATATGCCCTTGTTATATATATATATATATATATATATGTTTCTTATTAAATGAAAGAATATTATAGTAAACGAATTAATAATATGATATTAACAAAATAAAACAGGAATAAGGGACGATATTCATCATCCTTGGCGGAATAAGAAAATAAAAAGACAGAACTTGAGCTTTGAAGCATTCGGCTCTTATCCTCTTTGATTGAGGTATGAGTTTTGTTCGGTATTTGATAATTTCTACATTTTCGTAATCGTTTCTCTGTATACTTTGAAGCCCATATCTCAATTTTGTGAATTGATGTTGTTCATGAGAAATGCCATTGATGTTATGTTGAGATTTGAAAAGATTTGAGCTTGATGAATATGTTTTGTTCTTGAATTTTTGATGAATTTAGCTAAATAGGGCTAAATTGAGAAAATGGTAATTTGAAGGACTAAATTTCAAATTTGATGGAAAACATGGGCTTGTATGATATACATAAGCATTCGACTAAGAATGGATGTGTGATGATTTTGTGAATTTGATGTTTTGAGAAAAATGGAATAAATTGATAAATTGGGCAAATGTGAGGGTTAATTTGCAAATAGCCCTAAATGTGTCCTTAGATTGAATTGAATGAGTAAGTGAATAAAAGAGTTAATTTTGAATATGTATAGATCAAGAACTGAGGAAAACGGACTTAGATCGCAGGAAAGCTAAAGTAACTGAATTGCCATTTCTATTTCAGTTAAACCGAATCCGAGGTAAGTCATTATGCAAATAAATGTATTTGTATTGAATTGTGCATATTTATATGACTATTGATAATAGTGAATCCTTACGAGATACTACGTATATGAATTCCAAGATAAGATCGATATAGCTATAATGTCTGAGAAGTCCCGTACGAACCTAAGAATAGATAGGAGTAGTTATGTCATGACATAGGTATCTGTTCTGTTTTATCATGTAAGACCACGTATGGGATGTTGGCGTTGATTTGAGATTTGTATAAAACCACGTCTAGGACGTTGGCATCGTTATGAGCTTTACATGTAAGACCATGTCTAGGACATAGACATCGTATTGATTTGTGTAAGATCCTGTCTGGGACAGAGGCATTGATATCGAGTACACGTAAGACCTCGTCTGGGACGTTGGCATTATACGACTATTCCGACCTTTCTGAGTATCCTATTAGGTTCCTATTAGTTCGACGGGCAAATTCGATCTATGAATAATTATGTGAAAGTATATTTGTTTCAGGTACGTTTGGTATGTACACTATGTGTGTATAAAAGGTAAGTACCTATGTGCTTTTTGAATTGAAGAAATGTATAATTGAATATGAGAATGTGAATGAGGTATAAGAATGGTTATGAAAGATTTATGTATATATATATATATATATGATTCTTAAATGGGTGAATGTGGCAAATATGGCCAAGAATATGGATAAAAGCATATATGTGAGAAAGATTGCTATGAATATGAATTGTGTCAATTATTCAATATGCTTATATGCTTTACTTATTAAGTTTATTTGTATATGACTCACTAACTTTTAAAAAGCTTACTCTGTGTATGTTTTCTGTTTTATAGATAATCAAAACTACTGAAGGCTCGGGACCCTCAAGGATCATCATCACACTACTCAACTTATTTTGGTACATTTTAGAAATGTATTTATATAGATATGGCATTTATAGGCTAGTTATTTGGATAATCATGAGATATGAACTTAGTCTTGTGATTTGGCTAGAGATGAGTTAAGAATATGCATTATGATTATGATATGTGATGTATGTTTTGGTATGGTTAAATGACAATGAAAATGGTCAATTTTTGGGTAAGTATTTGGATGAATTATGCTTGTGTTATATATATGTTTTGTCTTGAAATTTGGCATGGTTGAAATTGGTATTGAATGTATAGATTGAATGGTCATTTTGGTATTTTTTTTTATTGCTATATATGCATGATATATATTGGTAAATGTTGCTTGTAGGTAAGACCCATGTGGGTGGCATTTTGGCCTTGCAAATGGCCTATAATGTCACACGGTTGTAGCACAAGGGCGTGCCTAGTGACCGTGGGGTAAATTCAGTAGCTAGCTTAAGAGCACACGGCCATGGTACACGAGCGTGCTTAGTAGCCATATGAGAAAGTCAGTATATGGCTTAAGAGTACACGGCCTTAGCACACGGGGGTGCTTAGTAACTGTGTGGTTTTAACAGGAGTGACCACGACCTGAGTATATGGGTGTGCTTGGTGGCCGTGGTGAGAAATCAGTTTCTACCACGGAGAGGACAAACGGGGTGGTCTAGCAGCCATGAGAGGCATCACGGCCTACCCACACGGGGGTCTACCCCCTAAAATTTAGAAAAGTTTTAAATTTCTAAGAAATTCTGTATGTGTTTCAGTTTAGTCCTGACTTAGATTATAAGCATGTTTAAGGTCTTAATGACCTATTTAAGGGACTCTATGTTTGAGAATGATGATGGTTGTATGAAATTCTATAAATGTTTTCGATCTGACTGGAAATATCCTTAACCCTAATCTAGTGATGGATACGGGATAAGGGTGTTACATTTAGTTGGTATCAGAGCTACGATTTAGTCGATTCTTGGACTAACGTAATGTGTCAGAGTTTAGCTATACATGCCATATATCTAAAATGTGATAGTGTGATGAATCCTGACATATAATATATGATTTTTGTATAGCAATGGATGATTTTTGTATAGCAATGGATCTCGAAAGAGCCGTAGCTGATGACGTAGAAAGTAATGGGCCTGCTCTCGCGCAAGGGATAGTGCCATCTAATCCGTGATCGACTATGAGCGGTCAAGAGGGAGAAGCTAAACAAGCTTTCTTCCAAATGATGAGTGAATGGTTCACTCAGTTCATGAGGAATAACCCGACTGTTTCGCAATCCCAACCCCCGATTAATCCCCCTCAGACTACAGTTGTACCACCGGTTATGTATCCGAATCTATTGAATAAGCCTCCAATTGACAAGATCCGTAAGTATGGGACTGAAGAGTTCCGGGGAACTAATGATGATGACGATGAAAAGGCCGAGCTCTGGTTAGAAAATACAATTAGGGTATTTGATGAAATGTCTTTGACTCCGGATGAATGTATAAAGTGTGTTGTATTGTTACTCCGAGATGTAGCTTATCAATGGTGGAAAACTTTAATTTCTATTGTTTCGAAAGAGCGTGTTACGTGAGACTTCTTTTAGATCGAGTTTCGGAAGAAATAAATCAATGAGAGATCCATCGATCAGAAATGGAAGGAATTTCTAGAACTAAAACAGGGTCGAATGACTGTTACTAAGTATGAACGAGAGTTCGTGAGACTAAGCCAGTATGCCTGAGAATGTATATCATCTGAGGCAATAATGTGCAAAAGATTCGAAGATGGTCTTAATGAAGATATTCGTTTGTTAGTCAGGATCTTAGAAATAAATGAGTTTGTTGTACTCGTTGATCGAGCATGCAAAGCTGAAGCACTCGGGAAAGATAAAAGAAAAGCTGAGTCTGAATCTCAAGATATGAGAAAGAGATTTCTGAGCAAATCATTTCAGTCTGCTTCAAAAAGATTCAAAGATGATCAAATTCATTCAAAAGATAATGTGGGACATTTAAACAAAAATCGAGCTAGATCACAGATGAGTTCCAAAACCCCAGCAACTTCAGTGGCCAGTGTTGGTAATGTCCGGATTGAGAGACCTGAATGTAAACATTGTGGAAAAAGGCATCCGAGAATTTGTAGACTAAATGACAGAGCTTATTTCAGATGTGGATCACTTGATCATTTTATCCGTGATTGCCCTAAGTCTGTCGAGCCAAAAATTGTTTAGAATTCGAGATCTGATAATGCATCTATAAGAGTAGACCTTCAAAGAATGTAAGAAATGTCAACAGTAGTCAAAGAGCGTATGCTATCCGAGCTCGTGAGGAAGCTTCATCTCCAGATGTTATAACGGTACTTTTACTCTTTATCATACTTCTGTGATTGCATTAATAGATCATGGTTCTATGCATTCATATATATGCATGAATTTAGTATTTAGTAAGACGTTGCCTGTAGAATCTACTGAGTTTGCTATAAAAGTATCGAACCCCTTAGGTAAAAGTATCATTGTTGATAAAGTATGCAAGAACTGTTCGTTAATGTTTCGAGATATCCGTTTTCCTACTGATTTGATGCTTTTGCCATTTGATGAGTTTGATGGATCATTCTTGTCATTACATGATGTTGTTGTAAACTGTAAAAGAAAGACTATTTAATTAAGATGATCGAATGATAAAATTGTACGAATTGTGTCCATTGATTTGAATGGATTGCCTACTATGATATCGGTATTGAAAGCTCAAAGATATGTGAAAAAGGGATATGAGGCATATCTTGCTTATGTGATTTATTTAAAAGTGTCTGAAAGGAAAATTGAATCAGTGCCTATTTCTCTGAATTTTCTGACGTGTTCCCTAAAGAGTTACCGGGTTTGCCTCCAATTCGTGAAGTTGAGTTTGGTATTGATCTACTACCTGGTACTACACCTATTTCGATAGCTCCGTATAGGATGGCACCAATAGAGTTGAAAGAGTTAAAATTACAGTTTCAAGAATTGATCGATAGAGGATTTGCTAGACCGAGTTTTTTACTTTGGGGTGCCCTGTTCTATTCGTGAAAAAGAAAGATGTTACGATGAGAATGTGTATTGATTATCGTCAGTTGAATAAGGTGACAATAAAGAATAAATTTCTGTTGCCTAGAATTGATGACTTATTTGATTAGTTGAAAGGGGCTACTGTATTTTCCAAGATTGATCTGAGATCAAGATATTACCAGTTGAGAGTGAAAGACTCAGATATGCCGAAAACTACTTTCAGAACGAGGTATGGACATTATGAGTTTTTAGTTATGCCATTTGGATTAACCAATGCTCCTGTTGTTTTTATGTATCTGATGAATAGAATTTTCAGACTGTACCTAGATCAATTTGTTGTAGTATTCATAGATGACATATTGATTTATTCACGTGATGAAAATGAACATGCTGAACATTTGAGAATCATGTTGTAAACTCTGAGAGAAAAGCAATTGTATGTGAAATTCAGCAAATGTGAATTTTGGTTATTTGAGGTTAGTTTTTTGGGACATATTGTGTCAGCTTCTGGGATTCGTGTGGATCCGAGCAAGATTTCTGCTATTCTGGATTGGAAACCTCCAAAGAACATGTCTGAAGTCCATAGTTTTCTAGGACTAGTGGGTTATTATCGTCAATTTGTAAAATGATTTTTAGTGATAGCTACTCCGCTGACTAGATTACTTCAAAATATATTAGATTTGAATGGTCTGATAAATGTTAGAAAAGTTTTGATCAGTTGAAAACTCTATTAACAGAAGCTCCAGTGTTAGTATAGCCAGAATCGGGTAAAGAATTTTTTATATACAGTGATGCTTTATTACATGGTTTGGGATGTGTTCTGATGCAGCAAGGTAAAGTTGTAGCTTATGCCTCGAGACAATTGAATTCACATGAAAAGAACTATCTGACGCACGATATCGAATTAGCAGCGATTGTGTTTGCATTAAAGATTTGGCGCCATTATCTATATGGTGAGAAATGTCATGTGTTTTCAGATCATAAAAGTTTGAAATATCTGATAACTCAGAAAGATTTGGACCTGCGTCAGAGAAGATGGCTTAAGTTGTTGAAAGATTATGAGCTTGTGATAGATTATCATCCGGGTAAAGCAAACGTTGTTGCTGATGCATTGAGTAGAGAATCATTGTCTACATTGCGAGCTTTGAATGCTCAGTTAGATTTATCTGATGATAGTTCTGTGATAGCGGAATTAAAAGTGAAACCGATGTTTATACAACAGATATGTGATGCTCAAAAGGTTGATAATGAGTTGATGGAAAAAAGAGTTCTGTGTGATTCAAATTGTGAATCTGAATTTCAAATTGTTGATGATTGCTTGAGATTGTGAAATTGTATCTGTGTTCTGAGAAATTCGGAGTTGATTCAGCTGATTTTGAATAAAGCACATAATAGTTGTCTATCTGTTCATCCGGGAAGTACTAAGATGTATCATGATTTGAAGTGACACTATTGGTGGTCTGGTATAAACGAGACATTTCTGACTTTGTTTCAAAATGTATAGTCTGTCAGCAAGTGAAAGCTAAACATCAAGTTCCATCTGGTTTGTTACAACCGATTTTGATTCTTGAATGGAAATGGGATAGAGTGACGATGGATTTTGTTTCGGGATTGCCTCTGACTCCAAGAAAGAAAGATGTGATATGAGTCGTAGTTGATCGATTAACTAAATTCGCCCATTTCATTTCGGTAAGATCTGACTACTCACTTGATAAATTAGCTGAGCTTTACATTTCTGAGATTGTGAGATTGCATGGGGTGCCATTATCCATTGTGTCAGATAGAGATTTGAGATTTACGTCGAGGTTTTGAAACAAATTACAAGAAGCATTAGGCACGAAACTACATTTCAGTACAGCTTTTCATCGCAGACAGATGGTCAATCCGAGCGGACCATTCATATTCTAGAGGATATGTTAAGATGTTGCATTCTTCAATTTGACGGCACGTGGGAACAATATCTGCCATTGATTTAATTTGCATACAATAATAGTTTTTAGTCAAGCATTAAAATGGCACCATATGAAGCTTTGTACGGACATAAATGTTGTACACCTCTTTATTGGACCGAGCTCGGTGAGAATAAGTTACACGGAATTGATTTGATAAAAGATTCAAAAAAAAAAAAGTGAAACTGATCCGAGATTGTTTGAAAGCAGCATCTGATCGTCAGAAGTCTTATGCAGACTTAAAACGAAAAGATATAGAATTTGAGATCGGAGACAAAGTATATTTGAAAGTGTCTCCGTGGAAAAAGGTGTTTCGATTCGGACGTAAAAGCAAGTTAAGTCTGAGGTTCATTGTGCCGCATGAGATCATTGAACGAGTTGGGCTTGTTGCTTATAGATTAAGGTTACCTTCTAAATTAGAAAAGATCCACAATGTATTTCATGTTTCAATGCTTCGTAGATATCGATCCGATCCGTCACATGTGATTACCCCATCTGATATTGAAATCCGATTTGATATGACATACGCAGAGGAACCGATTCGTATATTAGCTCGTGAAGTGAAAGAGTTGAGAAATAATAAAATATCGTTAGTAAAAGTACTATGGAATTGACACGAGATAGAAGAGGCAACTTAGGAACCGAAAGAATCGATGAGACAGCACTATTCGACTCTATTTAACGGTAAGATTTTCGGGGACGAAAATCCCTAAAGGGGGAGAATTATAACAGTCTGGTCTAATACCCTAGTCGAAATAGTGGTTTTGAGACCACAAATCCGAGTCCATATAATATTTTAATATTATTTTTGTGACTTTGATGTGTGATTAAGCATGTACTAAATTTTTGTGAGTTAATTTGTCCGTTTATGCGTTTAATTTGATATAAAGGATTGAATTGCATCAAATGCAAAATTAACATGCTATTTCTTAAGGTATCCATGTGTTGTGGCTTTGGAAAGGTGAAGGCCTTATAAGGCAATAAGACCACTAATTAGATAGTGGATGGATAAAGGTCAAATATTATAGTAAATGAATTAATAATATGATATTAACAAAATAAAACATGAATAAGTGGCCATATTCATCATCCTTGGCCGAATAAGAAAAGAAAAAGAAAGAACTTGAGCTTTGAAGCATTCGGCTCTTATCCTCTTTGATTGAGGTATGAGTTTTGTTCGGTTTTTGATAATTTCTACGTTTTCGTAATCGTTGCTCTATATACTTTGAAGCCCATGTCTCAATTGATGTTGTTCATGAGAAATGCCATTGCTGTTATGTTGATCTTTGTGATGATTTATGGTGTTAAATGAAAGATTTGAGCTAAATAAATTCTTGAATTTTTGATGAATTTAGCTAAATAGGGCTAAATTGAGAAAATGGTAATATGAAGGACTAAATTTTAAATTTGATGGAAAATAAGGGCTTGTATGATATACATAAGCATTCGGCTAAGCATGGATGTGCGATGATTTTGTGAATTTGATGTTTTGAGAAAAATGAACTACATTGATAAATTATGCAAAAGTGAGGGTTAATTTACAAATAGCCCTAAATGTGTGTCCTTTGATTGAATTGAATGTGTTAGTGAATAAAAGAGTTAATTTTGAATATGTATAGATCAAGAACTGAGGAAAACGGACTTAGATCGCGGGAAAGCAAAAGTAACTGAGTAGCCGTTTCCATTTCAGTTAAACCGAATCTGAGATAAGTTATTATGCAAATAAATGTATTTGAATTGAATTATGCATATTTATATGACTATTGATAACAGTGAATCCTTACGAGATACTACGTATATGAATTCCAAGATAAGATCGATATCGCTATAATGTTCGAAAAGTCCCATACGAACCAAGGAATAGATAGGAATAGCTATGTCATGACATAGATATCTGTTCTGTTTTAACATGTAAGACCACGTCTGAGATGTTGGCGTTGATTTGAGATTTGTGTAAGACCATGTCTGGGACGTTGGCATCGATATAAGCTTTACGTGTAAGACCATGTCTGGGACATCAGCATTATATTGATTCGTGTAAGACCCTATCTGGGACAGAGGCATTGATATCAGAGTACACGTAAGACCTCATCTGGGACGTTGGCATTGTATGACTATTCTGAGCTTTCTGAGTATCCTTTTAGGTTCCTATTAGTTCAACGGGCAAATCCGAGCTATGAACAATTATGTGAAAGTATATTCGTTTCAGGTACGTTTGGTATGTACACTATGTGTGTATAAAAGGTAAGTACCTATGTGCTTTTTTGAATTGAAGAAATTTATAATTGATTATGAGAATGTGAATGAGGTACAAGAATGGTTATGAAAGAGTTATGTATATATATATATGATTCTTGAATGGGTGAATGTGGCAAATATGGCCAAGAATATGGATAAAAGCATATATGTGAGAAAGATTGCTATGAATATGAATTGTGTCAATGTTCAATATGCTTATATGCTTTACTTATTAAGTTTATTTGTATATGATTTACTAAGCTTTTGGAAAGCTTACTCTGTGTATGTTTTCTCTATTTTATAAATTGTCAAAGCTACTGAAGGCTTGGGACCCTCGACGATTGTCATCACACTACTCAACTTATTTTGGTACATTTTGGAAATGTATTTATATAGATATGGCATGTATCGGCTAGTTATTTGGTAATTATGAGATGTGAACTTAGCCTTGTGATTTGGCTAGAGATGAGTTGAGAATATGCATTATGATTATGATATGTGATGTATGTTCTGGTATGGTTAAATGACAATGAAAATAGTCATGTTTTGTGTATGTATTTGGATGAATTATGCTTGTGTTATATATATGATTTGTCTTGAAAGTTGGCGTGGTTGTAATTGTATTGAATGTATAGATTGAATGGTCATTTTGGTATTTTTTTTATTGCTATATATGCATGATATATATGGGTAAATGTTGCTTGTAGGTAAGACCCATGTGGGTGGCATTTTGGCCTTGCAAATGACCTATAATGTCACACGGTTGTGGCACACGGGTGTGCCTAGTGACTGTGGGGTAAAGTCAGTAGCTAGCTTAAGAGCACACTGCCATGGTACTCGGGTGTGCTTAGTAGCCGTATGAGAAAGTCAGTATATGGCCTTGGAGTACACGGCCTTAGCACACGGGGGTGCTTGGTAGCCGTGTGGTTTTAACAGGATCGACCACGGCCTGAGTATATGGGCGTGCTTGGTGGCCATGGTGAGAAATCAGTTTCAACCACGGGGAGGACACACGGGGGTGTCTAGCAGCCATGGGAGGCACACGGCCTGCCCACACGGGTGTGTACCCCCTGAAATTTAGAAAATTTTTAAATTTCCAAGAAATTCTGTATGTGTTTCGGTTTAGTCCCGACTTGGTTTATAAGCATGTTTAAGGTCTCGATGACCTATTTAAGGGACTCTATGTTTGAGAATGAAGAATGGTTGTATGAAATTTCTGTAAATGATTCCGATATGTCTGGTAATAACTTTAACCCTAATCCGAGGACGAATACGGGATAGGGGTGTTACAACAAATCTTAGTCAATAAAATATTTTACTATTATTTTTCGTGTCTGCAGTATATGAATTAGCATGTGTGAAATTTCTATGAGTTAATTTGTCCGTTTGAATGTTTTATTTGAGGAAAGGATTAAATTGTATTGAATGCAAAACTTGCATGGTCTATGAAAAATGCCTATTTGTTGTGGCTTTTAAATGAGGAAGTCGTATATAGCAATTTGGCCACAAGTGGAGTTAGTGGATGGTAATGGTCTTAAATGGCCTTAATATTATAAGCTTTATATGTTGGTATTAAAAGGGTAAAATGGGAAATTATTTATTAAGGAAATTATAATAAAACAAAACAACTAAAATGGCCATTCTATTCATACTTCCACTGATTTTTTGTAAGAAAAGAATAAGGTTTAGCTTTGTTATATTTGGCCATTACAAGCCTTGATTCAAGGTATGTTTTTAATCGGTTTTCGATAATTTCTACGTTTTTGCAATCGTTTCTTCGTATATTACAAAACCCATGGCTCAATTTTGAAAAATTATGATGATTTTGAAATGTGTTTTTGATGAACATGTGAGCTTTAGAACATTTGATGATTAAATATGGAATATATGTGTTTGATTAGCATATTTTGTCTTTGGAGTTTTGTTGATTTTGAGTAATTTAGTTGTAATTGAGAAAATGATTAATCGAGGGACTAAATTGTGAATTTGATGAAAAATATGAACTTGTATGGTCCCTATGGAGTTTCAGCTATGCATGTGTGTGAACAAATGGTGTATATTTGATGTTTTGGGAAAAAATGGACTAAATTGATAAAATGTGAAAATGTGAGGGATAAATTGCAAATTTCCCTAAATATGTGTTTTGGATTGAATTGAATGATTTGATGAATGAATCGGTTAAATTTGTATATATATAGATCACGAAGCGAAGAATATGAATTTAGATCGTGGGAAAGTGAAAGTAGTTGAATAACTTAATCCGATCGAATATCAGAATCCGAGTAAGTCAATATACAAATAAACGTATTTGAATTGACTTATTTGTGAACATATGAAATTTGAATTGCTATGAATGATACTCGAAATGATGAATATATGGATTCCGAGAAAGTATATGTCATGACATAGGTGTCTGTTATGTGATATCATGTAAGAACATTCGAGATTTCGTTTAAGACCACGTCTGGGACGTTGGCATCGATATGAGATTTACGTGTAAGACCACGTCTGGGACATTGGCATCGTATTGATTCGGTAAGACCACGTCTGGGATGTTGGCATCGATATGAGATTTACATGTAAGACCATGTCCAAGACATTGGCATCATATTGATTCGAGTAAGACCCTGTCTGGGACAGTGGCATCAATTTTTGATTACATGTAAGACCACATCTAGGACGTTGGCATGTACAACTATTCCGACCACTCTGCGTATCCTATTAGATTCTGAACGGTTCAACAGGTAAGTCCAAGAAATGAATGAATATGTGAATTGTACATCTGTTTCAGGTACTTTTCATAAGTACACATTGTGTGTATAAGAAGGTAAGTATCTTCTTAAACTTACCTAGGTGAATTATGTATTTGAGTATGAGAATGTAAGTGTGTTACATGAATGGAATAGCTATGAGCCAATAAAGTATGTAGTGATATGCAAGATTGAAAGATGAATGGCTAAGTAAATGTGCCAAGAAGAATTATGATTATGCAATTGAGCTAATAGTGAACTCATATTGATTATATGTTTTGAATGCTTATATGTTAAGTTTATATGTATATGGCTTACTAAGATTTTGAAAGCTTACTTTGTGTGTGTTTGTTCTATTTTTTTAGATCATTAAAGCTACTAAAGCTCGGGGACCATTGAGGATCGTCATCACAATATTCAAATTCATTTTGGTACTTTTGAAATGTGTATATAGCTAAATATGGCATGAATAGGCTAGTTGTTTTGGATTATGGTTGAAATGTGAATAAATAGCCATGAGATGTGGCTAGATAAATATTGATGATATGCATGAGTGATTATGATATGTGATGCTTGATTTGGTATGACTTGTTAGTTAATGAAATGGCTAAGACTTTGGTAAGCATATGAAAGCATTATGAGTGTATATGTTTGATCAAGGGAATGATTATATGAAAGGTAAATATAGATGAATCATGCTTGAATGTATATGTGTTTTTAGTTGACAAAGTGGTATGATTGGAAATGAGTTTGAATATGAAGATATGCTGATTGTTTGACATGTTTTTGGATGTCAAGTGTGCATGAAATGATTTGGTAATTTTGCTTGTAGGTTTGACCCTTGTGTGGTGGCATTTTGGCGTTGCAACTAGCCTTTTTGCCTACACGGTCGTGGCACACGGGCGTGCCTGGTAGCCGTGTGGTTAAATCAGTAGCTAGCCTAACTTTACACGGCCATGGTACACGGGCGTGCCTGGTAGCTGTGTGGTTAAGTCAGTAGCTAGCCTAATGTTACACGGCCATGGCACACGGGCGTTCCTGGTGGTCGTGTGGATAAGTCAATATACATGCTCTGATTTGGGATGGCCAGGACACATAGGTGTGTCTAGTAGCCGTGAGAGGCACACGGCCTACCCACGCGGGCGTATGGCCTCTATAACTTAGAAAACTTTTAAATTTTTGAGAACTTTAGTATGTGCTCAGTTTAGTCCCGACCCTATTTTAAAGTATGATTAAGGTCTCATTGACCTATAAAAGGGACACTTTGATTGCGATTGATGAATGGTTGTATGAAATGTCTGTAAAAGTTTTCGATCTATCTGGTAATGCCTTTAACCCTAATTCGGTGACGGATACGAGTTAGGGTGTTACATATACTATCTCGTATAAGATCATATCTAGGATATGGCATCGACATCGAGATATGAGATCCCGTGTACGACCATATCTGGGATACGACATCGGCATCAAGATGTGATCCCATGTAAGACCATATATGGGATATGGCATTGACATCATGATACATGTATGATGAAATTGAGTATCCTTCGATATTCCGAGTAGTACAATGGGTAAAAGACCTAAGTATGTAAAGATGAAAATGAGATAAATATTATATAAGGATGACAAAAAGTTCCATTTAAGTTAAGGATGTTAATGATTTAATTCTATGATCAAGGTAGCATAAGTGCTAAATTATGTGCTAAAGTGATACAGGTACCATGAGTAAAATACGAGTTATGAAATCCGTAATATGATATGTGATGGGTAAGAATACGTATGAGTAAGTATGTCAAAGTACTTGAGAACTTATGTTGCTATTGTTCCATGATGAATGGATTTTACTATGGATATTTATGTTGCTATATTAATTCATGCAAACTTACTAAGCTATATGCTTACCTCTCTCTTTTTCCCTTTTCCTTGTAGTATCGCCAAGCTAGCTTGGGGATCATGGAACGTCAGAGCTCGGATCACACCATCAATCATTCTTTTGGTATAGTAAAGTTTTTATATTTGGGGTATGGCATGTATAGGAACTTGGTCATTTTGTATTATGTCATATTTGAAAGCCAAAGTGTTGGCTACTAATGTTATACACTCATTTTGTATATGGCCATTGGGTATTGGTCAATATTTGTCAAGTTTCATATTTTAATGGTGATAAGTTTTATAAAGTGATAGTTTATGCAATTGATGGTGTTAAATGTGAAGTGTATGAATGATGACTTAGGGTATTCTTATTGTGCATTATTGTCATGTTATGTGTTGCTTGTGGTGGTATAAGTGCAATTATGTTTCAGGGTGGCAACTGGCTTGGAAAATAGCCTTATAATTGTCCATACGGGTAGACACAACGGGCATGTGTGACACATAGTCAACCCTCATGGGTGTGTTGATAAGCCGTGTGTCCATTGCATCAAATTTATGAGAATTTGATTCGTAACACAGGCCTGCACACGAGCGTGTGCCTAGGCCGTGTGCCCTTAAGAGTTTGCTGACATCATAAACGGAATGCTAACGTTTTCACACACGGGTGAGGACACAGGCATGTCTAGGCCATGTGAGAGACACGGGCTATAGACACGGGCGTGTGTCCGGCCATGTGACAACCCTTGTAGGTTCAAAATGAAAAATAAATTTCACACGGGTTAGGAACATGGGCGTGTGTGACCACACAGCCTACCCACACGGGCATGTTCCATTTCACATAGGCATGTGGCCCCTATTTAGGCAAAAATTTTCTAAGTGCATAAAAGATTCCAATTTATTCTCGAACCCTTCTGTATGTAAGTTTAGGGCCTCGTAGGCCCATAATAAGAATGTTGTGAACATGAATGAAAGGTTTTAAGTTTGAAATGAAATTTTATAGCCCGATAATGTATGTTCAAGCAAGTTAAGTCTGGTAATGCCTCGTATCTTTTCCCGACGTCAGACACGGGTAAGAGGTGTTCATTTAGTGGTATCAGAGCTACGATTTAGTTGATTCTCGGACTAACGTAGCGTATGCAAGAGTCTAGCTATACATGCCATACATATGAGTATCTATGTAATGATAGTGTGATGACTCCTGACGATTTAAATTGTGTTTTCATATAGTAAATGGATCCCGATAGAGTTGTGGCGAATGATGTAGAAAGTAACGCGCCGGCTCCCGCTAAAGGGACGGTGCCGAATGAAAACGAGAATAGACCAACGACTGTGAGTCAGAGAGGAGGAGAAGAAGCTAGGAAAGCCTTTCTCCACATAATGAATGCATGGTATACGAAATTCGTTCGTGCGAACCTGAATGCACAACCCTTCCACCCTCGCCTATTCCTCAACCTACCCCTGTAGCTCCCCAAGTGGTAGAAGTGGTAAGAAGAGAAAAGCCTCCGGTTGATAGGATCCAGAACCAAAGAGCTGAGAAATTTCGAGCCAGTAAAGATGATGATCCGAAAAGAGCAGAATTTTGGCTTGAACACACCATTCGGGTGTTTGATGAGTTATCTTGCACAGTTAAAGAGTGCATGAAATGTGTAGTTTCTCTTCTGAGAGATTTTGCTTACCAATGGTGGAATACCCTTTTGTCGGTGGTACCAAGGGATAGGATCACATGGGAGTCTTTCTAAGAAGAATTCTGGAAGAAGTACATAAGCCAGAGATTTATTGATCAGAAAAGAAAGGAATTCCTTGAACTGCAACAAGGTAAGATGACAGTAACTGAGTACGAGTGTAAGTTTGCGAGGCTTAGCAAATACGCTCGAGAATGTGTATCCACTGAAGCCATTATGTGTAAACGGTTTGAGGACGGATTAAATGAAGATATCAGATTATTTTTCAGTGTCCTCGAATTAAAGGAATTTGTTGTGCTAGTGGATCGGGCTTGTAAAGTGGAGGAATTGGTGAAAGAGAAAAGAAAAGTTGAGATGGAGTCTTGTGACTCAATGAAGAGACAAATGAACAAGTCATTTTAGTCTTCATCCAAGAAGTCAAGAGAGTTCCCTACTCAATCAGCTACTTCAGTTGGGTTTCCGAATAGGAGTAGGAGCAAATAGTACTCAAGGATTAAACCTCAAACTACTTCAATTGCTAGGTTAGGAACACTCGACCTAATAGACTGGAATGTCCACAGTGTGGCAGACGTTATCCAGGTGAGTGTCAAGCCCACGAGAAAGACTGTTTTAAGTGTGGTTCCCAAAATCATTTTATTAGAGAATACCCGGAGATGGTTGAAAAATAGAAAATTTAGGGTGCGAGGTCAGGAAGCACTACTAGGGGAAGACAACAGAGAAACCTGGGAAGTGGAACGAGCAGTAAGAGTGCATCCAGAGAATAGGTTGTGAGATCTGAGGGTAGAGTGCCTGCGAGGACTTATTCCATTCGTGCTTGCGAAGAGGCATCATCCCCTGATGTAATTATGGGTACATTTTCTATCCATAACACTAATGTTGTTGCTTTAATTGATTCGGGGTCTACCCATTCATACATTTGCATGAAATTAGTATCTAGCATGAGCATGCCTGTTGAGTCTGCAGAGTTTGTGATAAAAGTGTCCAATCCTTTAGGCAAAAGTGTATTAGTGGATAAGGTATGCAAAGATTGCCTATTGATGATTAGATGTCATTATTTGAAGGCAAATCTCATGCTATTGCCATTTGATGAATTCGATATAATTCTTGGTATGGACTGGTTAACCACTCATGATGTGACAGTAAATTGTGGAAATAAATACATTGAATTGAGATGTAAAAATGGGGACACTCTTCGTGTTGAATCAAATGAACAAGATAGATCGCCTGTAATGATCTCTCATATGTCTGCTCAAAGGTATGTAAGAAAAGGGTATGAAGCATGTCTTGCTTTTGTTATGAATGCTAAAGAAACTTAGTTAAAGATTGAATTAGTGTCGATAGTATGTAAGTACCCAGATGTATTCCCAGAAGAATTCCCAGGGTTGCCTCCTATTGGAGAAATTGAATTTGGTATTGAATTAGCTCCTATTACTGCACCTATATCGATTGCTCCATACAGAATGGCTCCAACTGAGTTGAAAGAATTGAAGGCACAGTTACAAGAGTTGACAGACAAGGGCTTTGCATGACCAAGTTATTCTCCGTGGAGTGCTCCAGTATTATTTGTGAAAAAGAAAGATGGTTCCATGAGATTATGTATAGATTACCGACAGCTTAATAAGGTACCGTGAAAAACAAGTACCCATTGCCAAGGATTGATGATCTGTTTGATCAATTGAAGGGAGCCACTATATTTTCCAAGATAGACTTGAGGTCGGGGTATTACCAGTTGAGAGTAAAAGACTCAGATGTGCCGAAAACTACATTTTGGACGAGGTACGGGCACTATGAATTTTTATTCATGCCTTTTGGCTTAACAAATACCCCTATTGTGTTTATGGATTTAATGAATCGTATATTTCAGCCATATTTGGATAAGTTTATTGTGGTTTTTATTGATGATATATTGATATATTCTCATGATGAGCATGAGCATTCTGAGCATTTGAGGACGATTTTACAGATTTTGCAGGATAATTAGTCATATGCCAAGTTTAGCAAAAGTGAGTTTTGGCTCAGAGAGGTTGAATTTTTGGGGCATATTGTCTCGGAGATGGAATCTGAGTCGACCCAAGCAAGATTTTAGCTATTGTTGATTGGAAACCGCCGAAGAATGTATTTGAGGTTAGAAGTTTTTTGGGCCTAGTTGGCTATTATCGATGGCTCATTAAGGGATTTTCTATGATAGCTACTCCAATGACGAGGTTAGTATAGAAAGATGAAAGTTCAAGTGGATAGAAAATTGCTAGAGAAGTTTTGAGAAACTAAAGGCATTATTGACAGAGGCTCCAGTTTTAGTGCAACCTGAGCCGGGAAAAGAATTTGTGATCTACGGCCATTCATCCTTGAATGGATTGGGATGTGTCCTTATGCAAGAAGGCAAGGTGATAGCATATGCCTCTAGACAGTTAAAGCCACACGAGAAAAATTATCCGACGCATGATTTAGAGTTTCTGCCATTGTGTTTACATTAAAGATTTAGAGACATCATTTGTATGGTGAAAGATGTTGGATATTCACCGATCATAAGAGCCTAAAGTACTTGATGAATTAGAAGGAATTAAACTTAAGACAAAGAAGATGGCTAGAGTTGATAAAAGATTATGAGTTAGTGATTGACTACCACCCGGGAAAGGCGAACATAGTCGTCGATGCTTTGAGTAGAAAATCCCTATTTGCTTTGAAGGCTATGAATACGCAGGTGACTTTGTCAGATGATGGTTCCTTTTTAGCTGATTTGAGGGCTAGGTCGATGTTTATTTAAGAAATTGACGAAGCTCAGAAAGATGACAGTGACTTGCAAACCAAAAGAGCTCAGTGTGAGTCGAGTGTTGAGTCCGAATTTCAGATTAATTTTGATGGATGTCTAATGTTCAAAGACAGAGTCTGTGTACCGAGAAATGATGTGCTTATTCAAAAGATTTTATACAAGGCACATAGTGGATGCTTATTTGTAAATCCAGGTAGTACAAAGATGTATAATAATTTGAAGAAATGGTATTAGTGGCTGAGTATGAAGAAAGATATTTTTGAGTTTGTATCAAGATGCTTGATTTCTCAGCAAGTAAAGGCCGAACACCAAGTACCTTCGAGTCTGCTTCAACCTATCATGGTTCTCGAGTGGAAATGGGATCGTATTACTATGGACATTGTAATGGGTTTACCGTTGACACCGAGCAAGAAAGATGCCGTATGGGTTATGGTAGATAGACTTACGAAGTCAGCCCACTTCATACCAGTACATGGTGATTATTCACTTGATAAGTTGGTAGACTTGTATGTTCCTGAGATTGTAAGGCTTCATGGGGGGCCTTTATCGATTATCTCGGATAGAGATCCGAGATTCACATCCCGATTTTGGAAAAAGTTGTAAGATGCTTTGGGCACAAAGTTGAGTTTTAGTACGACTTTTCAACCCCAAATCGACCGACAGTCGGAGAGATTAATACAGATACTTGAGGATATGCTCTGGTGTTGTGTTCTTGAGTTTCAGGGAAGCTAGGAAAAGTATCTATCATTGGTAGAGTTTGCTTATAATAACAATTTTTAGTCAACCTTGAAAATGGCTCCTTATGAGGCTTTGTATGGGTGTAAGTGTCAAACGCCTTTATATTGGACTAAACTCAAGGAAAATTAGATTCACGAGGTTGATCTGGTTAGAGAAATCGAAAAGAAAGTAAGAGTGATTTGAGATTGTTTAAAAGCTACTTCTGATAGACAAAAATCCTACTCGGACTTGAAAAGAAAAGAGATCAAGTTTCAAGTAGGTAATAAAGTGTTTTCGAAAGTATCACCATAGAGGAAAGTCCTCAGATTTGGCCGGAAAGGCAAATTGTGTCCGCGCTTCATCGGACCATATGAGATTATCGAGAGGATAGGGCCGGTGGCCTATCAATTGGCTCTGCCATCTGAATTAGAAAAGATTCACGATGTATTTCACGTGTCTATGTTGCGACGCTACCGATTAGATCCTTCGCATGTGATTACACCAACAGAGGTTGAAATTCAACCCGACATGACTTATGGCGACGAACCAGTAAAGAATTTGGCACGAGAAGTCAAACAGTTAAGGAATAAAAGTATAGCTCTTGTGAAAGTATCATGGTAAATACATGGGGTAGAAGAGGCTACATGGGAGCCCGAGGAGGCTTTAAGGAACCAGTACCCAAACCTTTTTGCTGGTAAGATTTTCGGGGACGAAAATCCCTAAGAGGGGAGAATTGTAACAGCCCAATTTAAGACCTAGTAGGAATAGTGGTTGCGAGACCACAAATTCGAAATAGAAATATGTGTTTTATGATTTCTATAAGGCTTATGATGTGTTTGCATGATTGTGTGAAAATTTCATGAGGAAATTTTATTAATTAGTGATCAAATTGTCCATTAGGACTAAATTACAAAGATTAAAAAATATGAAATTCTAGAAGATTTAAATATGAAATAAAATTATAAAAATTACTAGAGGTCCTTATTTAGCAATTAGACCATTAAATTTCAAGATGGACAAAAATAGACATGCAAAGGAAAAATCTCAAGAAATGGCCTTAAGGGCATTTTTGTCATTTGGTTAATTAATGAATTAAAAAGGGAAAAAGAAGTCAAAATTATGTTCATCTTCTTCTCCTCTGGTAGAAAATCACTAAGGAAGACATAGCTAGGGTTTGTTCATCTTCCAAGCTTTCATAGTAAGTGCATCCTAGCCCCGTTTTTAATGTTCTTCGTATTTTTGAGATCCTCGTAGCTCAATTTAGCTATTTCTATCTATATTTTGAGCTAAGGTTTGTGTTCAAAAATTTACCCATGTATGACATGCATGTATTTTGATATTTTATGGAATAATATGAAAGTTTGATGTATGATAAACATCTTTTTCTAAATGATTTTCATGAAAAATACATAAAATGACCAAATTGTAAAAGTTGTAAAAATGGTCATACATGAGTGAAATAGTTGAAATTGAAGGCTGTTGTAGTTAAGAAAATGATTCAGCTAGGCTTTAAATACAAGAAAGTTGAATGAAAATCATTTCACGAGCCTAGGGGCAAAAGTGTAATTATGTGAAAGTTTTAGGGAAAATGGTAATTTTTCCAAAGTATGATTCATGAGTTAATTTGGTCAATATAAGTATTAAACAAGTGAAATTGTTATTATAGATCAAGAAACACGAAGCCCGGACCGAAACTGAGGTAATAATAAAATGTTGGACTAAATCGAACATCTACACCTATTTTGAGTATCGAGGTAAGTTTGTATGAAATTAAAGCTTTATAATGTTTTATATTTTAAATTACTTGATATGATGATAATAAATATCATTCCTATGAAATTCAAATGATAACCCTTGATGAGAAAATGACGAGAATATGTCAAGTTGAAGTCCCGATTAAAGATTTAGAATAACGAGGATACCTATGTCACCATATGAGATAAGGAAGGTCTCGTATAAGACCATGTATGGGACATGGCATTGGCACCGAATGTAGGTCTCGTGTAAGACCATGTCTGGAACATGGCATCAGCACCGAATGTAGATCCCGTATAAGACCATGTTTGGGACATGGCATCGGCATCGGCATCGAATAAAGAAGGTCCCGTGTAAGACCATGTCTGGGTCATGGCCTCGGCACCAAAGGAAGATCTCGTGTAAGGCCATGTCTAGGACATGGCATCGACATCTGTATACGATATCGTATAAGACCATATCTAGGATACGACATTGACATCGAGATATGAGATCCCGTGTAAGATCATATTTGGGATATGACATCGGCATCAAGATGTGATCCCATGTAAGACCATATCTGGGATATGGCATTGGCATCATGATACATGTATGATCAGATTGAGTATCCTTCGATATTTCGAGTAGTGCAACGGGAAAAAAAGCTACGTATGTAAAGATGACAATGAGCTAAATATTATATAAGGATGACAAAGATTTCCATTTAAGTTAAGGATGTTAATGATTTAATTCTATGATCAAGGTAGCATAAGTGCTAAATTATGTGCTGAAGTGATACAGGTACCATGAGTAAAATACGAGTTATGAAATCCGTAATGTGATATGTGATGGGTAAGAATAAGTATGAGTAAGTATGTCAAAGTACTTGAGAACTTGTGTTGCTGTTGTTCCATGATGAATGGATTTTACTATGAATATTAATGTTGCTATATTAATTCATGCAAACTTACTAAGCAATATGCTTACCTTTCTCTTTTTCCCTTTTCCATGTAGTATATCCAAGCTAGCTCGGGGATCGTAGAATCTCGAAGCTCGGATCACACTATCAATCATTCTTTTGGTATAGTAAAGTTTTTCTATTTTGTGTATGGCATTATAGGAACTTGGTCATTTTGTATTATGTCATATTTGAAAGCCAAAGTGTTGATTGCTAATGTTATACACTTATTTTGTATATGGTCATTGGGAATTGGCCATTATTTGTCAAGTTTCATATTTTAATGGTGATAAGTTTTAAAAAGTGAAAGTTTATGCAATTAATGGAGTTAAATGTGAAGTGTATGAATGATGATTTAGGGTATTCTTTATTGTGCATTTTTGTCATGTTATGTGTTGCTTGTGGTGGTATAAGTGCGATTATGTTTCAGTGTGGCAATTGGCTTGGAAAACAGCCTTATAATTGTCCGAAGGGGTAGACACACGGGTGTGTGTCTAGGCTGTGTGTGACACACGGTCAACCCCCATAGGTGTGTTGATAGGTCGTGTGTCCCTTGCATCAAATTTACGAGAATTTGATTCACCACATGGGCCCGCACATAGGCCTGTGACTAAGCCATGTGCCCTTAAGAGTTTGCTGGCATCATAAATAGAATGCTAAGGTTTTCACACACGGTGAGGACACGGGCGTGTCTAGGTCGTGTGAGGGGCACGGACTATAGACACGAGCATGTGTTCAGCCATGTGAAAACCCCTGTAGGTTTGAAATGAATAATAAATTTCACACGGGTTAGGAACATGGACGTGTGTGACCACATGACCTGCCCACACGAGCGTGTTCCATTTCACATGGGCGTGTGGCCCCTGTTTAGGCAAAAATTTTCTAAGTGTGTAATAGATTCCAATTTATTCTCGAACTCTTCCGTATGTAAGTTTAGGGCCTCGTAGGCCCATAATAAGAATGTTGTGAATATGAATGAAATGTTTTAAATTTGAAATGAAATTTTATAGCCCGATAACGTATGTTCAAGCAAGTTAAGTCCGGTAATGCCTTGTATCCTGTCCAGGCATCAGACATGGGTAAGAGGTGTTACAGCGGTTTGGTCGGAAAGGGAAATTGAGTCTGTGATTCATCGGACCGTATGAGATTATCAAGCGAGCTGGATAGTGGCATATCATTTATCTTTACCGTCTGAGTTAGAGAAAATACATAATGTGTTTCATGTGTCGATGCTTCGACAATACCGATCCGACCCTTCAAACGTCATTTCCCCAACCGAGGTTGAAATTTAGTCTGATATGCCATATACTAAAGAACCGATTCAAATTTTAGCTCGTGAGATCAAAGAATTGAGAAATAAGAAATCGCATTAGTGAAAGTACTATGGCATCGACACGGGGTTGAAGAAGTTACGTGGGAATCCGAGGATGCTATGAGAAAATAATGCCCGAACCTATTCACTGGTAAGATTTTCGGGGACGAAAATCCCTAAGGGGAGAGTTGTAATAGCTCGATTTTAGCTAACTTAGAACAGTGGTTTCGAAACCATAAATCTGAGGTCAAAAAATTATTTTAATATTATTTTATGTGTTTACAAAATGACAGCATGTATGTGTAAAAATTTCGTGAGCTAATTTTATCGTTTAATAGCTCAATTTGAGAAAAAGGACTAAATCTCGTAAAATGCAAAAGTTGCATTCTATTTGTTAAAGGTGTTTAATTGCTATGATTTATTAAATGAAAGGTCCTTATGATGTTATTAGACCATTGATAGTGGAATTTGACATAGATGGCCTTATATTAGATGATTTATATGGTTTTTATTAAAGGTTAATATAGTAATTTGGTTATAAAAGATATATTAAATAAAAAAAACATAAAGCCATTTTTCTGTTCACCTTTTATGGCCGAATGAAGCTTAAAGAAAAGCTAAAATAGGGTTTTTCATTCGGTTAGATTAACTTAAGCAATTAAGGTACTATCTTAACTCGGTTTTTAATAATTTCTATGTTTTTGAGATCGTTGCTTTGCATTCTAGCTAGCCCATGGCTTAATTTTGAAATTTGGTAATGATTTTGTGAAGTGCCATTGATGAATGCTTGAGCTTTTGAATGTTTTATGAAGGAAAATGAATATTTGTTGATTGTTATACAAGTTTTGTTAAGTGATTTTGAGTAAAAATGCCTATTAAGGATTTAATTGTAAAAAGTGTAAATTGAGGGGTTGAAATGTGAAATAAATGAAAGTTTTGGGCTACTAGGGACCTATATGAAATTTGGCTAGGCTTGGGTTTAATGAAATTTTCTAAATTTTGTATATTTGTGAATTAGGGACTAAATTGTAAAATTATGGAACTTTAAGGGCTAAAGTGTAAAATACCCAAATATGTGTTTGTGGACTGAATTGAATGATTTGATGAATAAATGAGTTAATTTTGAATGTATATAGATCAAGAACAGAAGAAGTCAGATTTAGATCTGGGAAAATCAAAGGTTATCGAATAGTCAATCCAGTCCATTTATCCCTAATACGAGTTAAGTTCATATGCAAATAAATGTTATTAAATTGAATTATATATTTTTAATTGTCATTGAACTACTATGAATGTTGAATCATTAAATACAAGTAAGAATCGATAGGCTTACAAAATTCAAAAGTCCCGTACGAACCATAGGAATAGCATAGGATACTAATGTCATGACATTAGGATTAATGAGATGTGATTATGTGTAAGACCATGTCTAGGACATTGGCATAATATGTGATTATGTGTAAGACCATGTCTCAAACATTAGCATCGTTATTTGATTTCGTGTAAGACCATAACTGGGCTATCGGCATCCAAATGTAATAATATGTAAGACCATATCCGGGATATGGCATTGTACGAGCTATATATGATTTCTGAGCCTCCTTAGCGAATCTGAAAGGTTCAGCGGGCAAACTCAAGTCAAGAAAGAATGTGCGAATGAGTTACATGGCTCAAGTACGTATGAGATTCATATAAATATTGAAAAGGGAAGTATTTGATGAATTCACTTGTGATATTGAATATGTAAACATTGGGAAAGGTTTGTGAGCTTATATGTGTTTACTCATAGTTTACCCATTGATGGAAATAATGTTGATCCATGTGGTAATTTTATTTGTATATTGCTTACTAAGCTTTTAAAGCTTACTTTGTGTGTTCTTCCCCTATTTTATAGATAATCGAAGCTAGCTCGAATTGAGGGATTATCAAGAATATCGTCACACTATTGATCAATTTGTTGGTACTTTTGATGTTTTGTAAATATGGTATATGGCATGTATAAGCTAGTGATATGATGATGTGTTTTGAGATATAATATTAGCCATGATATTTGGCTCATGAATGATGTAAATGTTTATGTGTATTTGGCCATTTAAGTTGGCTTAAATTAGAAGTTTGATAAGTGATATATGATGTATATATTGTCTTATGTTTAAGCATGTTTGGGATGGTTGTTGTGATGGTTATATGGTTGGACAATTAGCTAGTTGTCCATTGGTGTATTATTGCTTGAAAAATGGCTTGTTGTGGCTTGATTTGAAGATGATGATTTGGTAAATTTTATGACATGAATTAGTTGATAAGATTATGAGAAAAATGCATAGAGAAGATAGGTGAAATTGTGGATAATGGCATATTGTTTTAGTATGTTTTGGATTATGATTTGAGTAGTGAAATGGATGGATTTTAAATGGCATGATTTGTATATGAAATTGCATGTTTTGGTGCCTATAAATGTGTTGAAATTGTATTATTTTGGTTGTTTAGGTGAGCATGAGAAAGTGTGGTAAATTGGCCTTGCAAATGGCCTATTCTTGTCCACATAGGCAGAGACACGGGCATGTGTCTCAGTCGTGTGCGACACACGGTCACGATACATGGCCATGTGTCCCCTGGTGTTGGAAGTGAATTGAAGTTAGTATGATCTGCACAGCTTCACACACAGGCGTGTGACCGACCGTGTGGCACAAGTCAGTGTACCCTTAAATGGCACACGGCCTAGCACACGAGCGTGTGACTTGACCGTGTTGCATAAGTTAGTATACCCTATAGGATTGTTCCAGCCTAGCACATGGCCTGGCACACGGGCGTGTGTGGCCAATTCAAAGGGCACACGGGCTAGACTCACAGGCATGTGGTCAGCCGTGAGACCCAAGTCAGTATATATGCCCTATTTTCACACGGCCAGGTACACGGGCATGTCAGAGCCGTGTGAGGCACACGACCTGTTCATACGGGCGTGTGACCCTTGTATATTTGATAAATTTCTAAGTTTTTGAGAATTTTCATATGTTATCGGTTTAGTGCCAAACCATTTCTAAAGCATGTTTAAGGACTCGTAGGCCCTTATAAGGGACAATGTGTTTATGATTAAATGGTGTTTGAGAATGGATGCATAAATGTATGTTGTATGTTGTGATTTGATAGGTAATGCCTTGTAACCCTATTTCTATGACGGATACGGGTTAGGGGTGTTACAATTAGATCATATATTTCCATTTGATGTACCAAGTAACAATGACAAGGATGACAATCTAACTTTGTTGGAAAACAAATATGAAGGAATTCTTTCTAAAACCTTGGGTTGAACTAAGGAGATTAGCGTTTCCAGTTTTGATTGAAATCTAGTAAAGAGAGTTGTTCGTGAACTTGAAAAGGCACAAGAAGGACATCAGATGGCATATTGCAGATATTAAAAATAACAATTCTTCTTGGTATCCACATGAAAGATTGTCTAAAGTTGAAGAAGATAGGTCCAATGAAATTCAGAGAAGATTGACCCAAACACGAGTATTTGATCTAGGGAAACTCAAGTCTTGATGGTCAGGATCATTTATTGCTACCAGCATTATTTCAACTAAGGAGGGCTCATAGAGATGGACCCAATCTCGAGTGTTTGATCCAGGTAAAATTTCAAACCTCAAGGGCAAGAAACTTCCACTAACAACCAAGGTAAGATTAAGGAAAGCTATTACCAAATCGATGTATTTGAGCTATAAAATATTTCACTCATTTTTAAAAACATTATTTTTATTCTGTTATTTTACTCTTTCTTTTTTTTTTTACAAAATAAAATATGATTGCACTCATGGATTGGTTTTAATGAAATATACTTTTTGAGTTTTTTTCTATTCTTCTCTCATGAATGTTTTGAACAATAAGGACATTGTTCCGGTTAAGTTTGGGGGGACCGTGCCTTAATTATTTTCAATTTTTGCTTCAATGTTTTTAGAATATGAATCCATACAATGAGGTAGGTAAGCGAAAAGATGCTTAATATCAATTGATTTTGTATGGTATGTTAGTTTAGATTCAGGTATGATCTTCTATTTACTTCAAGTATTTTATGGTAAGCAAATCAAGAACTAAATGTTAATTTCAATGAGCATGTATAGATTAACCATAAAAAAAATTTAATCTTCCTTAGAAAAATTAAAGCATGCATGAGGGTTTAGTCTCTAGAATTGGTTTAGTATTTTCCTTTGAGATGAAATCCTACGAAGTATAGCGGTACAAAAATGATTTAAGAATGATTTCTTTGGATTGATTGAGCCTTTCAAGCCTACCCTATTAATCATTATCCCTTGAAAACCCAATTGAGTTGTATGGTCTATATTTTTGTAACACCCCTAACCTGTAACCATCGTTGGTCTAGGGTTAAAGGCATTACCGAACAAATCGAAACCTTAAACAAACATTTCATAATTTAATTCAACAAATCCAATCCAAGTGTCCCTGGAATAGGTCTACGAGACCTTAAGCATGCTTTAGAATAGGGTCGGGACTAAACCTAACACATATGGAAATTCTCAAAAATTTAACAAAAAATTTCTAAGTTACAGAGGTCACACGCCCGTGTAGGCAGGTCGTGTACCTCCCACGACCTCAGACACGCCCGTGTGTCTAAGCCGTGTCAAAACAGGGCATACATACTACCTTGTCCACACGGCCGTGAACACGCCAGTGTGCCTCACTTGTGGTCGCTACTGACTTGCACCACATGGCCAGTCACACTCCCGTGTGTCCAGCCCATGGTCGAGTCTGACTTGTTTCAAAATACAAACATGAGGGACACGGTCGAGCCACACCCCCGTGTGCTCAATCGTGTGGGCAAAAATAGGCCATTTGCAAGGCCAAAATGCCACCCACACTTTGGGTATTCTACAAGCACAATTACGCATCAATCCAAGCATCACAGGGAAACCATTACATACCAAAATGTTCATCATTTATAACCACTTATGAACTTAACAATCACACCAACTTATATGCCATTTAACACAATCCAATCACAACATTTCTAGATAATATCCATCTACACACTTACCATTTCATTATAACAACCATTCATCAATTATATGCTTTCTTTGCATCAATAAGCTTACCATTATTTTGTCCATTTCACTAGCCATCAAACCATACAAAAACTAAGCATCATAAGATATGACTATTCATTCATATAATGTCATAATCTAGCCATATCACATGTCTAACTATACACCCTTTCAAAATATAACCGTATCAACTAGACTATACATGCCGTACTTAATGTATACATATTCAAAAGGTACCAAAATGTGATTTGAGTAGTGTGATGATGATCTTCGACAATCCTGAGCCCTCATTAGCTTTGACGATCTATAAAATAAAGCAAACACACACAAAATAAGCTTTCAAAAGCTTAGTAAACTATATACAAATAAACTTATCTTATAATCATTTATAAGCATAGCAAATCAAATTCATTAACATATCTTCATTTCAAACACGTAAATTTCTCTTTGGCTCAATTGGTTTGCCATTGCTTACCACCATATCATATCTAAAGCATCTCATTTTCTCATATATCAAACACACATATATCACACTTTATTTATTGCTTCTATGTATATATTTACTCACCTTTCATGCCTAGTCAAAGCATATACTTCAAACGTACCTGAAACGATTATACAACTCACGTAGTCATTCATTTCTCAGACTTGCTCGTTGAACCATTCAAAATCAAATAGGATACTCAGAATACTCAGAATAGTTGTACAATGCCAACGTCCCAGACGTCGTCTTACATGTAACCAAATATCGATGCCACTGTCCCAGATAGGGTCTTACATGAATCAAATACAATGCCAATGTCCCGGACATCCCAGACGTAAATCTCAAATCGATGCCAATGTCCCAAACGTGGTCTTACACGATGTCTCATATCGATGCCAACATCCCAGACGTGGTCTTACACGATATCTCATATCAGAAACCTATGTCATGACATATAAAATCCTATCTATTATTAGGTTCGTACGGGACTTCTCGGACATTGATACACTGTCGATACTTTCTCGGATTTCATGTATTTATCATCTCGTACACATTCATCACAATGAAATTTCATATGAACATATATAAACCAATACAAATACATTTATTTGTATATAGACTTACCTCGGACTCAGATAAGCGAACAGACTCGGCTACTTAATTACTTTCGACTTTCCTTGATCTAAATCTATTTTCTTTGGTTCTTGATTTATTCATATTCAAATTTAACCCATTTATTCACCCAATCATTCAATTAAATCCAAAAACACATATTTAGGGAAATTTACAAATTAGCCTCATATTTTCACCTTTTGACATTTTAGTCCCTATTTCACAAAATCACAAAATACACAAAATCTCTATATACCCATGCTTAGCCGAATGTTCATGTAGTTCATACAAGTTCATACATTTCATTTATTTCACAATTTAGTCCCTTAAAATATTATTTTCTCAATTTAGTCCAAATCATTCAAAATCACCAACAATCCAAAGACAAAACATGTTAATCTAACACATATATTTCATATTTAGTAACATCCCAATTTAGGGCCTAGTCGGGATAGTGCGGCGAGGCCACGAACCCGAGGTGAAATTATGAGTTTTCCATGTTTATGTCATGTTTGCACGTTAGTATGAAAGTTTTGTAAAGCAATTTTATTAAGTTGAGGTCAATTGGTCCAAAAAGGACTAAATTGCAAAAGTTGCAATATATGAGTTTTTAGAAGCTTTTTCCATGAAATAGCTTTGGAATAATAATTATGAGCCCTTAAATAGAAATTTTCCCAAAATTTAATTTTTGGACAAAATTGGCCTTAAAAGACTATTTTGGAAATTTATAAGAGGAAGGGCATTTTGGTCATTTGGCCTCATTAGTGATTAAAATAGGATAAAGATGAGAAAAATTCACTCATCTTCTACCTTGTTGCTGCCGAAAATTGGGAGACACCATAGCTAGGGTTTTTCATTTTTTCAAGCTCATAGTAAGTTCATCTTAGCCCCATTTTTAATATTCTTCGTATTTTTGAAGTTCTCGTAATATGAATTAGCTAATTTTAGCTATAAAATGAGCTAAGATTGTAACACCCCCTACCCGTATTCGTTGTCGAAATAGGGTACGAGGCATTTTCGAAGTTTACAATTTTTTTTTACTCAATATAACCCCTTTATAATTATCTAGCCTTCCCTGCAAAATTTTTTTTTTTTAACCTAGACCAATTCACATCAACCAATCCAATTCAACATATTTTCAAAATAAATCCATGCATATTTATAAGATAACCTCATTACATACTAAAACTAAAATTTGTTAGCCATACCAATGGCTGACCTTACATTCATTTCATTTTATCATCTACTTTATTAACTTATACATGCCATTGATTTTCAAAATAAAGTTTCTTTATATACCAAAATCTTGGGGTTGATAGTGTGATGTGTCTCCTACCGAATTCGACCTCCGAGCTCCTAACACTACAAAACAAGGAAAAAGGAAATAGGGTAAGCACTTTGTGCTTAGAAAGCTCATGTAACAAGAATTATACTTACCTAATATTTTCAATACAATGTAATAAACATTCATATATCCATTCAATGCATTATTGCCCTAACATACACAAACTCAACATTCAAGTTAATCCAATAATTTCCATATACCAATAATATATACCATGATTGATGAGCTCATCAATACCATGATTTCCATTTCTTTGTTATATTTCCATATCTATCACGTTGAATTACTCAGAATTTCGATGGATTTTTAGAAGTACACTTTTAGTGTACAATCCAGGTCCGTCAATTCATGTTCATGTGCGCATATTTCCATTTCAGAGAGCACACTCCCGTGAACCTCATCCTTATAGAGGTATTACCAGTCCAGGCTAAATCTCCTGTAATATACACTCATAGAGTATTGTTGGGATTACCAGTCCAAGCTAAATCCCCTGCAACAACAATTACTCTAATGAGCTTGGATCTAAATTACCACTCCAGGCTAAATTGGACCCTAATTGGATTACCGTCGTGCTAAATCCATTTTCGCATATTCTTGAGAGGGCTATATCAAGATAGGATCACCCGTCCGGCTAGATCCTTTTACCATCAATTCCTTTTCGAGATCCATCAAATTTTCCTTTCATTCAACCGGATTCCTTCTCCTTTTTATCAAATATATCAATGTTTCATCAATCTTCAATGAACATTCAAATTATATTCACATCAATAACATACATTTCAAGCATTTAAGAAAATAATTCAAGTTACATGAACTTACCTCGATACTTGTTCGTACACAAAAATCTACTAATCTGAGACTTTTTCCTTTCCTCTATCTAGCTTTGTATTTGTGTTTTTTGGATCTAAATAAATAAATTCAATCATCAATTCAACACATTTCATGTTCACATGTAGCATTCACTATAATTCTATTATTGTTCATAATTCATTCAAAGCTATCTACTTGAGTCACATTCACTAAATTATTTATTTCTCAAGCTACAGAACTCCAATTGAAGAACTGTTAATTTTCCCTGAAACTAGACTCAAATACATTTATACCTTAAAATTTCCAGAATTTTTGACTTAGCCAATTAGTACATTTTATTCATTAAAATTTCCCTTATTTTACTATTTAACAATTCAGACCACTTTTCACTACTAATCAATTTTCTCCTTGTAAATAATTCAAATGATGTTTTAGTTTGTTTCTTCTAAAAATATACTCATTAAGCAGTCTAACCATTTAAATTTAAGCCCCTAATTATTTTTATTCAATTTTTTATAATTTTTTCAAAGTCAAAACAGGGGATCTCGAAATCACTCGAACCTAGTCTTACAAAATTATAAATATCTCAAAATACAGAATTACTTTGCTTTCCATGTTTCTTTCATATGAAAATATACTAAATAAGCTTTAATTTTATATTTCATTCAACTTCTAATTCCACTTCTACAATTTTTAGTGATTTTTCAAAGTTACTCTACTGCTGCTGCCCTAAAACTATTTTCTTATAGCTTACTTCTCAATTAAATCCATCTTTCAATTCTAACTTGAAATTCATTCAATTAAGTCCATAATTCATGTTTTTGTTTCATCATAAACTATACTTGAGAGCTCACAAACTTTCAATATGACAACTTAGCTTCATCAAAACCTTGTTCCAAGGCTTCTAAAACATCAAAATTAAGTAAAAAGGGCTAAATTGACTTACCTATCAACTTCCAAGCTTCAAACTTTTAATTTTCCCTTTCTTCTTTCTTTTCTTTCCTTCCTTCTTTCCTTCTCTGCTTCGTTTGCCTATTCTGCTTCTATTTCTCTTCTTTTTTTCTTATATTTCTTTTTACCTATTTATATAATAATATAATATAATATATTAAATAATAAATATTCTTAATTTATTAAGTAATCATATATATTTTAATTATAAAAATCTTTGATATTTTTATGTGTATGCGCCTCAACTATAAAGAATGGCATAATTTCTTTTTAGTCCCTTTAGCTTTTCTTTAATCTATAATTAAACTTTTACTTCTATTTCAATTTAGTCCTTTTCATTTAATTATCTACCCAAACGTTAAAATTTTCTAACTAAATTTCAATACCACATTACTAACATTTTATAAATATTTATCAAAATATTTCCTATCATATAAATATCCATGCAAACATATTAAAATAAATTTCTCTTTAAATCGGATTTATGGTTACGAAACTATTGTTCCGATAACCTTGAATTTAGGCATTACAAAGATGCATGTTCAAAAATCTACCCTTGAATGACATGTTTGTTAAATGATGTTTTATGGAAGTTTAAGAGAGTTTGATGTTAGATAAACATCTTTTCCTTAATGAATTTCATGAAAAATGGTAGTAGGGACCATTTTGTAATAGTTATTAAATTGATCATACCTGCTAGAAATAGTGAGAATTGATGATTGTTATAGAAGAGAAAATGATTCAGTTGAGCATGAAGTTTAAGAAAGTTGCATGAAAATCATTTTACGAGAATTGGGGCAAAAGTGCAAATATTAGAAAGTACATGGGCAAAATAGTAATTTTGCCAAAGTATGAGTTATGAGTTAATTTAGTCAGTATGGTTATTAAATGATCTATTTATGATTATAGATCAAGAAAAATGAAGCCCGGATCAAAACCGAGGCAAGAACAAAGCCGAGGACTAAAATTTACACATCTACATACATTTTGTATATTGAGGTAAGTTTGTATGATTTCTAAGTTTCATTAATTTGCTTAGTATAATGTACAATAATTGTATGAAATGATCATGTTATGTTCAAGCAAGAAATCATGATGATAAGTACGAGCAAGTCCCGATGGGAGATCAATTTCCCAGGATACTCGATCTACCATGCAAGTTATCATGTAAGTCCAAGGCAAGCTTGGCATTGATCAAGTTAGCAAGCAAGTTATCATGTAAGTCCAAGGCAACCTTGGCATTGATCAAGATATCATGTAAGTCCAATGCAAGCTTGGCATTGATCAAGTTAGCAAGCAAGTTATCATGTAAGTCCAAGGCAAGCTTGGCATTAATCAAGTTATCATGTAAGTCCAAGGCAAGCTTGGCATTGATCAAGATATCATGTAAGTCCAAGGCAAGCTTGGCATTGATCAAGATATCATGTAAGTCCAAGGCAAGCTTGGCATTGATCAAGATATCATGTAAGTCCAAGGCAAGCTTGGCAACTCAAGCTTGGCATTGAGTATGTTATCAAGAGCAAGACTTCATATAAGTCCATGTCAAGACATGGTCGTGGAACCAAGATGAGATAACCCATGTAAGACCATGTCTAGGATAAGGATTTGGCATCATATTATATGGGAAGAGATTTAGTATCCTCGGTTATTCACAAAAATTCATTGGGCAAATAAGTAAGCTCAAAGAAGATAGCAAGAAAGCTAAGAAAGTAAAGTTAGTATCAAGATGAAGTTAGATGAAGTTGAGTATTATTCATGTTTTGAAAGAGAAAGTAGATATCATGATTATTGTTATTATAGTATACTGATCAATGTGATCAAGTGGTACAGATATCATGGTTACCTTACAAGTATGATAATAGTAAGTGTTATGAAACATATAAGAATCTATATGAGTAAGTAAACTCTTTAGCTGAAATTCATGATACCATTGTTTACGTGAAATGGTTTATTTTAAGCAATGATGATTCTATGAGTTGTTACATGCAAACTTACTAAGCTATATGCTTACGTTATGATTCTTTCTTTCTATGCAGTCCCGCCAAGCTAACTCGTGGATCATTAAAGTCGAGCTCGCAACACACTATTAACTCTTATTTTGGTATAGCCAAGTTACTTTACTAAGTATGGCATGTATAGAAAACATTCATTTTGTGTACATGTTTTAAGAAGGGCCTTTGTAAAGGCTATCAAGTTTATTACTCTTTTGTTTATGGCTAAATGATTGGCCAAATTGGACTAAGCATGTATGTTTATTGAGATCAATGAAGCATGTAGTATTATTCATAAAATTGGGTTGTTATTACATCATTGAATTGTGTATGGATATGATCTTCATTTCGTGGTGGCTAATGGCTTGGTAAATAGCTCATAAGTGCCCACGGTTGGACACACAAGCGTGTGTCAATCCGTGTTAACCTGCACCTTAATATTATTAATCAGAATAGGCCACGGGCAAATCCCACGGCCGTGTGTGTATGTAACACCCCAAACCCGACCCAAACGCTACGGCCGAATCTAGAATGGTACTGAGGAAAAAGTTTGAAAAGAATTTGTCATAAGGGTGAAAACATAAAAATTTTCTGTCATTTATAAAAACATTGTATATTTAAAATTCTAAGTAAAATTATGTTGTTACAAATTTCCGAATTAAAACTTAAATATAAGTTTTGATGATGTAAATCGCTTTCTAAAATAAAACATTCCAAATATCATCTCGATCGTCAATCCAACTCGAACACAATAAAAGTTCCCAAATACTTTAAGTGGCCCTTATTACAATAAATATTTACTCAAAATACTGAAAATATAAAGTGCATAAAACAATGAAAAACATCTTTTGCATGGCCACCTCGTATTCGCTCCAGCCCGGTCCAAGAATCATGTATCACCTGCATTGTTTGGAAAAAAATTTGGGTGAGTCAAACCGACTCAGTGTGTAATTAGTCCACAGATTTCCACACATGGGCTTAGCCCAAACCACACCAATCCACATATCAAATAATAATGCAAAATGCACCCAACCCAGCCTAGGGTCCATCCTCTACACACCCCCGTATCCAGCCACCACACACATGGGGATTACTAAATCAACCCTCCAACCTCTACACACCAATTTGGCAAGAAATGCCATCCACCAAGTGGTCAAGCCACTGGTCCACGTGAAATAAATCACAGTATAATCCACAACGCGACCTCAGTCAACATCAATCCACGATGTAGCTCGTAGCTAACATCAAATCACTATGAGGCACATAGCCGTCACCAACCACGATATGGCACAAAACCGATACCAACCACGATGTGGCACAGAGCCGATCATCAATCCACGTGAGGCTCGTAGCCATCACTAAACCACGTACATAAATGTACACCCTGTCCTTCAATAATCATATCCCAATCCCTATGCATATGTCAGTATCATGGCCAAATAATAATAAAATTCCAATGAGCATACATCACATGCTTACCACAATTCCACACATATACCATGGTAAAATAATATCATAAACCGACACAGTTAACCGAATACCCACTATGGGTAGCCACCATCTCAACCATTATTTTCGGCTATCATACACATCTTATACGTATATATATATACATAACAACAAATCCAAACAACGAGAAGATCGGTCGATAACTACACACCTTTTTCGCACGATCGACTAAATCCAAAAGCCAAAGCGAAACGATTTGCACCTTACGATTTGATGAACTCCTCCTACGTAACTATGTTAGAATCGGCTTCAACCCATAAGGCTTACAAAAAATGGCCTTTGGCGAATATCACACTTCACTTACCTTGGAACCACAGAGATATTAATTTGCTATAGAGGAGTGATTGACTTTGGAAGAAGAAAGAGATGGAGAAATCGGCTAAGGCTTACTTGTGCTTTCGATTTTGATGGATTGTGAAAAGAAAAGAGAAGGTTGAGACTTGATGCAATTTAGCTTTGGTATCCAAAGGGAGATTCGGCCTAAGCAAAGTAAAAAGAAAAGAAAGAAAAGAAAAGAAGATGAGGGTCAATGGATGATTCGACCAAAGTGTACAAATGAAAAATAATGGTAAATTTTTGGTGTGGTTCAACTTATGAAAGAAAAGGGTGAGGTTTATGAGAGAATGGAACAAGTTTTTGGAAAAAGAAAATGGCCAAAATGGCACTTTGATGGCATTACGATTTCGGCACCACACTAGAAAAAGAAAACCCAAAAAAATAAACACCTAAACCCTTAAGAGAATTTCACTACTCCTCTACCCACATGACCGAAATGGTCATCAAAGAATTCCTTGGTAACCAACTCACATCTCATCACAAATCCCACATTTTCCTCCTCATTTCCTCCTAATCTTCCTCCTAATCACTTTCAAAATTAAGCCCCTTAGCCTCCTATGCCATCTACATTCATGGTCAAATGGCCATAGAAAAATTTCCAAAACATCACTCCATACTTCAAGCCTTATGTCCCTTAACATACCAAAACTCCTTGATTCCATTCCTTAACTTAGCACTTGCCTTTTCCTTAGTCTACTATCCATAAAATAAAATAGTCTAACTTTACCTTAATTAAAGTTTGACCAACACATGCCAAACATGTGCAAAATAAAAATCACCTTAAGACTATCCATGGGATTCGAACCTAAGTCCCCCTCACACTGCTTGTGGCGTCACTTTCCAAGACCTTAAGTGGCACCTCCCTTGCCACTTTGCCAAGTGAATTATTGTGTCTTAACCTCCACATTAATTCCCTTAAGGCTTAGCTCCCTTAGCTCCCTTTAACTAACACTTAAAAGAAATTTTTCCTCTGACAAATGGCCTACCCTTGGCTTAAACCTAGATCTTAAAACACCTTAATTAATGCACAATCAAGCCATACACATGCAAAACAATTCAAACCTAATAGCCCCTATTTCAGAATGTTACAGTTCTACCCTCCTTAAAGAAATTTCGTCCTCGAAATTTCTAACTAACTAACAGTCGTGCATCCTAACTCACCACGCTACGCTCTTGCTGCGCACTCTGATTTTAATAAAACTAACATACTTTCTAGGTATAACCTCAAAGTTCACACTCAAATTTCTAGATACTTCATTAGCAATACAGGAATGAGTTGACACGATATCTATCAAGGCAATAAAGGGTATTCCAAAAATAAGGAACGTACTGTTATCACATCTGGCACATCTTCCTCCTCGCGACTCCTGACTGTATAAACTAACCACAGGCATCTCGCATCTACACCTCAAAGCACCTCGCTTTGATGCTCCACAACCTCGGCGGGACCATTCCCTCCATGGTTGGGACCACGACCCCTTGTCGCTGTTGACCACCTCTGGCCCACCGCACATAACCCTAGCCTACTGTCCGAGCCCTATCCATTTCCTGAGGATAATTCCTAACCAAATGAGCCTTAGACCCACATCAAAAACATTCCTTGCTATTTCCCCAGCACTCTCCTGCATGAGCTCTCCCACATCGAGAACATGGGCGACTCGATTCCCGAGCTGAGTGCAGTGCACGTCTGAAATTCTCAACCCTTGGTCTTTTCTGAAAATTCCCAGATGATTTTGACAATCCATAACTCCTCTTATCCCGATTCCTATCCCTATCTATATTTTGCCTCTCGGCGCTCTTGACCTCCTCGGCTATCTGAGCTCTATCCACTAAGACTGCAAAGTCCCTCTCCTGATGTGGCGCAATCAACACTCGTAGCTCATCTCGCAACCCATCCTCACCGCTCATAATCAGTAGCTACAATCCCTCTAGCATACCAACTTAACCGTAGAAACTCTGCTTCATACTCAGCTACCGACTTATTTCCTTGCACTAAATTCAGAAATGCCTTTCTCTGAGAGTCGATGTAGCTAGCTCCAACGTATTTCCCTTCAAACTTAACCTTAAAATACCCTCAATCTGCTCGATCCGCAGGGATACTCTCCTTGACAGTGAGCCACCACTGATAAGCCTCATCTCGAAGCAGTGAAACAAAGACCTTTCAGCTTTCCTCGGTGAGGCGGTCAAATCGTCCATGATCCTCTCGACCCTCTAACCAATACTGCTACATTCGAGCTACCCCAAATACTCCCTAAAACCTCGGCTCCATTTGATCTAAGTCTCTCGACTCTCGACTTTGAGCCCCATTTCCCATACTAGCTCCTGCTACTCGCTCTAAAACTCACAGCATAGCCTGCGATACTGCGTCATCTCCTCCGATTTGCTCTTAAAATTTTGCCCCTACAGCCGGTGGCGGTGCCTCATTTTTGGAACCCTGACCAGACCCAACTGGTTCCGACATAGCCATCCTACCTCTACCTCGCCTACGACAACCACGTCCCCTAGAACTCATTTCTACTTCACGATTTAATCTGATTTAAGAAATTTTATGCATTAGTCTTTTGTTCCACTGATTATCCGCGAACAATTTTATGTAAAGAAGTTTTTAGTAGTAGTTCTTTCGATCAACCAAAGTTTTCATCTCAAGTTTACTACCCTAATTTAGAGAGTCACATTCATTCATCCACAACATCCACTACACTACTATGGGCATTTTATCCGTTCCCAACCCAGGGGTATTTTCGTAACTCATCCTACAGGGGTATTTTAGTAATAAATCGAGATTAATTTGAAAATCTTTACAAATCAAAGGCATTCCAAAATTTACAAATTTTAGGGTTATTTTGAAAAATTTTCCAAATCAAACGTAATTTTGGAAATTCCAGAAATCGGGATTATTTTGGTAATTTTATAAATCAGGGGTAATTTAGTAAATTTTCCATACCAGGGTATTTTAGTCAAAACAGTGTAGTTTTTACAAAACTAAGGTTTGTATTCAATATGAGGTAATTTTTTACAAAACAGTGTAGCTGGTCCCTTTCGAGTTTTAATTATCGGGTTTAGCCGGTGAATAAGTCCTCTTGGTTAGGGTGAACCACCGCTACGCACCAGGTAGAATTCGAGTGAAGAGGAGGTGAGTCACTAGGACTGCTTAAATACCAAGCTCTTACCGAATCAAATCCTAGACATGCGCACAACTGTTGCCACACCCTAACTCGGTGACTTACTCACAGATTTGTTTAGTTGTACTTAAGTCTTATGTCTTTTGTGTTGGAGTAAACTAGTCCTAGGGTTCAATAGCTCCTAATCTACTAATCTACGATCCCGTAATGCCCATAAAGTTTCACATACCAATCACTTCAATAGTTAGGGTACTTACCTCGTGGACTTGATAGGAGATACAGTGCCATGCCAGAATAAACCTGAAATAGTTCATGAAAGTCTATGTTTTTGAAAAGCCCATCCTTGAAAAATATTTTTGGACCCAAAACCCTCAAAGCTAAGTTTTGAACCTTGCTCTAATACCAAATTGTAACACCCCAAACCCAGCCCAAACGCTACGACCGAATCTAGAATGCTACTGAGGAAAAAGTTTGAAAAAAATATGTCATAAGGGTGAAACATAAAAATTTTCTGTCATTTATAAAAACATTGTATATTTAAAATTCTAAGTAAAATTATGTTGTTACAAATTTCCGAATTAAAACTTTAATATAAGTTTTGATGATGTAAATCACTTTCTAAAATAAAACATTCCAAATATCATCTCGATAACATCTTCTGCATGGCCACCTCGTATCCGCTCCAAATTTTATCAAGAATCATGTATCACCTGCATTGTTTGGTAAAAAAAATTGGGTGAGTCAAATCGACTCGATGTGTAATTAGTCCACAGATTTCCACACATGGGCTTAGCCTAAACCACACCAATCCACATATCAAATAATAATGCAAAATGCACCCAACCCACCTAGGGTCCATCCTCTACACACCCGTATCCACCACCACACGCACTGGGGATTACTAAATCAACCCTCCAACCTCTACACACCAATTTGGCAAGCAATGCCATCCACCAAGTGGTCAAGCCACTGGTCCACATGAAATAAATCACAGTATAATCCACAACGCGACATCAGTCAATGTCAATCCACAATGTATCCCGTAGCTAACATCAAATCACGATGAGGCACATAGCCATCACCAACCACGATATGGCACAAAGCTGATACCAACCACGATGAGGCACAGAGTCGATCATCAATCCACGTGAGGCTCGTAGCCATCACTAAACCACATACATAAATGTACACCCTGTCCTTTAATAACCATATCCCAATCCCTATGCATATGTCAGTATCATGGCCAAATAATAGTAAAATTCAAATGAGCATACATCACATGCTTACCACAATTCCACACATATACCATGGTAAAATAATATCATAAAACTAACCTGGTTAACCAAATACCCACTATGGGTAGCCACCATCTCAGCCATTATTTTTGGCTATCATGCACATCTTATAGTATATATATATACATAACAACAAATCCAAACAATAGGAGATCAGTGCGATAACTACACACCTTTTTCAACACAGTCGACTAAATCCTGAAACCCAAAGCCTAAACGATTTGCACCTTGCGATTTGATGAACTCCCTCCTACGTAACTATGTTAGAATCGGCTTTAACCCATAAGGCTTACAAAAAAATGGCCTTTGGCTGAATATCACACTTCACTTACCTTGGAACCACAGAGATATTCGACTACTATAGAGGAGTGATTGACTTTGGAAGAAGAAAGAGATGGAGAAATCGACTAAGGCTTACTTGTGCTTTTGGTTTTTGATGGATTGTGAGAAGAAAAAAGAAGGTTGAGACTTGATGCAATTTAGCTTTGGTATCCAAAGGGAGATTCGGCCTAAGCAAAGTAAAAAGAAAAGAAAAGAAGAGAAAAGAAGAAGATGAGGGAAAGAGAGAAGAAAAGAAAAGTAACAAATGACCCTTATGGTCAATGGATGATTCGGCCAAAGTGTACAAATGAAAAATAATGGTAAATTTTTGGTGTGGTTCAACTTATGAAAGAAAAGGGTGAGGTTTATGAGAGAATGGAACAAGTTTTTTGGCAAAAGGAAATGGCCAAAATGGCACTTTGATGGCATTAAGATTTCGGCACCACACTAGAAAAAGAAAACCCAAAAAAATAAACACCTAAACCCCTTAAGAGAATTTAGGCTACTCCCCTCTACCCACATGACCAAAATGGTCATCAAAGAATTCCTTGGCCGGCCAACTCACATCTTATCACAAATCCCACATTTTCCTCCTTATTTCCTCCTAATCTTCCTCCTAATCACTTTTAAAATTAAGCCAACCCCCTTAGCCCCCTATGCCGTCTACATTCATGGTCAAATGGCCATAGAAAAATTTCCAAAACATCACTCCATACTTTAAGCCTTATGTCCTCTTAACATACCAAAACTCCTTGATTCCATTCCTTAACTTAGCACTTGCCTTTTTCCTTAGTCTACTATCCATAAAATAAAATAGTCCAACTTTACGTTAATTAAAGTTTGACCAACACATGCCAAACAAGTGCAAAATAAAAATCACTTTAAGACTATCCATGGGATTCGAACCTCAGTCCCCCTCACACTACTTGTGGCGTCACTTTCCAAGACCCTAAATGGCACCTCCCTGGCCACTTTGCCAAGTGAATTATTGTGTCTTAACCTCCACATTAATTCCCTTAAGGCCTAGCTCCCCTTAGCTCCCTTTAACTAACACTTAAAACAAAAAATTTTCCTACAGCTCAGTCCTACCCTTGGCTTAAACCTAGATCTTAAAACACCTTAATTAATGCACAATCAAGCCATACACATGCAAAACAATTCAAACCTAATAGCCCCTATTTCAGGATGTTACAATGTATGCTATGTAAGACACATGATTTGGACATGGGCGTGTGCCCAGGCCATGTTAATTTAGTCAGTATATCAAGAATTAGTACACGTCTAAGCCCATGGGCGTGTCATGGCCGTGTGAAATTAGTCAGTAACCTCCCACGGTTGGCAGACATGGAGTCTCAAAGCCGTGTGGAAATAGTCAGTAGTTCTACACGGTTTGAGGGCATGGGCGTGCTTGAGGGTACACGGGCGTGTAAACCCTGCTTCAAAAATGAGTTATTTGATTTAAATTCTGAAAGTTTTCTAACATGAGTTAAAGGCCTCGTAGGCCCTTGTTATATGTGTTGACTAAGAAAGTGAAGTTTTTAAGTTGGAACGAAATTTTATAGCCCGTAAGTACATGTTTCAGTGAGTTCAAGCATAGTAATGTCTCATATCCAGACCCAGTATCGGTCTTGGGTGCGGGGTGTTACATTTAGTGCTATCAGAGCTACAATTTGCCAGTTCTATGACTAACGTAGCACTAGCATAAGTCTAGCTATACATGCCATACGTAAGAATGTTTTTATAATGATAGTGTAACGACTCTTGACAACTTAAATTATGTTTATACATATAGTAAATGGATCCCGAAAGAGCTAAGGCAAATGATGTAGAAAGTAACGCACTAGCTCCCGCAGAAGGGACGATGCCGTATGAGAATGAGAATAGACCCACTACGGTGAGTCAAGAAGGAGGAAGAGAAGAGGCTAGAAAAGCCTTTCTCCATATGATGGATGCCTGGTACACGGAGTTCGTTCAAGCGAACCCGAATGCACAACCCCCTCCACCCCCGCCTGTTCCACAACCTACTCCAGTAGCCCCTCAAGTAGTAAAGGTGGTAAGAGGAGGTAAACCTCCAATTGATAGGATCAAAAAGCATGGGGCAGAAGAATTCTGAGCTAGAAAAGATGATGATCTAGGAAGAGCTAAGTTCTAGTTAGAAAATACCATCAGAGTATTTAACAAACTGTCTTGCATTCTTGATGAATTCTTGAAGTTTGTAGTCTCTCTCTTAAGAGATTCTGCTTACCAATGGTGGAACACCCTTGTGTCGGTGGTACCAAGGGAAAGGATCTCATGGGAATTCTTCCAAGAAGAGTTTAAGAAAAAGTTTATCAGCCAGAGGTTTGTAGACCAGAAGAGGAAACAATTTCTAGAGATGAAGCAAGGCAAGATGTCAGTAACTGATTATGACCGAGAGTTCGTACGACTTAGCAAGTACGTTCGCGAATGTGTGTCCACTGAGGCCATTATGAGTTAAAGGTTTGAAGATGGTTTAAATGAGGACATTAAGCTGGTTGTTGCTGTCCTCGAATTAAAAGAATTTGTTGTGCCAGTGGAAAGGGCTTGCAAAGCTGAAAAACTAGTAAAAGAGAAGAAGAAATTTGAAATGGAGTCTCGCGATTATAGAAAGGGACAATGGAACAAGTCATTCCAATTGTCATCCAAGAAGTCAAGAGATTTTTCTACTCGAACAGCTACTTCCACTGGATTTTCAAGAAAAGACAAGAGTAAGCAGTATTTGAGAAATAAAGCACAGACGACTTCAGTTGCAAGTGTTGGGAATTTTAGACCTGACAAACCAGAATGTCCACAGTATGGTAGACGCCATTTGGGAGAATGCCAAGCATATGAAAATGTATGTTTTAGATGTGGTTCCCAAGACCATTTTATAAAAGATTGTCCAGATATGATTAAAGAAGAGAGAACTCAAAACCCGAGATCCGGGAGTATGGTCAGAGGGAGGCCACAGAGGAACCCGAGAAGTGGGGCAAGTGGAAGAGGTAACCCCAGAGAGCAAGCTGTGAGACCCAAGGGTAGAGTGCCTGCAAGGACTTATGCCATTCGCACTCGTGAAGAGGCATCCTCCCCGATGTTATTACGGTACCTTTTCTCATTACAATACCAAAGTTATTGCTTTAATAGATCCGGATCCACACACTCTTACATTTGCATGAAATTATTACCCGGTTTGGGTGTGCCTATAGATACCACAGAATTTGTGATTAAGGTGTCTAATCCTTTAGGCAAAGTATGTTAGTTGATAAGGTTTGTAAAGATTGTCCATTAATGATTAGAGGTCATTGCTTAAAGCAAATCTTATGTTGTTACCATTTGTTGAATTTGACCTCATTCTTGGTGTGGACTGGTTGACTACTCATAATGTAATCATAAATTGTGGGAAGAAATACATTGAGATGTGATGTGAGAATGGGGATACTCTTCATGTAGAATCAGATGAGCAAGGTAGATCGTCGGTAATAATTTCTCATATGATGGCGTAGAGATATCTAAGAAAAAGGGTATGAGGCATTTTTAGCCTTTGTATTGAATGATAAAGAGACATAGTTAAAGATTGAATCAATGCTGATAGTATGTGAGTATGTGGATGTTTTTCCTGAGGAATTACCAAGATTACCACCAGTTAGAGAAGTTGAGTTCAGCATTGAGCTAACTCCCGGTACTGTACCAATATCCATTACTCCTTATAGAATGGCTCCAACAGAGTTGAAAGAGTTGAAGTTACAGTTGCAAGATTTGACAGAAAAAGGCTTTCCAAGACCACGTTGTTCACCATGGGGCGCTCCAATTTTGTTTGTGAAAAAGAAAGATGGCACCATGAGAGTGTGCATTGATTACCGTCAACTTAATAAAGTGATAGTAAAGAACAAGTACCCATTACCTAGGATCGACGATTTATTTGATCAATTGAAAGGAGCGACTATGTTCTCCAAAATAGACTTGAGATTAGGGTACTACCAGCTGAGAGTGAAAGATTCAGATGTACCCAAGACTGCCTTTCGAACGAGGTATGGGCATTATGAATTTTTAGTCATGCCCTTTGGGCTAACCAATACTCCTGCGGTATTCATGGACTTAATGAACCGCATTTTTAGACCATACCTTGACAAGTTTGTAGTCATTTTTATTGATGACATACTGATTTATTCCCGAGACAAGAATTAACATGCTGATCATCTATGGATAGTTTTACAGACTCTTCGAGAAAATCAGTTATATGCCAAATTCAGTAAAAGTGAGTTTTGGCTCAAGGAAGTGGTATTCTTGGGACATATTGTCTCGAGAAATGGAGTCCGAGTAGATCCAAGTAAGATTTCAACTATAATAGACTGGAAACCACCGAAGAACATCACTGAGATTAGAAGTTTTCTAGGCCTAGCCGGCTACTATAGACGATTTGTCAAGGGGTTTTCTATAATTGCAACCCCGATGACTAAATTGTTACAGAAGAATGTGAAGTTTGAGTGGTCAGAAAGATGCCAACAAAGTTTTGAGAAGTTGAAAGCAATCTTGTGAAGCTCTAGTCTTAGTTCAACTTTGAATCGGGAAAGAATTTGTAGTCTACAGCGATGCATCCTTAAATGAATTGGGTTGTGTACTCATGCAAGAAGGCAAAGTGATTGCTTATGCCTCAAGACAGTTAAAACCTCATGAGAAAATTATCCAACGTAGGACCTAGAATTGGCCGCCACAGTCTTCGCATCAAAGATCTGGAGACACCATTTATACGGTGAACGATGTCAAATTTTCGTTGATCACAAAAGTTTGAAGTACTTGATGACGCAGAAAGAGTTGAACTTAAGACAACAAAGATGGTTAGAGTTGATAAAGGACTATGAGTTGATCATTGATTACCATCCTGGAAAGGCAAATGTGGCCGTTAATGCTTTAAGCAGAAAATCCCTATTTTCCTTGAAAGCATTGAATTTAAAAACATCTTTATTCGATGATGGTTTTATTTTAGCCGAGTTGATAGCTAGACCAATGTTCCATCAAGAGACCTTGGAGGCTCAGAAAGAAGATAGTGAATTGCAAGTTAAGAGAGCTTAATGCGAGTCAGATGCTGAATCTGACTTTCAGATTAAAACTGATGGATACTTGATGTTCAGAGATAGAGTTTGTGTTCCGAGAAAAGAGGAGCTTATACAGAGAATTTTGTATGAAGCACATAACGGGTGTTTATCTATACATACGGGTAGCACCAAGATGTATAATGATCTAAAGCAACAGTACTGGTGGCTGAAAATGAAGAAAGACATTTCAGAATTTGTTACCAAGTGCATGATTTGTCAGCAAGTAACAAGTACCTTCGGGTTTACTTCAACCTATCTTGATTCTCGAGTGGAAATGGGACCATATCACCATGGATTTCATAACGGGTTTACCGTTGTCTCCGAGCAAGAAAGATGTTGTTTGGGTAGTGGTTGTTAGACTCACGAAGTCAACCCACTTTATACCTATACGAGTGGATTACTCACTAAACAAGTTGGCAAACTTGTATGTTTCAGAAATAGTAAGACTTCACGGAGATCCCTTATCGATCATATCGGATAGAGATCCGAGATTTACATCCAAATTATGGAAGAAGCTGCAAGAAGCTTTGGGTACAAAATTGAGTTTTAGTACAGCTTTTCACCCTCAGACTGACGGTCAGTTAGAAAGGTTAATTCAAGTACTCGAGGACATGCTCAGATGTTGTGTTTTGGAATTCCAAGGCAGTTGGGAAAATTTTCTTCCATTGGTAGAATTCGCCTATAATAATAGCTTTCAATCGAGCTTAAAGATGGCGCCTTATGAGGCCCTATATAGGCGTAAGTGTAGAACTCCTTGTTTTGGATGAACTTAAGGAGAACCAAATTCACGGGTTGATTTGGTTAAAGAAAGTCAAGAAAACCGAAAGTAATTCGAGAATGTTTAAAAGTCGCCTCGGATAGATGCAAATCCTATTGATTTAAAGAGAAAGAGATCGAGTACCAAGTTGGGGATAAAGTCTTTTTGAAAGTATCACCATGGAGAAATGTTCTCAGATTTGGCCGTAAAGGCAAATTAAGTCCACGTTTTATTGAACCCTACGAGGTTACTAAGAGAGTTGGACTGGTAGCTTACCGTTTGGCTTTTCCCTCTAAATTAGAGAAGATACATGATGTGTTTCACGTGTCAATGTTAAGACACTACAGATCAGACCCTTCGCATGTAATTACCCCTTGGGAAATAGAGATTCGGCCCAACATGACTTATGGTGAAGAACCAGTCAAGATTTTGGCTCGAGAAGTTAAGCAACTAAGAAATAAGAGTATTTCCTTAGTAAAGGTATTGTGGCAAAGGCATGGAATCGAAGAATCTACATGGGAATCAGAACAGAGTATGAGAAATCAATATCCAAACCTTTTTGCTGGTAAGATTTTCGAGGACGAAGATCCCTAAGGGGGAGAATTGTAATAGCCTGATTTAGGGCCTAGTCGGGATAGTGGTGCGAGGCCACTAACCCGAGGTGAAATTATGAGTTTTCCAAGTTTATGCCATGTTTGTACGTTAGTATGAAAGTTTTGTAAAGCAATTTTATTAAGTTGAGGTCAATTGGTCCAAAAAGGACTAAATTGCAAAAGTTACAATATATGAGTTTCTAGAAGCTTTTTGCATGAAATAGCTTTAGAATAATAATTATAAGCCCTTAAATAGAAATTTGCCCAAAATTTAATTTTTTGACAAAATTGGCCTTAAGAGACTATTAGGGAAAATTTTAAGAGGAAGGGCATTTTGGTCATTTAGCCTCATTAGTGATTAAAATAGGATAAAGATGAGAAAAATTCACTCATCTTCTTCCTTGTTGCTGTCGAAAATTGGGAGACACCATAGCTAGGGTTTTTCATTTTTTTTCAAGCTCATAGTAAGTTCATATTAGTCCCGTTTTTAAAATTCTTCGTATTTTTGAAGTTCCTGTATTATGAATTAGCTAATTTTAGCTATAAAATGAGCTAAGATGCATGTTCAAAAATCTACCCTTGAATGACATGCTTGTTAAATGATGTTTTATGGAATTTTAAGATAGTTTGATGTTAGATAAACATATTTTCCTTAATGAATTTCATGAAAAATGGTAGTAGGGACCATGTTGTAATAGTTATAAAATTGGTTATACCTACTAGAAATAGTGAGAATTGATGATTGTTATAGAGAGAAAAATATTCAGTTGAGCATGAAGTTTAAGAAAGTTGCATGAAAATCATTTTACGAGAATTGGGGCAAAAGTGCAAATATTAGAAAGTATAGGGGCAAAATAATAATTTTGCCAAAGTATGAGTTATGAGTCAATTTAGTCAATATGGTTATTAAATGATCTATTTATGATTATAGATTAAGAAAAATGGAGTCCGGATCGAAATCGAGGCAAGAACAAAGTCGATACTAAAATTTACACATCTACATACATTTTGTATATTGAGTAAGTTTGTATGATTTCTAAGTTTTATGATTTTTATCTTTAATTTGATTAGTATAGTGTACAATAATTGTATGAAATGATCATGTTATGTTCAAGCAAAAAATCATGATGATAAGTATGAGCAAGTCCCGATGGGAGATGAATTTCCCAAGATACTCGATCTACCACGCAAGTTATCATCTAAGTCCAAGGCAAGCTTGGCATTGATCAAGGTAGCAAGCAAGTTATCATGTAAGTCCAAGGCAAGCTTGGCATTGATCAAGTTAGTTAGCAAGTTATCATGTAAGTCCAAGGCAAGCTTGGCATTGATCATGTTATCATGTAAATCCAAGGCAAGCATGGCATTGATCAAGTTAGCATGCAAGTTATCATGAAAGTCCAAGACAAGCTTGGAATTGATCAAGATATCATGTAAGTCCAAGGCAAGCTTGGCATTGATCAAGCTAACAAGCAAGTTATCATTAAAGTCCAAGGACTCAAGCTTGGCATTGAGTATGTTATCAAGAGCAAGACTTCATATAAGTCCATGTCAAGACATGGTCGTGAAACCAAGATGAGATAACCCATGTAAGACCATGTCTAGGATATGGCTTTGGCATCATATTATGTGGGAAGAGATTTAGTATCATCGGTTATTCACAGAAATTCATCGGGCAAATGAGTAAGCTAAAAGAAGATAGCAAGAAAGCTAAGAAAGTAAAGTTAGTATCAAGATTAAGTTAGATGAAGTTGAGTATTATTCATGTTATGAATGAGAAAGTAGATATCATGATTATTGTTATTATAGTATACTGATCAATGTGATCAAGTGGTACAAGTATCATGGTTACCTTACAAGTATGATAATAGTAAGTGTCATGAGACATGTAAGAATCTATATGAGTAAGTAAGCTCTTTAGCTGAAATTCATGATACCATTCTTTATGTAAAATGGTTTATATTAAGCAATGATGATTCTATGAGTTGTTATGTAACACCCCTAACCAGTATCCGTCGCCGGATTAGGGTTACGGGGCATTACTGATTAAATCACAACTTTTTAATCAATCACTTAATTGAACCAATGCAAACCTAAAATTTGTTAACATATGCATAATTGAGCCACATAAATTTAAACAACTTATTTATTTCTTTTGCATGCACTATTCATACCAAATGCTACTTGTTATTAATGCTCATATATTTAAAATAACAAATTTTCATTCAACTTGCAAAACCAAAATGTCATTTTATAACCAAATATAATACACCCATATGTTCAAGCTCTATAATCATAATTTAACATCACGTATATATATCACTTAGGTGGCGAATATACATGGTCATGTATATACTTACCAAATTCACTAATATTCTATACTTACCAAATTCACTAATATTCTCTGTTACCAAATGCATAGTTTACAAGGCTAACTCATGCTTCTAATTTACACTTCAAATAATATGCACTTTGAGTCCTAATCCAAATCACTAAACTACCACCCTTATTCACATATAAAAGGTTTATCAAATCTCATATAAGTAATCACATAACAAACATATCATATCTAAACATTATTTGTTCTAACAATCAATAAACTAATCAAAAGTTCGAACCTAATATACAACTAACCAAGAATAATATATGTATGTATTCACTTACACAAACCGAATCAAAATAGCCCAATACAACCATACATTATTGAACTTAATGTTTATCTATCAAATGACCAATTCAAATATACACATGCCATAACGTTATTTAACACCTATGTCTCACATTTTATAACTTCAATATACATCCATCGTTTACTTTATTGACTAAACCTAATATCACACCAAACTTACCATTATTCATTGCTGAATCATAAATCCAACATTATAAACGTATATATATCATATAATAAGCTCATCATCATGAATTATTTTATAAATCATTCATTTCATAACCTAACATGCATAAATAATAGCACCACTCCCACACACGATTAAACCATAATCAAGCATAATTATTAGTTCATGGCATGAGCAAACTATAACCTCAAAACACAAAAACAAGTTATTCAAAATAGATAGCCATTTTCGCATGGCTAGCATATTTACTCTATTACAAACATTAGTTATACGGTTTAGTCTAGCCTATACATGCCCTTTCAAATAACAAACCAAGTTTTCAATACCAAAAGAAGTCGATAGTGTGGTGACTTCACAGATGATCCTTCAAGCACGTAGTTCGATTCAAGATCTATAAAAGAGGTAGACAAAATACACACACGATAAGCTTACTAGCTTAGTAAGTCTCAAGCAAATATCAATATAATGAACATACATTCAAACATATTAAAATCCAAGCTTGTAATATGAAACATAATTATTTCATTATGTAAAATTTTGATGGTGAATAATAGTAATGCTCTTTACTTAAACATCATTGCTATGACATCGTGAACACATACAATATTATTGTTCCATATAAACCAATCTAGGCATCGATCTTCTATTTCTACTTATAAGCAAGAACAAGTGCTTTTGTCACACTCATCACTGATCTTTAACTATACAATAAGAATTTTAGTTCACTTCATTCTCTACTAAAATGGTAGGTTAGTTCTTACCTGAACTTGTACCACTTAACACTATATAAACATCTCATCTTATTTGATATTCAGAGATTATAGCGTTTCACCAGCATAAAGCCTGCTAGGCATTTTAAAGCCCGAAATAAATCAAGGCACTAAGCACCTGCTAAGCACTAAGCCGAATATGTCACCGGCATGAAGCACCTTTAGGCACTAAACCGAATATATCACCCAAGACGAAGCTGCTAGGCACTAAGCCCGAATATGTCACGAAGACGAAGCACGCTAGGCACTAAGCCCGAACATGTCACCGGCACTAGGCCTGCTAGGCAATTAGCCCGAATTCAACACATTTAACATTTCAATACACTTTGCTTAATACTGAAATCACCACAACTTATATACTTCATACAACTTTCATTCATCAACCAAACTTACATACTTACATCACATTTAACAATTTAAAACTCACTATCAAGTTATACTACCACATTCGGCCAACACACATTTTTATACTTAAAATTTCCTAACTTTATCATATGAATGTTCATAATTATTATTATAGTATACACTTGCTTACGGACTTACCTCGGTTGTCGATAGATCGTGCAAATCGACTATTCGAGAACCTTCGTCTTTCCCCGATCCAAATCCCTTTTTCTTTGCTCTTGATCTAAAACACATTCAAATTTAGCTCATTCAAGTACATTTCATCTCAATTTAGTCCCTAAGCACATAAATAAGAAAATTACCATTTTACCCCTACTATTTCAATACTTTGCAATTTTGTCCTATTTGCATAAAACTCAAAATACATCAATTTTCCCCATACTTCTTAAGGGCCGAATATATATGAGGACTATACAAGTCCATTTCTTTCATTTATTTTTCAATTAAGCCCCTCTAAATTTTTATTTTTTACAATTTGGCCCTAAAAACACAAATTCACCAAACTTCCAACACATAATATACTAATTTTTAACCTAACTATCATCTAAAAACACAACAATGGCCGAACATCAAGCATACTTAGATTCAAAAATTACAACATGGGTCGGCTACGGTTCGAAGCAACGATCTCAAAAACGTAAAAATTACTAGAAACCGAAATCAAACTAACCTTGAAATCAAGCCTCAAATTACCGAAATTTGAAGAACAAATCCCCTTTTTATCTTTCTCAACTTTCAGCCTTAAGAGAATGGATGATATCATGGCTTTAATTTATGTTATTATAACATATAATAAAGAAATTTATTAAATTACTTATATAACCTTTAATATAAAATAAAACCAATATATATACTATGGATATTTTTGTCAAAAGCCACCCACTAACTTTAAAAATGGGTTATTTACCCATTTAATGCTTCATATTAAACCATGCTAAAATAGGCACTTTACACTTTAGTATGCCACTTTTACATTTTACGATTAAGTCCTTTTTGTCACATTCGATACTCAAGCGATAAAATTTTTCTACAAAACTTTCACACACATAAATTCATATATAATAAGCACTAAATATAATATTTAAATATTTCTCGAGTTTGGATTCGTGGTCCCGAAACCACCGTTACGATTAGGGTCGATTCGATGCATTACAACTCTCCCCTTAAGGATTTTCGTCCCGAAAATCTTACCGTTAAACAACGTCGGATATTGTTGCCTCATTGAATCTTGAGGCTCCCATGTTGCCTCTTCAACTCCGTGTCGATTCCACAACACTTTCACTAAGGAAATCTTTTGTTTCTTAACTCTTTTATTTCCGAGCTAAAATACGGATCGGCTTTTCCTCATCGTCATATCAGTTGTATCTCAATCTCGGGCATTTGACAATCACATGTGACGGATCGATCAGTATCTCTGAGCATAGAAACATGAAATACATAATGTATCTTTTCTAACTCAGAGGGCAATCTTAATCTATAAGCAACCGGCCCAATACGTTCAATGATTTCATACGGTCCGATAAATCTCGTACTCAACTTGCCTTTTCGACCAAATCGGAGTACTTTCTTCCACGGAGAAACTTTTAAGAATACACGATCTCCTACCTGAAATTCGATGTCTTTACGTTTCATATCAGCATAAGACTTTTGACGATCCGAAGCAGCTTTCAAATTGTCTCTAATAATAGCTACTTTCTGTTCAGTTTCTTTAATCAAATCAACCCCGTGTATCTTATTCTCACTGAGCTCAGTCCAGTATAATGGTGTTCGACATTTTTGCCCGTATAAGGCTTCATAAGGTGCCATTTTGATACTTGATTGAAAGCTATTATTATAAGCAAATTCAATCAAAGGTAGGTATCGTTCCCACGTACCTTCAAACTCGAGAACGCAACATCTCAACATGTCCTCAAGTATTTGAATAGTTCGTTCGGACTGACCGTCTGTCTGCGGATGGAAGGCTGTACTAAAATGAAGTTTAGTACCTAAAGCTTCTTGCAACTTCTTCCAAAACCGCGATATGAATCTCGGGTCTCTGTCTGAAACAATGGAACTCGGTACACCATGCAATCTCACAATGTGATACATACAATTCAACAAGTTTATCAAGTGAATAGTGCATGCGTCTTGGCACAAAATGAGTGATTTAGTCACCTATCAATTATAACCCATACGGCATCTTTCTTACTTGGTGTCATAGGAAGACCGGATACAAAATCCATTGTAATTCTATCCCATTTCCATTCAGGTATCAGGATTGGCTGAAGTAGTCCAGATGGCACTTGATGTTCAGCTTTTACTTCTGACAAATTAATCATTTGAAACAAATTCGGATATATCCGTTTCATGCCAGCCACCAATAAAACTATTTCAAATCGTTATACATCTTCGTGCTACCCGGATGTATCGATAGTCGGCCACTATGAGCCTCACTCAAAATCATCTGTGTCAAATCTGAGTTCTTTGGAATACACATTCGGTTTTTAAAATTCAAATAGTCATTTGCATCAATCTGAAAATCTGATTCTGTACCCTTTTCACACTGAATTCGGATAGCAATCAAATCTTCATCAACTTTCATGCATCACAAATTTGATGAATAAACATCGGTCTTGTTAAGTAACTTCGGCTATGATCGAACCATCACTAGACATAGCCATCTGTGCATTCGATGCACAAAGAGCAAATAATGATTTCGACTTAATGCATCCGCAACAACATTAGCTTTTCCGGGTGATAGTCAATCACCAATTCATAGTCTTTCAACAATTCTAGCCACTGCGTTGTCTCAAATTCAAGTCTTTACGAGTCATTAGATACTTGGACTTTTGTGATCCGAGTAAACATGACATTTCTCGCCAAATAAGTAATGGCGCCAAATCTTGGTCTGAACACAATGGTCGCAAGCTCTAAATCATGCGTTGGGTAATTTCTTTCATGCGGCTTCAATTGTCTTGAAGCGTAGGCTACAACTTTGCCTTCCGCATCAAAACGCAGCCCAAACCATTTAAAGAAGCATTAGAGTATACAACAAATTCTTTACCCGATTCAAATGAACTAATACTAGAGCTTCTGTCAAAAGGGCTTTCAACCGATCAAAACTTTTCGACATTTTTCGACCACTCAAACCGGACATCTTTCTGCGAGAACTTTGTTAGCAGGGTTGCTATCATAGAAAAATCTTTCACAAATTGTCGATAGTAACACGCAAGTCCCGAAAACTTGAATCTCTAAACATTTTTCGATGGCTTCCAATCAAGTATAGCCGAGATTTTGTTCGGATCAACTCGAATGCCTAATCTTTGAAACCACATGTCCCAAAAGATGACCTATTTCATCCGAACTCACACTTACTAAACTTCGCATACAAATGAATGATCTCGCAAAGTTTGTAGCACTAACCTCAAATGTTCAAATGTTCAACTTCATCTTTGGAGTAGATCAATATGTCATCAATAAATACCACCACAAATCGATCCAAAAGCGTCTAAAAACCCGATTCATCAAATCCATAAAATAGCGGTGCATTAGTAAGCCCAAAAGGCATTACCAAAAATCAAAATGTCCGTACCTCGTCCGGAATGCGATCTTTAGCACATCTGTATCTCGACTCATAATCGATAATAACCCGATCTCAAATCTATCTTGAAAATACTGAAGCCCTTTCAACCGATCAAACAGATCATCAATCCGAGGTAACGGGTACTTATTCTTTATAGTTACCTTATTTAGTTACCGATAATCAATACACATTCGCATCGTTCCATCTTTCTTTCTCACAAAAAGAACTGGTGCACCCTAAGGAGAGAAACTTGGTCGTGCAAAGCCCTGTCTATTAACTCTTGCAAGCTGTGCTTTCGACTCTTTTAGCTCGATGGGTGCCATCCGATATGGAGCTATTGAGATCGAGTCGTTCGAGCTAATTCAATGCCAAACTCAATCTCTCGTATAGGGGTAAACCCGTAGTTCTTCAGAAACACATCTGAGTATTCACATACAATCGGTACAGATTCAATCAGTTTCTCAGACAATTTATTATCCAGTACATAAGCCAAATAAGCTTTACACCCTTTTCTCATGTACTTTCGGGCTAACATCGATGATATAACTGTAGGAAACCCACCTGAATCACTGGATTCAATTCTAATGATCTCACCGCTCGGTGTCTCAAATCAATAAGCTTTCTTTTACAATTCACCACCGCATCATGCGAAGTTAACCATTCCATTCCCAAATTATATCAAATTCATCGAAAACAACAACATTAAATCAATGGAAGCAAAATCCCGAATCATCAATGGGCAACTTTTACACACTTTATTAACAAACACACATCTACCCAAAGGATTGGATACGCGAATCACAAACTCGTGAGACTCAATGGCGAGTCTTCTTGAATACCGAGTTTCACATACATATGAATGGGTCAAACCAGATCAATCAATGCAATCACGGTAGTATTATAAAGAGTGAAAGTACTGGTAATGACATCCGGAGAAGCGAGATCCTCTCTAGCTCGAGTAACATAAGCTCTAGCCGGAGCTCTAGCCTCGAATCGATCTGTTGTGTTCTTTGTCCCTCTCGACTACCACCTACATTGCGGAATGCTGGATGGTCGCCCCTGCTTCTTTGTACTACTCGGTCTAGAGTTACATCTTGTATTCGGCTCAACTAACAACGGGCATTCTCGAATAAAATGGTCGAGGATCCACATTTAAAGCGGACCGGTCACAAACTCTACAACTCCCGAATGCCATTTTCCACAATGTTTGCATTCAACTCGATTTTGTGGAACGTTACCAACACTGGCCATCGAGGTAGCTCGGGAGCCCACTGGAGGTCGATCACGTCTAAATGAATCAGAAGTAGCTTTGTGTCGACTGAAGTCATCTCTAAACTTCTTAGATGAGGAATGGAAATTCTTACCCGATGATCTTTTACGGGTGTCTCTAGCTTCATCTCAGCCTTTCTTTTCTCCTTCCCAAGCTCTTTAGCTTTGCAAGCTCGTTCTACGAGTGTCACAAACTCTTTGATTTCAAGAATTCCAACAAGCAACTTTAATTCTTCATTCAAACCATCTTCAAACCTTTTGCACATAATGGCTTGGTTGATACACATTCCGAGCATATCGGCTCAATCGACAAATTTTCGCTCATATTCATCCACCATTTTGCCCTGTTTTAGTTCAATAAATTCTTTGCGTTTACGGTCAATGAACCTCTGATGATATATTTCTTCTGAATTCATTACGAAAGAAATCCCATGTCACTTTTTCTTTTGGAACCACCGATACTAGTGTAATCCACGGTGATAGGCGGTGTCCCAAGTAATGATATAGCACATTTTAAACATTCATCCGAGCAGGATAACTCATCAAGTGCCGAATAGTGTTATCAAGCCACATTTCAGCTCGTTCGCATCATCATTATCATTAGCCTTGAATTCTTATTTAAATTTCCTAATTTTATTAACAGGAGGCCTACTAGATCTCATTGGATCTATCATCGGGGTTGCCAAAGGTACCGGAGTCGGATTATTCGGGGGTGGAGGTTGTTGTACAGTCGGATTATTCTGAACAAACTGGGTAAACCATTCATTCATCATTTGGTAGAAGGCTTGTTTAGCCTCTCCCTCGTGGTTACCCATAACTGGTTGAGAGTCTAGTGGTACTGATCCTCGTGCAAGACCAGGCGCAACACTTTCTACATCATCGGCCATGGCTCTATCAGGATCAAAATCCATTTACTATATAAAATACAATTGAAATTGTCAGAAGTCACCACACTATCATATATACAATTTAAAGGCATGTATAGCTAGACTCTTACATACTACAGTAGTCCTAGAATCGACTAAACCGTAGCTCTGATACCAATAAAATGTAACACCCTTAACCAAAGTCCGTCACCGGATTAGGGTTACGGGGCATTACTGATTAAATCACAACTTTTTAATCAATCACTTAATTGAACCAATGCAAACCTAAAATTTGTTAACATATGCATAATTGAGCCACATAAATTTAAACAACTTATTTATTTCTTTTGCATGCACTATTCATACCAAATGCTACTTGATAGAATGCTCATATATTTAAAATAACAAATTTTCATTCAACTTGCAAAACCAAAATGTCATTTTATAACCAAATATAATACACCCATATGTTCAAGCTCTTTAATCATAATTTAACATCACGTACATATATCACTTAGGTGGCCGAATATACATGGTCATGTATACACATGTTTAAGATTCAATTCCAAAATTTTCATATCATTATTTCATTAAGCCGAATATACTTACCAAATACACTAATATTCTCTATTACCAAATGCATAGTTTACAAGGCTAACTCATGCTTCTAATTTACACTTCCAAATAATATGCACTGAGTCCTAATCCAGCTCACTAAACTACCACCCTTATTCACATATAAAAGGTTTATCAAATCTCATATAAGTAATCACATAACAAACATATCATATCTAAACATTATTTGTTCTAACAATCAATAAACTAATCAAAAGTTCGAACCTAATATACAACTAACCAAGAATAATATATGTATGTATTCACTTACACAAACCGAATCAAAATAGCCCAATACAACCATACATTATTGAACTTAATGTTTATCTATCAAATGACCAATTCAAATATACACATGCCATAACATTATTTAACACCTATGTCTCACATTTTATAACTTCAATATACATCCATCGTTTACTTTATTGACTAAACCTAATATCACACCAAACTTACCATTATTCATTGTCAAATCATAAATCCAACATTATAAGCGATATATATCATATAATAAGCTCATCATCATGAATTATTTTATAAATCATTCATGTCATAACCTAACATGCATAAATAATAGCACCACTCCCACACACGATTAAACCATAATCAAGCATAATTATTAGTTCATGGCATGAGCAAACTATAACCTCAAAACACAAAACAAGTTATTCAAAATAGATAGCCATTTTCGCATGGCTAGCATATTTACACTATTACAAACATTAGTTATACTGTTTAGTCTAGCCTATACATGCCCTTTCAAATAACAAACCAAGTTTTCAATACCAAAAGAAGTCAATAGTGTGGTTGACTTCACGGATGATCCTTCAAGCCTCAAGTTCGATTCAAGATCTATAAAAGCAGTGAAGAAAAATACACACACGAGAAGCTTACTAGCTTAGTAAGTCTCAAGCAAATATCAATATAATGAACATACATTCAAACATATTAAAATCCAAGCTTGTAATATGAAACATAATTATTTCATTATGTAAAATTTTGATGGCTGAATAATAGTAATGCTCTTTACTTAAACATCATTGCTATGACATCGTGAACCTGTACAATATTATTGTTCCATATAAACCAATCTAGGCATCGATCTTCTATTTCTACTTATACGCAAGAACAACCACTTTTGTCACACTCATCACTGATCTTTAACTATACAATAAGAATTTTAGTTCACTTCATTCTCTACTAAAATGGTAGGTTAGTTCTTACCTGAACTTGTACCACTTAACACTATATAAACATCTCACCTTATTTGATATTCAGAATCTCCACTTATAGCGTTTCATCGGCATAAAGCTTGCTAGGCATTTTAAAGCCCGAAATAAATCACCGGCACTAAGCCTGCTAGGCACTAAGCCCGCTAGGCACTAAGCCCGAATATGTCACCGCAAGCTTTGAGGCACTAAGCCCGAATATATCAAACACGAAGCACTAGGCACTAAGCGAATATGTCACCCAACACGAAGCACGCTATGCTCTAAGCCGAACATGTCACCGGCACTAGGCACGCTAGGCATTTAGCAAATTCAACACATTTAACATTTCAATACACTTTACTTAATACTGAAATCACCACAACTTATATACTTCATACAACTTTCATTCATCAACCAAACTTACATACTTACATCACATTTAACAATTTAAAACTCACTATCAAGTTATACTACCACATTCGGCCAACACACATTTTTATACTTAAAATTTCCTAACTTTATCATATGCAATGTTCATAATTATTAGTATAGTATACACTTGCTTACGGACTTACCTCGGTTGTCGATAGATCGTGCAAATCGGCTATTCGAGAACCTTCGTCTTTCCCCGATCCAAATCCGTTTTTCTTTGCTCTTGATCTAAAACACATTCAAATTTATCTCATTCAAGTACATTTCATCTCAATTTAGTCCCTAAGCACATAAATAAGAAAATTACCATTTTACCCCTACTATTTCAATACTTTGCAATTTTGTCCTATTTGCATAAAACTCAAAATACATTAATTTTCCCCATACTTCTTAAGGGCCGAATATATATGAGGACTATACAAGTCCATTTCTTTCATTTATTTTGTAATTAAGCCCCTCTAAATTTTTATTTTTTACAATTTGGCCCTAAAAACACAAATTCACCAAAACTTCCAACACATAATATACTAATTTTAACCTAACTATCATCTAAAATCATCAAATATCAAAACCACATGAACACAACAATGGCGAACATCAAGCATACTTAGATTCAAAAATTACAACATGGGTGGCTATGGTTCAAGCAACGATCTCAAAACGTAAAATTACTAAAATCGAAATCAAACTAACCTTGAAATCAAGCCTCAAATTGCGAAATTTGAAGAACAAAACCCTTTTATCTTTCTCAACTTTCGCCTTAAGAGAATGGATGATATCATGGCTTTATTTATGTTATTATAACATATAATAAAGAAATTTATTAAATTACTTATATAACCTTTAATATAAAATAAAACCAATATATATACTATGGATATTTTTGTCAAAAGCCACCCACTAACTTTAAAATGGGTTATTTACCCATTTAATGCTTCATATTAAAGCCATGCTCAAATAAGCACTTTACACTCTAGTATGCCACTTTTACATTTTACGCGATTAAGTCCTTTTTGTCAAATTCAATACTCAAACGATAAAATTTTTCTACAAAACTTTCACACACATAAATTCATATATAATAAGCACTAAATATAATATTTAAATATTTCTCGAGTTCGGATTCGTGGTCCCAAAACCACCGTTCCGATTAGGGTCAGATTCGGTCTGTTACATGTTACATGCAAACTTACTAAGCTATATGCTTACGTTATGATTCTTTCTTTCTATGCAGTCCCGCCAAGCTAACTCGTGGATCATTAAAGTCGGAGCTCGCAACACACTATCAACTCTTATTTTGGTATAGCCAAGTTACTTTACTAAGTATGGAATCTATAGGAAACATTCATTTTTTGGACATGTTTTAAGAAGGGCCTTTGTAAAGGCTATCAAGTTTATTATTCTTTTGTATATGGCTAAGTGATTGGCCAAATTGGACTAAGCATGTATGTTTATTGATATCAATGAAGCATGTAGTATTATTCATAAAATTGGGTTGTTATTGCATCGTTGAATTGTGTATGGATATGATCTTTATTTCGGGTGGCTAACGGCTTGGTAAATAGCCTGTAAGTGCCCACACGATTGGACACACGGGCGTGTGTCAAGATCGTGTTAACCCTGCACCTTAATATTATTAATCAGAATAGGACACGGGCAAATCCCACGGCCGTTTGTGTATGCCGTGTAAGACACACGGTTTGGACATAGGCGTGTGCCCAACCCATGTTAATTTAGTCAGAGTATCAAGGATTAGTACACGACCTAAGCCCACGGGCATGTCATGGCATTGTGAAATTAGTCAGTAACCTCCCACAGTTGGTAGACATGGACGTGTCTAAGCCGTGTGGAAATAGTCAGTAGTTCTACACGGTTTGAGGGCATGGGCGTGCTTAAGGGTACACGGGCGTGTTCCAAGTCACACGGGCATGTGAACCCTGCTTCAAAAATGAGTTATTTGATTTTAATTCCGAAAGTTTTCTGACATGAGTTAAAGGCCTCGTATGCCATTGTTATATGTGTTGACTAAGAAAGTGAAATTTTTAAGTTGGAACGAAATTTTATAGCTCGTAAGTACATGTTTCAATGAGTTCAAGCATAGTAATGTCTCGTATCCAGACCCACTATCGGTCTTGGGTGCGGGGTGTTACATATTTCATCATCAAACATCACAAAGCTCATGAATTCATCACCAGCATATTTCAAAATCATCATAAATTCACAAAATTTAAGCATGGGTTTTGAAGAGCACGAAGCAACAATTACAATAACGTAGAAATTATCAAAAATCGAGTCAAAAAAACTTAATTGAGCTTAACCCTAGGTCAGATATCACAAAGCATCAAACCTTATTTTTCTTTTCCTTTTTCGGTGAAGAACACAAAAGATAAGCATTAATTTAAGCTTTTGTTTTACTATACATTAACTTAATTAACAAATTCCATTTTTAACCTTTTTGTTATCATTCATTTTCCATTAACATATGGCATTTTTGTCCATTCAAAATTCCTTTGGTTTAATAACAACATAAGGACTCCATATAATAAAAGTGATAACAAATAGATACCTTTACATAAAGCATGCTAATTTTGCATCTTTCACAATTAAGTCCTTATGTCAAATTAAGCACACAAATGGACAAATTAATTTACGAAACTTTCACATATACAAATTCACATACTATAAGCACGAAAATAATATTAAAATATTTTTTAACTAAAATTTGTGGTCCCGAAACCATAATTCCGACCAGGGTCTAAACCAGACCGTTATATTTTTTTATTTAAACCCATGAATTAAATAGCTCTTCCTAAAGTTTTTCTCGACCACTTGTACCACCAAATCTTAACCTTGCTTACTTTGGATATGTTTGGGAATTAAGTTTGAGAGTGTTAAAAAGGGAAATTGGATGTGCATTACAAAACACGCAATGTTTAAATACATAGAGCTATGTGTATGGGAAAGTACCTCAGTAAAAAAAAAAAAAAAAAAGAATAAGAAATAGTTGTTGCAAAAAGGAGTACTAGTGAGCACATACTTTTGAAAAAAATAAAAGAGAAAATGAGTTGGTTATTCAGTGGACAGTTGCATTTTTGAAGGCCAAGGTAGGATAAGTTTAAGGTTACAAAACTTAAATTTTCTATCATTTTTCCCTACCTTGAACCTAGCCTAGTTACAACCCTTATAAAGAACTATTGATTTAAATCACTAAGCTGACTACATTAGTGGAGAGGAAAATATTAAACTCAACATATGAAGACATATATTAAACCTGAGGAATGATGCTTGGTTAATTTAGGGAAGTTAAAATCTTTTTGAAGTGAATCAACTCTACTTGTAAGTTTAACTGTTCAAATCATGATTTTGTTAACATTTAGGTAGAACAAATATTTGATGATATGTTGTACAAGAACTACATGCTTCCAAAATTAATTTGAAGGTATCATTTTTTGCTTTTACATGACCGCTTGGATGAATTAAATTCTACATCATACAACATGTTTTTATCATTACTCGGGAGATGAATTAAATTCTACATTATACAACATGTTTTTAGCATTACTGTAACATCCCAAACCCGGCCCAAACACCACGACTCGGTCTAGAATGTCACTAGGAAAAAAAAAAGGTTTGAAAGGTTTTATAAGGTTTGAAAAACAATATGGAACAATTTAGTAAAGCCAAAATTTAATGACACATTTGGAAGGAGAAACTCTATTTTAAGGAAAAGGTATTTAGCCAGCTTAGCGATCAGAAGAATCTTTTCGTTGTTTAAAACATGGTTAACTTTAGATCTAGACATTATTCGTCGAGAAGGAAAAAAAACTTTAATTCCAATAAAAGTGTGTTTAAGCAGGTTTGCAAAGAAACTTTAGATTATAAATACATATAAATATATATATGTAAAAAAAATAGTTTCATGTGACCATTTCATGATTAATGAATAATGAAAACCAACTAGACAGGAGAATCCAAAATTTACCAAATTTAAAGTGGCCTTATTACATCATAAAAATATCCCAAAGAAAAATAGCGATTACTAAATGCAAATTAAAAATTTAAGTTTAATAAATAACCCCTCGCATGGCCACCTCGAGTACAATCCAACGCAGTCCACAGCATCACGAGCTACCTAAAATTTGTTAAGAATAAAGTGAGTCACCAGACTCAGTGTGCAATCAGTCCACAAAATTTCCACAAATAGGCTTGGCCCAAACCACTATCGTATCATCACATCATGCACCAATAATAAAAGTGATAGCCCAACCCAACCTAGTACCAACCTCTACACACCGCTCCATACGTCCATCCTCACACACACCTGTAACATCCTGAATTAATGGGCCTTTGCATTTAATGTGTGGTTATGTGTAATGTGTTAATTAGAGTGTTAAGGGTCCAGATTGGGCTCAGGATAGGGCCGAGGCCTTGGTTAAATTTTTATTTGGACACTATAGGGTTTAAAAGATGGTATCGATGGTTTAAATTACAAAATGGGCTTGTGGCCCAATAGCAAGGGGCACTGCAAAGGAGCTATAAGATGGCATCATTAGCAGGTGAAGAGGCCCAAGTTATGGCCACTTGGAGCCCATGTATTTGGGCCATTTTCGGCACTTAAAGGAGGAGCAAGTGGGACAGCAATAAGGCTTAAAATTAGGAGGGATTAAATGACTTGGATAATGTGGATAATGTGCTGATAAAGAAAGAGGTGGTGTTATTTAGGCCTCTTTTGGAGGTGTGAATGGATAAAGATAAGAAAGAAAGAATAGGAGTTATCTGTTGACCAGCCAGTGGTGGCTAAATTTCCATCTCTTGGAGAGGGGAAGAAATCGGTTTCAATATGCCAGAGGGGTGCCAAAATTTCCTTCATTAATTGATTAGTTTTTAGTTCGAGGAAGGGGCATTTTCGGCTTTTGAGAGGTAGGTGCTAAAATTCTCTTTAATTAGGGGGGATATCTCTTCAATTTCGGCATTTGAACCCCATTCTCTTAATCTTTTCTCTCATTCTCTGTTCCCTTCTATAAGCCGAAACCCTAGTCAATCTCTGCAATCTTTTCTTTTGATTTCTTCATAAGCCGAAACCTCTTATTTCACTCTCTTCTTTATTCTTTTTCCTCTTGTGTTGATTTCTCCATTAAGTCAAAACCCCTAATCTTATTCTCTCATCTCCACTTTTATGTAAAAGCTGAAATTCCTTAGGAGTTGTCGAATTCTCTGTGTTAAGGTAAGTGCTGATTTCTTCTATTCTTTTTTTCTTCTCTTTCGATTTTTGAGACCATAGTCGAATGGATAGTTAGTTGTTAGGCCATCTTTAGTTTGACATTTTCACTGATCTCGTGTTCTTTTTGGGCGACTTTTCGGGATTTGAAGGAGATCTAATCGCCTAGGTTTCTAAGCCAGAAATCATTAGCCTTCGAACCACATTACTTTTTTGGGATTTCAAGGTAAGGGTTTCGATTCTCCCTAAGTGTTCAATCAGTTTCTTTTCCTTATTGTGCCTTAACTGATGCCTCGTTAAGCAATCATTATAGTATCCTCTAACTAAGGTCATTCATGGACTTGAATGTTAGCAAATTGAAGGAAGGGGTTGGATCTGTAGTCCCAGCCCCAAAGTTCAAGAAACGTGCGGTGTTAGCAGTACGGGATTGGCCACCAGGTTTTGGACCAGCTTCGGAACAAAACCTTAGACAATTAACCATTGTATCGGTTTCTGATAGTGTCAACATAGAAAGTACTATCCTATCGGTAATCAGGTGTGTAGATCTCTATCACACTAGTTAAACTGTACTATGTGTATGTTATGGGCTAAAAGCCGAAAAATGAGGCTGTATGAATAGTTGTGTTACCCAAAAAGGGTAGACAAGGGGTGCCAGGTACATAATCATAGAAACTTCTCTATGTGTATCAAAGTATGTGAAAGTATGTGATCTGTTTAGGTAGTTTAATGTTCTTATTCTTGCATTTATGTATGCATGGGATGGGATTGACATGATGAAGGGGAGTAGGTTGCATAGCAATCGGTGGCTTTGCCACATAGGTCACATAGTGATCGGTCTTTATGACAAGCAACACATTATCGGTATATTATTAAGGTCACATAACGATCGGTGGCTTTGCCGCATATGTCACATAGTGATCGGTCTTTATGACAGGCAGCACAGTTGTCCATGTGGTGTGTAACGAATGGAGGGTTGATTGTAGAAATCCCCACGGTGTGATGGTTGGTATGGTGGTGTGTAGAGGATGGACTCTTAGGTTTGGGATGGGCCATATTGCATGCAAATATATTCTGTTGCCATTGTGTATGGCCCAAGGCCCATAATGTGTTTGTGGGCCCAAGGCTTTTATGTGTTTTCGAGATTTGTACACTGAGTCTTGGTGACTCACCCTTTTATTTTTCTCAACTTTTTAGATGAGCAGTAGATCGTGGACATGGGAGCCGAGGCAGACTCGAGGGGCCATCAAGTCTTTTATCTTCATAGACTATTTTCAGTTTTCCTTTAAGTTTTGGTTTTGGGATTATTTTTGTAATAAGGCCTCTATAACTTAGGTTATCGATTTATATTTTTTTTATGTTACATCTTATAAACTTAAGTTTACAAAGTCTTAATCATAAAGTGAAATGAAAATGGGTTTGTCAAGCATGTTCAACGCAAATGATAAAGTTTCTTCAAAAATGTCACAATTAATGATTAATCGGTTAAAATAAACTAAGCTTTTCAAAACCCTTCAAAGTAAAGTTTTCAACGTTCAACCCGTAGCATACTAGATCCGATCATGATGTATGGGCCGGGTTTGGGGTGTTACATTTTTAGTATCAGAGCCCAGTTCAAAACTCGGGCTGCGAAATGGGTCCAGTAGTGATTTGTAAAAGTGATGTAAGTTTGAGAAAAGTTCAGTTGAGATATGGCATTCGAGTCTACCAGCACCCGATCCACGTAGGTAAGTATTCTAAACTCATTATGTGGTATGCATGTTGGGCTTTATGGAACGTAGACGTATGCTAGAATTTATGAACCTTAGGCCTTGTATAAACAACTCTTTAAGTTTCATAAGACTTAATTTCTCTAAACATGTCCATGAGCAAGTCGTTGGGTTGAAGTGTGGCAACAGGCATACGCATGTCTAGAATTGGATCTAAGGAGAACTTGGTATTTAAGCGGTCCTAGTGGCCCACCTCCTCTTCGCTAGAATCCTACCTGGTGCGTAGTATCTGTTCACTTTAGCCGAAAGGATTTATTGATGGGCCAAAATTTCTAACTAAAATCTCAAAGGGACCAATACCTTATTTTGTAAAATTACTTATATGCCCATAGTTTTGGGAATTACCAAAATACCCCCAATTTGCAAAATTATCGAAATACCCTCGGATTGTAAAATTACCAAAATACCCCTATTTTGTAAAATCACCAAGGTACCCTATTTTGGAAAATTACGAAATACCCATGTAGGGTAGAATTACAAAAATACCCCTGGGTAGTGAAATGACGAAAATACCCTTATGTGATGAAGGTGAGTTCATGGATGTTACTTGTGTGCTTGATGCATTTATGTGGTGCTTTGTTTGGAATGTAAATGGATGGCTGAATGTATGTGGATTCTAGAGCTAGGAAATACAGACCTGAGAACTGAGCCTTATAGATAGAGTTCGAATTCGAAAGAACTACTGTTAAAACTACTTTCCATAAGATTGTTCGTTATTAATCAGTGGAAAAAAATTAATAATTCATAAAATTCCTAATCAGATAAACACGAATCGGTAGAATGAGCACTAGAGGATGTGGTGTTCGTGGCTGAGGTAGAGGCAGGATTGCTGTGTCGAAACCGGTGGGTGCAGTCATGAGTCAGGAATGAGGTACCAGTGCCACCAATGTGGAGGCGAATTTGAGATCGACGGTAGGAGATGTTGCGATATCTCGAGCGATGTTGAGGGTTTAGAGAAGGTTCTTTGGGTAGGCATGGGCACGGGGCAAAAATTAGTGTCGAGTGACTTAGAGCTAATAGGGAAGAAGTGTTTAGGGAAATTTCTGGGGTAGCCCTAAGTACTGCTGAATATTAGTTGGAAGCGGTGGAGCGCATAATGGATGATCTCGACTTTACGAAAGAAGAGAAGCTGAAAAGAGTAGTGTCTCTTCTCTGGGACGAAGCATATCAATGGTGGCTTATGGTTAAGGATGGTGTAGTGGCTGACCATATCACTTGGGATTACTTGAGCGGCGTTCCAGAGTAAGTACATTGGAACGAGTTATGTGGATGCGCAGCATAGAGCATTCGTGAATCTGGCTTAGGAAAGTAGGTCGGTGGTGGTGTATGAAGTAGAATTCTTACGCTTGAGCCGTTATGCTCGAGGGATAGTGGCCACAGAACATGAATGGTGTGTTCGATTTAAAGATGGCCTAAAGGATGATTTACGTGTTTTGATAGCTCCACAACGGGAGAGGGAATTTGCTGTGCTTGTAGAGAAGGCTAAGATAGCTGAGGAGGTAAAGCGAACAAAAAGCTCAATTAGGATAAAGATGAAAGTGGAAGTAGGAGGAATTTTGGATCGTCAGGAGCAGTTGGGCGTACTCAGAAAAGACCTAGGTCGGATAGGCCGAATCGGGTGGAGAAACCTGCTGCTAACCAGACACAGAGGTGTGTTCCCTGTGGTAAATTCCATGTAGGTGAGTGTTGGGCAGGCAGTGGAAAGTGCTTTAGGTGTGGGTCTTTGGACATCAAATTAGGGACTGTCCACAGCCACGGAGCGATGTAGGACCCGTAGGGCAGGGAAATGCTTAGCCAGGTAGAGGAGGTCAGCAACCGCAGAGGGGTCGTGGTCTAGCTAAAGGTGGTAACGGTTTCGATCGGGGCCGTGGAGCACCAGGCCAAGGGGTAGAAAACACTGAGGCGAGGCAGCCGGGGTTGGTCCATGCTGCCAGATGTCGAGAGGAGGCTGACGCACCGGATGTTATAACCTGTACATTTTTAATATTTGGTTTGTCTTACACTGCATTGATTGAAATTGGGTTGACACATTCATATGTTTCTAGTAGTGTGTCTGGAACTTTAAGTTTAGATTCTGAGATTACCCCTAGGGCGGTGACTGTAATTAGCCCATTAGGACAATCTGTGGTAGTAGATAAACTTTATCGGGAGGGACCCTTAGAAGTTCAGGGAATAGTTTTCCTGACTGATCTGATGGAATTACCATTGGGGAAGTTTGATTTAATTTTAGGCATGGATTGGCTGGTGAAGTACCAAGCTAATGTAAATTGTGCAGCCAAGCGTATGGTGTTAAAAACCCCCAAAAGTGGTGAAGTGTTAGTGATAGGAGAAAGGGGGAATCGTTTGTTGAATGTGGTGACTGCCCTAAGAGCAGAAAGAATGGTGAGAAAAGGATGCGAGGCGGTATTAATGTTTGTTCGGGCTTTGGAAGCCAATGACCTAACTGTTGGGGACATTAGGACGGTGAAAGAATTTCCTAATGTTTTCCTAGAAAAGCTTTCGGGATTACCTCCTGATCATGAAGTGGCGTTTGGTATCGATCTTCTTGAGGGAATAGCACGAGTGTCTATCGCTCCATATAAGATGGCGCTAAAGCACAAATACAAAAGTTGTTAGATAAAGGATTTATTCGACCAAGTGTGTTGCCTTGGGGAGCACCGGTGTTATTTGTTAAGAAGAAGGATGGATCAATGCGTATGTGTATTGACTACAGTCAGCTGAACAAGTTGACTATCAAGAACAAGTATCCGTTGCCAAGGATTGATGACTTGTTCGATCAACTGAAAGGGGCGTCAGTGTTCTCAAAGATAGATTTGAGATCAGGATACCATCAGCTTAAGGTCAAAGAATCGGATATTCATAAGATAGCTTTCAAGACCCGTTATGGCTATTACGAGTTTTTGGTGATGCCATTTGGGTTGACTAACGCACCAGCTGCGTTTATTGATTTGATGAACTGAATGTTCCAGCCCCACTTGGATTGGTTTGTCATGGTATTTATAGATGATATCTTGGTTTACTCAAGATCGAAGAGAAGCATGATTCACATCTGCGAGTGGTTTTGCAGATTCTGAGGGAGAAGCAATTGTATGCCAAATTCAGTAAGTGCGAATTTTGGCTAAGTGAAGTTACTTTTCTATGCCACATTGTATCGGTAGAGGGGATTAGGGTTGACCCTTGAAAAATTGAAGCGGTGTTGGATTGGAAGCCGCCTAGGTCTGTGGTAGAAATTTGGAGTTTTCTTGGTCTGACCGGGTACTATCGAAGGTTTGTTGAAGGATTTTCTTCAATCGCGAAACCATTGACTAAGTTATTACGGAAAGGAGTTCTGTTTATTTCTCTACTAAGCAGCAAGAGAGTTTTGAGAAGTTGAATAGGATTTTGACGGAGGCTCCGATATTGATTCAACCGGAGGCTGGGAAGGAATTCGTGATTTACTGTGATGCGTCACATACGGGACTAGGATGTGTGTTGATGGAAGATGGAAAGGTTGTTGCGTATGCATCTCAGCAGTTAAGACCGCACGAAGCAAATTATTCCACCCATGATTTGGAGTTGGCGGCGATGGTTTTTGCTTTAAAGATTATGAGACATTATCTGTACGGGGAGAAATCTGTTATTTATACATATCATAAAAGCCTAAAATACCTTTTGACCTAGAAGGAGTTTACTTACAACAACAGCTACCAGTCTAGTATTCAGATGGTGCCCTATGAAGCATTGTATGGGCGGAAGTGTCGTACTCCTACCTATTAGATGGAAATAGGGGAACGTCAAATTTTGGGTCTGGAGTTGCTTACCGAGACAGAAGAGAAGGTTGACTGAATTCGAGCTCGACTAAAGGAAGTGTCAGACTGATCCTATGCAGACTTTTAGCTTAAGGACATAGAGTTTGCAGTGGGTGACAAAGTGTTCTTGAAGGTGTCGCCATGGAAGAAAGTACTGAGGCTTGGACGGAAGGGTAAATTAAGTCCCAGATTTATCGGGCCTTATCGGGTGTTGAAACGAGTGGGGCCGGTAGCCTATCAGCTAGAGCTACCTTCTGAGCTAAGCCAGATTCACAATGTATTCCACGTTTCTATGTTGAGAAGATATCGTTCAGATCCGTATCATGTGGTGCCTGTGGAGGAAATCAAGGTAAGACTTAACCTATCCTTTGAAGAGGAACCAGTGGAAATCTTGGATCGTGATGTCAAAGTGTTGCGAAGGAAGACGGTTCCGTTGGTTAAGGTTCTATGGCAGAATCACAGTTCTGAGGAGGCTACATGGGAACCAGAGGAGACGATGCGGCAGCAGTACCCACATCTATTCTGATCAGGTAATTTCAAGGTCGAAATGTCTTTAAGGGGGTAAAACTGTAACATCGTGAATTAATGGGCCTTTGCGTTTAATGTGTGGTTATGTGTAATGTTTTAATTAGAGTGTTAGAGGTCCAAATTGGGCTCAGGATAGGGCCGAGGCCTTGGTTAAATTTTCTATTTGGACACTATAGGGTTTAAAAGATGGTATCTATGGTTTAAATTACAAAATGGGCTTGTGGCCCAGTAGCAAGGGCCACTCCAAATGAGCTATAAGGTGGCGTCATTAGCAAGTGAAGAGGCCAAAGTTATGGCCGCTTGGAGCCCATGTATTTGGGCCATTTTTGGCACTTAAAGGAGGAGCAAGTGGGACGACAGTAAGGCTTAAAATTAGGAGGGATTAAATGACTTGGATAATGTGGATAATGTGCTGATAAAGGAAGGAAGAGGTGGTGTTATTTAGGCCTCTTTTGGAGGTGTGAATGGATATAGATAAGGGAGAAAGAATAGAAGTTATCTGCTGAATAGCCAGTGGTGGCCGAATTTCCATCTATTGGAGGGGAAAGAAATCGGTTTCAGTATGACAGAGGGGTGCTAAAATTTCCCTCGTTAATTGATTAGTTTTTAGTTCGAAGAAGGGGCATTTTTGGATTTTGAGAGGTAGGTGCTGAAATTCTCTTTAATTAGGGGGATATCTCTTCAATTTCGGCATTTGAACCCCATTCTCTTAATCTTTTCTCTCATTCTCTATTCTCTTCTACAAGTCGAAACCCCAATCAATTTCTGCAATCTTTTCTTTTGATTTCTTCAGAAGCCAAAACCTCTTATTTCACTCTCTTCTTCATTCCTATTCCTCTTGTGCCGATTTCTCCATTAAGTCGAAACCCCTAATCTTATTCTCTCATCTCCACTTTTATGCAAAAGCCGAAATTCCCTAGGAGTTGTCGAATTCTCTGTGTTAAGGTAAGTGTCGATTTCTTCTGTTCTTTTTTTCTTCTCTTTCGATTTTTGAGACCATAGCCGAATGGCTAGTTGGTTGTTAGGCCATCTTTAGTTTGACGTTTTCACTGATCTCGTGTTCTTTTTGGGCGGTATTCCGGGATTTGAAGGAGATCTAATCGCCTAGGTTTCTAAGCTAGAAATTGTTAGCCTTCGAACCACATAACTTTTTCGGGATTTCATGGTAAGGGTTTCGATTCTCCCTAAGTGTTCAATCGGTTTCTTTTCCTTATTGTGCCTTAACCTAATGCCTCGTTAAGCAATCATTATAGTATCCTCTGACTAAGGTCATTCATGGACTCGAATGTCAACAAATCGAAGGAAGGGGTTGGATCTGTAGTCCCATCGCCAAAGATCAGGAAACCTGCGGTGTTAGCAGTACGGGATTGGCCACCGAGTTGTGGACCAGCTTCGAAACAAAACCTTAGACAGTTAGTCATCGTATCGGTTTCTGATAGTGTCAACATAAAAAGTACTGTCCTATCGGTAATCAGGTGTGTAGATCTCTATCACACTAGTTAAATTGTACTATGTGTATGTTATAGGCTAAAAGCCAGAAAATGAGGTTGTATGAATAGTCGTGTTACCCAAAAAGGGTAGGCAAGGGGTGCCAGGTACGTAATCATAGAAACTTCTCTATGTGTATCGAAGTATGTGAAAGTGTGTGATCTGTTTAGGTAGTTTAATGTTTTGATTCTTGCATGTATGTATGCATGGGATGGGTTTGATATGATGAAGGGGAGCAGGTCGCATAGCGATCGGTGGCTTTGCCTCATAGGTCACATAGTGATCGATCTTTATAACAGGCAGCACAGCTGTCGATATATTATTAAGGTCACATAGCGATCGATGGCTTTGCCACATAGGTCACATAGTGATCGGTCTTTATGACAGGCAGCACAGCTGTCCATATGGAGTGTAGCGGATGAAGGGTTGATTGTAGAAATCCCCACGATGTGATGGTTGGTACGGTGGTGTGAAAAGGATGGACTCTTAGGTTTGGGATGGGCCATATTGCATGTAAATATATTCTGTTGCCATTGTGTATGGCCCAAGGCCCATAATGTGTTTGTGGGCTCAAGGCTTTTATGTGTTTTCGAGATTTGCACACTAAGTCTTGGTGACTCACCCTTTTATTTTTCCCAAATTTTCAGATGAACAGTAGATCGTGGACATGGGAGCCGAGGCGGACTCGAGGGGCCATCAAGTCTTTTATCTTCATAGACTATTTTCGATTTTCCTTTAAATTTCAATTTTGGGATTATTTTTGTAATAAGGCCTCTATAACTTAGGTTATCGATTTATATTTTTTTTATGTTACATCTTATACACTTAAGTTTTCAAAGTCTTAATCATAAAGTGAAATGAAAATGGGTTTGTCAAGCATGTTCAATGCAAATGATAAAGTTTCTTCAAAAATGTCACAATTAATGATTAATCGGTTAAAATAAACTGAGCTTTTCAAAACCCTTCAAAGCAAAGTTTTCAACGTTCAACTCGTAGCATACCAGATCCGGTCATGACGTATAGGCTGGGTTTGGGGTGTTACCACACCTGTGGGGATTTCTACAATCAACCCTCCATCCGCTACACACCTCTTTGGCAGTCATGCTGACAGACACACTGCTCAAAGTCCACATAAGTGGTTTAGCCGCTATTTCCACACGTGATTAAATCACCAAATCCCATTAATTGGGACAAAGTCACTCATATGCACTTCCCTTTAATCATTTATATCCCAATATCCCATGCACATGCGACATCGTTTATATGACAGGTTATGTAATATGAAACATGTACTCTTCAGCATACACTCACATACAATATGTCTACAATTATTTATGACGCATGAATATAGTATACTAACCTGGTTTCTGGTTTTACCCCAATATAGGTAAATTAACCACCACTGCTGCTATTCTCGGCTTTCAATCACAATACATACACATAACAATAATTAAGGAAATAGTGTGATAATTACACACCTGTAGACCTGAAGCACTACACTATCGACCTCACTAACATCCTCACTCGTAGGGATCACAGCGATCTGCTTATCCCTTTCAGACGCCAGCCCACAACCCGATGGCTAATCTCGCACAGCAGACACCGCACGTCTTTTGAACTTAGGGACTAGGGTTACGGGTCTAACCCCCTCTTTTGCCTGATTGATATTGGATTCCATCCAAAGATCTTGGTCAGAAGACCCAATTAACCCGTTGAATAAGATAATAGCAGAGAAATAATTACTTTGAACGAAAAGTTCTTACCGAAATCGACAGAACCTGGTGGGTTCTACCCTGATTTCAAAGATCACTAAAGTCCCTTAATTGATCAAATTTGGTTGCCCCAAAACTCTGAAGTAGAAGGAATTCAAAACCACGCCTTTCCTTTACTCAACCAAAAAAACCAAGGAACAGAATTAATGCCTTGATTCGACAAACCAAAAGAGAAGGGATAGATTCGAATAGAAGGGAACATTTACCACTACTAAGATGATTCCGATTGAGAAGGTTGAAGAGAAGAGTAACGGCAATCTTCTAGCAAAATAGGAAGTGAAAAGAAATAACCACACAAGAGAGGTTCGGCTTCAGAAGAATAGCAAATAGGAGTAAAACTCAAAGAGAAGAAATAGGGAGGGATTTCGTTTAAAATGGATGAGATGATAACCGAAAGAGAAAGAAAAGATACAAGGGAATTTGGCCAAAAGATGAAACTTGAGAGATAACCAAATAGAAGAAAGAAGTAGTGGAATGGAGAGGTTTAGAAGACTCGGCTATTGTTGAAGAAATACACAACTCAAGTTATCAAGATGAAAAAAAAAAGAGAGGAAGAGAGAGTATTAAGGTTCGGCTCTTAAACAATTAAGAAAGAGTGGTGTGATTAGAGGAGAATGATAAGAGGGTTCGGCCCTTAGGTGATGAAGCAAGGCTTACACGATACCAAAATGCCAAAAAGGGAGAAAAGTTTGGCTTAGCTAAAGGAAAAAATGAACCAATTTACGCTAAATGCACTACAAACCAATACCGAAAAGAGAAGCTCACTATACCAGAAGTTAATATTTCTAACTCTTTCGACACCTACTCCCCACCCAAAACCAAAAACCTCAACCTCCCCCCTTCCCTATTCAAAATTCAGCTAACAACCCCTCTCACCTTAAATCCCCATGCCATCCCCTTGTAACACTCCTTGATTCCCTCTTCTCCACTTATTCAAATCATTTTGAATAATTCAAACTCCCTTAATCACTCTCCACCACCCATTTGAAGTAGATAACTAGGTCTTGTCTCTCTCCTCCAGAGTTTACTTACCATCCAACTACCACCCTTGCCTGAACCAAAAATAATACCCCCTTATGTTGCTTGAGAGTTTCGAACCCTCTCCCCCTCCTTCTCCTTGTGACGGCATCTCCCTGCATGCTAGGTGATGTCTCCTTGCCACTCTTCCACTAGAACTCTTGTGTCACCAAACACAAACAATACCCCCTTAAGTCCTGCTCCCAACTAGCCTCCCCCTAAAATGCCCAAAACTAAAATTTTAGCCAAGGTTCCAACTTAACCTCGGGCCTTCCCGGAGACCCCAGACACACTCAAACAACATACAGAGCCTACCAAACACACAGAAACAAGATAGATGCACAGCCCTTAAATCCTGAATGTTACAGTTCTACCCCTTTAAAGAAATTTTGGCCTCGAAATTACCTGGTCAAAAGAGATGAGGGTATTGCTATCGCATCGCATCCTCTGGCTCCCACGTTGCCTCTTTTGAATCATGGTTCCGACACAAAATTTTGAACAAAGGAACTGATTTCATCCTTAGCACCTTGACGTCCCGATCCAAGATCTAGATTGGTTCCTCCTCATAAGACAAGTCTGGCCTTACCTCAATTTCCTCTACTGGCACAACGTGAGACGGACCTAAACGGTAGCGTCTCAACATTGAAACATGGAACACATCATGAATCTGTTTCAATTCAAAAGGTAACTCCAGTTGATACGCCACCAGTCCCACCCGTTTCAAAACTCGATAAGGCCCGATGAACCTAGGACTTAGCTTGCCCTTCCATATAAATCTCATCACCTTCTTCCAGGACGAAACTTTTAAGAAAAGCCAATCACCTACTGCAAACTCTATCTCCTTCCGTTTCAGATCTGCATAAGATTTCTGCCGGTCGGATGCTTCCTTCAGTCAAGCCCTAATTACCTTGACCTTTTCCTCTATTTCTGCGACCAACTTCGGGCCTAAAGCATGACGTTCACCTAATTCCGTCCAACAGGTGGGAGTGTGACACTTTCGTCCAAACAATGCTTCATACGGCGCCATCTGAATCCTAGCTTGGTAGCTGTTGTTGTACACGAACTCCGCCAATGGTAAGAAATCTTCCCAACTACCCTTGAAATCAATGACACACCCCCTCAACATATCCTCCAAGACCTGAATTACTCTCTCAGACTGGCCATTTGTCTGCGGATGAAACTCTGTGCTAAAGTCTAGCCTTGTGCCTAAAGCCTGATGTAGCACATTCTAGAACCGCGACGTAAATCTAGGGTCTCTATCTAATATGATCGACACTGGTACCTCGTGCAACCTCACAATTTCTACCACATACAACTTAGCCAATCTTTGCAGAGAATAGTCGACACGAACAGGTATGAAATGAGTAGACTTTGTCAACCGATCCACAATTACCCATACCGAATCTTTCTTAGTAGGCGTAAGAGGTAGCCCACTAACAAAGTCCATAGTGATCCTCTCCCATTTCCACTGTGGAATCTTCACCGGTTGCAACAACCCTGAAGGCAACTGGTGTCCAGCTTTCACCTGCTGACACGTTAAACACTTTCCTACAAATTTTGTAACTTCTCGCTTTAATCCTGGCCACCAAAACTACTCACGTAGATCCCGATACAACTTACATCCCCAAGATGCATAGCGTAAGGGCTACTATGGGCTTCTTGAAGAATCATCTGCCTCAACTCCACATCCTTTGGCATGCAAACCTTCCTGTGGAAACACAAAACTCCATCGTTGTTCAAACCGTAATCCTCTATTTCACCATCATGTACTTCCAGAAGTCGAGCACTCAAGACATCATCTGATAGCTGTTTCTCTTTAACCTAACTTACCCATGTTGGCTTCACTTGCAGTTCCACTAATAAACTTCTGTTGTCGTACAGACTAAAGTAGGCAAACATCACTCTTAAATCTGATATTACCTTTCGGCTTAACGCATCTGCCACCATATTTGCCTTGCCCGGATGATATTCAGTCGAGCAATCATAGTCCTTCAATAGCTCAATCCACCTTTGCTGCCTCAAATTCAGTTCCTTCTGAGTTAACAGATATTTTAAACTCTTGTGGTCAGTGTAGATAACATACTTCTCTCCATACAAATAATGTCTCCAAACCTTTAAAGCAAAAACCACCGCAGCCAATTCTAGATCATGCGTGGGATAGTTAATCTCATGCGGTCTTAATTGTTGGGACGCATAAGCAACCACCTTCCCATCCTGTATCAGCACACAACCTAAACCCGTGTTAGAAGCATCACAATACACTATGAAATCTTTTCCAGCCTTAGGCTAGATTAAAATCGGAGCCTCCTTCAAAATCTTTTTCAACTTCTCAAAACTTTCTTGCTGCTTGTCAGTCCACACAAAAGGTGCCCCCTTCCTAAACAACTTAGTTAAGGGTGCCGCAATTGAGGAAACACCCTTGACAAACCTTCTGTAGTAACCTGCCAATCTTAAGAAACTTTGAATCTCCACCACAGACTTAGGTGGTTTCCAGTCCAGCATCGCCTCAATCTTCCGAGGATTGACTCTTATCCCTTCTGCAGATACCACATGACCCAGAAAAGTAACCTTTGTTAACCAAAACTCACACTTGCTAAATTTGGCGTACAATTTCTTCTCCCTCAAAATTCGTACGACCACCCGAAGATGTGAATCATGCTCCTCTTCTGTCTTGGAATATACTAGAATGTCATCTATGAACACTACAATGAACCGGTCCAAATAGGGTTGAAAAACTCGATTCATCATATCCATGAACAGCGGTGGTCCGTTTGTCAACCCAAATGGCATTTCCAAAAATTCATAGTGCCCGTAACAAGTCTGGAAAGCCGTCTTATGAATGTCTGCTTCCTTTACTTTAAGCTGGTGATATCCTGATCTCAAATCTATCTTTGAAAATACTGAAGCGCCCTTGAGCTGATCAAATAGATCATCTATCCTCGGCAATGGGTACTTGTTCTTGATTGTCAATTTATTCAACTAGCGGTAATCAATGCACATATGCATAGATCCGTCTTTCTTCTTTACAAATAACACTAGTGCTCCCTATGGAGACACACTGGGCCGGATAAAACCACGATCTAATAGCTCTTGGATCTGGCTTTGAGTTCAACCAGCTCCTTCGGCACCATCCTATAAGGGGCGATGGACACCGGAGCCGTACCTGGTAGAAGCTGTTACAGACCGAATTTGGCCCTAATCGAAACGATAGTTTTGGGACCACAAATCTGAGTCTGAGATATTTTTAAATATTATATTTTGTGCTTATTACATGTGAATTAATGTGTGTGAAAGTTTTGTAGAAAAATTTTATCGTTTGAGTGTTTAATTTTAAAAAAAGGCTTAATTGCGTAAAGTGTAAAAGTTGCATACTATAGTGAAAAGTGCTAAAATGATTATGGCTTTTAAATATGAGGTATTAAAAGGGAAATTATCCCATTTTTAAGTTAGTGGGTGGCATATGACATAAGTAACCTTATGTTATATGTTAGTTTTATTTTATTTGAAAGGTTATATTACTAATTAAGTAATAACATATTATATGTTAAAATAAAACAAAAGAAATGGCCATTATCATCTTTGTTCTCTTGGCTGAATATTGGAAAAAGAAGAAGAACTTGGTTTCTTTTTATTTTCGGCACATATATGCTCAAATTCAAGGTTAGTTTGATTTCAGTTTTTGATAATTTTTACGTTTTTGAGATCGTTGCTTCGAACAGTAGCTGACCCATGTTAGAATTTTTAAATTAGAGCATGCTTGATATTCGGCCATGGTTAGATACTTGTGATTTATGATGTTTAATGGAAAAATATTAAAGTTAGGTTAAAGATTAGCTTGTATTGTATTGGAAATTTTAGTGATTTTCAGTACTTTGGGACTAAATTGAGATAAAATGTGCTTGAATGAGCTAAATTTTAATGTGTTTAGATCAAGAACAAAGAAAAATGAATTTGGATCGGGGAAAGGTAGAGGTTACCGAATAGCCGGTCTTCGTTGTCCGTTGATAGTCGAGGTAAGCTTTTAAGGAAAAATATGTCAAAGGATTATTTATGAACATAATAATTGACGAAATTTAGCAATTTTGTGCATAAATGTATGTGATAGGCGAATATGGGTATAAGGTTGAGTTGAAATTAAATTGTTAATTTTAATATGAATAAGCCTGTTCGATTTGAAATGCGAAGTTAAAATGAAGTATATTTGATGTTTGTGACTTAGCATTAAGTGATGTGTATTGAATGGATAATTGTGTTGATTATTTCGGGCTTAATGCCTAGCAGGCCTTGTGCCGGTGATCTATTTCAGGCTTAATGCCTAGCAGGCCATGTGTCGATGATTTATATCGGGCTTTATACCTAGCAGGCCTCGTGTCGATATATTATTTTGGGCTTATTGCCTAGCAGGCTTAATGCTGGTGATATGTTATAAACGGAGAATCCGAGAATCAAGTAAGTTGATACATATCTATATAATGCTATGTGCTGCAAGCTCGTGTAAGAGTTAACTTATTATATTAGTAAGGAATGAGGTAAAGTAGTTTGTAAATGTTTGAGTTAGTGTGATACAATGAAGTTGATGATACAAATGTATTTTATTTGGATGCTTGAAGCCAAAGAAACATACTCTTAAGTCTACTCCAACACCCTAATAGTAATTCTACTTGAAGGAGATACTTAAGAGCCAAGTATAGCATCCCAAAGCCTATATAAACAACCCAAGGCAGACATTAAAGAGGAGCTTTTTAGCAGAGGCTTTTGTCGAAGCTTTCATTTTTTAGGGAATCACTTGAAGATAGCCAGTTGATCCATCTCAAGAAGTCGGAACTCCATTCAAGACGGAGGATCTCTCCTTCAATTCCTCCAGGGGGTTTTAAGGATTTCTTATGTTTTGTTTATTGTTTACTCTTGATATGTTTTCGTATTTAGTTATGAACTAAACCCCTTAGATACCTGAAGGGGATGAAACCTATGATGGATTTTGTTATTTGATTTCTAAATTTATATGATAAGTATTTGGTTTGTTCTTAATTATGTTGCTTAATTTTATCTGATGTGCTTAGGTGGAAGAGGAATAGACCCTACCTAAGAGTAGATCTAGCATAATTGAGCGGAGTTGATCGGGCGCCTAGAGATAGGGTTACGAGATTTTGCCGGATTAGGGTGAAACCTAATATGGGAATCCATTGATCGATTTTCTGCTTCCTTAGGGGGTTATTATAAGAGAACGAGAGTTCTACTAATTAACCTAAGGTTAGACGTTATTCGCCTTGAGAGAGGGTTTAATATAGATTAGGGAGTCTCACGAATCAATCTAAGTAAAGAAATCATATGGTTTGGGGAATAAATAATAAGTGAAGTCATAGGTGGATTCTTCCTGAGGGTATCGTCTTTATCAACTGAGTTTTCCTAAAGCCTTTCTCCAATTCAATCTTTTGTCTTTGCATTTAGTCCAAGTATTTTGTTAGTTTAATAATCCAATCATTCCATATTTTAGGCTAAATAATAGAAGAAAGTGAGTAGTAGTACTTTTAGGTTCCCTTGGGTTCGATAAGATATTCTTGCTCGAGCTATACTCTTTGCTTCGATAGGTGCACTTGCCACTATCATTGTCGCATGATCGATCTGAGTTCGATCACTCTTTTATAAATATTAAAACTCGACTGTTTGACACGATCAAAGACATCCACAAATTCTTTTACTGTTCTAACCCCATCCATAGTCACTTCCTTTGCATCCAAGGCGCTGACAAAAGTTAAGAAAGCCATGCACCCTTTTCTCACCATTCTTTCTGCCTTAAGAGCGGACACTACATTGGACAAGTAGTCTATCCTCTCGCCTATCACCAAAATTTCTTCACTCTTAGGAGTCCTTATCACCATGTGCTTAGTAGCACAATCCAAATTTGCATGGTACTTACCAACCAGTCCATGCCCAAGATCAAATCAAACTCCCCAAATGGTAGTTCCATCAAATCATGTGGGAAAACTAACCCTTGAACTTCTAAAGGCACATTTCTAAAAAGTTTATTTACCACTACCGACTTTCCTAAAAGACTAAGTATAGTCATCTCCCTAGAAGCAGTTTCAGGATTCATACCCAAAGTTTCGGACACCACACTAGCAACATAGGAATGCGTCAACCCAACATTAATTAATGCAGTAAAGGGTAGACCAAAAATGAGAAACGTACTCGTTATAACGTCTAGTGCATCACTCTTTTCTCGACATCTGGCTGCATAAACCAGCCCGAGCTGTCTCGCCTCAGTACCCCCAACACCTCTACCCGGTTCTCCACGACCTCGGCCAAAACCATTCCCTCCTCGGTTCGGACTACGACCTCTCGAAATCTGTTGACCACCTCTTCCTGGCTGCACATACCCCTGACCTACCATCCGAGCCTTGGTTATATCTAACGGACAATTGTTTATCAAATGATCCTTTGACCCACACTTGAAGCATTCCTTATTTTTTCCCTAGCACTTCTCCTGCATGCGACCTTCCACAATAAGCACACTATCGAAATTGCCCAATAGCAGCCGACGATGCAACACGAACAGGCTCATTAACCCTAGATCTTTTCTAAAAACCCCCAGATGATCTTGACGGTCCATAACTCCTCTTATTTCTGCCCTTGTCTTTATCCCTATTCTGCCTCTCATTCATTTTACCTCCTCGGCTATCTTTGCTTTTTCCACCAAAATAGCAAAGTCCCTCTCCCTCTGAAGAGCTATCAACACTCGCAGCTCTTCTCATAGCCCATCCTCGAACTGAACCCATCGCTCATAATCGGTTGCAACTATTCCCCGAGCATACCGACTTAACCGTAGGAATTCTGCCTCATACTCAGCTACCGATTTACCCCCTTGGACCAAATTCAAGAACATTTTTCTCTGAGCGTCCACGTAACTAGCTCCAACATATTTCCCCTGAAACATCATCTTAAAGAAGTTCTAATCTATCCGATCCGCCGACGTACCCTCTCTCACAGTAAGCCACCATTGATAGGCTTCATCCTGAAGTAAAGACACTGCGCCCTTTAGCTTCTCCTCGGCTGTGCAATCCAAATCTTCCATAATTCTCTTGACTGCCTCTAACCAATATTCCGCCACATTTGGAGCTATCCTAGAAATACCCCTAAATAATTTCAGCTCCTTTACTCGAAGTCACTCAGAATGGACTTTCGAGTTGCAGCTCCTGTACTTGCCCCAGCTACACGCTCTAATACCCGTAATATTGCTTGGGACAGAGCATCGTCTCCCCCAATTCTGTCTTGCGAACCTATTTCCGCCACAGGTGAGGCTAGTGCCTTGCTCTCAGCCTCTGAAAGTTCAACCTCGGTACCCTGACCTCTCTTACGATCGCGAGTAACACGTCCACGTCCTCTACCACTCATATCTATAGCTTTGTTTTTACTCTGATTATAAATTTTATGAGTCAGTATATCTTTCCACTTGTTTATTAACGAGTAGTTTTATGAACAGAATTATAAGTAGTTCCTTCGTAGAGCATATATATTCCTAAAGGTTTTCATCTCTACAGTAAAAATTCTAAATTCCAATCATCCACAACATATAACCCCTCATGCAATTCACTTAACAATCGAAAACTTACAGTGGACTGGGCGAGAACTCGAAAGTGCCATTCTTCCAAAAGACAAATTCATATAAAATTTTCTTGTTAATTACATAATTTGAAAACGTTGTGGTCCCAAAAACTCGAGGTCAAGTTTTAAAACCTGGCTCTGATACCAAAATGTAACATCCCAAACCCGGCCCAAACACCACGACCCGATCTTGAATGTCACTAGGAAAAAAAAGGTTTGAAAAGTTTTATAAGGTTTGAAAAACAATATGGAACAATTTAGTAAAGCCAAAATTTAATGATGCATTTGGAAGGAAAAACTCTATTTTAAGGAAAAGGTATTTAGCCAGCTGAAGAATCTTTTTGTTGTTTAAAACATGGTTAACTTTAGATCCAGACATTATTCGTCGAGAAGGAAAAAAAACTTCAATTCAAATAAAAGTGTGTTTAAGCAGGTTTGCAAAGAAACTTTAGATTATATATACATATAAACATATATACGTAAAAAAACGGTTTCATGTGACCATTTCATGATTAATGAATAATAAAAACCAACTAGATAGGAGAATCCAAAATTTACCAAATTTAAAGTGGCCTTATTACATCATAAAAATATCCTAAAGAAAAATAGCGATTACTAAATTCAAATTAAAAATTTAAGATTAATAAATAACCCCTCGCATGGCCACCTCGAGTATGATCCAACCCAGTCCACAGCATCACAAGCTACCTACAATTTGTTAAGAATAAAGTGAGTCACCAGACTCAGTGTGCAATCAGTCCACAAAATTTCCATAAATGGGCTTGGCCCAAACCACTATCGTATCATCACATCATGCACCAATAATAAAAATGATAGCCCAACCCAACCTAGTACCAACCTCTACACACCGCTCCGTACGTCCATCCTCATACACACCTGTGGGGATTTCTACAATCAACCCTCCATCCACTACACACCTCTTTGGAAGTCATGCTGACAGACACACAGCTCAGAGTCCACATAAGTGGTTTAGCCACTGTTTCCACACGTGATTAAATCACCAAATCCACATTGAGGCACCACGCCATCATTAATCTTGACAAAGTCACTCATATGCACTTCCCCTTTAATCATTTATATCCCAATATCCCATGCACATGCAACATCGTTTATATGACAAGTTATGTAATATGAAACATGTACTCTTCAGCATACACTCACATACAATATCTCCACAATTATTTATGACGCATGAATATAGCATACTAACCTGGTTTTTGGTTTTACCCCAACATAGGTAAATTAACCACCACTGCCGCTATTCTCAGCTTTCAATCACAATACATACACATAACAATAATTAAGGAAATAGTGTGATAATTACACACCTATAAACCTGAAGCACTACACTATCGACCTCACTAACGTCCTCACTCGTGGGGATCACAGCGATTTGCTTATCCTTTTTGACGCCGGCCCACAGCCCGGTGGTCAATCTCACACAGCAGACACTGCACGTCTTTTGAACTTAGGGAATGGGGTTATGGGTCTAACCCCTTCCTTTTCCTGATTGATATTGGATTCCATCCAAAGATCTTGGTCAGAAGATCCAGTTAACCCGTTGAATAAGATAATAGTGGAGAAATAATTACTTTGAACGAAAAAGTTCTTATCGAAGTCAACAGAACCTGGTGAGTTCTACCCTGATTTAAAATATCACTAAAGTCCCTTGATTGATCAAATTCGGTTGCCCCAAAACTCTGAAGCAGAAGGAATTCAAAACCATGCCTTTCCTTTACTCAACCAAAAAAAACCAAGGTATAGAATTAATGCTTTGATTCGGCAAACCAAAAGAGAAGGGATAGATTCGAATAGAAGGGAACACTTACCACTACTAAGATGATTTCGATTGAGAAGGTTAAAGAGATGAGTAACGGCAATCTTTTAGCAAAATAAAAAGTGAACAGAAATAACCAAACAAGAGAGGTTCGGCTTCAGAAGAATAGAAAACAGGAGTAAAACTCAAAAGAAGAAATAGTGAGGGATTTCATTTAAAATGGATGAGATGAGAACCGAAAGAGAAAGAAAAGATATAAGGGAATTCGGCCAAAAGATGAAACTTGAGAGATAACCAAATAGATGAAAGAAGTAGTGGAATGGAGAGGTTTAGAAGATTCGGCTATTGTTGAAGAATTGCACAACTCAAGTTATCAAGATGAAAAAAAAGAGAGGAAGAGAGAGTATTAAGGTTCGGCTCTCAAACAATTAAGAAAGAATGGTGTGATTAGAGGAGAATGATAAGAAGGTCCGGCCCTTAGGTGATGAAACAAGGCTTACACGATACCAAAATGTCAAAAAGGGAGAAAAAGTTTTGGCTTAGCTAAAGGAAAAAATGAACCAATTTACTCTAAATGCACTACAAACCAATACCGAAAAGAGAAGCTCACTATACCAGAAGTTAATATTTCTAACTCTTTCGGCACCTACTCCCCACCCAAAACCAGAAACCTCAACCTCCCCCCTTCCCTATTCAAAATTTGACTAACAACTGCTCTCACCTCAAATCCCCATGTCGTCCCCTTGTAACACTCCTTGATTCCCTCTCCTCCCTTATTCAAATCATTTTGAATAATTCAAACTCCTTTAATCACTCTCCACCACCCATTTGAAATAGTTGACCAGGTCTTGTCTCTCTCCTCCAGAGTTTACTTACCATCCAGCTACCTCCCTTGCCTGAACCAAAAATAATACCCCTTTATGCTGCTTGAGAGTTTCGAACCCTCTCCCCCTCTTTCTCCTTGTGACGGTATCTCCCTGCATACTAGGTGGCGTCTCCTTGCCACTCTTCCACTGCACCTCTTGTGTCACCAAACACAAACAATACCCCCTTAAGTCTTGCTCCCAACTAGCCTCCCCCCTAAAATGCCCAAAACTAAAATTTTAGCCAAGGTTCCAACTTAACCTCGAGCCTTCCTGGAGACCCCAAGCACACTCAAACAACATGCAGAGCCTACCAAACACATAGAAACAAGATGGATGCACAACCCCTAAATCCCGAATGTTACAATTACTCGAGACAAGCAATGATTTAAGTTTGAGGGTTGTGTAAACTCTAAAATATATAGATATTTCAACACTCTTTTATGTACAATTCATGGTAATCCAAGTAAATAAATAACATCTTCTATGGTTTTATACTCAATTTTGTGATATTTTATTATTTCCATGGGAATGTGTTAATTTAGTGAATTTTATGTTAAGTGCATGTTATTTTACTATTTTTTGGGAATAATCGAGCTAAGGGAAAGGGTGGTAGACTTTTGGTTGTATTTGGGTCTTAGATAGGTATAAGTTGCAAGATCCAATATGCAGTCATGTGGGCTTCAAAATGACTTCTTTCTAGATTCAATTATATGGAGTCCCGGAACTATTCAATTTAAAGCCCAAAATCAATTTCATTTACCCAATTTTACCAGAAAATAAGATTGCAAAATTTACCGCTAAAATTAGTAATCCCTAACCAACCTTTCAGGCTCCAAAATATAGTAAATATGAACCAATATTGCACCAAATAAAATCAACATGAAAACTTCCTTAGAAAAGGCCTTCAACTGTCCACCTACTGTTAAAAATAGTAGTTAAAAACCACCGCATTTTGACCACATATTGGCTGGCCACACAAAGAAAGAACAAAGCTAAATTCATTGCTAAAAATAGCAAGGAAGACTCAGTCTTCCTCACTGAGGGACAGAAACCAAGGGGAGAGAGAATCAAGGAGTCTTACTTACTAAATTTAGCAAGTAAGACTTAGTCTTCCACCATACAAGGGACAACACAAAGCATGGAGATTATGAGAAGATTTGTTTGCTATTTTTGGCATGAGCACATCAGCTATAAAAGGAGACTTCCATTCATCATTTCAACACACCATTTCTTACATTAGTTTCAGAGAAAAACTCTTTTTAATGTTCTTGTCTTTTTCATGGCTTGCTAACACTTGAATTCCAAAAAACTAAAGCAATCACTTGCCAAAATGAGAGTAGCTAGGAGGTTTACTTGAAGATGTTTAGATGGTTTTAGCATAAAGACTAGGAGGAAAGCCACCATGGGAAGCCCCAAGGAACAGTCGCAGATAGCCCCCTGCATTCAGTTGTTTACTCTTCGCATTGTGAAATGGTCGTGGATAGGCCCCATCGGCTACTTTTTCTTACCCGTCTCTTTACTGTTAAATTATTGTTTTCTATGTAGGGAGACAAGATTGCATCTCATCTTTATATTTTCAGTTTAATATGACATGACTTAATTTTGTTTGTTCAAAATGGATATGAATCTTGATTTGACTTCGTTAGATGTTGTTTCTTGAATATTTTGTGCAAGTGATTATTTCATTCATTTAGGTTTAAGGCATGTTTATACTTGTGAATGTGTGACCAACATTTGTAAGTTATTGAATTCACTATTTAATCTGGGAAGATAGTTAATATATGTAAAACCTAAATGGTGCATATCATGTCGATTTCAGAAGATAGTTTTGTATGTATAAACTGTGTAAATGCCCGAAAGGGTGCTTTCTAAGTTAGTTTTTTTTACGTAGGGGTATGCTAATTAACTTAGGAACATAATAGGACTTCGAAAGAAACCTATGTTTTTATTAAAATGGGTTTAATGAATTTTCATAATGCCAAGAATCTTTCATAATATTATTTTTTGACTACTAATGAACTCTTGTTAAATTGAAATATTTTATTTTAGTTTTTTCATGTTGTGTTATATTACTCCTTGTGTTTATTTCTTGTTGTGGTCATTTTCTATGATGTATGTTGTTTTGCTTTGTGGGCATTTGAACATTGATTTCATCCTTTAATTTAAATATTGATTTCATCCTTTAAATTAAACTTTGACTTTTCATCAACAATATTCTTCTTTATCTTGTTCAACCAAATTGATTAAAAATTAACTTTGGAAATAATTTCCTCAGAGTCCTTGTAGAGGCGATACTCTTGTATTTACTACTTATTACTTGTACGACTATGTACATTTGCACGTAATCACGCAACACAATGCTCTCTAGGTCAACCACGCTCTTCACCCGACATCACGTATCACCCAGATTCCTAATAACCTGGAATATGAAATAATTGAAAGGTCAAATCTAAAGAGACCAAAAGTTGGCGGTCTCCATTAAAAGAAATAAGAAAGCTGAAAACTAAAATGAACATGATTAAGAACCAAACCTAGTCCAGTTAGGATGGAACCCGCCAGTTCCTTAGTGGGACATATAATGATTAGAGATGCATGTTCTCCTAAGGTTGGTGATAGCGCAGGAAAGGCTATAAATAGCTGGGAGATGGCTCCTAATGATGATTTTCTTCTCGATTTTGTTTTCATTTTCTTTTCTCCACCTTCTTTGGTAATTTAAAAGAAGAGGAGGCCAAAGAAGGTTCTATATGGAGTAGACTTCATGAGGATGGAGTTGGAAAAGTAGGAAAACAAGCAAGATGGTAAGGTTCTTAGCCCTTTTGTGTACAAAAAGGATAGGTAAATGAAGTTATGGATTTTCAAAATTGTCTTAAGGGTTCTGCATGATTATAAAGCCAAATTTTTTAAGATAAACCATTAGGTTTTTGGTTTTAAGCTGCTACCAGAAGAATGGAAGCTCTAGTGTTCGAGGGAAGGAATAAGCTATGGGAATGATGAAGTTTTAGGTAAGTTCCTAGCTCCAAACCTATCAATATGATCTATATTTTTTGAGTATGCCATATTTGCATAAACATGAAGCATGATGATATGTGCATGCATTACATGACAGTGGGAAAACCTTCATGAGTTAGATGAAGTTATAATGGGAAAAGGGAGTGGCCACATTGAATTCTTGCCTTGGGAGAAGTCATGTGACTCGATTTTGGGTCTATTCAGAATAGTGGTTTCGGGACCACAAATTCAACGCAGAAAAATTTATTTTTATTATTATTTTATGGTATGCAATTTTATGAAATTATCGTTCAAAAATTTTGACGTTTGAGTACTCAATTTAGCTAGAAGGACTAAATTGTAATAAATCCAAAATGTGTGTTCTTGAAGTTAGAGGTGTTTAATTGCTATGAGATCTTAAATTAGGAGTCCTTAAATTGTAATTAGACCATTATACTTTGGAGTGGACAAAAAGGGTCATGGTTAGGTGAAATTTTGAAGTTTTTCATTAAGGGCATTTTAGTCATTTGGTTAATAAAGACAAAATAAAACAAATAAAAGATGTTCATCTTTCTATTTTCATCCCCCCATAGTCGAATGTCCCAAAAAAAACCATAGCTAGGGTTTGCCAAGCTTCCAAGCTCGATTGTAAGTCCGTTCTTGTCCCATTTTTCATGATTTTTATGTTGCTGAAGTTGTCTCAACCTAATCTAGCCTTTCCAAGGACTAATTTGAAGAGGATGTAAATTTAGAGACTTTACAATCTTCACCCCCTTACCAGTATAGTATGGTACAATGAAATCCACAAGATTTAAACTTGATAAGCTCATAGAGTGGAACCAAAGAGTTCAATGGCCGAATGATTAATAATGCGGTCAAAGCTACGAATGGATTATCGAGTAAGGACAGATTTAGAAGGGATATCTGGTTTTTCAGAAGTTCATTCGGATTTCGTATTGTTGCTTTTAAAGAAGAAATTAATCTCGACTAATCGACTCATTCAGGTATGATGTCTATAGAATATGTTAACCGAAACTTCCATTGAATTGATTTTCGTTAGTGAATGGAATAATGTGGTAGTAGGGATGACTGTAATAATCAGTGGAATGATATTTGAGTTGTAAAGATATCTGAGTATAGCAATTATAGTTGAATAGATTATGGCGATCTCTTCTGGGTATTCTATGTGTTTATTTATTTTTAGAGGTATATGTAACTGGTTTTTTTCAGATGAAATTCCTATTATATGAGAATGCTAGCTAACTATAATGTTAGACGAAAGCACTGTTGGCCTGGTTGGTTTATGATTGGCATTTTTTTATCTTTCTTTGGGTTCTATTCTATTACGTTTGGTATAGAAGTTGACGGTGAAATTTATATGAGACTATTAATTTGTTTCTACTGGTTGCTGTTTTGTTTTACATATATATATGGAAAGTATATTGTCTCTGTCACAACAAATTTTTGTGCGTATGAGCAATGTTTTTCTCCTGGTTTTTCTCCGAGGAATCACTAATATCTTTATCATTCAATATGGGTTGAGTTCTCAGAAATTCAGTATGGTCTCACATCTTGGATTCTATTATCTCAATTTTCTTATCATAATTTATCATACATGGCTTATCTGTAAAGGTATTTAGTGATCGAAAATAATTATATTTATTACAGTTATAATTTCTAGTTTGATCATAGGAGCATGGTGATGTTGGTCTTAGGTTTTTCTAGTTTTCGTGAAAGGGATTGACGTCGGCAAAAGTATAGACGGTGGAAGCTCAAGCTCAAATTTGTATAATGGTTTTCTTTTCTCATGAAAGCTTGATTAAGGTCAATGAGTTAAATCAAGATGTTATGTTTCGTTGAGCTAATGCAGTCTGTAAAGATCTTGACTAGCATGTTGAAAGAATTATGAAGGATTGTATGTTTGATGTAACACCCCAAACCTGGCCTAAACGTTACGACCGGATCTGTTATGTCACAGGGAAAGGTTGTTTTGAAATTTTAATGAAACATCGTAACTTAGAAACTTTTCGTTTAGTGCCTCCATCTCAAAAAAAAATTCTACTTGAAGGTTTCATATCGACTTCTTATTAATTTGATCTAAAAGATTGTAAACAAATTTGTTTTTACAAAAGCTGAAATCAAGGGATTCCATAAACGTGACATTTGAAATCAATGTTGCGGTTTTAATGAAATCTCCAAATTAATTAGTTATTCGCAAGATATATTTTGTTAACACTTTGAGAACTATTTGTTTATGTTTTTAACTTTAGAAAAACCCCATATTTGACAGTTTATAATATATATAATATCAGCATTAAATCAAAATCCAAATTAAAGTTATAGCGGCCTTATTACATAATAAAATCCCAAATTAAAATAAGTTCAAATAAAGGAAACGAGTTTACGAAAAAAAACACATTGCATGGCCACCTCAAGTCTGCCTCGGCTCCAAATTCGTGATCTAGTGATTACCTGAAAAATTAACTAGGGGGTGAGTCACCGAGACTTAGTAGGTAATTCACCTTATAACGCAATCGGCCTTAAGCCCACATAAAATAGCATATTAGAAATGTATGCAATGCAGCCCTAGCCCAACCTAGTTTTCCATCCTCCAGGTCACTTGATTCAACCAAACACCCATGGCATCAAGCCACTGTGGTCCAAGACCACTTGTGATAGAGTCACAGAATATATAAATGTGGGGACAACCCACTGTGGTCCCATACCATTGTGACGATCTCTGATAAGTATACGTGGGGCCAACCCACTGTGGTCCCAGACCACTGAGACAAGTCACTGATAAACATATGTATACGTGGTCCCAAACCACTGTGACAGAAGTTACTGAATAACACTTTCCCTTTCATCATCTCCCAAAACCCATGCAAGTTTGTTATCAGTTTACCGTAGTTATCCAAGTTATACATAACCATACTATATGGAAAGAAATTATAACGTAACTTACCTGGTCCCTTCAATCTTACCCACAAGGGTATCTCGACTATCTAAATAGTCTTTTTGGCTTTCAGCCAACATAGTTATTAACACATAATACTTAAAGAAGAGTGTGAGCATTACACACTTGATTACACGTAAAACTTGACTCTCTATGTTGACGCTTTCACTAGCAGGGATAACAGCGATTTGCCTATTCTAGATAGACGTCGGCTCTCTACCACACCCGGCAAAAAGTCTCGAACCACCGACACAGCACGTCTTTTAAACTTAGGAGCAGAGACCACGGGTTCGTTCTCCTCAGGCCCCTTAGACGCACCCTCCTTGGATCGTCTAGCACTCATATACATTATAAGAGTCTTGATCAGTACTTAGAGAAAATGTTTGGTTGTCTAACAAATAAATTTGGTTAAGGCAACAAAAAGGGAAATGGGAAGTGGACAACCCGAAATCAAAAGAATCTCCTTACCTAAAGAACCCGAATGGAATGGTAAGGTTCGGCAACCAACAGTCCTTTAGCTTTAGACTACAATTGTTTGGCTAATGGAGCTTTTCAGAGTAAGCATTCCAAAACGAAAGAGAAGAGAAGGGGTTAGCCAAAATCTAACCATCAAGACAAAATAGCCATTCGGCTTTGGCCACATAGAACTAAAAAAGAATGAGAAAGTAATGAGAGAGTCTCCCTTACCTTTCACGATAGGACCCAACTGAAGAGGAGACTTTTGGTAATCCAACAAGCCCTTCTTTTCCTGAGGTTTGGCTAAAAACACAGTTTGGAAGAAATGAATTTAATTATCTTTAGGAGGAATTGACTTCTTTTTGTAAGAAAGGGGGTGAGAAGAATGGTCATAAATAAAAATAAAAAGAAAAGAGTCTTACCTTGATTCCACAAAAGAGCCGAATGGTAACCCAGGAAATTTGGCACTGGCAGAAATAATAGGAGACACCCCAAGCTCGGTCTAAAGAAGAAATGAGATTAGGGAAGGTTTCGACTTTTGAAAAGAAAGAAAGAGAAGGTGGAAGAGATGAAAGAGGGTTCGGCTAAAAAAAACAAAGGAAGTAGAAAGAAAAGGTGAAGAAGAAGAAATGCCCGAATGGTCACACCACTTTCGGCTAGAGTCAAAGGAGCAAAAGAGATGAATAGGAAAATTGACAGTTTCGGCACAGAGAAATAGGGAAACCATATGAGAGAAAAGAGAGAACTCAAGGAGACTTGTAAAAATCGGCACTCACCCCCTTAATGACCGAATATGCTAAAATGAAATGAAATAATTGCCTAAGACCTATGGAATTTTTGGTACACTCACTTATCCTAGCACTAAAACGAAATTTCCCCCCTTTCAAGCTCTCCACATTTGGCCAACACCTCCACCAACTCCAAATCCCTTGTTTTTCTCCTTGCTTTACTCCCTACCCACCATTTGAACTAGAAGACCAAGTCTTCCCCCACAAACTCCTCCACACCTTCCATTCAAAATAATTTGACTCATTCAAACCTCCACCAAGAAGAGTCCAGCTGAATGCCAACACCTTTCCTCCCTAAGCCCAAAAATAAAGTCCCATGCTGCAGCAGAGGGGATTCGAACTCCTCTCCCTTTTACTCCTACACATGACGCCTTCCCCCTTGCACTACTAATGATGCCACCACCACTTGGACACAGGCTCCTTTGTGTCAAGTAGTGCACACAAATATTCTTAAAGCCTACCCCTACTAGCTCTCCCCCCTAAAGTGCTCAAAAAGCAAAATTTTACCAAGGCTTTGGATTGACCCCGAGCCTCCCCAAGACCCCCAAAGAAACCAAAATAATAAGAAGATCAAGCAAAACACACAGAAAACATAAAATGCAGAACCCCTAATTCTAGGATGTTACATTTGAGTTGCTCTAACAACATGAATAAGAGGTTACTTTAAAATATTATTGTTTGATAGTTGAGATTGACTCAATTGTTTCGATTAGAGCGATTATTTAGTTGAAAAGTATTTTGAGTTATATGCATTTCAGTTTATCTTCAGGTATGGAATAAATTTCGTACATTCATGGGTAAATAGATGAACAGTTTGAATGAAGAATTCATGTTCTAGGAGACATGATACAGAAACATATGTCTATTAGATTATTTCTAATTGAAAGACATTATTATGAGTTAAAGTTGTTCTGATTAATGAAGTTATCGCATTTGTGAAGTTTTAATGGTTTGATACATGTTAGTAAAGTTTTAAACAAAGAAAGCATTGTTAACCGAAGCATTAGTTCTGGTTCCACCTGAATTGGGTAAGGAATTCGTGATTTTCAGCAATGCGTCATTGAACAGATTGGGATATGTTTTAGTACAAGAATGTAAAGGAGTAGTTTATGCTTCCAGATGGTTAAAGTCATGTTAAAAGAATTATCCGACACGCAACTTAGAGTGGACCACTATTGTGTTTGCATTGAGAATCTAGCGACATCTTTTGTTCGGTGAAATGTGCTAAATGATTAATGATCATAAGAGTTTAAAATATTTGATGTCACAGATAGATCTGAATCTGAGACTGTGGAGATGCCATGAACTATTGAAAGATTATAAGTAGTTATTGAATAAACCTTGGAAAAAGAAAATATAGTTGCAGAGGTTTGAGTGGAAAATTTTCTTTACCTTGTGAATAAGGGGGTTACACTGTAACACCCCAAACCCGGTCAGCACACCACAACCGGATCTGGCATGTCAAGAAATGATAACCTTTTGGAAACGAAAGTTTGTCGGATAATTTTCTTTAGAAAACCCTTTTGAAATCCATGCTTAAAGTCTAATTATTGTTGCAAGTTTTTAGAAAACATTCAAGTTATCTTTGTTATCATATTTTAAGTGATGTTACCCGATGGCAATGCTTTAAAGAAAAACGAAGGAGTTATAGTTTTAAAAACATTGCGTTCTACCGGTTAATTAATAAAATCATTTATCCCACATAGATAAAATAATAGCAATAACAAAAATAACCAAAACAAATCTTAGCGGCCTTATTACATAACCCAAAACCAAAATTTAAAATTTAAATAGTAACTAAAAGAATTCAAAGCCCCACGAACATGCATGGCCGCCTCGAGTCCTTCCTGCTCCATCTCCGCAATCTACTCATCTGCAAAATATAAGGGAAGGGGTGAGTCACCAAGACTCAGTGTGTAAATCCCCAACCCGATAATGGATTCACTTACACAAACTATCAGTAGCAATATGCAAACCATGCAAAACATGCAACCCATAACCTAGCCATCCCAACACCTTTAACTACCCCGTGTGGTCAAAACCACTGGTCATCAAAACCACTGATGACCGTAGTCACAATATATTGGTATGGTCAAAACCACTGATGACCGGAGTCACAAATCAAGTGATGGGGCCAACCCATCGTGTGGTCAAAACCACTGATGACAATCCGTAAATAATCTCGTGGGGCCAACCCACTGTGGTCAAAACCACGGGTGGTCCAAACCACTGGACTTAGTCACAAAATATAGTACCAAGACGGGGCCAACCCATCGTGTGGTCAAAACCACTGGTGACAGTCCAAAATAAATCATCCCCCTCCTCTCATCAAACCCATCATCATGCTCATAACATACATGCCATAGTATCGAATGATCATGCAATTAACATATAACATAGCATCAACGGTTCATGATGATGTATACTAAAAGTTACATAACAGGGGACTTACCTGAAATCCAAGCACATACCCACAAGGTATAATCACCGATTTCATTGCTAAAACAATATTATGTTAGGCACATTATACTAATAAAGTGTGTAAGCGTTACACACCTGATTATATGCGAAATCCTGAAACTACGCGATACTATGAAATCCCAAAACATATGCCCTTACTGCACCTACAAGCGGCCAACATCACCCTTTAAATCTAAAGCCATTCAGCTTATTCACGAAGTCTCGAAAGATGAATCGCACAAGGTTAATTCCTTACCTTAGTGCCGATTTGGTTTCCAACCAAATCCCGAAACCACACACTAAGTCCCCCTTGCAATCGGCCAAACATAGAACACACAAATGGTTATCCTTCGGCTTTTGAACGATTAGAAAATAGATCTTGAAATGTTTAAGCCTTACCTAGATCAGCCACCAAATCCCAGAGATTCGACTACGCACCTTCCTCCTACAATCGGCTTAACACATCATTAGAGATCTAGAGGCCATTCGGCCAACACATAAATCCCAAAATCAAAAAGGGAATATCATCTTCTTACCTTGAGGACTAAATCGACTTCTAAACACCAAAGATCGGCACCGCTTAATGGTGTTAGAGGTTTCGACTCCCTTCAAAGATCAAGAATAGAGTTTTAATACTTAGATCTAAAGAAGATAAAAGAGAAGTGGATTTCGGCATTACCCACCTTGATCAAGAAAAACGAATAGGAAGTTCACTTACCAGAGTTTCGGCTATGATCCACAAGGAAGAGAAGAGGAGAAATCACTAGAGAGGGAGAGGGTGATAGTTTCAAACAGGGGAAGAAAAGGAGATTTGATTAAGTCTTGAGGGATTCGGCTATTGAGGTTTTCAAGAAAAAGATGAAACAAAAAATGGAAAGGGAGATAGGTATGGTGTTTTCGGCTTTTGAGAATAGCCAAGATGAAGAAAAGAAAGAGAATGGAGAAGGAAGAATCCGGCACAAAGTGTTTTGAAAGAGAAGAAAAGATGGACAAAAAGAGTTGCTTTTGGCTTTTAGTTGAAACAACTAGGGTGGTTCAACCAACAAATAGCAAAAATCAAATAAAAGGGTCACCTAAAGGAGGTTTCGGTTTGTCTCTTAAACAAAAGAAGAAAGGAAAAGCTAGCCGATTTTAGCTTTTCACCTAGGCATATTCAGCCACCCTCCCAAAAGACCCCAAAATCAATTTCACTCCTCCCCTCACAGTCCAATTTTCGGCCAACACTTCCAAGTGAGCCTGATACAATTCAAACTCCTCAATTTCCCTCATCTACATCCATTTGACTCCCTCTATCCTTATCCCTTAGAGTCCAACCTGAGCACTCCTCCTTCTAGCTTGTGGCGTCAAAATAAGTAAGCAGAAAAGAGATTTTTGCAGCTTGAACCAAGGTTCTCCCTGCTCCCTGTGGCATCACCTCTCTTGTGATTTAAGTGGCGCCTCCTTGCCACTTTACCAAGGCACTTCTTGTGTCTAAAACTCCTAATAACTCCTCTTAACCCCTAATTCCCCTAGCTCCATTTTCTTAAATGCCAAAACATAATTCTTAGCCCTAACTTAGGCCTAACCTAGGGTTATAACTAAACCCCAAAACATGTTAAATGAACATTATAGACAATTCATCACATGCAACACAAGCAAAACGCAGAACCCCCGTTTTAAGGATGTTACAGTTCTACCCCCTTAAAAATAATTTCAGCCTCAAAATTACCTGATCAGAAGAGTTGAGGGTAGTGCTGCCTCATCACATCCTCGGGTTCCCACGTGGCCTCCTCCGTACCATGGTTCCGTGATAATACTTTCACCAGGGGTACTGACTTCCTACGTAGAACTTTGACATCCCGATCTAAGATCTGTACCGGCTCCTCCTCGAAAGACAAATCCGAGCTTACCTCAATCTCTGCAACTGGTACCACGTGTGACGGATCAGATCGATAGTGCCTAAGCATCGAAACATGGAAAACATCATGAATCTAACTTAACTCTGATGGCCGCTCGAGCTGATAAGCTACCGATCCTACTCGTTTCAACACCGTGTACGGCCCGATAAACCTAGGGCTTAGCTTCCCTTTCCATCCAAATCTTAGCACCTTCTTCCATGGCGATACCTTTAGAAAAACTTTATCATCCACTGCATACTCTATATCTCTGTGTTTAAGATCGACGTAAGACTTCTGCCTGTCCGATGCTTCCTTGAGACGAGCCCAAATCACCTTAACCTTATCCTCAGTTTCTACCACCAACTCCGGACCCAAAACATGCCGTTCACCCAACTCTATCCAGCACGTAGGAGTATGACACTTCCATCCATACAGTGCCTCATATGGTGCCATCTGGATACTCGCTTGATAACCATTGTTATAAGCGAATTCCGCCAATGGTAAATACTCCTCCCAACTACCACTGAAATCCAGAACACAGCCCCTTAGCATGTCCTCCAGAATCTGAATTACCCTTTCAGACTGTCCATCGGATTGCGGATGAAAAGCTGTGCTAAAATCCAACCTCGTTCCTAAAGCTTGATGCAAAGCTCTCCAGAACCTCAACGTGAACCTAGGATTCCTATCCGAGATGATCGACACTGGCACTCCATGCAACCTTACAATCTCGGCCACATACAATTTGGCTAACTTCTGGAGCGAATAATCAACCCTCATCGGTATGAAGTGAGCTGATTTGGTCAGACAATCAACAATCACCCAAACTGAGTCCCTTTTTACTAGGCGTGAGGGGTAGCCCACTGACAAAGTCCATGGTAATCCTTTCCCACTTCCACTAAGGAATATTCACTGGCTGAAGTAAACCTGACGGCAGCTGATGCTCAGCTTTGACCTGCTAACACGTCAGACATTTGCCCACAAACTCAGTCACTTCCCGCTTCAACCCTGGCCACCAAAACTGCTTTCGCAAATCCCGGTACATCTTGCTACCTCCGAGATGCATAGCGTATGGGCTACTATGTGCATCCTGAAGAATCCTCTGCCTCAACTCCACATCCTTCGGCATACAAGCTCTCCCTTGAAAACACAGTACTCCATCGTGAGTCAAGCCGTAACCTTCCAAACCATTACTCTGTACTTGCAGCCTCCGAGCATTCAAACCCTCATCCACTAACTGTTCATCTTTGATCTGCTCCACCCAAGTCGGCTTTACTTGCAATTCCGCCAACAAACCCCATCGTCATATAGACTAAGGTGGGCAAACATCGCTCGCAAGTCTATTACCACCTTTCGGCTCAATGCATCAGCTACTACGTTAACCTTACTCGGATGATACTCAATCGAGCAATCGTAATCCTTCAACAGCTCAATCCATCTGCGCTGTCCCAAGTTTAAATCCTTCTGAGTCAAAAGATACTTCAGACTCTTGTGATCTGTGTAGACCATCGACTTATCTTCGTACAGATAATGCCTCCAAATCTTCAAGGTAAAAACCACCGTATCCAACTCCAAGTCATGCGTTGGTAGTTACCCTCATGCGGTCTCAGCTGTCGAAACGCGTATGCCACTACTTTCCCTTCCTGCATCAGCACACATCCCAAACCCGTATGTGATGCATCACAGTAGACCGTGAATACCTTTCCTACCTCAGGCTGTACCAGAACCGGAGCTTCCATCAAAATCTTCCTCAACTTGTCGAAACTTTCCTGCTGTTTCTCCGTCCACACAAATGGGACTCTTTTCCTCAACAGCTTGGTCAACGGTGTCGCGATCAGAGAAAATCCTTCCACGAATCTTTGATAATACCCAGCCAGACCTAGAAAACTCTGAATTTTTGCAACCAACCTCGGCGGTTTCCAATCCAACACCGCCTCAATCTTGCGAGGGTCCACTCTAATCACTTCAGCGAACACTATGAGACCTAAGAAAGTTACTTTCCTAAGCTAGAATTTGCACTTACTGAACTTGGCAAAGAGCTGCTTCTCCCTCAGAATTTGCAATACCACCCAAAAGTGTGTATCATGATCCTCCTCAGTCTTGGAGTACACCAATATGTCATCTATGAATACTACGACAAACTGGTCCAAGTATGATGAAACACCTGATTCATCAAGTCCATGAATGCTGTCGGTGCATTAGTTAACCCAAATGGCATTACCAAAAACTCGTAATGCCTATACCGAGTACGAAATACCGTCTTATAAATGTTTGCCTCTTTTACTTTGGGTTGATGATACCCCGACCTGAGATCTATCTTTGAGAAAACTGATGCACCCTTCAGTTGATCAAACAAGTCATCAATCTGGGGCAACGGATACTTATTTTTGATTGTCAACTTGTTTAGCTGGCGGTAATCTATACATATCTGCATTGTACCATCCTTCTTCTTAACAAAGAGTGCAGGTGCTCCCCAAGGAGATATACTCGGTCGGATGAAACCTCGATCTAACAACTCATGAATTTGAGCCTTCAGCTCCACCAATTCCTTTGGCACCATCCTATACGGGGCTATAGACATTGGCGCAGTTCTAGGGTAACAAGTCTATACCGAATTCAACTTCTCGATCCGGAGGCAAACCCGAAAGTTCTTCTGGGAATACATCAGTGAATTCCTTCACTGTTCAAACATTCTCCACTGGTAACTCCTTGGCCTCCAAGGCACACACCCGAACCAGAAACGTTTCACAGTCCTTTCTGACCATTTTCTCCACCTTCAGTGCAGAGACCACATTCGATAAGTACTCCCTCCTATTACCTATCATCACCACCTCCTCACCTTCCATTGTCCACCATGCGCTTAGCCGTACAATCCAAACTGGCCTGGTACTTCACTAGCCAATCCATCCCGAGAATCAGATTGAACTCCCCAAACGGTAGTTCCATCAAATCAGCCAAGAATACGACCCCTTGAAGTTCTAGGGGTACATCCCTATATAGTTTACTTACTTTTATAGAGTGACCTAAAGGGCTTATCACAATCATCTTCCTAGAAGTAATCTCAAAGCCTAAATTCATAGTTTCCACTATGCCACTGGCTACATATGAGTGCGTCGAACCCACATCTATTAAAACATTGTAAGGAAATCCAAAGATTAAGAATGTATCGGTTATGACATCCGAGTGTGTCACCCTCCTCTCGACGCCTCGCTGCGTAGACTAACCCAGGCTGTCTAGCCTCCGTACCACCTGCACCTCTACCTGGTGCTCCACGGCCCCTTTGAGGCTGCTGACCATCCCTCCTGTTTTGAGTACGATTCTGATCCCCAGACTACAATCTAGCTAACCACTATGGACAATCCCTCATTCGGTGCTCCATCGACCCACACTCAAAACATCATCTGTTTGCAGTCCAGCATTCTCCCGTGTGAGACTTCCCACACCGAGCACATCGTGGCGGTCATTGAGTATTACTAGTAGTAGGCCTAGCAGGTTGATTCGGCCCACTATATCTACCCCGTTTCTACTGATTCCTACTAGAGCCAGATGATCCAGCATTCCTTTTATTCCATCCCCGGTCCTGATTCCGTCTCACCGACTGTTTCACCTCCTCAGCAACTTTGGCCTTTTCTACTAAGACCGCAAACTCTCTCTCCTGCTGTGGAGCAATCAGTAGCCTCAAATCATCCCTTAATCCATTCTCGAATTTAACACACCGTTCATGCTCCGTAGCTATAATGCCCCGAACATATTGGCTCAGCCTTAAAAATTTGCCTCGTACTCTGATACAGACTTATTCCCCTGAACTAGCCTTAGAAATGCCTTCCTTTGCGCATCAATGTAGCTAGACCCCACATATTTCTTCTGATAAACTACCTTAAAATAGTGCCAAGTTAGATCATCCACCGCTGCACTATCTCGAACCGTGAGCCACCACTGGTACGACTCATCCCGAGAAGCGACACTATCCCTTTTAGTTTTTCCTCAGCAGTCAGGTCTAGATCATCCATGATTCGTTCCGTCGCTTCCACCCAATACTCAGCCGTATTGGGAGCCACACCAGAAACACCTCAGAATACCTCAGCTCCATTGGCTCGAAGTCGTTCAGATACAGATTTTCGAGCTCCTCAGACTTCCACCCGGCCCAAATTACTTTTTTCAAAGACTTTCATGACATCGCTGCGACCTTGCATCATCCCCCATTTGATCTTGATACTCAACACCAGTAGCTGGTGGTGGTGGTATCTCATTCTTGGACCCTTGACCAGACCTTACCGATTCCGATACGGTCATTCTACCTCTACCACGTCCTCGCACATTACGACCACATCCCCTAGTACTCATGTCTATAGTCGTGATTTATCTATTTAAGAGATTTTTATGAATTAGCTTATGTTTCACTGATTACCTACGAATAAGTTTTATGAAAAGTAATTTGGTAGTGGTTCTTTCGATCATCACACAGCTTTCAATTCAACTTTCTACCCCCATTCCACGAGTAGGGGTATTCTCGTCATTTCACTACCCGGGGGTATTTTCATAATTTAACCTATCAGGTATTTTAGTAATTAAAACAGGGTTAATTTAAAAACCTTTACAAATCATAGATGTTTCAAAAATTCCAAAAATCGAGGGCGTTTGGTAATTTCATAACCAAGGGTATTTTTATAATTTTTCATAATCCAGGGGTATTTTTAAAAAAAAAATTTCAAAATATTGTTCAAGGTGATTTTACAAAGTAAGGGTATTTTGAATATTTTCACTTAGAGGGTACTTCAGAAATTTTCCCATACTGAGGGCATTTTGGTAATTTTACAAGTCAGGGGTAATTTGGTCATTTTTTCAAATCGGGGGTATTTTAGTAATTTTTTAAATCAAGGTTACTGTGGCCATTTCAACGCAAGGTTTTGAAACGTTTCAAAACAAAATGGCTGGTCCCTTTCGGGTTTTAGTTATGAAGTTTAGCCTGTGAATAAGTCGTCTTAGCTGGGGTGAACCGTCACTACGCACCAGGTAGGATTTGGGTGAGGAGGAGGTGAGTCACTAGGACTGCTTAAATACCAGGCTCCTCCCTGAATCCACTCCTAGACATGCGCACAACGGTTACCACACCTTTGGCTCAGTGACGTACACACAGGTTTGTTTAGTGGATTATTAAGTCTTATGTACTTGAGTTAGGGTAAACTATTCCTTGGGTTCAATAATTCCTATTCTACTAATCTACGATCCCGAAATACCCATTTCCCCCACATATAAATCACACAATAGTCAGAAGTACTTACCTGGGCGGATTGGTGCCGGAGACTCAGTGTCATGCTGTTCAACCCATGTATTTCCAACCATGAACATTTAAAAACCTTACTTTAAAACGTTTTGGGCCTCGGGCCCACAGTCGAGCCTTTGAACTTGGCTCTGATACCAAAATTGTAACACCCTAAACCTGGTCAGCACACCACAACCGGATCTGCCATGTCACAAAATGATAACCTTTTGGAAACGAAAATTTGTCGGATAATTTTCTTTAGAAAACCCTTTTGGAAATCTGTGCTTAAAGTCTAATTATTGTTGCAAGTTTTTAGAAATCATTCTAGTTATCTTTGTTATCATATTTTAAGTGATGTTACCTGATGGCAACGCTTTAAAGAAAAACGAAGGAGTTATAGTTTTAAAAACATTGCGTTCTGCCGGTTAATTAATAAAATCATTTATCCTACATAGATAAAATAATAGCAATAACAAAAATAACCAAAACAAATCTTAGCGGCCTTATTACATAACCCAAAACCAAAATTTAAAATTTAAATAGTAACTAAAAGAATTCAAAGTCCCATGAACATGCATGGCCAGCCGAGTCCTTCCTACTCCATCTCCGCAATCTACTCATCTCGCAAAATATAAGGAAGGGTGAGTCACCAAGACTCAAAGTGTAAATCCCCAACCCAGTAATGGATTCACTTACACAAACTATCAGTAGCAATATGTAAACCATGCAAAACATGCAACCCATAACCTAGCCATCCAAACACCTTTAACTACCCCGTGGTCAAAACCACTTGGTGGTCAAAACCACTGTGTGACCGTAGTCACAAAATATATCGGTGTGGTCAAAACCACCGATGACAATCCAGTAAATAATCTCGTGGGGCCAACCCAATCGTGGTACCAAACCACCGGACAAGTCACAAATCGATATGTGGTCAAAACCACTAGTGGTCAAAACCACCGGACTTAGTCACAAAATATAGTATCAAGATTCGGCCCAACCCGTCATGTGGTCAAAACCACCGGTGACAGTCAAAATAAATCATCCCCTCCTCTCATCAAACCCATCATCATGCTCATAACATACATGCCATAGTATCGAATGATCATGCAATTAACATATAACATAGCATCAACGGTTCATGATGATGTATATTAAAAGTCACATAACAGGGGACTTACCTGAAATCCAAGCACATACCCACAAGGTATAATCACCGATTTCATTGCTAAAACAATATTATGTTAGGCACATTATACTAATAGAGTGTGTAAGCGTTACACACCTGATTATATGCGAAATCCTGAAACTACGCGATACTACGAAATCCCAAAACGTATGCGCTTACTGCACCTATAAGCGGCCAACATCACCCTTTAAATCTAAAGCCATTCGGCTTATTCACAAAGTCTCAAAAGATGAATCGCACAAGGTTAATTCCTTACCTTAGTGCCGATTTGGTTTCCAACCAAATCCCGAAACCACACACTAAGTCACCCTTGCAATCGGCCAAACATAGAACACACAAATGGTTAGCCTTTGGCTTTTGAACGATTAGAAAATAGATCTTGAAACGTTTAAGCCTTACCTAGATCGGCCACCAAATCCCAAAGATTCAGCTACACACCTTCCTCCTGCAATCGGCTTAACACATCATTAGAGATCTAGAGGCCATTCGGCCAAAACATAAATCCCGAAACCAAAAAGGGATTATCATCTTCTTACCTTAAAGACTAAATCGACTTCTAAACACCAAAGATCGGCACCCTTTAATGGTGTTAGAGGTTTCGGCTCCCTTCAAAGATCAAGAACAGAGTTTTAATACTTAGATCTAAAGAAGATAAAAGAGAAGTGGGTTTCGACATTACCCACCTTGATCAAGAAAAACGAATAGGAAGTTCACTTACCAGAGTTTCGGCTATGATCCACAAGGAAGAGAAGAGGAGAAATCGCAAGAGAGGGAGAGGGTGATAGTTTCGAATAGGGGAAGAAAAGGAGATTCGATTAAGTCTTGAGGGGATTCGGATATTGAGGTTTTCAAGAAAAAAATGAAACAAAAAATGGAAAGGGAGATAGGTATGGTGTTTTCGGCTTTTGAGAATAGCCAAGATGAAGAAAAGAAACAGAATGGAGAAGGAAGAATTCGGTATAAAGTGTTTTAAAAGAAAAGAAAAGATGGACAAAAAGAGTTGCTTTTGCTTTTAGTTGAAACAACTAGGGTGGTTCGACCAACAAATAGCAAAAATCAAATAAAAAGGTCACCTAAAGGAGGTTTCGATTTGTCTCTTAAACAAAAGAAGAAAGAAAAAGCTAGCCGATTTTAGCTTTTCACCTAGGCATATTCGGCCACCCTCCCAAAAGACCCCAAAACCGATTTCACTCCTCCCCTCACAGTCCAATTTTTGGCCAACACTTCCAAGTGAGCCTGATATAATTCAAACTCCTCAATTTCCCTTATCTACATCCATTTGACTCTCTCTATCCTTATCCCTTAGAGTCCAACCTGAGCACTCCTCCTTCTAGCTTGTGGCGTCAAAATAAGTAAGCAGAAAAGATATTTCTGCAGCTCGAACCAATGTTCTCCCTGCTCCTTGTGGCATCACCTCCCTTGTGATTTAAGTGGCGCCTCCTTGCCACTTTACCAAGGCACTTCTTGTGTCTAAAACTCCCAATAACTCCTCTTAACCCCTAATTCCCCTAGCTCCATTTCCTTAAATGCCAAAACATAATTCTTAGCCCTAACTCAGGCCTAACCTAGGGTTATAACTAAACCCCAAAACATGTTAAATGAACATTATAGACAATTCATCACATGCAACACAAGAAAAATGTAGAACCCCCGTTTTAAGGATGCTACATACACAATTGATCTTGTCTGATGATAGTTTGATCCTAGCTGAGTTAAAAGCTAAATCGATGTATTTATTGTAAATCTAATAAGCTTAGAAATATGATAGGGAATTGCGAGCTAAACGAGTACAGTGTGAGTCGACTTCTAATTCTAAATGTCAGGTCGGATTTGATGACTATTTATTATTCCGAAGTAGAAATTGTGTACCACAGAATTCAAAACTTATACGAAAAATTTTTGCACAAAGCTCTCAGAGGTAGCTTGTTTGATCCTTTGGGGGAAAATAAAATGTAAAGTGATTTGAGACAAAAGTATTGAGGGTCGAGTATGAAATGTGAGATTTCTGACTTTATATCCAGATGTTTGATTTGTCAACAGGTTAAAACCGAACGTCAAGTACCCTTAGAATTGTTACAACTAGTGATGATGTTGGAATAGAAATGAGGAATAAGTTCCTGATATTGTCAAGCTATTTGGAATGTCAGTCTTTAATATTTTCTTTAGAAATCTACAGTTTACGGTTCACTTCTTAATTCCGGAATAAATTATAAGAAGTTTTGGGTAAGCAGTTACAAATCTTTGATACCGTATTTTTACTATTCAATTGATAGTTAGTTTGAGTGTGTTATTCAAATTTTTGAAAATATGTTTTGATGTTGTATTTTTAGAATTTGAAGGAAAATGGAAGGGAAATAATTGCGGTTAGTCAAAACATAAAACAGAGAAAGTCCGCTGAGATAGTAAACACAAAACAGAAAAAGTCTGCTGAGATAGTAAACACAAAACAGAGAAAGTCTGCTGAGATAGTAAACATAAAACAGAGATAGTCCACTGGGACAATATATAACACCCCTTACCCGTATTCAATGCCAGAATAGGGTTTAAGAGCATTACCAAACTTATAATAAAATATTCATACATTTCACATACATTGCTCAATTGAGTAGAAAACATCATTTATTTCAATCACATTGTCCCTAGTATGATCCTACAAGGAACTAAACATGTTTTATGAGTGGTTCAAGACTAAACCGGTAACTTTGGAAACTTTTGAACACTTAGAAAATTTTCTCAAAAATAGGGGACACATGCCCGTGTGGTCCGCCCGTGTGAGAATACGCCCGTGTCACAGGCCGTGTGGACATTCAAAATGGGAGCACATGGCCGTGTCCCAGCCCGTGTCTGACCCCGTGTAACTCTCTAACTTGGGTCACATGGCCAACACACACTCCCGTGTGACTAGCCCGTGTGCCCTAAAAATGTCCATACACGTATGTGCGTCAAGCCATGTGCTAGGTCATCCCAAACCTGTAGGGTATACTGACTTCTGCCACATGGCCAAGTCACACACCCGTGTGTAAGGCCATGTAGAGCATACTGACTTGATTTCTAATTCAACACCAGGGGACACACGGCCGTGTACATGACCATGTATCACACACGACTGAGACACATGCCCGTGTCTCTGTTCGTGTGGAAAAAAAAAGCTATTTGCCAAGCCATTTTTCCACCCAACTTACACAAACCTATACCAAATCAAATCGTACAATTTATGGCTTAAAATAGGCACCTAAATCAACCAATTCAAACATATTTCATGCACATTCTATACTACTATTCTCTATACATACAAATCACAAAATATGCTATATCACTTATACGAAATTCACATTTATAATTCAACTAATTATACACTTCTAAACATACATCGTTATGCACCAAAATCATAAGCATGTAACTACTCTAATATCAACCATTTAATATCCACATTACAAACCATACATACACACTTATATACATAACCAAACCAACCAAATTAAGCCAACTCCCATGGCTTTATATACAAACCAAAACATAAGCATTTACAAGCCAATTCAAATGGCACAACTCATTACCAAACTACATAATAAAATGACCATAATCCTATACATGCCATATAACCATAACATAAACTTAAAAGTACCAAAATGATAGTTGGATAGTGTGATGTAGTCTCCGACAATCCCCGAATCTGAGATAGCTTTAAAATCACTATAAAACATGGAAAAATAAACAAAGTAAGCTTTGTAGCTTAGTAAGCTCAAATGAAATAAACTCAATCTTAACACAAATGTACAACTATTAAATTTGAACATATCAACATGTAATTCATTAAACTAACAAACCTTTCACATGTTTAATCAGATGCTTATATGAGCACTTCACAATTTCTTCGATTTAAAGCTTATAGTTCATGTACATACCTGTACCATATCGTATCGATCTCATACTCAACCACGTCTTTCATTTACCCGTTGAACCATTTGGAATACTATCGGATACACGGGAAACTCATACCCAAAGTGCCACATATATAGCTAAAGCTATCTCAATCACATATCACCTATATGCTCACTCTCGAGCTATCAACAGGCCTGCTCACACAAGCTGTGGGTCAAGACATAGCTACACGGTGTTGCTCACACAAGCTATGGGTCAAGACGTAGCTACACGGTGTTGCTCACACAAGCTGCCAGGTAATCGCAACACATGTCAGTATACTCAACCACCGACAGGACGTACAGGACCAGCACCCCAATCACATAATCACAAATCACAATAACCCCTAATGACGTGTCATTCATATCCTAATTTATTCCTAAGGTTCAAACGGGATTTCTAATGTCAAATCATCGTCGAATCATTACCGAACATGTCCGTAGTCTTGTTTCACATTTTGTGCAATATCAAAGCATTAAAAACATAATTATAACAATGCTTATTACATACAAACTTACCTCGGATGTAAAAACGATGACACAAGTCGATTAGTCGAGAACTTTGTTTTTCCCTCGATTAAGATCCGAGTTTCACTTTTCTTGATCTATATGTAATCAAAAGTAACTTATTTAATCATCTCTCTATTCAATTTAGTCAAAAATTCACTTTAAGGCATTTTTACACAATTATCCCTAATGTTTCACATCTTTTACAATTTAGTCATTGTTTCATAAAAACTCAAATTCATGCAATTTAACTACAACCCATGCTAGCCAAATTACTATTATGTCCCTAGCAGCCCATATTTTTCATTTATTTCACATTTTAACCATGAATTTTACACTTTTCACAATTTAATCCCTAATTTGCATTCTCACTAAAAATCACTTAACAAAACTTGTATAACTATCATCAAACATTTATAATCTATCATTAAACACCAAAATACTCATGTATTCATAAATGGAAACATCTAGAATCTTTAACAATTTTGCAAATTAGTCCATGGGCTAGCTAGACCTAGTTGTAACGATCTCAAAAACATAGAAATCATTAAAAAACAGAGTTAAAATTACTTATCAATTGAGCAATGCAATGGCTGAATGTTTAAATCCCTAACTATGGCTTCTTTTCTTCAAATTTTCAGTCAAATATTAAAGGTTGAAGATGATATAACCATTTTACATATTTTAATTAATGTATTATATAATTAATTACCTATTTAACCTTAATTAATAAACATTATAATCACTTAATACATGCCCATAATAGTCCAATCACAATTAAAATGGCCTAATTACCACTTAAGGACTTTTACTTTAATGTTCCATAGCTATTTAATACCTTTAGCTAATAGAACTCAAGTTTTTCACCTTACGCGATTTAGTCCTTTTTACCGAATTAAGCACTCAAATGATAAAATTTCTTAACGAAAACTTCACACAATCATATTTTCATGTTTTAGATATTAAAATAATAATAAATAAATATTTTGACTTCAGATTTGTGGTCCCAAAATCATTGTTCCAATTTGACTAAAAACGGGCTATTACACAATAAACACAGAACAAAGAAAGTTCACTAAGATAATAAACATAAGGTATGTTCGATGGGACTAGAGAATAAGGAAGAAGGGTATAAGACCATAGCTCAGCTATGGTAACCCCTAAACTCTGCCATAGGTCAAATGTGGAAAGTACACCAAGACCTCAAGTGGGGAGTATACGATCAGTTCACCAAGTACGTGAAACCACGCAAGTGGAATAAGAGTGAAAAGAAAGTGTAAGTAGTGGCAAGTGGATATGGAGGAATTCGCCAAAAGTGATGAAAGCAATAAGGGATAGTTGTGAAAGTCGACAAGACATGGGCAAGGACTCAACAAAAATTAGGGGACGATAGGTCGTGCAGGATCTAGCCTAGCTATTGAAAGGTAAGAGGGGAAAAGTATTCAAGGATCGTAAGTAAGGATCCGTCATGAAGAGCCACTAGAGGTAGCTCAAAGGTGTTGTATGTAAGAGGTAATCTCATGGAAGGGATGGAAATTTCAATCCCAAGGTAAGGATTCTGTCTAGGGGACATTGTATTTCAAGGCTATCCCTCTTTGAGGAAAGTCTAATGCATGTACATTGCCACAATGATAGCCCAGTAAGAAGGAAACGAAGAAGTGGAATGGCAAGATCGTATAGCCATATGGACGATAACTTGTTAGTTCGGTGAGTCCCCAAGAGAGGTCTTGGTTATGGGTGGATTACTAGAAGTAATCCCACCATTGTTACCAGTAGAATGGAACAGGTATGGGTTCACTCGAATGGCGAAGTCTACCACATTTCAACACAATACAAAATGTTAATGAGTTCTTCAGGACTATGGTATGGAAAGAGGGAGTCCACCAAGTATTGGTCCAACCAAGTCCATCAAGAAAGGTATGTTCTAAGAATCCTTGGGCGCGAAGTCAAAAAAGTTACCTTAAAGTTTCATGATGGGAAGCCAGTGTACAACCAAGTTAGTTTAAGGTCAACGAACACCCCATGTGAGGGGAAAGTGTAAGGGAGGGAAAACGAGAAGTAAGGATAGGTTTCGCTGATATGGTGAAGTATTTGGGATACGGTCGAGTGAAGAGTCCAACCAGAGGAAATTCTTATAGTGAGCCGAGTAACTCAAAGGATGTAACAGACCGAATTTGACCCTAATCAGAACGGTGGTTTTGGGACCATGAATCCGAGTCTGAGAAATATTTTAATATTATATTTTGTGTCTAATATGTGTGAATTAATGTGTGTGAAACTTTCGTAGAAAAATTTAATCATTTAAGTGCCTAATTGGAGAAAAAGGACTTAATCGCGTAAAGCGTAAAAGTTTCAATCCATAGTAAAATGTGCCAAATTGATAGTGGTTTCTTGATTTGAAGCATTGAAAGGGCAAGTAGTCCATTCTTGATATTAGTGGACGGTTAAAGTTCACTTTTGCCATTATGTTTTGTTAATGAATATTATAATAATAAGGTTAAATTAGTAAATGGCCAAATATCATAATATATGTAAAATAAAACATAAAATAAAGCTTAGTGCTTCATTTTGCATGATCAAAATAAGAAAGAAACAAAGTAAAAGAGAGAGTTGGTACATTCGGTCATTCATTCAAGCTTCAATTAGGTATGGATTCTAGCTCAGTTTTTGTTAATTTTTACGTTTTTAAGATCGTTGCTTGAACCGTAAATGACCCATGTTGTAATTTTTAAATCGAGCATGTCTAAGGTTCGACCATTAGCATTGTTATATGATAATTGATGTTTGATGAATTTAATTTTAAGATAGGATTAAGATTGATAAGTTTTGTATTGAAGTTTTAGTGAAAATTGAGTAAATAGGACTAATTTGTAAAAATAAAAATTTGAGAGGGCTTAAATGTAAAATAAATGAAAGAAATGGACTTATATAGTCCTTATACATATTCGGCCCTTGAGTGTTGTATTGAAATAATGTGTATTTTGTGTTTTGTTCAATTAGGACTAAAGTGTAAAAATGTGAAACACTAGGGGTAAAAGGGTAATTTACCCATTAATGTGATTTGAGACTAAATTGAAATGAAATGTACTTGAATGAGTTAAATTTTAATGTGTTTAGATCAAGAACAAAGAAAAACGAATTTGGATCGGGGAAAGACGAAGGTTATTGAATAGCCGGTCTACGCGGTCCGCCGACAGTCGAGGTAAGTCCCTAAGCTGGATTATATTAAAGAATGCATTATGAAAGTATTTGATGACAATTTTTGATAAATTTGGGTATATTTTCATGTGATAGCCAAATGTAATAATATTACATTGAATTGGATATGTTTTGTTATACAATGTTATAATAGTTTTATTTGTGAAAAGTGAATAAGCTTAGTTGAATTGGAAATGTGATAGAATTATGAAATTTAAGTGATAAGTGGTTATGATACTATTGAAACGTTCATTGAAATGTTGAAAATGATGATATCTTGGGCTTTAAGCCTAGCAGGCCTAGTGCCGGTAATTTATTTTGGGCTTTAAGCCTAGCAGGCCTGGTGCCGGTGATTTATTTCGGGCTTTAAGCCTAGCAGGCCTAGTGTCGGTGACTTATTTCGGGCTCTGAGCCTAGCAGGCCTAGTGTCGGTGACTTATTTCGGGCTTATCGCCTAGCAGGCCTCGTGCCGGTGACACATTCGGGCTCATTGCCTAGCAGGCTTAATGCCGGTGTTTTAAGTTACAGATTTTGAGTTACATAGACCTGGCGCCAGTATGTGAAGTTCAGTTAAAAAGCTTAGAAGGTTCTATACTGGTGAATTTCTCGTTTGTACTTTATTTAAGTAGTCAAGGCCTTTAAGCAATAGAGGTAAATTTATGTCTTAGAAATGAACTTGTTATTTCGGCCACAAGGTATGCATTTTATATGTTAATACTAAGTATACATGTGCTATGGTTGTGATCGAATAGAAAAATGAAAGAATGAGTTATATTATATACTTGGTTGTGATGTTATAAATGCGAAATATATATATATATATATTATGTCAAGTGGTTAATAGACATGCGCAATTTGAGTGTGATTAAGATGTTCATGTAAGCAAAGTTATATTACTAAGTTATGTGAAGTGATGATGCCCTGTTATATGTAATTGTAAATAAAGTATAAATGTTAATATCATGGATTAGTTTATACTAGGTTTGGTTGGTTAAGAATTTTGATAATGCTTGAGACTTGCTAAGCTAATGAGCTTACTCCTTTTTGTTTAATTGTTACATTTATTAGATTCGGTCAAGCTACTGTGTTCGGAGGATCAACGTTGAAGTTCCCCACACTATCAACTCTTTTGGTACTCCTCTAGTTTGCTTTATTATAGATAAAGGCATGTATAGGAGGAATATGTCCTTGTTTGAGTAGAAACCTTATTACTATATGTATTATAGCCATACAAATATGGCTTATGTTCTATATTATTTAATGTGGAGACATATGGTTTAATGATCTAGTGATGCATATGAGTATATTATTACGATGTTTGGATATTAAGAATTATATTTGGGTATATTCGGTTATAATCTAGGTGCATATCGTATATACATATATATATAGGTTGGTCATGGCATATATGTGTGATGTGTTTAGTTGTGTAATATTGATTAAATTAAATATGCATGTTTTGCTTGGATGTTATATTTGGACTTGGATTGCATTAGTACATGACTAATAAATATTATATGCTTGGTTCGAATTTGTCTTTTCAAATAACTTAAGTATATATTTTGTTTTTATGGATTATATTAAGACGATTTTAAATTGTTAGATCAAAGTATCACTTAAACATGTATATGAATGATTAAATGTTATGATTTTGTCGATTTATTAAAGAAAATGTGATTATGTGTAAGATAGGTGTTACATGAATTGAGTACACTATGAGTTGTTTTATGCTTGCAAATGGTTTAAATTAAAATGGTCACATGCATGGTCTTGTAAATAGAAAAGAGGTATGTTTAGTCTTTAATAATTGTGCCAAGTTTAATTGTTCATAATGATCATTTCCAACACCGCATATGATATTGGATATTAAACTTTGTGAAATGCTTGTTTGGTCTATTAAGTTCATGTATATATTTTTGAGAATAAGCGATTAATAGTTATTAAATATTCGAATGTCATTATAATGATAAGCTCATGATTTATGTATGTATTTTAAGGTATTTTGTGTGATCTTAAGACATGTATATTGACTTGAAAATATGGTATAGGTTTGAAATGAATTGATGGAACTTTGAGATATGATTGGTATATTGGGGTGCTTAATAATTTAAGACTAAAACTTAATTAACAAAATGTTATATATATATATATATATATTTATTTGTAAATAGGTTCTATATGATTATGTGAATGTACGAAAGCTATATTTTCTTTGAAAATGCCTCGTAACCCTAATCCGGCGACGGATATAGGTTAGGGGTGTTACAAAGGATCAAGTGGAGTCTGTCACATGATAAAGAACATGTAAGAGTATGCCCAAAGATCAATCATGAGATGGTTGTAATAACATACTTGATTTACCATGTTTATTAATATAAAGCGTTGTCATTATTATTTAGTTTTCCTTCGTATGTACAAATAAACTGTTTTATAATAATGTCACGAGAATAATATGATTATTCTTAAAATATCCTTAGTCAAGTATTATTGTTGACTAGGACAACAATAATGTATTAAGACTAACATGTAGTTGATTGACGATAAAGAGTTATCATTGATATGGAGTGTCAAAATCAATGCATGAATATGTGTGTTAGAGAACAACATATTGGGTGACCGCTATGAGTATGTTTCTTGGATTATTATGTAATTGTCACAACATTACTCATAGTGATTAATATGTATATGATCCTTAGACTTGAGATAATCATTATCCCAACATCGTGAGTCGTATATTTTGATACGATCAAACGTATAATCAGAATCGGTTGTTCTATAAAGGCGATGTTGGATATATCACAATCAATGTAGAGGATATTATTGATCAATATAGGATAAGTCCTCCCACATAATGGGAGTAATATCTTAGGCCACTTGATTGAGTGAGACTAAAATGCATGGCCATGCTCAAATAAGTTGACATGAGATGTCATACTAATTTGTATATCATAGTCTACTCAAGATATCAAGAAACATGGGATGGACTATACAAGTGTGACTATTCCATGACTTGTTTCTATTCCGTAGATAAAGGACTTAAGGATTAATGCATGAAAAGTTAATCACAAAAGTTATGTCGAATCATGACTTCTTGTATCTTAGGTAGCAATGATGCATTGCTAGATGCCACTCATTGTTTGTGACATTAGAATCGTTCTAGTATTACTACTAACATTACAAAAACCTGTGGTCACACCCTATGGTTGAAATGAACGGAATGAAACATAGTTGGTATTGTGTTTGATTGTCACATGAATTAAATTAATTAAAGAATTAATTTAATTCGCAATCAAATATTGAATATATTATATGTACAAGGATGTTGTACACATAATGAGAATTAATATATGAATTTGGTTCCTATATAAATTTAAATAAATATAGTTTATCGAATCCATATTATAATTAATGTAATTATAACTTTTGGATATAATTAATGTAATTATAATTTTCGGTTAAAATATTATTATATTTATTTAATATTGATTATAAAAGGGTAATAAGTGAAGAAAACCCTAAGAATATTTTGTGGTCTAGCGTAGTCAAGCAAAACACCTCTCTAAAAATAGTTTTGGAGATATCTGCTGTTCATAGTCAAACCGTGGATTACGTGAGGCCGACATCGTAAAGGTTGTGGCTTGGTTCGACAAAGGATCGATATCTTGTCGCCGAGGCGTCGCTATCTACTCGATTGAAACTTTGGTAATTTGAAACCTTTATTTCACCCGATTCGTTCCTCACACATGGATTCATGGTTTGGATCGCCGGGATTAATTTTATTTCGCTGCGCCTTGGGGGTGCCAGCGTTCCAACAGAACACTCGCTTTGAGCAAGTAGGAAGTTAATTTATGTTTAGTTATCTTTCATTTAATACCCTTATGAGATAGGGTTCATTTATTTATGTGTGGCCTAATGAAGGAACTCACTAAGTTCATTTGAACTTACAATAATGTGAATGATGTTCGCATGATTTGTGAGGTTGATCGAGGACTTTGAGGAAGGACCAAGCTAGATGAAGTGGATATCGGGATTCGCTGTTGAATTAAAGTCATGCATATAGGAAGGGATATTAGCCTTTGGTAAGAATTGTAAGAGTTTCATTGTAAACAAACATTCGGATTAGAGATTAAAATTTGATGGACTAAACATTTAGTGGCTTAAGGACTTTGTTGTACAAATTATTATTAATTTTATTTTTAGTCTGTTTAGTAGCAATTAAGTTGGAAAAAATTAATGATAGGTGAACCCGATCCATTTGTGATACTCCATACCCAAATCCGGTGGACAAGTTAGGTTAGGGGTGTTACACATCGGATAATGTACATTTATCAAATTTGAAGATTTTTTTCATCAACATAATAAGTTCACAAAAACAAAAATAAATCAATATTTTAAATTCAACATAATAAAATTTTAATAGTAAAACAAAATATTAACAATAAATAAAATCTTAACAAATAAGTTAATAAAAATTATCACGTTAGCAACTACTAGAGCAATATGATTCTCTTTTCTCACTAGAGCGATAGTAGGTTGAAAAGATCGATTCTAAGGTAAAAAAAAAAAGATATAGATAGATTTTTCTTAAGAAGTCAACTATGGTGGGAGACAACTTTTGTTTGTCTAAAAAAAATGAGGGGATGGTGGGTATTATAGGTGCAATAAAAAATATTTTTTCTAAATTAAATACATTTATAGAGGTATAATAAACTATAAAAATTCAAATAAAACTAAAATTTAACACCAATGGGTGTCAAGATTTAGTAAATACATTTGTAACACCCCTTACCTGTATCTGATGCCGGAACAGGGTATGAGGCATTACCAAACTTAATCTCATGTGTATGTACAATTTCAAAACATAAAAGACTGTTCAACTTTAAAACTTTTCAAACTTCCTCTTAACTACCTTATTATAGGCTTACAAGGCCCAAAACACCCCTTAGAAACAATTTGAAATCATTTCGAGTTCCTTAGAAAACCTTAGAAAATGCTATAAAAAAACAGGGCCACATGCCCGTGTGGGCAGGGCGTGTGGTCACACACGCCCATGTCCCTAGTCCGTGTGGATTTTATTTTTTTCATTTCAAACATACAGGGGTTTTCACACGGTCGGACACACGCCCGTGTCCCTCACATGGCTTAGACACACCGTGTCTTAGCCCGTGTGTAAAAACTTGACATTCTGTTTCTGACGTCATCATCTCAATAAGGTCACACGGCCAAGGCACACACCCGTGTCCTTAGACCATGTGGCGAATTAAATTCCTAAATTTAGGTGCAGACTTTACACGCCCCGGGCATACGCCCATGCTCTATGGTCGTGTCTTCTACACGGTTGAGACATACGGCCATATCTCAGTCCGTGTGTTTATTACTAGGTATTTTGACTTGCCAACCTATCATGCAGGGGACACACGGCCTATCAACACGCCCATGGGGCTAATCGTGTGTCACACACGGCCTAAACACACACCTGTGTGTCTACCCGTGTAGACAATTGTAAGGCTATCTACCAAGCCAATTGCCACCCTACAAAACAACCACACTTATACCATTTCAATGCAACATATATCATGACTATAAGGCACTTCTAATACCCAAAATTAAGAAATCCACACATAGGTTTATGCTACATTCCTCATGTGTATTCTTTACTCATTACTCATCCCATCACACAAGCATGCACTTCGTGAACTTCATCATCATTGAATATATGAACTTGTCAAGTATTGGCCAATTTCTAATGACCATTTACAAAATGAATTTAATGACATTAATAGCCACACATTGGCTAAAAAATATGACATAACATAAAATAACCAAGTTCCTGTACATGCCATACTCAAAATTAATCAAACTTTGTTATACCAAAGAGAAATTGATAGTGTAATTCTGAACTCCGATGCCCTACGATCCCCAAGTTAGCTTGCGATACTTGTAATAGCCCGACTTAGGGCCTAGTCAGAATAGTGGTGCGAGACCACAAATCTGAAGTAGAAATATATGTTTTAATGATTTTTATAAGGCTTCTGAGGTACTTGCATGATTATGTGAAAAACTCATGAAGGAATTTTATTAATTAGTGAATAAATTACCCACTAGGACTAAATTGCAAAGATTGGAAAATATGAGATTCTAGAAGATTTAAGTATGAAATAGAATTATAAAAATTACTAGAGGTCCTTATTTAGTAATTAGACCATTATATAAGATGGACAAAAGTGGACATGGAAAGGAAAAATCTCAAGAAAGGATCATTAAGGGCATTTTTGTCATTTGGTTAATAAAAGAATTAGAAGGGAAAATAAGTCAAAAATGTTGTCCATCTTCCTCCCCCTTGGCCAAAAATCACAAGGAAGACATAGCTAGGGTTTCTTCAAATTTCAAGCTTGATAGTAAATCAAGAAACACGAAGCCCGGATCGAAACCGAGGCAAGAACAAAATCGAGGACTAAATCGAGCATAGATACACATTTTGAGAAACGAGGTAAGTTTGTATGAATTCATTGCTACATTTGTTATTTTGATTAAATTATTTGTTATGTTGCATAAAGTACCTTATTTCAATGAAGTTGATCATTAATGTTTAATAAGGAAATCAATGAGAACAAGTGAAAGTCCCATTTGAAGTTTCGGAATAACGAGGATACTTTTGTCACAACATGAGATAAAGAAAGCCTGTGTAAGACCATGTCTGGGACATGGCATCAGCATCAAGGAATGTAGGCCCCATGTAAGACCATGTTTGGGACATGGCACCGGCACCGAACGTAGATCTTGTACAAGACCATGTCTGGGAGATAGCATCAGCATCGAATAAGGACGGTCTCGTGTAAGACCGTGTCTGGGACATGGCATCAAAACCATACAAGGAAGGTCCTGTGTAAGACCATGTTTGGGACATGGCTTCAGGACCAAAGGAGAATCTCGTGTAAGACCATGTCTAGGACATGGCATCGATATCAAGCTAAGGAATCCCATGTAAGACCATATCTGGGATATGGCATCGGCATAAAGAGGTGATTCCATGTAAGACTATATCTGGGACATGGCATTGGCATTGCGGCTCATACATGATGAGATTGAGTATCCTTTGATATTCCAAGTAATTCAATGGACAAAAGAGCCAAGTACGAAAGAGGTAATAAGAAAGCTAAGCAAGTAAAGATAGTAATAAATTAAGTTATTCAAGGTTGATAAAGAGTTTATTTAATTTAAGAAAGATGATGATATGAGTTTATGTTTACATTAGCCAAAGTGCTAATCTATTTGACTAAGTGATATAGGTATCATGATTAAAAATACAAGCATGAAATTATTATGTAAAATGTGATGAGTAAGAGTAAGTATGAGTAAGTAAGCTCAAGCAATTGAGATTTATATTGTTCTTGTTCATGATGGATGAGTTTATTATGAATAGTTATGTTGTTATATGAATTTCCTGCAAACTTACTAAACTATATGCTTACTTCTCTCTTTTCTTTCTTCCTTGTAGTATCGCCAAGCTAGTTCAGGGACCATAGACGTTGGAGCTCGGATCACACTATCAATCATTATTTTGGTATAGCCAAGTTGTTTTATTTTAAGCATGGCATGTATAGGGATTATGTCATTTTGAGTTATATCATATTGGGAGCCAAAGTGTTGGTTATTAAGGTCACTATTCTTTTTGTACATGGCCAATGAGATTGGCCAATATTTATTAAGTTTTATATATTAATGATGATGAGTTTTCATGAATTCTATAGTGATGTTGTAGGGATCATTCATAGTACAAGAATGCTACATTATCTATTGCTTGAATTGGTATAAGTGAGATCATGTTTCAAGGTGGCAATTGGCTTGGAAAATAACCTTTAAGTGTCCACACGGTAGACACATGAGCGTGTGTCTAAGCCATGTGTGACACATGGCCAGCCCCATGGGTGTGTTAATAGTCCGTGTGTAACACCCCTTACCCATATTCAACGCCAGAATAGGGTACGAGGCATTACCAAAACACATACACTTGAAAACGTATTAAACTAAGTCATAAAATTTCATCCAAATTAAACAAAATGAACTGCTAAATATTAAAGGCCAACATTTTAGGCCAAACCAATTATGACATATACAAACGACTAAGTCTCCTATACATGCCATAAAATTAAGAGGTTTGTATTCACTTTTACCCCACGATGATAGCTTGATAGTGTGATTACATCTCCGTCGATCTCCAACTCGAGTTAGCATACAACCCTATAAGATATGGGAAATGAAGGGAAGTAAGCTACAAAGCTTAGTAAGTATGTAAATAATAAGTGATTTATTAACAGGCTTTCATAAATCTTCACAATATGTTCTCAAGATAATACAATCATAATTGAACATAGTTCCATTTTTTATTCATATTCATCTCAAGCTGTCTACTCGAGTCATAGTCACTAAATTATTTATATCTGGAGCTACGGAACTCTAAATTAAGATCCGTTAATTTTCTATGAAATTGGACTCGCATATCTTCTTATCATAAAATTTCCAGAATTTTTGGTTTAGGCAATCAATACATTTTATTCATTAAAGATTCCCCCATTTTACTGTTTGACAATTCTAACCTCTCTTCACTACGAATCAATTTTCTCATCGTACAGAGTTCATATGACCTTCTTATTTAGTTCATTTGAAAGTAAACTCATTCAGGATTTCAGGCATATAACTTATATCCCACAATTATTTTTGTAAAATTTTTAATGATGGGATCACGTAATCATTCTGAAACCAGTCTCACAAAAATTCAAATATCTCAAAATATACGAATCATTTGTTTGCTATGTTTCTTTTATATGAAAACAAACTCAATAAGCTTTAAATCAATATCCCATACAACTTATAATTAAATCTCTACTATTTTTAGTGATTTTTCAAACTCATGTCACTGCTGCTGTCCAAACAGTTTTTTTGTAAATTTTTGCTCTCTCTTTCACTTTAGTTGTGCTCATCACTTGCTTTTACCAACCTTTCCAATTTTCGATTACATATCGAACATATTTTTCATATGTACATTTGCCACATTTCTCAATTGGTCACATTCACACTTGCACTTATTCATAACATGATTGCACCAATCATCATTAGTAAATTATCTCGTTGAACCCCTTCGAAAAACGCCCGATACTCGATAGTCTCAGCACATAACTCCACCTACACATAATTCGGCTTTCTTGTACACATGGTGAAGGTCCCTTATCACCCATGTGACCTAGCCATTCCATCTCGTATCTTTCTTGTCTACATGGTGTCCAACACTAGGAACCACTCATGTGACCTAGCTATTCATAACCCGTAACTTTCTTGTACACATGGTATACACACAGTATTACACATGTGACCTAGTTACATATGAAATTATTATCCCGTAGCTTTCTTGCACACATGGTGAAAGTCCCTTATCATCCATGTAGCCTAGCTACATATCAAAATTTTCCATCTCGTAGCTTTCTTGTGCACATGGTGAAGGTCCCTTATCACTCATGTGACCTAGCTACATATTGTCCGTATCTCTCATTTTCTGAAGGTTCAATCGAGAATTTCCCATTCCATATATTTTCATATTTTAATTATCACCCAATGATTTCCATAATATCTAGCAAAATAATTATTGTACAAGTAAAATAAATGCATTATTTACATATAAACTTTCTTGTCGAAATCTCGTCAGGTACAACCGTGTCGCAACTCATACAAACTATGTAATATTAATTTAACATTCAATTCCTGTAACATTAATTTGCCATTCAATTTCACATGACACAATAAACATCACATTTTCCATACCATACATACCATCCATCAACTTCTCCTAAACATGTTAAATCATACAATTTATGCCATATCAATAGAAAATTACAATTCAACCATGGTATTGCATTATTATTAACACACGAACTTAGCTCGAATGCCAAAACGGTCATTTTACCAACTTTCCTGATTTTTCGATTTTCCTCCAGTTCTAGGTCCAAATCTCATTTTTCGGGGTTTAAAACATCACATTTCACTTATTTAATTAATGTACTACTCAAAACATTCCCTAACTCAAACTTTGACAAAATTATAATTTTGCCCCTAAACTTTTGCATAATTACAATTTTGCCCCTAGGTTTGAAAATTAAACTTCAACCCTTATTCTTTTGTTTTATAACATGCTGAACATTTTTCCCTTCTATAGCAACATCAAATTCTCACTCTAACATGTACTTATGAACATTAGGTATTTTTACCGATTATGTCGTTTTACTCGTTTTCACGTAAAATCACTTAGCAAAAGTTGTTTAACATAATTTCAGCCTTCATTTGCTATCATAAAATATCAAAATAAACACATTTCACCTATGGGTATTTTTCCAAATATGAACCCTAGGTTAAATTATTGCTAGAATAAGTTAAACCAAGTTACTGGGATTCCAAAAACGTAAAGAACATTAAAAACGGGGATTGGAATCACTTACTATGGAGCTTGGAAGCTTGAAACAAACCCTAGCTATGGAGAACCCTTGTAATTTCGTCCTAATGAAGAAGATGGACATATTTGGCATTTAAATTTTATTTTTAATTCATTTAATTCACTAAATTACCAAAATGCCCCTTAAAAAATCTTTTGAAACATACCCATCCATGTCCATTTTTGTCCACCAACTTAACCAATGGTCTAATTGTCATTTAAGGACCTCCAATTTAAAATTTCATAACAATTGGACACCTCTAACATGTAGAACTCAACTTTTGCACTTTTTACAATTTAGTCCTTTTGACTAAATTGAGTGCCCAAACGTCGAAATTTTCGAACGAAATTTTCACGAAATCATTCCGTGAAATCGTAGACCATAAAAATATAATAAAAATAAATTTTATTACGTCGAATTTGTAGTCTCGAAACCACTGTTCCGACTAGGCCTTAATTCGGGATGTTACATTTCTTCCCCCCTTTTAGGATTTTCGTCCTCGAAAATCTTACCAGAAGAGTGGTTTAGTATCTTTCTCTTAATTTCCAACATCACTAAATAGTCTTTTTCAAGACGATACTTTCAGAAACACTCTATCATCGATTTGAATCCCAATAGAACTCAGTGAATTCTGTCAAACAAAGAATCGATACATATTGAAATTATTATACTAATTCTATCAAACGTTCGAAAACAACCCACTAGCATTTCTCTTGGCTTCCCACAGATCAATCGATAATCACTCACAGTCTCTCAATAGCTTAATTCATAACCACTGTCTTAAACTCAAATTTGGCTATGCCATCAGATATATTAAACTCTCGAAACCAGGAAACATATGAAAATCCTCGTTAAACAAACAGTGTCATCAAATTTTTCAATGCAAACATAATAATAACCATCTCTAAATCAATAGTCGAACAGTTATTTTTAATGTGACATTAACCGTATGAAAACATGAACCATCACTTTATATTCTAGCAATAAAACTAATTCTAATCCGTTCACTAGTGCATCACTGAAAAAAATCATAAACTCATTACTCAATTCCAACTGAACTCAAAACTAGAGCTTCGGTTAATAATACCTTCAATTGCTTTAACTTTGTTAGTATACCAAGACCATTCAAACTTTCACAAATATGATAAACTTTTCCAATCAGAACAACTTTAACTTATAATAACATCATCCGGTTAGAATAATCCAATAAGCATATCACTGTATTATGCTTTCTAAAATTTAATTTCTTTATTCCGATTATCCGTCTTCATACTCGTGAATACACAAAATTTATTCTCTTAGTTGAGGCATGTTTAAATATACATAACTCAAATCATATCTCAACAAATCAGTTCACTCATATAAAAACAACTGAGTTGATTTCAGCTATCGAATAATAACATATCAATATACTCTTTTCTTCATGCTGAGGATACAACTCAAATATACAATCTTTCAAAATTATTTTAGCATGCAAATCAAAGATCTTTTAAACCGTATTAGCTCGAGGAAATAGATATCCTGATTGAACTCATTAACTTTAATCAAGCCTACCTGAGGAAAGAAAACTGCTATATAATTTAAGCTTGTGTTCTTACCATTTATACCCTTGCCAATATCAATTTCTTCCACGAAAATTTGAGAAACCTTGATACCGGAATCACCATATTCCTATTATCGAATCCAGAAATACAATCATACTAAACATAGCCATCATAGACCAAAGAACATACTTTAAGGATGAGCCATGTTCGATAATTTGCACAATAAGGGTGATAAGAAAACCCTAAATACGATACCATTCCAGAAGTTTGAGAACATAACTCACAAGAAAATAACAGAGATCTTGATGATTCCTCAGAGAAACCTAGCAGAAAAATAATGCTTACCGACTCTAGACTTCTATCATAACAGAGATAATATATTTCCCGTATATATAAAACAAAACCATAATCAGTAGAAATATAAGAATAGTCTCACATAAATTTTTACCATCGACTTCATTCCAACATATTTAAATAGAATTCTGAAGAGATAAAGAAATACCAATCATAAACTGACCAGACCAACAGGGCATTCGTCTAACATCATAGTTAGCTTCTTACAACGTAAGAACTCCATCAGAAACTTAACAATCACACACATATCTATGAGGATAAGAGAATATATAGAATACACAGAAAATATCATCATATTTATTTCAACTGTAACTGTCACACACACAGACATCTTTACTACTCAAATATCATTTCTTTGATTAATTCTGTCATCATGAACCTCGTGTTATTCCACTCACTAACAAAAATCAATTCGGGAAAAATTTCAGCAAACACATACTTTAGACATCATATCTGAATAAGCCGATTAGCCGAGACTAACTTCTCCTTTATCCGTGACATTGCATAATCTGTATAATCTTTAAAACATTTTAATATCCTTCCAAAATTGTTTCCACTTTCCAAACTATTCTTATCTCTATATGCATTACTAAGTATTTCACCACTAAACTTTTTAGTTTCACATTTATGGACTTATTCCACATGGTTCTCGTGAATTTTCATTATAAAACAACACTGGTAAGGGGGTGAGGTCGAAAAGCTTGTAACACCCCTAACCCGAAATCGTCACCGGAATAGGATTAAGGGGTATTACCGATCAATCAGAACATTTAACCTCTAAATGTCGACACAAAGTCAATCATCATCAAACACATTCATATACAATCATAGTGTCCCTTAAACGAGTCATCAAGACCCTAAATATGCTTATAAACCGAGTCGAGACTAAACCGAAACACATATAAAATTTCATGAAAAATTGAAACTTTTCTAGAATACAGGGGAGACACGCCCGTGGGGGTAGGCCATGCCTCTCCCACGACTACATGACACATCGTGTGACCTCTCCGTGGTTACATACTGCCAAAATCAACACGGCTAACAAGCACGCCCGTGTGCTAAGGCCATGTCCTATAAGGTCATATACTGCCATTTCTCACACAACTTGGAGGCACGCCCATGCCATGGCCATGTACTATTAAGGCTAGCTACTGACTTGTGCACCACGGTTAGATGACACCCCCGTGTCTAGGCCGTGTGCAGTTTAAGCCATATTCTGCCAATTTACCTATGGTCTGAGGCATGCCCGTGTGCCCCAACCTACAAGCCAATCAACCAAACATCTCATGCACATATTGCCATATAAAAGCATACCAATTTAGCAATTCAAAACATGCAATCAATACCAACTCTAATCATACCCAATTCAATACCAATACTTATTCTATCACAAGCATAATTCATTCCCAATCTCACTACCTCTACTAGCATTTATCAACACAAAGTTACCATTCAATAGCAAATTTATTAATCTACAAATCATGCCAAAAGATGCATCATATATATACCACATTCATTCATGCCAAACCTATCACATATCTAGCCACATCTTATGGCTAATTACAAATCTCAAACTTGATTCAATTAACTAGCCTATACATGCCATATTCCTGTTCTATATATCTTTTCAAAATTACCAAAATGGAATGCCGATAGTGTGATTGAGAAGCTCACGATCTCAAATCCGAGCTAGCTTTACTGACACTGCAAGGCAGAGAAACAAATCATACAGTAAGCTTTCCAAAGCTTAGTAAGTTCGTAATATAATACATATTACTCAATACTACAACATCAATATATATATGTACCATCACATAGATAAAGGCACAACTAGGCACATTATCAATCTCAACCACATACCCAATTATCTATTCATTCAACTTTTAAATCTATCATCGACCACATAGGTTCAAACGTACCTTGATCAACACATAGTTACTTACCATTTATGCTACTCAATTGTTCGCTATTACCTCTCGTTCAACCCTTGCTATTCCTTTGATTTATTCGCACACTGAGTGCCAATTTCATAACTGAAACATAATCATCACTGCACACTTAGTGCCAATACATTAAACCGAACTTATATCGGTATCGCACACACAGTGCCAAGTCGATAAGCCGAAGCTTCTATCTTTTTGCACACACAGTGCCAATCATCTCTTTCTCTTTTCAAATTTCGCAAACTTAGGGCCCCTTTATCTCAATTCAGCACATAGCATTTCAAATCTCATAGATACATATACATCCATTCAATTTATATCACATAGAGTTTACAACTAGTATTATATCCGAACTTACCTCGGACGTCAAACTATAGATATGGTCGATTAATCAAACACGTTATCTTTACCTCGATCTCGATCCGAACCTCTCCTCTCTTGGTATATACACATTCAAATTCAATCTATTCAATCGTCAATTCAATCATTTAGTCCAAACACACATACTTAGGGTATTTTACAAATTAACCCTCATATTTTCACATTTTGACACTTTAGTCCCTATCTCACAAGATCATCAAATTCACAATTTCCACACATTCACATGCTTGGCCGAACCTCTCTAGGGATTATATAAGTCCAAATATTTCATCAAATTTGCTATTTAGTCCCTCAACTTTCCATTTTCTCAATTTAGCCCAAAATGCTCAATTTTACCAAAAATTTAAATACAAACTATGTTAACCCAACACCAAGCTTTTCATATACAATCATAGTGTCCCTTAAACGAGTCATCAAGACCCTAAATATGCTTATAAACCGAGTCGAGACTAAACCGAAACACATATAAAATTTCATGAAAAATTGAAACTTTTCTAGAATACGGGAGACACGCGGTGAGGTAGGCCATGCCTCTCCCACGACTACATGACACATCGTGTGACCTCTCCGTGGTTACATTCGCCAAAATCAACACGGCTAACAAGCACGCCTGTGCTAAGGCCATGTCCTATAAGGTCATATCTGCCATTTCTCACACAACTTGGAGGCACGCCCATGCCATGGCCATGTACTATTAAGGCTAGCTTGACTTGTGCACCACGGTTAGATGACACCCCGTGTTCAGGCGTGTCTGATTTAAGCCATATTGCTAATTTACCTATGGTCCGAGGCATGCCCGTGTGCCCCAACCTACAAGCCAATCAACCAAACATCTCATGCACATATTGCCATATAAAAGCATACCAATTTAGCAATTCAAAACATGCAATCAATACCAACTCTAATCATACCCAATTCAATACCAATACTTATTCTATCACAAGCATAATTCATTCCCAATCTCACTACCTCTACTAGCATTTATCAACACAAAGTTACCATCAATAGCAAATTTATTAATCTACAAATCATGCCAAAAGATGCATCATATATATACCACATTCATTCATGCCAAACCTATCACATATCTAGCCACATCTTATGGCTAATTACAAATCTCAAACTTGATTCAATTAACTAGCCTATACATGCCATATTCCCGTTCTATACATCTTTTCAAAATTACCAAAATGGAATGCCGATAGTGTGATTGAGAAGCTCACGATCTCAAATCCGAAGCTAGCTTTTACGACACGCAAGGCGAGAAACAAATCATACAGAAGCTTTCCAAAGCTTAGTAAGTTCTAATATAATACATATTACTCAATACTACAACATCAATATATATATGTACCATCACATAGATAAAGGCACAACTAGGCACATTATCAATCTCAACCACATACCCAATTATCTATTCATTCAACTTTTAAATCTATCATCGACCACATAGGTTCAAACGTACCTTGATCAACACATAGTTACTTACCATTTATGCTACTCAATTGTTCGCTATTACCTCTCGTTCAACCCTTGCTATTCCTTTGATTTATTCCTGCTGAAGTGCCAATTTCATAACGAAACATAATCATCATTGCACACTTAGTGCCAATACATTAAACCGAACTTATATCGGTATCGCTTTACACATGCCAAGTCGATAAGCAAGCTTCTATCTTTTGCACACAGTGCCAATCATCTCTTTCTCTTTTCAAATTTCGCAAACTTAGGGCCCTTTATCTCAATTCAGCACATAGCATTTCAAATCTCATAGATACATATACATCCATTCAATTTATATCACATAGAGTTTACAACTAGTATTATATCCGAACTTACCTGGACGTCAAACTATAGATATGGTCGATTAATCAAACACGTTATCTTTACCTCGATCTCGATCCGAACCTCTCCTCTCTTGGTATATACACATTCAAATTCAATCTATTCAATCGTCAATTCAATCATTTAGTCCAAACACACATACTTAGGGTATTTTACAAATTAACCCTCATATTTTCACATTTTGACACTTTAGTCCCTATCTCACAAGATCATCAAATTCACAATTTCCACACATTCACATGCTTGGCCGAACCTCTCTAGGGATTATATAAGTCCAAATATTTCATCAAATTTGCTATTTAGTCCCTCAACTTTCCATTTTCTCAATTTAGCCCAAAATGCTCAATTTTACCAAAAATTTAAATACAAACTATGTTAACCCAACACCAAGCTTTCATATTTCACCAACTAACATCACAAAGCTCAAGTGTTCATCAATGGCTCATCACAAAAACATCATCAATTCACAAAATTACAATATGGGTTAGCTAGAGCACAAAGCAATGATCACGAAAACATAGAAATTATCAAAATCCAATTAAAAACTAACCTTAAATCAAGATCAAAACATGCCGCCCTTTTCTTCTCTTCTAATATTCGGCCAAGGATGATAACTAAATGACTATTTTCATGTTTTATTATAACATATTAAACATAATTATCACTTTACCAAATTAACCTTGTAATAACCATATAAAACAAATATACATTAAGGCTAATATGTCATTTAGTCATCCACTAAGTACAAAATGGTTTAATTGCATCATAAAGCCTTCATATTTAAAAGACAACAACACTTAGATACTTATAAATAAGCGCATAGCTTTTACTCTTTACGCGATTAAGTCCCTTCTCTTAATTCGGCATTACAACGGTCAAATTATCACACAGAATTTTCACACAGGCTATGTCACATATCATTCACACAAAAAATATCATTAAAATATTTTTACGACCTCAATTTATGGTCTCAAACCACTATTCTGACTAAGGTCCAAACCGGCTGTTACAAAGCTTCTAACTTAACTCTCATAAATACATACATATGACTTTGTATTCATCACCAACATCATATAATCACAATTACATAATTCACTTCAAGCTAATTAACATACATAGTCATGTTACACGAACTTTTTCGATTATCTTATTCAAACAAGTGTACATAAACACACATTCTGTCAATTTGAGAAAATTTACTTATCATATTCACTTAATCAAATATGTTGGAGACATAACATCATATGCATGCCAAACAAACATGGATGGGCTTATCACCATATAAACTTTCATTTCATTCCACTTTTCACATTTCTCAACTTGTGGTTGTCTCATTTTGTACCTTAACACATATATATCGTGAACTACTATTCATACCTTTCCAAATTTCGACACATCATAAGCATGTCTCAATCATTTCAATATCATTATTAGCATTATCGAAAAATAGCTCAGTTGGAAGTCATCTCTGTCTTAACAAAACAATTTCGTCAGAGTCAGGAGATATCACACTATCACGAGGAGTAATATGGCATGTATAGCTAGACTCACATACGCTATGTTAGTCCGAGAATCGACTAAACCATAGCTCTGATACCACTAAATGTAACACCCCTTACCCATATTCAACGTCGGAATATGGTACGAGGCATTACCAAAATACATACACTTGAAAACGTATTAAACTGAGTCATAAAATTTCATCCAAATTATACAAAATGAACTGCTAAATATTAAAGGCCAACATTTTAGGCCAAACCAATTATGACATATACAAATGACTAAGTCTCCTATACATCCCATAAACTTAAGAGGTTTGTATTCACTTTACCCCATGATGATAGCTTGATAGTGTGATTACATCTCCGACGATCTCCAACTCGAGTTAGCATACAACCCTATAAGATATGGGGAATGAAGGGAAGTAAGCTACAAAGCTTAGTAAGTAAGTATGTAAATAATAAGTGATTTATTAACAGGCTTTTATAAATCTTCACAATATGTTCTCAAGATAATACAGTCATAATTGAACATAGTTTCACTTTTTATTCATGTTCATCTCAAGCTGTCTACTTGAGTTACACTCACTAAATTATTTATATCTGGATCTACGAAACTCCAAATTAAGATCCGTTAATTTATTGTGAAACTAGACTCATATATCTTCTTACCATAAAATTTCCAGAATTTTTGGTTTAGGCAATCAATACATTTTATTCATTAAAGATTCCTCTATTTTACTATTTGACAATTCTACCCTCTCTTCACTACGAATCAATTTTCTCATCGTACAGAGTTCATATGACCTTCTTATTTAGTTCATTTGAAAGTAGACTCATTCAGGGTTTCAGGCATTAATTTATATCCTACAATTGTTTTTGTAAAATTTTTAATGATTTTTACAAGGCAGAACAGGGGATCACGTAATCATTCTGAACCAGTCTCACAGAAATTCAAATATCTCAAAATATAGGAATCATTTGTTTCTATGTTTCTTTTATATGAAAATAAACTCAATAAGCTTTAAATAAATATCCTATACAACTTATAATTCAATCTCTACTATTTTTATTGATTTTTCAAACTCATTTTACTGCTACTGTCCAAACAGTCTTATTGTAAATTTTTGCTCTCTCTTTCACTTTAGTTGTGTTCATCACTTTCTTATATCAACCTTTCCAATTTCCGATTACATATCGAACATATTGTTCATATGTACATTTGCCACATTTCTCAATTGGTCACATTCAAACTTGCACTTATTCATAACATGATCGCACCAATCATTATTAGTAAATTATCTAGTTGAACCCCTTCGAAAAATGCCCGATACTCGGTGGTCTCAGCACATAACTCCACCTACACATAATTCGGCTTTCTTGTACACATGATGAAGGTCCCTTATCACCCATGTGACCTAGCCATTCCATTTCGTATCTTTCTTGTCTACATGGTGTCCAACACTAGGAACCACTCATGTAACCTAGCTACTCATAACCCGTAACTTTCTTGTACACATGGTATACACACAGTATTACACATGTGACCTAGTTACATATGAAATTATTATCCCGTAGCTTTCTTACACACATGGTGAAAGTCCCTTATCATCCATGTGGCCTTGTTACATATCAAATTTTTCCATCTCGTAGCTTTCTTGTGCACATGGTAAATGTCTCTTATCACTCGTGTGACCTAGCTACATATTGTCCGTATCTCTCGTTTTTCGAAGGTTCAATCGAGAATTTCCCATTCCATACATTTTCATATTTTAATTATCACCCAATGATTTTCATAATATCTAGCAAAATAATTACTGTACAAGTAAAGTTAATGCATTATTTACATATAAACTTTCTTGTCAAAATCTCGTCAGGTACAACCGTGTAGCAACTCATAAAACCATGTAATATTAATTTAACATTCAATTCCTGTAACATTATTTTGCCATTGAATTTCACATGACACAATAAACATCACATTTTCCATACCACACATACTATCCATCAACTTCTCCTAAACATATTAAATCATACAATTTATGCCATATCAATAGAAAATTACAATTCAACCATGGTATTGCATTATTATTAACACTAGGGGTGAGCATTCGATCGAATCGAATCGAATCGAATCGAAAAATTTCGAGTTAATCGAGTTTTCGAATCGTATTTTATCATCCTAACTTAATTTGAAATTTTTTCGAATCGAGACGAGTGAGATGAAATTCGAATCGAATCGAATCGAATCGAATATATTTGTTCGAGTTAAATTTTAAAAAATAACTTTAGTGTTGTTTATTTTATGCAATTTTTAAAAATAATTTTCTTTAAATTTTTAAAACATGATCATACAATAAAAATTGAGGTAAATAAGTGAATAAATAAAATCTTAAAATTTAAAAAATTAAAAATTAATTTGGGGTTTAATTTGGGGAGAAAGAGGAATTGGGTTGGGAACTTAAGATTTAGGAAAAAAATTTAAATGAGTCTGATGGGCTTGGGAGAAATGGGTAAAAGCTTAAAATTTAAAAAAAATAAAAAATATAGTTTATATTCGATTTATTCGAATTATTCGAATTATTCGAATTTGAAAATTCAACTCGATTCGAACTCGAAATTCGAAACTCAAAATTCGAGTTGATTCGATTAACTCGATTAACTCGATTAACTCGATTAATAATTGAAATTTGAATTTTTTGAATTTTTGAATCGAATCGAGTTTTGCTCACCTAATTAACACATGAACTTACCTCGAATCTTAACGGTCATTTTACCAACTTTCCCAATTTTTAATTTTCCTCCAATTCTAAGTCCAAATCTCATTTTTCGGGTCTAAAACATCACATTTCACTTATTTAATTAATGTACTACTCAAAACAGTCCCTAACTCAAACTTTGGCAAAATTACAATTTTGCCCTTAAACTTTGCATAATTACAATTTTGCCCCTAGGCTCAAAATTAAACTTCAACCCTTATTCTTATGTTTTATAACATGCTGAACATTACCTTCTATAGCAATTCAAATTCTCACTCTAACATGTACTTATGAACATTAGGTATTTTCTCGATTTTGTCGTTTTACTTGTTTTCACGTAAAATCGCTTAGCAAAAGTTGTTTAACATAATTTCAGCCTTCATGTTCTATCATAAAATATCAAAATAAATACATTCCACCTATGGGTATTTTTTTCAAATATGAACCCTAAGTTAAATTATTACTAGAATAAGTTAAACCAAGTTTTGAGATTCTAAAAACGTAAAGAACATTAAAAACGGGGCTTGGAATCACTTCCTATGGAGCTTGGAAGCTTGAAACAAATCCTAGCTATGGAGAACCCTTGTAATTTCGTCCTAATGAAGAAGATGGACATATTTGGCATTTAAATTTTGTTTTAATTCATTAAATTACCAAAATGCCCTTAAAAAATCTTTTGAAACATACTCATCCATATCCATTTTTGTCCACCAACTTAACCAATGGTATAATTATCTTTTAAGGACCTCCAATTTAAAATTTCATAACAATTGGACTCCTTTAACATGTAGAACTCAACTTCACTTTTGACAATTTAGTCCATTCCATTTCAGATCTTTCTTGTCTACATGGTGTCCAACACTAGGAACCACTCATGTAACCTAGCTACTCATAACCTGTAACTTTCTTGTACACATGGTATACACACAGATACACATGTGACCTAGTTACATATGAAATTATTATCCGTAGCTTTCTTACACACATGGTGAAAGTCCCTTATCATCCATGTGGCCTTGTTACATATCAAATTTTTCCATCTCGTAGCTTTCTTGTGCACATGGTAAATGTCTCTTATCACTGTGTGACCTAGCTACATATTGTCCGTATCTCTCGTTTTTCAAGGTTCAATCGAGAATTTCCCATTCCATACATTTTCATATTTTAATTATCACCCAATGATTTTCATAATATCTAGCAAAATAATTCTTGTACAAGTAAAGTTAATGCATTATTTACATATAAACTTTCTTGTCAAAATCTCGCAGTACAACCGTAGCAACTCATAAAACCATGTAATATTAATTTAACATTCAATTCTGTAACATTATTTTGCCATTGAATTTCACATGACACAATAAACATCACATTTTCCATACCACACATACTATCCATCAACTTCTCCTAAACATATTAAATCATACAATTTATGCCATATCAATAGAAAATTACAATTCAACCATGGTATTGCATTATTATTAACACTAGGGTGAGCATTCGATCGAATCGAATCGAATCGAATCGAAAAATTTCGAGTTAATCGAGTTTTCGAATCGTATTTTATCATCCTAACTTAATTTGAAATTTTTTCGAATCGAGTCGAGTGAGACGAAATTCGAATCGAATCGAATCGAATCGAATATATTTGTTCGAGTTAAATTTTAAAAAAATAACTTTAGTGTTGTTTATTTTATGCAATTTTTAAAAATAATTTTCTTTAAATTTTTAAAACATGGTCATACAATAAAAAATTGAGGTAAATAAGTGAATAAATAAAATCTTAAAATTTAAAAAATTAAAAATTAATTTGGGGTTTAATTTGGGGAGAAAGAGGAATTGGGTTGGGAACTTAAGATTTAGGAAAAAAATTTAAATGAAAGTCTTGATGGGCTTGGGGAGAAATGGGTAAAAGCTTAAAATTTAAAAAAAAATAAAAAAAAATAGTTTATATTCGATTTATTCGAATTATTCAAATTATTCGAATTTAAAAATTCAACTCGATTCGAACTCGAAATTCGAAACTCAAAATTCGAGTTGATTCGATTAACTCGATTAACTCGATTCGAATAATTTGAAATTCGAATTTTTTTTGAATTTTTCGAATCGAATCGAGTTTTGCTCACCCCTAATTAACACATGAACTTACCTCGAATGCTGAAACGGTCATTTTACCAACTTTCCCAATTTTTTAATTTTCCTCCAATTCTAAGTCCAAATCTCATTTTTCGGGTCTAAAACATCACATTTCACTTATTTAATTAATGTACTACTCAAAACAGTCCCTAACTCAAACTTTGGCAAAATTACAATTTTGCCCTTAAACTTTTGCATAATTACAATTTTGCCCCTAGGCTCGAAAATTAAACTTCAACCCTTATTCTTATGTTTTATAACATGCTGAACATTTTTACCTTCTATAGCAATATCAAATTCTCACTCTAACATGTACTTATGAACATTAGGTATTTTTACCGATTTTGTCGTTTTACTTGTTTTCACGTAAAATCGCTTAGCAAAAGTTGTTTAACATAATTTCAGCCTTCATGTTCTATCATAAAATATCAAAATAAATACATTCCACCTATGGGTATTTTTTTCAAATATGAACCCTAAGTTAAATTATTACTAGAATAAGTTAAACCAAGTTACTGAGATTCTAAAAACGTAAAGAACATTAAAAACGGGGCTTGGAATCACTTTCTATGGAGCTTGGAAGCTTGAAACAAATCCTAGCTATGGAGAACCCTTGTAATTTCGTCCTAATGAAGAAGATGGACATATTTGGCATTTAAATTTTGTTTTTAATTCATTAAATTACCAAAATGCCCTTAAAAAAAATCTTTTGAAACATACTCATCCATATCCATTTTTGTCCACCAACTTAACCAATGGTATAATTATCTTTTAAGGACCTCCAATTTAAAATTTCATAACAATTGGACTCCTTTAACATGTAGAACTCAACTTACACTTTTGACAATTTAGTCCTTTTGACTAAATTGAGGGCCCAAACGTCGAAATTTTCGAACGAAATTTTCACAAAATATTTTCGTGAAATCATAAACCATAAAAATATAATAAAAATAAATTTTATTATGCCAAATTTGTGGTCCCGAAACCACTGTTCCGACTAGGCCTTAATTCAGGTATGTTACACCATGTGTCCCCTGTACTAATTTACAAGAATACAATTCATCACACGGGCGTGTGCCTTGGCCGTGTGCTAATTAGGGGTTGATGATGTCATAAACAGAGAGCTCCACGGGCAAGAGACACGGGCGTGTCTAGGCCGTGTGAAGGACACGGGCGTGTGCTCAACCGTGTGAAATAAGTCAGTGTCGACCACGGGTGAAGAACACAGGCATGTCTCAGGGGCACATGGGCGTGTCCCTTGGACAACACGGGCGTGTGGCCCCTGTCTAGACAAAAAATTTCAAAAGGAGTAAAAGTTTTCGATTGAACTTCGAAATCTTCCGGAAGTATGTTTAAGGCCTCGTAGGCCCAAGATATTCACGTTATGATTAAAAAGGAAAAGTTTCAAGTTGGAACAAAATTTTATAACCCGATAATACATTTTAAGTAAGATTAAGTACGGTAATGCCTCGTATCCTGTCCCGGCGTCGGACACGGGTAAGAGGTGTTACAATACTACAAGGAAAAGGGAAATGAGAAGGGTAAGCATGAAGCTTAGTAAGTTTGCATGAAATAGACAGCAACATAAAGGTTCATGATAACATTCATTTATCACACCAATTAATACACAAGTCTCAAGCACATCGACTTAACTTACTTATGCTTAAATCGACTTAACTTACTCATGCTTACTCTTACCAAATCACATATCACATTTTGCATTCATTTCTCGTAAGTTACTCATGAGTACCTGTATCACTTCATCACATAACTTTAGCACTTTTATTCTCTTGAACATAGACTTAGCTCTTGTCATCTTTAACATAAACTTAGCTCTTTGTCCGTTGAACTATTTGGAATATCGAAGGATACTCAATCTCATCATATAGGTAACACAATGCCAATGCCATATCCCAGATATGGTCTTATATAGGATCACATCTCAATGTTGATACCATATCTCAGATATGGTCTTACACGGGATCTCATATCTCGATGTCGATGCCATATCCCAGATATGATCTTATACGAGATCATATATCGATGTCGATTCCATGTCCCAGACATGGTCTTATACGGGACCTTCTTTATCTCATGTTGTGATGATGGTATCCTTACTATTCCTAATGTTCAACCGGGGCTTCAACTCAACATAATAGCATTATTCTTTCATCGAAGCATCATTAATCAATTTCATAGAAATACTAAACATTTCTCATGGTATCAAGCAATTAAGAATATAATAGCATTATGTAGCTTTAATTTCACACAAACTTACCTCGGTACCAAAATATGCCAATTTGTAAATCTAGTCCGAAACCTTGCCTTTTCCTCGGACAAGGTTAATTCCACGTTCTTCTTGATCTATAATAACAAATTCACTCATTTTAATTACCACATTAATCAAGACATTTCAAAAATCATACTTTGGCAAATTTACCATTTTGCCCCTAATCTTTTACAAAATTATGATTTTACCCCTAGGCTTGTAAATCATTTTTCATAAAATTTCCTCATTTAACAAGACTAGCTAAACATTTATTACTCTTATAGCAACTCACAATACCAATCATTTCATGCATTTACTACCCATTTTACAACCTTTACAAAAAGGTCCTTTTAGGTGTTTTCATGGAAACACTTTTCACAAAAGTTGTGTATTAACCCACTAGGATTCATTTTCTTCCATAAAAACTCAGCAAACAACATAAGTACTCTCATGGCAAAAACTCTAAACTTTCAATCATTTTGCAATATAGTCCCCTCTTTAGCTAGTTAAGCTTTAGGGGTTCCAAAAGTATAAATATTATCAATAAAAACCACCAATATCACTTACTTGCAAGAGGATAGCTTGGCTGAAAGTTTGAGCTTCAAAAACCCCTATTTCTTGCTGAAAATTTTAGTGGAGGATGAAGGAGAATGAAAAAAGATGATAGCTTTCTTGTTTTTGTTTTATTTTATTCATTAATCACCTAAAACCACCAAACATTGACTAAATTAAGCCTCTTGTGCTACCCTATGGCTGAATATGACCTTTAGAAAGGCCTAATTTCATATTAAGGGCCTCCAATTAAAATTCTATAGATATTTGGCACCTCTAGCTTGTAAATTAAAATTTTTCACTTTATGCGATTTAGTCTTTTTTCGCGATTAAGCATGTAATCACCAAAATTAATGCACCAAAATTTTCATGCATTCATAATATCATGCTATAACACATAAAATAATATTAAAATAATTTTCTCTGACCTCGTATTAGTGGTTTCGAAACCACTATTCTGACTAACCCCTAAATCGGGCTGTTACAACATTTATTAGGGTTACGTTTATAATAAATTGTGAAATTTAAAATATATCTAAACTTGACATTGGAGATCTTCATAGGCCAGGCCTAAGCGCAATATTAACATACTTTACGCTTATTCAAGTTTAATACGACCAAAAACATAAGTTTAAAAGTTTGTCCAAATCTACCCATATTTGTAAATAGTTAACCCAAACCTATTATTAGTTGGACCATATTATTTTTTATTTTTAAAAATAATTATATTATTTTAATTTAGTATTTAATAAATTTATATACCTTTTCATTTATTATAATTTTATATAAAAAGTAACTTCACAAATTTTTAATATGTTTACACCATGGTATTATATATTGCTATAGATTTAATTTTGTGACATAAATTACATAATATATATATATATATATTATAAATTTAGAAAATGAGTTGAGTTGGGTTTGGGCCTTAAATGCTTGAGCTTGATTCATATTTTAAATAAGTCTAATATTTTTACTAAATCTCATTTATTAGTCTTAATATTTTTATCTAAACCTTCTCAAATTTCGGGTTGAACTTCAAGCTTAGGCAAGTAGCCAACCCTTGAATAGGCCTACTTGACACCTATTGAACTCTTTTGAAGACATCTATGTATTAATGTTAGATTTATGGTACATGATGAAATTTCAAATTAAATAGAACTCAAAAACCATAAATGCCGAGCTGTATTAAACTTATTTATTAAGGTTAGATTTAGGGAACAATTAAAATATTAATTAAAGAGACACTCAACTACAACGAGTCTTTATTTATTAGGGTTATCCTCAAGCAATAAAAATAATTGTAAATATATTACATATTAAACATACCTCGAAACTTTCAAGTGTTAATATTTATGTATGTTAATCGTAAATACAAATAAATTAATTTGGTTTACACAACTCAATACTGTTGGACGTCAAAATTCTTTAATAATTACGTTGATTTACCACGCAAATGTAGAAATATCCTAAAAAAAAGTTTTGAAGAATTATAAGAAATAATTAAAAATTTTGCTATTTCCAACTCAGAAAAACACGTGCTACTTTTATCCCCTTTCCCCCACCAAATTTTCTAAAAGAAAAGCAAGCATAGAATTTACAACATTCTGAGGATAGTTTGGCAGTTGGAACCTCCAATTAGCAATATAGGCCCAAACAACATTAAGAGAAAAACTATATAGGCCTTGAATTGTCCAAATTAAACAAAGTTCTTCTAAACAAAAATAAATAAAATCCATTTTGATGTATAATACAAAATTGAAGGAGATCTTATGATTTATTCAATTCCAGCTTCTTTAAAAAAGTTTAAAATAACATGTTCTTTGTGAATACACAAATAAGCTAAATGTTGGACCCAATAAATTAGACACATTTCGTTAGTTTATATATATATATATGAAACATCACAAAATAACATATGCCTTACTATCTCTTTGTCATCAAGCCCCATCAACATTAATCTTGCACAAACCAATAAGTGGATATGGCTAACAAAGCTTAGACATTTTATTTTTAAATATTTCATATAAAAATAATAAAAGATGTGGAATTAATATTAATTACTTTAGTAAAAGATTTCTCTAACCAAGTTAATTCCTCACATGAGCTCAATTAAACTTTATATATATATATATATATATATATATATATATGTAAATATTGGTTTACTTTGCTATGGCACGGTAATATGACTTCCGTATTAATTTCTTTTTTTCAAACAAAACGGCTTTGAAATTAAAAAATATATATTGAGAAATTTGAAGAATAAGACTAACGCCGTAGGGATAGCTGAAATTGTAAGAATAAGACAGCATTAATTGGGTTTGGTCAAGATTATTATTTAACTAATATAATATATTCGTATTTAAGTTTAATAAAATATATAAAATATTAATCTAAAATAATCAGAGTATGCTTGGTAAGAAAAGCAAGTATGAGGAAAGAAAATGAAAAAGATCGTAATTTTTAATTCTAATTCACAAAAATTAATCTTTCTAAATTAAAATGATAAAATAAAATAAAAGTCGTGCCTTCCATTTTTAATCACTCTCCTTACTAAGACATGATAATCGAGGCCATCGATGCTTTGAAAGAGAAGAATGGGTCAAGCAAAAGGGCCATTTTGAAGTATATTGAGTTAGCTCACAAACAGTTGCCACCAAATCACGATAAGTTGTTGACTCAACATTTGAAGCTCTTGAAAAGCAGCGGTCAACTTGTTATGGTAAGGAAGTCTTAGAAGCTTGCTCCCTCTGCTAGATCTAAAGTTCCGATGTCAGATTTTGCTACTTCTAAATGTCCTCAACGGTTCTTCAGCTCCAAAATGTGGTTGTGGGCATCCTCCTAAAGCTAAACCAACAATTTCGGCTACTGATTTCGGGTTTCAGTCAATGAAGTTAAAAAAATTCGTCGGTTGGTCTATGAAAAATGCATCCATTTGCATCATGATGATGTCATAGAAATAAAAAAGTATTTAAATATTAATTATGATATTTAAAAATATTTTTATTAATTTTAATATATTTTTAGATTATGACATTATGATGATGTTACTAATGTCACATGCCATAATTTTATTTGTCACTTGTTCTTAATTTAACAATGTTACAAAAAAAAGTAGTGATTTAGTTGATAAAAAATCTTAATACTAATCAGAAATAAAAATTCTTAAATATCAATTTAGAAGAAGTAGACAAATTCAAATATCAATTTTATATTTAAGCGAATAGAATTTTAAAATTTGATGAGGATTCTATTGCAATTTCAAGACGGGTGTAATTAAAATTTTTTATCAAAATTCATTGCTTACTGTCATGACTAGAGTTTTTCAAACAAATAAATAGTGCATCACATATTTTTTATTAAAAATTTTATTTTAATTTATTTATTTAATATTTTAAATAATTTGTGTTATTTATCAAATTACTTTAAAATAGATAAAAAATTAACTTATATAGATACCAAACGAGCAATTAATCAACTTGAAAAAATTATTTTTTTAATTTTAAATTTTAAATTTTTAAAATAATATTATTATTTTAAATAGAGGCCAAAAAGTCACTTTATTATAATCCTTAATTTAACTCATTCTTTAGAGTGACCTTTTTCGGTGCATCTCATTAATGGAAGGAAACTAATTATCCTCGACCGACTCTTTTAAAGAAATAATGTTAAACTGGATACATTTGATACAATTTTTATTGTTAAACAACGTATATATTTGATTTCTCAATATATATAATTTTCACCCTTTTATAACAAAAACGATAGAACCCTTCCAATAAAAATTATTGTATTTTGTATTAATTTAATAATAATCATTAACAAAGTATAACAATAAAAATTGCAAAACTAGTCTAAAACTAATGGGATATATTGCATCACCATCAGGCCCTTCAACTTCGTTAAACTAATGGGATATATTGCGCCAACATCAGGCCCTTCAACGTCATTTTTCAATGTCAAAAAAGGGGGAAAAAAAACAGTAAACTTTATGCTCTCTTCTTATGCTTTCAAGCCTTCATAACCAGAAAATAATAATTAAAAAATAGCACTCGAATCTTTCACCTGGGAATCACCTCAGTAATAGTGACTGGAACAGAACTCTCGTGATAGCTGGTCGCGGCAGATGATTCAAGCGACTTTTTACTCGAAGATGCCTCTCCATCTTGAAAGAATCCTGGTGCCATGAGTTCTTTCTCATTCAGCCGAACGTTTCTTCCCAGCATTTCAATAACCTGACTCATTAAAGGCCTTCGATTGGCTGCTGCTTGCGTGCAGAAAAAGGCTATTTTCATGTACCTAAGGACTTCTTCCTCCGGGAATTCTCCGAGCTCAGGATCCACGAGCTCTATGAGCTTGCCTTCTTCATGGAGCTGCCATGCCTATTAAAGCAAACAATGATAATATAATTTTTAATATTGAAATATAAGGCTGTTGTGCTGAAATATGTTGAAGAACCATAAATAGTGCAGGGCTCTGAAGCTTAGGAGAAAACTGTATAATTCTCGTAAACAAAAATAAACTCATACCCATTCCACAAGTAACTTCGTCGTGCCACCCCAGTTTGTCTTTGAGCTACTTCGTCCACTAATTATTTCGAGCACAAGTACACCGAAACTATAAACGTCAGCCTTCAAGGTTAACTGACCACCCAAAGCATATTCCGGGGCCAAATAACCACTGCACAGAACAAAGTAGGCAGGAGTCATTACCATTTCCTTTTCACTCATTATATAAAATCGATTTTAGAACTTTGGGTTCATTTGGAACCAAAATCCAAGAGATGGCGTCCGATCTCTTGCGACTTTTTTTTTCTTTCACAAATTCAGTGACTGAAATGCTGCTTATCCCTAGCACCAAGACTTGGCCCGAACTCTAAAGGGAAATAGGATACCAAAAAAGGTTCAGATAAATCATGCACTAAACTCCTCTTTTCCTGCTTGATATATAGTGTATCTTCTTTGACATCTAGTATGAATTCAATTACATGAATACAATATGCTTATTTAAAAAAACCATATAAATCATATGCAAATCCTATTCTCGTACTAACCATAAGCTTTTCTTCAGCTTTATCATGTTTTGACAGTATTTGTTGTTTCCTTGCTAGGATTTGTAGACATGTAGGTAATGCAGATTATGGACTTGGCATCTCTTTTGAGCTGCCAAAGGTGTGCAAATTGAACATCAATCCATGAAAGCATTTTCGATTTCAAAGAGTAAATCGATTGGGATCTTTATCTTATACCTAGTGAATGATTTCTTGAAGAAGTCTATATTCAATGTCAAAACTAAAAGCCTCAAAAGGTGAACAGAGCAGAAAAAATAATCTAATGTTGAACAAGAACCAAGAAAATAGTGACTTACGTTGTTCCTGCTATCCTGGTACTAATATGAGTGATGTTATCTGGAAAAAGTTTAGCCAACCCAAAATCTCCAATTTTAGGGTTAAAGTCTTTGTCAAGAAGTATGTTACTAGATTTGATGTCTCTATGAACGATACGTGGAACAAGTTCTTCATGAAGGAAAGCAAGACCCCTAGCTATACCCATGCAAATAGCAGATCTTTTGCTCCAGTCCAGTTGGATATTCGTACTCCTTTGGTCTGCAAAAGCAAGGAATTCAAAATGATAGTTAAGTTTTCCGCTGTGTTCTCAGCATATAAACAAAATAGGTTATGCCCTGGGCTTGGCCAGCATTCAAACAAAAACTTTAGGCCATTCGTACCTAATAAAACTTTATCAAGACTCTTATTTTCAACGTATTCATAGACCAATATACGATTCGCCCCTTGAATGCAACACCCGATCAGCTCAACAAGGTTCGGATGCTTGACATTTGATATGGTATTGATCTCCGTCAAAAATTCACGAGCTCCCTGCTTCGATTGTGCTGCAAGTATCTTCACAGCAACTTCAGTTCCATCTTTTAGAATTCCCTAGCAACAGATATTATTAGTTAGTATTCAACACCCAAGTTTGGCTTACAAGTGAATGCTAGAATCTTAGAATCTCCTAACCAAGGAACCAGTCTAAGGAAATCACATTCAGGCTTAGGGATCCTTGAACCTTTAGTCTAGTTAGCCTCTAGTATAAGTCAGCCACCAATGAAAGTTGCAACTGAAAGCTAAATATATGTTAATAAGTCCATGTTTTCAATCTTTTATGAAATCAGTTATAAGCCAAAATATAAAGGACTGATGAATATGGATTCAAATCAATAAAACCAATACTAATATTATCAAATCAATTTTACATCAAGAAATAAGATGAATACTAAAAGAAGATATCTGGTATAGTTAAAACTAAGATATGGGCGTGTGTCCAACATAAGTGTGTCGGTCTCTTTTTAAGTTTTTCTATGCATTTAAAGGGTTATTTGAGGATTATATTCTCGTACCCCTTGTCATGATATGCGTGTGACATGAATACTAAGAAAAAACAAGACTCCAAAAAGCATAGATTAAAACAGTTGCTCCAAAACATCCCAGCTTCAAAATTTTCAACTTCTCATTAATCAATTAATATGTCAACTAAATTCTACATAATTTGCTTAGATAACCTAAATAAACAATAAGTAAATTTAAAGCACCTTGTAAACGGTTCCAAAACCTCCACGACCTATTTTATTGCTTGAATGAAAATCATCTGTGGCTAATTTTAATTGATCGTATGAGAAATGGTTGACTGTCCGAATTAATTGCTCTGCAGAATTTTCAAAAATTAAAATAATATTAATAATAAAAAAATATTTTACCGATATAACCCAAGTACAATTCTTGAACACACACAATAACTAGAAATCAAACGACTCAAAAGTTGAGAAATTCAAAACATATATTTAAAAGAAAATATCTCAGAAAGTTTAAAAAGAATCCTCACCGTCTATACCGCCGGTGGCCCGAGCGGTGCTCTGTCTCCGCTTAACAACTGATCCACCAAAACAACCGCAACTCATATCGTTCTCTGCAATATCTCACTCACCAACCTCTCCCAGATCACATCATTTACACTATTTCTTAAAAGAAAGCAAAAAGAATTACCACTAAAATTCATAAAAACATGAATCAAGAGAATAAAATTTACTAACTACGAAGCTCTCATTGCATCGATAATCAGATTAAATAACTAAAAAAAAGAAGCAGTTCAACTTAAATGAAGTTAAACAAATAAATAAAAACTAAAATCTAAAAACAAACATCTCAATTGTCATCGAAAAGCTCATCGTCACCATCTGGCTAAAGTCAAACATTAAGAAAAGGAATAAATAATTACCTTGAGTTGAGAAACAGAAGAAGGTAGGAGGTAGCAGGGCTTAAAAGAGAGAATGAAAAATGATTTTGGTTGAGTTTGAAGGAAAAGAATGGCGATGGTTGGACTAGGTTTAAGGAAAATTGAGAAACGGTCATTAGTCAAATGTTAATGTAAATATTAGTCTTTGCGTTTCGTTTCCACTTTGTCACTTCCACCTCTTAAATCATAATTCTCTAGAAACTAAGGGTCTGTGCTTAAAAAATACATTTTTGTTTCAAAAACACTTTTGAAAAAAAAATTATTATGAACAAACTATTTTTAGTTAAAATTTTAACTTTTAAAAGTTTTAAAAGTATTTTGAAAAAAAAAAAGAAGTTAAAATTTTAACTTTTTCTATTTTAAAAATATTTTTAGTGTTTAATTATTTTTTACTCCTCCAATAATATAGTTATTTCTTTTTTTTGTGCTTAATTACAAATATATTAAAATTATTAATTAAAATAAAAATATTTTTAAAAATACTAATTATAAATATTTAATGGTTATATTTAAATATTTAAAATTTAATTTATATATTCTAATTAAATTTTATAAGTAATTAATATTTATTACTTAAAATATTTAAAATTTATATTTCATATATTAAAATATTAACAATTTATTGTAATTTTTTATATTCTTACTAAAATATAATAATATTAATTAATTTAAATTTTATTTAAATACATATTTGTTACTTGATAATAACATGTCTAAAATAGACATTTTATTTTTCAAAAGACTTTTTACAACAATGCTAAATATTCAAATTTTAAATTAAATTTTTAAAAGCACTCTCAAAAGACTTCGAAAATTACTTTTTTCAAAGACTTCTCAAAAACACTTGTTAATATTTTAATATATAAAATATAAATTTTAAATATTTTAAGTAATAAATATTAATTACTTATAAAATTTAATTAAAATATATAAATTACATTTTAAATATTTAAATATAGCCATTAAATATTTGTAATTAGTATTTTAAAAAATATTTTTATTTTAATTAATGATTTTAATATATTTGTAATTAAGCACTAAGAAAATATTTATTTCTTTATTTATAAGACGCTTCATTTATTTATTTCTTTATTCTTTTAAAATATTAATTAAAATATAATATATATATATATATATATATATATATATATATCATTTCGTAGGTTTTTTAAATTATCCAGTAAATTTTGTTAAAATTTATTAAAATGCCCATTTTCTTTAAATAACAAATGTTAATATATAAGGGTATTTTTCTTTTAAATAATTTTAATAAAATAATATAGAAATTTCAAACTTTAAATTTAACTATTCCAACTAATAAGTCACTTCTTTAAAAAAAAAAAAACCCTCACTTAGTTTTAACATAAAATTTTACTAATCTATTTTTACATAGATTTTTTAAAACTAGTAAACTCAATAATTAATACTAAACTATGATAAACTCGGTGAAAACAATTATCTAATAAATGTATAAGAAATTGATATAAATACATATTGTTGAGATGGCAAATTCGACTATAGAATTCACGATATATTGAGTTTAAATCCTATTATGTATATGTATTTTTAGATTTTATATAAAATATGAAAAAAATAAAATATTTTAAAATAATATTTAACTTTTATAAAAGTTTATGTAAGAAATTTTTGTAATTTCAATTAAAACTCGATTAAAAGTAATACCAAATCAATCAAAATTTTAAATATTAGTATAATTATCATATAAATATTTTTTTATAAATATATGATATAAGTGAATCTAAGAATTTCATATAGTTAAAGAATAAACTATTTTATATTATTTTTTAATCAATGCATGTATTATTTTACATTAGAGGTGACTACTAGTTTTGAGCTAATCTTTTTAAAGAAAATTGTCTCATTAGATGATTTATTTTTCTATCTAAATTGAAAAATATTTTATATTTTAATTAAATTTGAATCTCTATAAAATTTGTTTATTTAAAAAAAAAATCTTCCTTCATTTTAATATATGTAAATTAGACACTACATCCCATCTTTCAACTTTCGTAAAATTTTATTTTAATAGTCAGAAGTGAACAACACCGTTGTTAGATAATTTTATTTTTCATTTTAAGAAAATGTCTACATTATAAAATAGTATTTAAATTACATTCAATTTTTAAATTTATACCTAAATTATTCTTTTATTATTCAAATCTTGTTATCCGTTAAAATCTCTTAACCAATTATTATTATGCTACATGTCACTTTTAAAATTAAAAATAATTCAAATAAAAATAATTCAAATGAAAAATTAATGACATACGGAAATGTTTACTAGGGTTGAATTACAAAATTAAAGATGTTGCTACGGTTTCATCGTGTAAACACGCTCTAAGGTATTTTGTCAATATTTTCTTCAATTCAAGATTTATAAAAGTGATAATGATATATTTGACCTGGGATGAAATTAAGGGTGGGCATAGGAATGAAAACTTTTTTATTTAAGTTTTTAAAGATTTAAATTATTAAAAGTAAAATTATACTTTGATCTTCTTTAAAATAATAAAATTTAATTTAATCTTTTAAAAATTATAAAATAGATGTTTTTAAAATTGTAAAATTATATTTTACTATTGTAAAATTTACAATTTAATTTTGACTCCTAAAAATTTTTGTGGCTTCATCTTTATATTTGACCATTCAATTTTATAAAAAGTTTTATTTATATTTTTATTTTTAACTTTTTACTTGTGTTATTTATTAAATCACCTTAAAATAGATGAAAAATTAATTTTTTTAATTTTGTTGATGTGGCATACACGTATATACCACATCAGAATTAATTAATTTATTTTAAAATTAGAAAAATTGAAAATATTTTAAAATATTTTTTAATTTTGAAAATTATTTAATTGCTAATATGGGCTACACATGCCAATTCATGTTTATACTACATTAGTAAGGTTAACAAACTATGAACTTTTCCATTTTTTTCAAGTGATTAAATTTAAGGGTTAGAACAAATAAAAATTAAATAAAGAGATAGAAATGATTTTTTATAAAATTAGAGGACTAAAAATTATTATTCCACTATAAAATTAAAGATGTCCACATTGTTAGCACAGATATAAATAGAAGATCCCGTATAGTAAGCCGATTATGGTGTGAATTGATTTATGTATATCGTCTTTTTATTACATCATAGGATCTAACAATGAACTTTGCTTTTTCTCATTTTCCGTCTCTCAATTTTGTAAATTTCTGGTGGAAATTAAAACCGGTGGTCCAGTATTTCTAATAAAAAGCAAGCAAATTAAAACTTTGCTTTTACAAAGGGTCCAGAGCCAAATTTTATAGTAAAGAATTGACGGTCTTGATTAGGGGCCCACAGCAACGCTGAATCTGTCCAGTTTTGTCGACTGTTGTCCCAATTTTCTTTTATTTGATTTTTTAGTTTTATAAAAAAATTAATTATTCATTTTTTTATTTCTTTTAATTTTTAAATTTATATTATATATCAAATCATATTAAAATAAATAAAAAAAATTAACATTTAAATATGGCATACACATGAACTATCACATTATTAATTAATTAATTTTAAAATTAAAAAAATTATTTTTTTAATTTTATATTTTAATAATGTTTGTCGAAACCATTTAAAAATCAGGTTTAGAAAATGGGGATCGACTTTAAAAACAACATGGGAGTCGCCACCCATCCTTTTTTACTTAGGTGTGATTGGATCACCTTGTAAAACGTTTTATTTTAAAACATTTGATTTTGGATTACAAAAACGAGAAAACGGGTTCGGGAGTCGGTTATGTATGAAGAAGGGTTAGCACCGTCATAACGCCTAAAAATTGGTACCTAATTGATAAAATCATGTCCAAATGTTTGAAATTTAAAAAGTTTAAAATAAGATCCCTTTAGAAGGAAAATCAAGACTTACCTATTTCAAAGAAATAAAAATACCACACCCAATAAGTTAGGATACAGCATTTTACAACTTAGAAGCTAGGTGTATCTTTATTTTAAAAAATTCTTATCTCAATACACAAAACATCACACCTAATAAGTTAGGATATAACATTTTGAGTTCTCAAGAATAAGTTTTTATTTGAAACTTGAGATTTCTTTATTCCGAAAGAATATAAACATCACATCCAGCACGATTGGACCCGATATTTTTTAACCCTCGTAATTAAAGTCATCTCATAATTTACGAAATTTATTAAAAGGGTATTTAATTATTTAGCCAAACGGAAAATCGCAACCCAGCACGATTGGGCACTATTTCTCGAATTTCTAAATACCAAAACATTGCCTTATTTTAAAATGTAGTAAGCTTGTAAAAATGTATTTTTATTTTGATCAATAATTCATGTGACAATATTGCATTTATAAACTATTATACACAAATTTTAAAAATAGTTATAATACAATAGCATACAATATAAACAATATAAAATACAATTAAAATAATTACACAAAAAATAAAAATAGTAGTACAATAAGAAAATAATAATATAGTTTAATATAAAAATAATAGTTAAATAAAAACAATAGTAAAAATATATATATAATAATAATAATAATAATAATAATAGGGTTAATTATAAATAAAATAATAGTAGTAGCAATATCAAAATAATATGTATATTATATAAAAAATGTTAAAGGAATAAATAATATAAAACTTTAAATAAAATTACATTTATAATATAAAACTTTAAATATATATTATAAGTAAATTTTATACCAAGAAAGATTTTAGAAAATAATATGATATAATACTATATAATATACAAGTTAAAATATAATAAATAATATATAAATTAAAAATAATATATAAATTATTAAATTAAGTAAAATAATATATAATAATAATTAAATATGTATATAAAAAACATATAAAGTATATACATGAATTTTATATTATTAACAAAATTAATAAAATAATAGAAATAATATAACATTTTAATATGATAAAAATATTAAAATAATATATAAAAAATTAAATAAAAGCAGATATAAGAGGATTAAATCGAAATACGAAAAATTATTCTGGGCGTATTTGTAAAAATTTAAAATATAACAGGACTTAATCGTAAAATATAAATAATACGGAAGGGCTAAAAGGATAAATTGCCCACTTTCTGAAAACACGCAGATCCTATTCGGGTCGGGTCAACTACGCGGGGATCCTCAGTGAAACGACGTCGTTTTGGCCTTTAAAGGCAACCCCCAAAGAGACGTCGTTCTCATACCCTATATAAGTCAGAATTCGCCCAAAAAAATTATTTTATAACTTGTTTTAAAAAAAAATTCTAACAAATGCTCTAAAAGGTCCTCAGCCAGGCGATTTTCGACAGCCTCCCATGAGGCTCGACAAATTGTCATTATCATTGTCAACCACCGCGCGATGGTCGGAACCCGAAAACGTAAGTATTTTTTTCTTTTTTTTTATATATTTTAAACTATTATATATATATAACAAAAAAACTAAAAATAAATAATAATAATAATAATAATAATAATAATAATAATAATAATAATAATAATAATAATAATAGATTCTGAATAAAAGACTAAAAAATAAAAAGAGACCTGTTATCCTTTGATTTCTTTGTATATTGTATTGTATAAATTGTTTGCAAAAAAAAAAAAAAAAAATCGTGTGTATGAATCTCTCTGCTCCTCCCCTCCCCGCTTTTGTGACAGATCTGTGTGTGTATGTTTGTGTGCCCCCCTTTTTTTATAGATTATTGATGGGTTTTTATAACACGAAACGAAATAAAAGGAATATATATATTTCTGCGATTCCTTCCTTTTCTGTTCGCAGGTGAAAGGAGCGGATCTGGCGATGGCAAGGCGCGCTAACTGCGGCGCGAATCGGTGGCGTGATGATTGAGCCATGATCGGAGGCCATTGGAGTAATTGCGGCGCGACGAATGGGATTCTGGCGGCTTATGCGATCCCGATTCGCTATTATGCCCCTAGGGTTTCAGAAGAAACCCTAGGCCTGAAACTTTGCTTATGCATTGGGCTTTTTGGGCCTTGAGTGTGGATCTGTTGGTAATTGGTTTGAGTCACGGGTTTAATGGTTTTGGTTGCTGTTAATGGGCTTGTATTTGGACTGTTTAGAAACACTATCTTTATTATTTCTGGTTTATTTCAAAGCCCGGGCAAAAATGTGTGCTTACAATGTTCAATTTTTTAAAAATAATTTTAATTTTTTTAATTTTTAAAAAATTAATTAATTATTGATGTGACATTCATATAACAATCTACGTGTATGTTATGTTAATAAAGTTTACAAATGTTAATTTTTCCATTTATTTTTAGAATAATTTGATAAATAATACAAGTTTAAGTATTAAAAATGAAAAATAAATAACTAAAACGATTTTTTTTTTGTAAAGTTAGTAAGGTAAATAACTCATTTTTGTTTCTAAAAACGGAAAAGAATGGCAAGGTTTTTCATTAAAACTTGGTTTTGGTCAAAATATAGTTTAACTTATTTTTATTTTATTTTGTAAGATTTTATAAGTTATTAAATTTTATATAAAATTAAGTAAAATATAAAAATATCCATTCAATTACGTGTTTCGCTTTTGATTACTCAAAGGCTACTAACGTTTGAATTCGCTTTTGTTTTGAGCACCTTTTGTTAATTTGATAATAGAAAGTCTTTTTTAATTGGTATAATAACACATTTAGTTATTAATACTTATATATTTTATCAATTTGATCTTAATTCTAAATAATTCAAAAATTTAACCATTCACAATTACAAATTCTATCAATTTGATTCTCAAACTTCCTAACAAAATCTTTCAACTTTTAAAATAGAGGCATTCCACATCTATTAATTATTTTATTTATGGTTAAAATTATCCAATTTAATACATAATCCTTTTTGTTTATATTTTTAAATGTTAGTGTTAGAAATTAACTAAAATCATTAAAAATAATAGAATATATGTATAAAAATAATATATAATAAAATTATATAAATAATTTAATATTTATAAAAATATTTTTAATGACTAATATAATTTTAGAATATTTTTAAAAAGTTGAATCTAGAATTTATCGAGACAATAATTTTAAATAAAGGATTAAATCAATTAATCCACGTATAGGTTGAATCAAATTAAAAAATTATTGAACTGATCATTGAATATTAAATATTAAATTACTTTTCTCTAAATTTTTTTCATTAAATTGGGTCAACATTTCTATAATTTACCTTATAAAATTTAAGGAATCAAGATAGAATCAAAAGAAGTTTTTGTTAACGTATTAAATATAAAAAGAAAAAAAAAAAGCAATAAAAGCGAAATGCGGTCTGGTTGGTATCGTAGATTATATGACCTGGCAGGGCATGCTCCTAATTTCAAAGCATAGAGTCGTCTTGTTTTGTATTTTACGAAGAAAAGGCCAACATGTTTCGTTCAGCGATGGCTATCACTAAATATGATTTTACATTGCAAGATAGTTAATCAAATTTTAAATTAATAAATGCCGTCTTAAGTCTTTAACCCGACCGCAAAGTAAACACCCACGATGTGATTGACTTCATCAAGAAACATACACACGCTGCCTAAATAATGCGTCATTACTTATGGGGAGATTTTCTAGGGTAATCAAAAAGTTATACTAGAAAGTTTTGCTATAATATTAAAATATTTTTATGGTTAAATTCAAATAAAAATATTTTTTATTGTTGAATATAAATTTGTTAAACATTATAATTAATATGTTAGAATAAATTTAATCATAATTAACCAAAATAATCATACTTAAATTCAATTAAAATCAAATACATATAACAACATGAACAAATAACAAATAATATATATAAAGGTAAAATTAAATATAATGACTAAATTGAATTAAAATGAAAATTAGGGATAAAATTAAATTAGATTTAAAAGCTCAACTACCTAAATCGAGAAAACTATTTTTATTTGGCTTAAAGGTACAAAAATCTCTTCAAGAAAAAAATTTCAAAAACTCAATCAAGTCTTTCACCTTAATTTGCACTCAATTGAACCATTGTTGTTAAAAAAAATCAATTAAGTCATTTCATTAACTATCTTTTTTTATTTCTTCTCTCTCACAAGCCACCATTGAAGAAGAATTTGAAAGCTTCAAACACCCTTAGCATTCGACTTTTGCATGATATGTATTTTTTAATCCGTTTTTAATAATTTTTATATTTTTGAGATAATTGTACCTTAATCTAGTTAACTCAGAGACTAATTCGTAAAACTTTTAAATGTTTTGAATTATGCCATTGATGAAATTATGATGTTTTCGAAGTTTGATGCTAGATTTATGAGCTTGATAGTTAAATAGGACTATTTTGTAAAGTGATTTTAGTTAATTTTAAGTTTAGGGACTAAATTGATAAAACAATAAATTTAGTATGAAATTCTTGAGAGATTTCAATAATTATGGGCTGTATAAGTACAAATAAAAATTCGGCTAGCTTGGTTTTGGGCTTAATTGTGATAATTGTATAAGTTTTAGAATTAGGGACTAAATTGAATAAAGATAAAAGTTTAGGGTAAATTGCAAAATGCTGATAAATAGACAATTTTATGAATTTTAATACTTTGAGATATTTGAATTGGTTAATTGATCTTAAATTATTATATATAGATCAAGAAACAGATTAATTGGTTGATAATCACGGAAATGAAAAGTTATTGAGTAGTCATCGTCGAGATGTTGGTAGCTATTACGTTTTGGTAAGTTTGTATTATGTTTATTATATTTATAATGATTTGAATTTAATTATACATGTGTTTATGTATATATACATTACAGTTAACATGATTAATTAAGGTAAGACATGAGATTGAAAATGAAGAATTGATTTGTAAAGCATGGTAAATAGAGCTGAACATGGGCTGGGCTGGGCCCAAGCAAAAATCTAGGCCCATTTTCTAGGCTTAAGCCCGACCTGGCCCGAAATAAGGGTTTAAAAAAGTATCGAAGCCCGGCCCAAAATAAAATTGCTAAGCCCAAGCACGACCTGGCCTGGCCCGTATTAACTTTTTTTAACTTATTTTATTAAATAAAAAAATTTTAAAATATAATAAATCAATTACATTTAAAAATAGAAAAACAAATATTAAAACAAGAAACAAATAAAAAATGATACTAAAACAATACACAAATTGAAAGTGAAAGTGAAATTAGAAAAGTAAAGTTAAAAATTTAAAATAATTTAAAATAAAATAAAATATTTATTATATAATTCGGGCCGGGCCTAGGCCAAAAAAATCTTGCTGAGACCCGGCTAGTTTTCTAAACGGGCCTCGTTTTTTGTCCAAACCTATTTTTCAGGCCTATATTTTTGCCCGAACTCTCTTATTTTTCGAGCAGGCCTTCAGGCCGAGCCATCAGGTCTAATGGTAAATGAGTATGTGTGAATTGAATGATATATCATATGGAATGTATATGAGCAGGTTGATCATGATATAATAGTATAAAAAGAAAAGGTTACATAATACGGGTTAAAGTCCGTGTGAACTTAATGAATAGTTAGGATACAAATGACATGTCATCAGGATTTATATTCAGCAGGTACTATATATGCACCGGTGTTGGCTATGTGCCATTTCTATTTAGCAAGTACTATGTACTGATGTTGCAGTAGAAGGCACTTTGTGTTGGTGTTATATTTAACAGGTACTATGTACCGGTGATGGATACCATACCGATGGCTTGAGATCCTGTATGTGTTACGGATTCTCTAAACCTTGTGTGAACAGCATTGTGTATTGGTTAATGTCCTTTTGTCAGTTTGTGTGAGCATTTCCCTTTCGTGTATCCGAAGTCAATTTACTATTGTTTTCTAGGCAAAGTAGTTAATTATTGAAATGGAAATGAAACGAGATGATATGATGAATTATGTTGTGTTGAGTATAGCTTGATATATGAATCTTGGCATGTTATGTTTTGATGATTTGATTTATCCAGGCTTAATCATTTGACATGGTATAAATTATGGATCAAGAAAAATGATTGTAATTTCTATGTTATGTATGAATAGTAAACTAACATGTATGTAATGTTTTCTTTACGAACTTACTAAGCTTTATATAAGTTCACTTTAGTTGGTTTTCTTCTTTGTAGATTCTCGAACTCTTGTCGTCGATTGGAACATCATTGGAGATCCTACTATTCGACAACTCTTTCGATAGCTATTTGTTTATTTTGGCCCGGTTATAGGTGGCATGTAAATAGGGTTTCAGTATGTTCTATGTTATTAAGTAACTTGATGATGATTTGTGTCAATTTGAAATGTAAAAATTTGCATTTGGTATTTGGTATCTTGATGTGTTAGCTTATTACTTGATGCCTTGTTGAAATGGTCATTTTGGTCATGGTAAATTATGAACTTAGGATGAAGTATATTTGCATTTGAAAGTTGATATAAATGGATGAGTTTTGACATATAATATTTAAAACTTGGTTGATGATTAAATGATTTTAACTTGTTGATTATGTTTTGGCTTGAATGATTATTGTTTATGTTTGAATTGTGGTGCCAATGAGGGCATATTGGTTAGGCACATAGTTTGATTGTGAATTGGTAGATTTTTGGCATCTTTTGACACATTTTGAATAGGTTTGAATGTTGGTTAATGCATAACTTGGAGTCTAAGTTTTGTTGTGCAAGATGGCTTGTATTTAAAGGTGTTTACGGCTTGTGACATGGTCTGCCACACGACCGTGTGCCCCACACAGCTGCATGATATGACCATATGGTCCCTTCAATTTTTGGTGTAGGTTTTTCTACACAGCCTCAGAGAGTTTCATGGCCATGTAACCCTGTGTTACACGAGCATAGGTTCTTACATGGTTTGGCCACACGGGCTAAGCTCTGTCACACGACTGTGTGACCCCTGTTTTCACTTTGTACTCAAAATTTTGTAAAAGTTTCATTTTAATCCAGAAAATGTTCCTGGTTTGTTTAAAATGTTCCGTAAGTTTGATTTAGGTCCTAATTTGATTGAATAGCATGGAAATGGTTACATATGAATTATTTTGGTTATGTTTGACAAAATTATGAATAATGTTAAATTTTTATAGTTGTAATACCTTATAGCTCGGGTCGATGACTGAACTAGGATAGGATGTTACATTTAGTGGTATCAAAGCTATAATTTAGTCGATTCTAGGACTGAATGTAGCATGTATTGAGTCTAAAAATACATGTTAATTTATAACTTGTGATAATGTGACGACTTATGATCAGTTTGGCTTGTTTTATTATAGATTAAAGATGTTAACTTATTCTAATCGAATAATTTTGATGATGCTTAGAGTAATATTCTAGCCACCGATCAAGGGGCTACTCATAATGTACCTGAGTTCCAAGAGCCTAGAGAAAAGGCTTCCAGTACCTCTCTTAATATGATGCACGACATGTTTAATGCCTATATGAGACCCATTCTCGCGGCTCGACAACCTCCATCCCCTCGTCCTCAAACCTTATACGATTGAGTGCTTATAGAATTTCTATAGAGAACATTCAAAAATGTGGAGCCGAAGTGTTCCATGGTAAGGTGGGTGATGATCTAGCCAGAGTTGAATGCTAGTTAAAGCACATGCAGATGGTTTTGAATGAAATGTTGTGTCTTCCAAAAGATTGTCTGAGATGTGCCATGTCTGTAACACCCCTTATCCGTAACTGACACCGGTACAGGGTACGAGGCGTTACCTTACTAAAACACATACTAACATTCATTCACAATCCATAAAAGTTCGTTCAAATTTAAAACTTTACAATCTTCAACTCAAAATCCTTAATATGGGCTTAAGAGGCCTAAAACACACTTTAGAAATGATTCGGAACCAAACCGAGTTCTTTAGAAGATCTCTGGAAAAACTTAGAAAATTCTCAACAAACAGTCCACACGCCTGTGTGGAAGAAAGGACACGTTCGTGTGGTATATCACATGCCCGTGTTCCACACCCGTATAGATTTATTTTTCAATTCGAACCTACAGGAGTTTTCACATGGCCGGACACACGCTCGTGTCCATGGCCCGTGTCCCTCACACGGCCTAAACACGCCGGTGTCTTAGCTCGTGTGTAAAAACATTGACATTTTGTTTCTAACATCATCATTCCCATAAGGTCACACGGCCAAGGCACACGCCCGTGTCCTTAGACCGTGTGGCGAATTAAATCCCTAAATTCTGGTGTAGACTTCACACGGCCTGGGCACACACCCATGTCCTATGGCCGTGTCTTATACACAGTTGAGACACACGGCCATGTCTCTGCCCATGTGGTAACTATGGGGCATTCTGTTTTGCCAACTTAGCATGCAGGGGGACATATGGCCAAACCATACACCCATAGGGCAGACCGTGTGTCACACACGCCTCTGTGTCTACCAGTGTGGACAGTAACAAGGCTATTTACCAAGCCTTTTTGCCACCCATGCTTACACCAATATAAACCACATCAAGCAACCAACTTATTCATGTACAAATATACCAATTAATCAACCATACAACTAGCACATTCATGACTAACATCATCATTTCATATATTAATAAGAAATAACCATCAAACATGGCCGTATACAAAAGAATTCATCTTCAACTAAGCCAACACATTTGGCCAAAACAATATGACATAGAACCAAAGACTAAGTCCCTATCCATGCCATACTCAAAATGCTAAATCTAACTATACTATACCCAAAAGAATAGCTTGATAGTATGAAAAGAGCTCCGACGTCCTTCGAATCCCCAATCTAGCTTGGCGAAACTACAAGGAAATAGAAAAGAAAGGTAGTAAGCATAAAGCTTAGTAAGTTTACATGTAAATGATGAATACCATACCACATACTTATTCATCAAGAACATTACATACAACTCAAGAACAATTTTGAACCTTGTAGTTGTACTTACTCATTTCAAATTTCACCACATCCCAAATACATCTCATAAACATTGCTCATATTTATATGTACTTATGCCCCGCATGTAACACCCCTCACCCGTGTCCGACGCTGGGATAGGATACGAGGTATTACCATACTTAATCTTAGTTGAACTTGCATTATTAGGTTATAAAATTTCTTTTCAACATAAAACCTTTCCTTCTTAATCATAACATGCACATTATGGGCTTACGAGGCTTTAAACTTACTTCTGGGAGGTTTCGAAGTTCAAATGAAAACTTTTACTCTCTTAGAAAATTTTTGTCTAAACAGGGGTCACATGCCCTTGTGACATGGGACATGCCCGTGTGGGCAGCCGTATGGTCATACACGCCCATGTCCTTAACCCGTGTAGAATTTATTTTCAATTCAGACCTACAAGGGTTTTCACACGGCCGGACTTATGCCCGTGTCTTTGGCCCATGTCCTTCACACGGCCTCGACACACTCGTGTCCTCACTCGTGTGTGAAAATTAGGGGTATTTTATTTATGACGTCAGCAACCCCTTAAGGAACACACGGCCAAGGCACATGCCCGTGTGCTGGCCCGCGTGACGATTCAAATTCTCTTAACTAAATGCAGAGGACACATGGCCTATCAACACACCCATGGGGTTTGACCATGTGTCACACATGGCCTAGACACACACCTGTGTGTCTGCCCGTGTGGACAACTAGAGGCTATTTTCCAAGCCTTTTGCCACCTGAAACATAAACTCATTCATTTCATCACAAGTAGCGTATAACATAATAATATTAAACTATTAAGAATCCTTAAATTATAATTCATTCCACCCATATTTTACTCAATAACTTGCATGAACGTTCATTTCATTATACTTATCAACTTTATAACATAAACTTAACAATATTGGCCAGTTCATTATGGCCATTTACAAAATGAGTGTAAAACATTAATAGTCAACACTTTGGCCTTCAAATATGACATGACACAAAATGATTAAGTTCCCATACATGCCATACTCAAAATGAATTAATTTTCCTATACCAAAAGAACAGTTGATAGTGTGATCCGAGCTCCGACGTTCTATGATCCCCGAGCTAACTTGGCGAAACTATAAGGAAAGAGGAAAAAGAGAGGGGTAAGCATATAGCTTAGTAAGTTTGCATGAGATTCTAAACAACATAAGTGCTTTCATTAAATTCATCCATCTATTGGAAAAATAGCAACATAAGTCTCAAATGCTTAAACATATTCATCCATACTTATTCATACTTATTCTTACCCATCTCATGTTACATTGTGTGTTCATAACTTGTATTTTCTCATGGTACCTGTATCACTTATCACATAACTTAGCACATATACTATCATGAGCATAAACTCAAATCTTCATCATTCATAACATGAATGAAACTCAAGGTCATCCATAAATAGTTTTGGCTCTATACCATTTTACATACTTAGCTCTTTTGCCCATGAATTAATCAGATTATCATAAGATATTCAAACTCGTCATGCATAAATCTCGATGCCAACACCATATACCAGATATGGTCTTACATGGGATCACCCTTTGATGCCGATGCCATATCCCGGATATGGTCTTACATAGGATCTTATAGCTTGATGTCGATGCCATGTCTTATACATGGTCTTATACGAGATCTTCCTTTGGTGCCGAGGCGATATCCCAGACATGGTCTTACACAGAACCTTCTCTATTCAATGCTATGACATGAGTATCCTCATTATTCCAAATCTTTATCTGGGATTTCACTTAGCTTATTTTCACCATTTCCTCATCGAGGCTTCATCACTCGATTTTCATAGCATTAACATACATTGTCATAATATTAGGTAGTTTCAATTATCAAAACATTATGAACTTTAAATTCATACAAACTTATCTCGATTCTCAAAATGTGTATTGATGCTCGATTTAGTCCCGATTTTATTCTTGCCTCAATTTCGATCCGGGCTTCGTGTTTCTTGATCTATAATAATAATTTCACTTGTTAAATACTCACATTGACTAAATTGACTCATAATTCATATTTTGGCAAAATTATAATTTTGCTGCCAAACTTTTACATAATTACACTTTTGCCCCTAGGCTCGTAAAATAATTTTTATTCAACTTTCTTGCATTTCAAGCCTGGCCGAATCATATTCTCAACTATAGTAACCTTTAATTTCCACTATTTCACTCATGTATGACCATTTTTACAACTTTTACAATTTGGTCCTTTTTTTTACATTTTTCATGGAAATCACTTAGAAAAAGATATTTATCATACATCAAACCTTCATATTCTTCCATAAAACATCAAAATTCATGCATGTCATAGATGGGTAAATTTTTGAACATAAACCCTAGCTCAAAATATAGCTAGAAATAGCTAAACCGAGCTACGAGGGTCTCAAAAATATGAAGATCATTAAAAACGGGGCTAGGATGCACTTACTATCAAGCTTGAATGTTGAAGAAACCATTGCTATGGCTCCTTGCAAATTTCGACACTAGAGGAAGAAGATGGACAATATTTTGGCTTGTTTTTCCCTTTTAATTCTTTTATTTACCAAATGACAAAAATGCCCTTAATGGTCCTTTCTTGAGATTTTTCCTTCCTATGTCCATTTTTGTCCATCATCAAATATATTGGTCTAATTGCTAAAGAAAGACTTCTAGTAATTTTTATAATTCTATTTCATACTTGAATCTTCTAGAATCTCATATTTTTTACTCTTTGCAATTTAGTCCTAATGGATAATTTAATCACTACTTAATAAAATTTCTTTATGAATTTTTTTCACATAATCATGTAAACACCTCATAAGCCTCATAAAAATCATATTTCTACTTCGAATTTGTGGTCTTGCACCACTATTTCAACTAGGCCCTAAGTCGGGCTGTTACAATTCTCCCTCTTAGGGATTTTCGTCCCCAAAAATCTTACCAGTGAAAAGGTTTGGGTATTGGTTCCTCATAGCCTCCTCGGGCTCCCATGTAGCCTCTTCTACCCCATGTCTTTGCCACAATACTTTCACAAGGGCTATACTTTTATTTCTTTATTGCTTGACTTCCTGGGCTAAAATCTTGACTGGTTCTTTACCATATGTCATGTCGGGTTGAACCTCAACCTCTGTCAGTGTAATCACATGCGAAGGGTCTAATCGTTAGCCTCATAACATAGACACGTAAAATACATCATGGATCTTTTCTAACTCGGAAGGCAAAGCCAATCGATAGGCTACCGGCTCTATCCTATCGGTGATCTCATAAGGTACGATAAAACGCGGACTCAGTTTGCCTTTTCGACCAAATCTGAGAAATTTCTTCCGTGGTGACACTTTCAAGAATACCCTATCACCGACTTGATACTTAATATCTTTCCTTTTTAAATCTGAGTAGGATTTTTGTCTATCAGAAGCAGCCTTTAAAAAATCTTGAATCACCTTTACTTTCTCTTCAGTTTCTCTAACCAAATCAATCCCGTGAATCTGATTTTCCTTAAGTTTAGTCCAATATAAAGGCGTTCGAAAACTACACCCATACGAAGCCTCATAAGGTGCCATTTTTAAACTTGACTGAAAACTATTATTGTAGGCAAATTCTACCAATGGTAGATATTTTTCCCAACTGCCTTGAAACTCAAGAACACAACACCGGAGCATATCCTCGAGTACTTTATTAACCTCTCCGACTGTCCGTCGGTTCGGGGGTGAAAGGCCGTACTAAAATTCAACTTTGTGCCCAATGCCTCTTGCAACTTTTTCCAAAATCTAGATGTGAACCTCAAATCTCTATCCGATATAATCGATAAGGGCATTCTGTGTAGCCTCGCAATCTCAGAAATATACAAGTTTGCCAACTTATCCAATAAATAGTAGACACGCACCGATATGAAATGGGTTGACTTCGTAAGTCTATCGACTACGACCCATACAACATCTTTCTTGCTCGGTGTCAACGGAAAACCTATTACAAAGTCTATAGTAATTCGGTCCCACACTCGGGCACCATAATAGGTTGAAGCAAACCCAGGGTACTTGGTGTTCGACCTTTACCTATTGACAAATAAAGTATATTGAAACAAGCTCGAAAATATCTTTCTTTATATTTGGCCACCAATACCATTTCTTCAAATCATTATACATCTTGGTGCTACCCGGATGTACAGATAGGCATCCATTATGTGCCTCATGCAAAACTTTACGAATGAGGTCATCATTTCTCAGTACACAGACTCTGTCCCTGAACATCAAACACCCATCCAAATCAATTTGAAAGTCAGACTCAATACCCGACTCGCATAGAACTCTTTGGCTTGCAATTCGCTATCATCTTTCAGTGCCTCATAAATCTCTTGGAGGAACATTGGTCTAGCCCTCAACTCAGCTAGAAAAGAACCATCATCGGACAAACTCACCTATGTATTCATAGTCCTCAAAGCAAATCGGGATTTTTACTCAAAGCATCGGCAACTACATTCGCCTTTCCCGGGTGGTAGTCAATGACTAACTCATAATATTTTATTAAATCTAACCATCTTCGTTGCCTTAAGTTCAATTCCTTTTGAGTCATCAAATACTTTAAACTTTTGTGATCTGTGAAAATCTGACATCTTTCACCATACAAATGGTGTCTCCAAATCTTTAGTGCAAAAATAATGGCAGCCAACTTTAAATCATGCGTCGGATAGTTCTTCTTGTGTGGCTTTAACTGTCTAGAGGCATATGCTATTACTTTACCTTCTTGCATAAGTACACAGCTAAATCCATTCAAGGATGCATAACTATAGACCTCAAATTCTTTTTCCGATTCAGGTTGTACTAGAATTGGAGCCTCTGTCAACATTGCCTTTAGTTTCTCGAAACTCTATTGACACTTTTCTGTCCATTCAAACTTTACGTCTTTCTATAATAATCTCATCATCGGTGTAGCTATCATGGAAAATCCATTAACGAACTGTCGGTTATAGCTAGCTAGGCTCAAAAAACTTCTAACCTCAGATACAATTTTTTGGTGGTTTCCAATCAACAATAGCTGAGATCTTACTTGAGTCAACTCGGACTCCATCTCCCAAGACAATGTGCCCCAAAAATCTAACTTCTTTGAGCCAAAACTCACTTTTGCTAAACTTGGCATACAACTGATTATCTCGTAATATCTGTAGAACTGTCCTTAAGTGTTCAACATGCTCATGCTCATCACGGGAATATATCAATATATCATCAATAAAAACAATGACAAACTTGTCCAAAAATGGTCGAAAGATACTGTTCATTAAATCCATAAACACCGTAGGGGAATTTGTCAAACTGAAAGGCATGACTAAAAATTCATAGTGCCCATACCTCGTTCAAAAAGCCGTCTTCGGCACATCTGAGTCTTTTACTTTCAACTGATAATAATTGGACATCAAGTCTATCTTGGAAAACACAATGGCTAGCTTCAATTGATCAAATAAATCATCGATCATTGGCAATGAGTACTTATTCTTCATAGTAACCTTATTAAGCTGCCGGTAATCTATACATAATCTCATGGAACCATCTTTATTTTTCACAAATAGCACTGGAGCACCTCACGAAGAATAACTCAGTCTTGCAAAACTTTTGTCCATCAGCTTTTGCAACTGTGCTTTCAATTCCTTCAACTCAGTTGGAGCCATTCTGTAAGGAGCAATCGATATAGGTGTCGTACCAGGAGCTAATTCGATGCCAAATTCAACCTCTCTAACTGGAGGCAACCCTGGCAATTCTTTTGGGAATACATCAGGGTACTCATATACTATCGGCATAGATTCGATTTTTAACCTAGTTTCTTTAACATTCATAACAAAAGTAAGATATGTTTCATACCCCTTTCTTACATACCTCTGGGCCGATGATAAACCGTAAAAGTAACATATTTTAACCCCATATTTAGTATGCTTTTGGATGATTTAGCCCTTGATTTATGTAAAAAGGTGCTTTTAATCCTTTCTTTTCATGTTTATACTCAAAAAAGCACCCGAGAATGAAAAGAATGAGAAACGGGCTTAAAACAGACCAAATTGGGCCAACCCGAAAGACGACACTGCCTGGGCTTCATGTCACACGACCATGCCTTGCCAACCATCTAGAACACGGCCGTTCCTCGTCGACAAAAAGCCCAACACAACCTAGGCATGGTTTGCATGGCCGTGCCCCAATCGATAGACCCAAAGCATGGCCTGAACCCTGACTTGCATGGCTGTGCCTCAATCAACAGAATCAACACACGGCCTGAAGTCGACTTACACGGGCGTGTGCCATGGCCGTGCCCCTACTACGGGAATGAGTAATTTCACTCGAATTTGGATACTTGGAGGCAAAGATACACATTCCTAAGTCTACTTAAATATCCTAGGAGGAATTTTACTTGAATTAGGACACTTAAGAGCCAAGTAAAGCATCTCAAAGCCTATATAAACACCCAAGGTAGCAACTAAAAAGGTAGAGTTCGGCAGAAGCCGAAATAGGGTGCAGAGGCTTTTGCCGAAGCTTTCATCTTTTAGGGAATCACTTAAAGATAGCCAGTTGATCCATCTCAAGAAGCAGAAACTCTATTCAAGACGGAGGATCTCTCTTTCAATTCCTTCAGGGAGTTTTAGGGATTTTTTATGTTTTGTTTTATCTTTTCACTTGAGACGTTTTCTTATTTAGTTATGAACTAAACCCTTCAGATATCTGAAGGGGATGAAACCTATGATGGATTTTGTTATTTGATTTCTAAATTATATGATAAGTACTTAGTTTGTTCTTAATTATGTTGCTTAATTTAATCTGATGTGCTTAGGTAGAGGAGGAATAAACCCTGCCTAAGAGTAGGTCTAGCATGATTAAGTGGAGTTGATCGAACGCCTAGAGATAGGGTTATGATATTTTGTCGGATTAGGGTGAAACCAAATATTGGAATCCGTTGATCGATTTACTGCTTTCTTAGGGGGTTATTATAAGAGAACGAGAGTTCGACTAATTAACCTAAGGTTAGACGTTATTCACCTCGAGAGAGGGTTTAATATAGGTTAGGGAGTCTCACGGATCAAGCTAAGTAAAGAAATCATATGGTTTGGGGAATAAATAACAAGTGAAGTCATAGGTGGATTCTTCCTAAGGGTATCGTCTTCATCATCTGAGTTTTCCTAAAGTCTTTCTCCAATTCATTCTTTTGTCTTTGCATATAGTTTAGTTTTTCATTAGTTTCATAAGCCAATCACTCTATATTTCAGGCTAAATAATAGAAAGAAAGTGAGTAGTAGTACATTTAGGTTCCCTTGGCTTCGATAAGATACTCTTGCCTAAACTATACTACTGTTCGATAGGTGCACTTGCCTCTATCGTTGTCATAGTTAGTCTACAAGTTTGATCATTCTTTTTATAAATATTAAAACTCGATTGTTTAACACGATCAAGTTTTTGGCGCCGTTGCCGGGGAACTCTAAAATATTAAGAAAGCTTTATTTCTATTATTTCAGCCATTATTATATTTTTGTTTTATTTTATTTTTTAGATTAAATTTTTATTCTTACTAATTCTCTTTCTTTCTTTCTTTCCTTGTGAGGTACCTCTAGTTTATGACTAGAATAAACCCAAGAGGACCATTAGAATACGAAAGTGACATTGAGGCTACCACTTGCAGAAATCACAGAGAAACTAGACAAGCTCTAGACTACCAAAGATAAGAACAAAGAAGATGATCCAATCCTCTCAAGGATGGACGAAAACAATCCACCTGATGTGAGAGAAAATAATGCTCCACGCACTATGTATGATTATGCTAAACCTAATTTGACAGGAGCAGAATCTAGTATTCTTAGAGTTCTATGATACCTTCAAAGTAAATGGCGTGTCTGATGATGCCATACGTCTTCTGTTATTTCCTTTTTCATTAAGGAATAAACCAAAGCAGTGGTTGAACTCGTTATCACGAGGGTCAATCACCACATGGGATCAAATGACCAAAAAATTTCTTTTAAAATATTTTCCACCAGCCAAAACGGCCAAATTTAGGAATGACATATCTTCTTTTGTGCAGAATTACGCAAAAACATTATATGATGCATGGGAGAGATACAAGGACCTCCTGAGAAGATGTCCACACCATGGGTTGCCTTTGTGGCTTCAAGTCCAAACTTTTTACAACGGTGTGAATTCTTCAACGCGGAAAATGATTGATTCATCAGCCGGTGGAACTTTGAACAACAAAACTCCTGAAGCAGCTTACGATTTTATTGAAGAGATGTCGTTGAACACTTATCAATGGAAAATTACAAGAGCCAAATCGACAAAATCAGCCAGAGTTTTTAACATAGATGCAGTAACAATGCTGTCAACACAAATGGAGATGATGAATAAAAAACTTGATAACTTATGTTTTTCGCAGGTACACCTAGTCATACAATGCGAAGCGAGTGGAAATGTGGCGAATTCTGAGTACCCACCCTACTAATTGGGCGCAGGCAACGAGCAAACAAACTATATAGGTAACAATTTCAAATCTAATAATAATCCTTATAGTAACACTTACAATGTAGGTTGGAGGAACCACCCAAATTTTTCATGGGGTGGACAAGGAAATCAAGGAAATCAAAGGCAACAACCTCCTTCTAATTACCAAAATCAGCGCTATCCACAGGAAAAGAAATCAAACCTTGAAGAGATGCTGACGACTTTCATGGTAGCCACAGATTCTCGTCTCCAAAAGACTGAAGCAGCACTTGATGAACAACAAAAATCGATCAAAGGGATCGAGAATGAAGTTGGAGAACTTACTAGGTCAGTGGGACATCTTACAAAGCTGATTTCTGAACGTCAACAAGGACGTCTACCAAGTAACACCGAGATTAAATCGAAGGAGCAAATTCAAGCCATCTCAGCCCATGCCAGTAATGGGTTAGATGAACCCAATCCAATACAAAAAGCCAAAGTAGACGAAGGTAAGGTAGAGGTAACACAAGAAAAGTCGAAATCGATAATCAAGGAGTACCAACCTCGCATAGCTTTTCCTGAAGCAATAAAAAGAGATGATTCAGAGGAACAGTTCAATGCGAGGAAATTTTTAAGACAGCTCTTAACCAACAAATGCAAATTAGATGAAGAGCACCACGTGGAGCTAAACGCAATGTGCTCAGCAATTATACAAAATAAACTGCCACAGAAATTAAAAGATCCAGGGAGTTTTACAATTCCATGTTTAATTGGTAGTTTATCTATTGATAATGCATTAGCGGATTTAGGGCAAGCATCAATGTTATGCCTTACAAAATGTTTAAACAACTAGGTCTAGGGAAACCCAGACAAACTAGGATGAGCATTCAATTAACGATAAAACTATAAGAATTCTAGGGTATAATAGAAAATGTTCTAATCAAAATTGATAAATTCGTATTCCCAGTAGACTTTGTCGTTTTAGACATGGATGAGGACAACACGATCCCCTTAATTTTAGGAAGACCCTTTTTAGCAACTGCCAGAGCTAAAATTGACATCTATGCAGGAGAACTCATACTTCGTGTAGGCGACGAGATAGTCACTCTTCAAGCTCTTAACTCGGCCAGAACATCAAGTGATAAATGTGAGAAAGTAAATTTAGTTGATAACCAACTTGTTCAACCTTCATTGCAGGAAACACCACAAAGCTACAAACCTGAGCCGGATCATAGACCTCGTGCTAATAAAGAAGAATTACATGAGGAACCAGAACCACACGAAGTGAAATCGAAGAAAACCTCAGACGAGCTGATAGGAACATCAAATCACATCAAAATAGAGAATCAGGTATTGTGAATAAGGAAGACCCTCGAATCACCAATTCAGACCTTAAGACAAATGAAGAAATCACTTTTGAGGTACTTAATGTCTTCCTATACGGAACAGTCGAGGTTAGCAATCCTAAATTCGACACTTTTGAGGTAAACATTACTCGACTTAAACTATATATCGATAACCGAAGTGATCACATGAGAAAGGATTTTCACCTCCTCAAACCACCATGACCATATGAATGAGAGGTAAAGTCTAACTAAGACTATAAACGAGCGCTTCTCGGGAGGCAACCCGAGTTCTAACCCAATTTTTACATTTTTTTATTTTTTACATTTTATTTTTTCTTTCTTTTTCTTTTTAGCACCGAACCATAAACTAACCAAAGAGCAGATTTCTAGGCCACACGGCACTATACACAGGCATGCCCGTGGCCGTGTGGAAGCCAGGGGATGAACCATGGGCGAGCCAGTAGCCGTGCACGACATAGAAAAAAATTCTTTTCCCAACACGGGTGGCAGTAATAGTCCACGCCTTGCCGACACCCCGTGTGAGGTTACTGACTTGTCAAGCACGGGCTAAACACGACCGTGCCTTTCAACCATGCCAACATTCTAACTTATCAAACACGGAAGGAGCACGCTCGTATTGAATGACCGTGTGAAAAAAGACACGTGCGTGCCATGACACCCAAGGCCATGCCCGAACACCCTGAATGCATTCAAAATTCAAAATCCCAAAACACGGGCTACATTTCTATGTAAACCTCATTCCCCATTTTTTTAGTTGTCTTTCATTTTCCATTATTTATTTTTGTTTTTATTTTATTTCATCATTATTTTTTACTTTATTTTATTTTCTTCTTCTTATTCTTTATGATATTTAGATTTAGCTTAGGATACAATAAAACGAAGCCGGCTACTTCGAGGATTCAATTTCAAACAGTTCGAGATGCTTCTCCATGTTCACCTCCAATCTTATCCGATTTTTTTTCATAGACTTCATCCAAAAATTTAGGAAGTGTTACTTCTCCCCTTCTCTTTTGATTTTATTATTACATAATTGTTTATCTATCTTTGTACATTGAGGGCAATGTACATCTTAAGTGTGGGGGAGGGTAAAAGTGTCCAACTTTTTGCATTATTCTCAAATCCTGAATTTAGGCTTGTTTGAAAGTATTTTTCTCATACTACTAATTAGGATGAAATTTCTAATTATTTATGATTATTATTGAAATGTTTTTATTAAGTCATAGTTAATTGTGCATTGATGATTAAATTTGAAGAGTACTAGAGAATCATGCATAATAAGTCTACTTTCTAAAAATTAAAATTAATAGGTTGTTGAACTGAATTTGAGTATTACTTTGAAATTTGAAATTTATAAGGATTGATGTCAAAACACCCATAATTTTTGTGAGAATTTGAGCCTTATAGAGCATTTATCCTTTTTCATGCTCACTTTATTGATTATGAGCGTGTCAGCTTTGAGTTGTTATTCTAGAACTTGCCTCGTTTTACATGTCGAGACCACATTAATGATTTGATATACCGAGATGATAAAGGCACCTAGGTTTTAACCCATTCACTCCACTACAAAGCCTACCTACATAAATAACCCTAGTGAACCCATTTGATCCTAACAACCCTTTTATTGAATTACATTTGATATTAACCCAAAACCCTTTGTATTTGTTATCAACATTATTTTGACTACCCCTCTATCGAGAATTGATTTGATCAGTTGCCGAATTAGGTTATTTCAATTATCAAAGTTCCTTCTATTATGTTTTTTTAGTTTGTTCTTAAAAAAAAAACAAGTATATTCAATATTAGTTATATGATTAAATGGGCTTATACTTTTAAAATCCCAATTGTTGAAGAAGAGCTCTTAGTATAAGTATTGTCAAGTAAAAGTACTATTAGCTTTCGATTTAGGTGATTACTTATATTAGTCCATATTTCTAGTAGGTAACTTGTCAGTTAAGTCTCGATTCTAACTTTCTAATTTCGGCTTTTATCCACACCTTTTAACCCAAGCCCCGTTACAACCCTGATTAAAGACCTTTTGATTTGTGTATCATCTCATATACAGTGGTGGAGATTTGATTTTCAGGCAAGCCTATGGGATTAACTTCTTAGGTTCGACTTAGAGTGCTTATTCTTGAACCTTAAACACTTCGAGTGATTTGAGTGAACCTTTTGTGAGGATGTCAATCCTTTTCGGTTTTGAATTAAAGGTAATTACTTAAGATAAGGGGAGACACCTATGTTTTCGTACTACTACAAAGGTATGACTTATCTTGATTGAATCTTTAGGGTTCTTTGAGTTGAATTATCCATGTATAAATTATCTATGAATTATGATGAGACATTGTCGATAGGAATTATGAATTATGGAAAGTTTGTTTTAATTGTAAGTTGAGAATTTTGCTTGAGGACAAGCAAAAGCTTAAGTGTGGGGGTATTTGATAAAACGTAAAAGTAACATATTTTAACCCCATATTTAGTGTGCTTTTGGATGATTTAGCCCTTGATTTATGTAAAAAAGGTGCTTTTAATCCTTTCTTTTCATGTTTATACTTAGGAAAGCACCTGAGGATGAAAAGAATGAGAAACGGGCTTAAAACGGACTAAATTGGGCCAACCCTAGAAGACGACACGGCCTGGGTTTCATGTCACACGGACCGTGCCTTGCCATCCATCTAGAACACGGCCTGTCCCTGATTTACACGTCGTTCCTCGTCGACAAAAAGCCTAACATGACCCAGGCACGGTTTGCATGGCCGTGCCCCAATCGACAGACTCGAAGCATGGCCTGAACCCCGACTTGCATGGCCGTGCCTCAATCAACAGAATCAACACACAGCCTGAAGTCGACTTACACGGACGTGTGCCATGGCCGATCCCCTACTACGGGAATGAGCAATTTCACTCAAATTTGGATACTTGGACGAAAAGAAACACATTCCTAAGTCTACTTAAACATCCTAGGAGGAAATCTACTTGAATTAGGATACTTAGGAGCCAAGTAAAGCATCTCAAAGCCTATATAAACACCCAAGATAACAACTAAAAAGGTGGAGTTTAGCAGAAGCTGAAATAGGGGGCAGAGGCTTTTGTCGAAGCTTTCATCTTTTAAGGAATCACTTGAAGATAGCCAGTTGATCAATCTCAAGAAGCCGAAACTCTATTCAAGACGGAGGATATCTCCTTCAATTCCTTTAGGGAGTTTTAGGGATTTCTTATGTTTTGTTTTTTCTTTTCTCTTGAGATGTTTTCTTATTTAGTTATGAACTAAACCCTTCAGATACCTGAAGGGGATGAAACCTATGATGAATTTTGTTATTTGATTTCTAAATTATATGATAAGTACTTAGTTTGTTCTTAATTATGTTGCTTAATTTAATATGATGTGCTTAGGTGGAGGAGGAATAAACCCTGCCTAAGAGTAGGTCTAGCATGATTAAGCGGAGTTGATCGAATGCCTAGAGATAGGGTTACGAGATTTTATCAGATTAGGGTGAAACCTAATATTGGAATCCATTGATCGATTTACTACTTCCTTAGGGGGTTATTATAAGAGAACGATAGTTCCACTAATTAACCTAAGGTTAGACGTTATTCACCTCGAGAGAGGGTTTAATATAGGTTAGGGAGTCTTATGGATCAAGCTAAGTAAAGAAATCATATGGTTTGGGGAATAAATAACAAGTGAAGTCATAGGTGGATTCTTCCTGAGGGTATCATCTTCATCAACTGAGTTTTCCTAAAGTCTTTCTCCAATTCATTCTTTTGTCTTTGCATCTAGTTTAGTTTTTCATTAGTTTCATAAACCAATCACTCCATATTTCAGGTTAAATAATAGAAAGAAAGTGAGTAGTAGTACTTTTAGGTTCCCTTAGGTTCGATAAGATACTCTTGCCTAAACTATACTACTATTCGATAGGTGCACTTGCCTCTATCATTGTCATAGTTAGTCTACAGGTTCGATCATTCTTTTTATAAATATTAAAACACGACTGTTTGACACGATCAGCTGATATATGAGAAATCACTACGGGTGATCTGTTTTATTCATCTGATTCAACATAAAGAGTGTCCTCACTTTCACATCTCAATTCAATATATTTCTTTTCACAATTTACTATCACATCATGAGTGGTTAACCAATCCATACCAAGAATTATATCGAATTCATCAAATGACAATAGCATGAGATTTGCATTAAAACAATGACCTCTACTCATCAATGGGCAATCTTTACATACCTTATCAATTAACACACTTTTGCCTAAAGGATTAGACACATTTATCACAAATTCTGTAGACTCTACAGGCATACTCATTCTAGATATTAATTTCATGCAAATGTATGAATGGGTAGATCATGGATCTATTAAAGCAATAACTTTAGTATCATGGAGAGAAAATGTACCCGTAATTACATCAGGGGACGACGCCTCTTTGTGAGCGCGAATGGCATAGGTCCTCGCAGGCGCTCTACCCTCGGATCTTGCAGCCTGTTCTCTCAGTACATTCTTACTGCGTGCTCTGCTTCTTGGGTTTCTCTGTGGTCTTCCTCTAGCAGTGCCTCTCGGTCTTATATCTTGAGGCTTCTCTTTCTCATCCACCCCGGGGCAATTTCTAATAAAATGGTCTAAAGACCCACACCTAAAACAAGTCTTTTAATTTGCTTGACATTTTTCGGTATGACATTTGCCACACTGTGGGCACTCCGATCTACTCGGTCGAGCATTGCCAACACTCAACTGATGTGGTCTGGGCTTTAGACCTTGAGTACTGCTTGCTCTTACTTTTGTTTGAAAACCCAGCTAAAGTAGCTGATCGGGTAGGAAAATCTCTCAACTTATTGGACGAGGACTGAAATGACTTACTCAATTGTCTCTTTCTTGAGTCACGAGACTCTATCTCAGCTTTTCTGTAACACCCCAAACCCGGACAAGACACCACGTCCGAATCTGGTATGTTACGGGGGAAACATGTTTGTGAGAGGTTAAATTTTTCGCTAAAAGCCGAGTGAAAACACAGTGTATTTTGAAGACAATTTGAGTAGACTTGTTTGAAATCAGATGGAGTATGTGAAACCCGGAGATTTTTGAAGTCTTAACCAGACTGTGTGGCTAAATGAGTTTAAACCATTTAAACCTTAATAGTTTCTTAGTGTTACTTAAAACCTTATTAGACTTAGGAGTAATACAAGTTTGAATTGAAAAAAATCACTTGAATTTGCTTACTATAAAGACATAGTGTGATACCCGATGGTATGGTTTAAAAACACATTGCGTTATAATTTTGAAATCATTATCTTTCCAAGTTTTAGAAAAATTCATACCAACTTGTTTTGTTAAGGCATATTAAAACAAATCTAATTAAAACATAAACATCACCAAAACATAAATTAAAGGCCTTTTACAAATCCAATATAAAACCCAAATAAAGTAAATAAGCTACAGTACCCAAATTCAATAGTCCTTTATTAAAGCCTGGCATGTGCACCCCGAGTCCATCCCGGCTCCATGTCCGCGTCTACGAGTCACCTGAAATGTCAAAGGAGAGGGTGAGTCGAGTGACTCAGTGTGTAAACCCCGCTCCCAAAAACAACATGCTAACACACATCATACAAAGCAACATAATTAATGCAACCCGATCCTAACCATCCATATCGCCTTTTCTACCCCGTGTGGTACCAAACCACTGGTGGTGCCAAACCACTGGTGACATATAGTCACAATGTGTTACCAAAACACTTGGTGTCCCAAAGACACAATATCCGTCAAGGTGGTGCCAAACCACCGGTGTCCCAAAGACACGTTTGTGCTACCAAAGCACCGTGACCAAGTCACAAATCCGATGATGGGGCCAACCCATCGTGTTATACCAAATCACTAGCGAGACAATCCCATATCTCATGTGGGGCCAACCCACGTGGTTAAACCACGGGGACAAGTCGCAATGAGGTGCCAAACCTCCGTGACCCAAAGTCACAAAGTTGTGTTACCAAAACACCGGTGCTCGTCGGCACAAAAATATCAACGCCCCCACTCATATCACCCATACATGTCATCTTGACTCATGTACAATATGCAATCATGTAACTCATGCAACCATGTCCAACATTGCATCTCATAGCATATATATATAGTATAGATCATCATATTCAAAGTATCCATAATAGGACTTGTAATAAAATAGACTTACCCGGATCCGTACACATACCCCATTTGGGTATCCAATTATCCATCATACTGGTATCGCTTTTAACAGGCAAACAGGTTTATTAATAACATTACTAGGTATCAGTGTGTTAGTTTACACACCTGGTAAATACGAGTCTAGAAATCGACAAAAGCAATCTAAGTCCTCGAGTACTAGCTTCTACAATCGGCCAAAACATAGGGTTAGACATCTACACATTCGCCAACACCATTTAGACCAAAAGGGTTTGTCGAAAGCCTTACCTTTCACTGATTTGGTTTCCTACCAAATCGAACCAAAGAGTGGTTCCTTAGACAATCGGCCCACCTATCAAGAAGGAAACATTAATCTCTTGAAGCTTTGACTAACCAAGAACTAAGAGAATGAACTAACAACAACCAATCACTTAACCTCCACTTACTAATCAAGCGATGTAAGAAAACGGCTCCTCTTGCTTGCTTTGAAACCTTTGATGTCCTATAATGAAGAGATTAACAACGATTAACTCACTTCAATCCACAACCATCATAAGCTTTAATCTAATCGAAATCAATCATAAAACTAGAGAAAGAAAACATGACCATTCGGCCAAGGACTTACCCCAACACCAACCACCAAGAATTCGGCCACAAGAACCCCTAGGAGAAAAGGGACATTCTACCAAGAGCTTTTGAAATGGAAGATAAAAAAATTATATGAAATGGATGGGAACAAATACTTACGGTTTTGAAAGAAATCGCTTAATGAAATGGTAAGGCACAAATGAAAGATTCGGCTAGGATTATTGAGAAAAGCAAATGAGAGTTTGAGGGAAGAAGATGATATGGTTTCGGCTTACTAGTAATGGAGAAGTCAAAATAGAGAACTGGGTTTAGAAGTAGTATGATTTCGGCACAAGTATGACAAGAGAAAATGAATGAAAGTGTGAGAAGAAAAGATACCGATTCAAATTTTACACAAATGAAGAAAGAAGGATAGATGCAAGAGTGTATTCGCCACACACAAGCCAAGTGAACAAGACAATTTTGGCAACTAAAGAGACTTGGTATTTCGGTTCAAGAAGTGAAGAAAAGATGAGAGAATTCTTTAGAACTTGACTTTGGTGTTTCCAAAATGAAAGAGTTTGGTTTGGTCTCCTAATGACCGAATGTGCATCACATTCCAAAAGGAACATTCGCCTACTCACTCCCCACTTCCCAAAACCGCCATACACTCCCCATTTCCCCAACATTCGCCATATCCCCCAAACACTCCACTCCACACATTTCAAATGTGTTTACCAAGTCTTACTCCTACAATCACTCTCCACCTTACTTTTGAACGGTTTGACTTAGTCCAAGGTAGAATTCCACTTGCCTTCTACCTCTTCCTCCATGCCGTCCAAAATGGGTGACAAAATGGGAGCTCTACGACTTGAACTCCTGACCTCCCTCACCAGAGATGACGCCACACCAAGCTTCTCCTTGCCACTCTGCCACTCCTTGTTTGTGTTATAATTTCACTTAATTTATTTATAAGCCCCATCTCCTTCACTCTTATCCCCTAAAGCCCAAAAATAAAAACTTATCCACCTACTCAGCACACTCCTAGCCTCTGCCTAAGCCCAAGACACCCAAACAACATCATAGCAAGCAATAAACATGCAACAATTGCGAAATAAATTAACCCTTTAACCCGGATATTACAGCTTCTACCCCTTAAAAATAATTTCGACCTCGAAATTACAGTCGAAGAGTTGCGGGTATTGTTTGTCTCATCATATCCTCGGGTTCCCACGTCACTTCTTCCACGCCATGATTCCGCCAAAGGACCTTAACGAGAGGCACGCACTTCCTGGCAGAACCTTCACATCCCGATCTAAAATCAGACAGTGCTCTTCCTCCATGGACATATCGGGATTTACCTCGATCTCCTCTCTTCGTTACCACATGTGATGGATCGGAACGATATCGCCAAGCATCGAACGTGAAACACGCCGTGAATTTGACCTAGCTCACCGGCAACTCGAAATGATCATAGCTCGTCCCACTCGCCTTAGTACCTTATATGGCCCAATAAACCTCGGACTAAGCTTGCCTTTCTTCCCGAACCTTAATACTTTCTTCCACGGTGAGACCTTCAGAAAACCCGATCTCCCACAAGAACTCAATATCTCTCCGCTTAAGATCGGCATAGGACTTCTGCGGTCGGAAGCTTCCTTCAATCGAGCTCAATCAACTTAACCTTGTCTTGGTCTCAAGAACCAACTCGTCCCAATAATCGACGCTCACTTAACTCATCCAACAAGTCGGTGAACGACACTTTCTACCGCATAACGCCTCATAAGGTGCCATCTTGATGCTCGTTTGGTAATCGTTGTTGTAGGCGAACTCACCAATCAGTAGATACTCCTCCCAACTACCCTCAAGTCCAATACACAACCTCAAGCATATCCTCCAAAATCAGATAACCCTTTCTCGATTGCCCGTCGATCTGCGGATGAAATGTTTGTCTTTGAAATCTAACCGTACCCAGAGCTCGATGTAACGCCTTCCGAACCTTGACGTGAATCTGGGTCCCTATCCGAGATGATCGACACGGCACCCCATGCGCCTCACTATCTCCGATACATACAACTTTGCCAACCTCTGCAGTGAGTAATCCACCCTCACCGAATAAAGTGAGTGATTTAGTCGGTAGATCCACAATTACCTGCATCAATCCTTCTTGCTTCTGTGTAAGCGGTAATCCACCGCGAAATCCATAGTGATCCTTTCCCACTTCCATTGTGGAATCTTCACCGGTCAAGCAACCCAGACGGCAATCGATGCTCGACCTTGACCACCGACAAGTCGACACTTACCCACAAACTCGGTCACCTCCTTTTCGGACCTTACCACCGTAATCGCTCCACGAGATCCTTATACATTTTGCTACCTCCGGATGCATAGCGTAGGGTCGCTATGAGCATCTGAAGAATCTTTTGCCTCAATTCAGCATCTCTCAAGATACAAGCCCTCCCCGAAACACGTAACCCCATCACCGGACAAGTCAGAACCCTTCAAACCCTCATTCTCGCACTTGTGTCCTCAATGGCGCTCAAAACCTCATCCAACAAGCGCTTTTCTCGATCTGCTCCAACCCAAGTAGGCTTAACCTCGTAGCTCGCCGAATACTCCCGTCGTCATACAAACTCAAGTGGGCAAACAACGCTCTCAAATCCGAAACAACCTTACGGCTCAATGCGCTCGCCACAACATTAGCCTTGCCCGATGATACTCAATTGAGCAATCGTAGTCTTTCGGCTCAATCCATCCACCGCCTCGATTCAAGTCTTTCCGAGTCGAGGTATTTCAGACTCTTATGGTCCGTGTAGACTATCGATCTTTCTCCGTACAAGTAATGCCTCCATATCTTTAAGGCAAATACTACAAATGCTAACTCCAGATCGTGCGTGGGGTAATTTACCTCATGTGGCCTCAAATTGCCGGGATCGTAAGCCACAACCTTCCCTTCTTGCATCAAGACACAACCCAAGCTCAGATGTGATGCATCGCAAGACATTGTAAATTCCTTACCAAATTTCAAAGTTGAATCGTAACCGGAGCTTCACCAAAATCTTCTTCAACTTGTCGAAGCTCTCCTGCCGCTTCTCGGTCCAAATAAATGGAACTCCTTTCTCAACAATTTGGTCATCGGTCGCAATTAATGAGAAACCTCTACAAACCTTCTAGTATCCCGCCAACCCCGTAAAACTCCGAATCTCCGCTCATCGACTTAGGCGGCTTCCAATCCAGAATGGCCTCTATCTTCGAGGATCCACTCTAATCCCTCACCGACACTACATGACCCAAGAATGCCACCTCCCCGAGCCGAACTCGCATTCTCGAACTTCGCATAGAAATTTGCTTTCTCCCTTAGAATCGCAATATCACCCATAAATGAGCATCATGCTCTTCCTCGATCCTTGAGTATACCAAGATGTCGTCGATAAAAACTACCACGAACCGATCTAGGTAATCGTTGGAACACCCTATTCATCGATCCATGAAAGTCACGGCAAGTTAGTCAACCCGAACGGCATAACCAAGAACTCAAAATGCCCATATCGAGTACGAAATGCCGCCTTACGATATCCGCCTCTTTTACCTTCAACTGGTGATACCTGCACCTTAGGTCGATCTTGAGAAAACCGACGCCTCTTCACCGATCAAACAAGTCATCTATCCGAGGTAGTGGATACTTGTTTTTGATCGTTAGCTTGTTCGGTTAGCGGTAGTCTATGCACATCCGCATAGTACCGCTTTTCTTCTTTACAAAGAGTACCGCGCTCCCCATGGCGAAATACTTGGCCCGATAAAACCTCGGTCCAATAACTCCCGGATTTGAGCCTTAAGCTCCACTAATTCTTTAGGTGCCATCCCAGACGGAGCAATGGATACGGTGCGCTTCGCAATGATCAATCCCGAACTCTACCTCCGATCCGGTGGCAAACCCAAGCTCCTCAGAAACACATCAACAAATTCCCCACCGTCCGAACGGTCTCCACAAAGCAGCCTTCTTAGCCTTCAAGGCATACACATGCACCATATATGCTTCAACCCTTTCTAACCATTTTCTCGGCTTTGAGCGAGATACCACATTGGATGATAGTTTCTCTTATTACCGATCGAACTACTTCATCACCCTCACCGTGTTCGAAACCATGCGCTTAGTCACGCAGTCCAACTTCGCCTGATACTTACCCAGCCAGTCCATTCCGAGAATTAGATCGAACTCCCCGAATGGCAGTTCCATCGATCGACCTCAAATACTACCCTTGGAGTTCTAGAGGTATCGTCTCTATACGCTTTATCTACCACTACTGAGTGACCTAGAGGGCTTATTACGGTCATCCGCCTGAAGATATCTCGGAGTCTAAATCCATTGTCTCTACTATACTACTGGCAACATAAGAGTGCGTAACATCAATTAAAGCAGTATAAGGAGAACCAAAAGCCAAAAACGTACCGGTTATGACGTCCGGTGCGTCGCTCTCCTCTCGGCGCCTCGCGAGATACACTAGCCCACCGCTCGGCCTCGAACTACTGCACCTCTTGCTCGGTGCTCCACGGCCCGACCGTAATCAACCTCCTCCTGCCATTACCTCGGCCCTCTGCGGTGGTCCATTATTTCTATATTGATTACGGCCGATTCTGGTGAATTTCTAGCCAACTTGCGCGACAGTCCCTCACACGGTGGTCCAACGAGCCACACTCAAAACAACTCTACCATCACCCAACATCCTCCCGGTGAGCCTTTCCACAACGGTTACATCATGCGGCGGTCCCCGCTTAGCGACAACAAACCTACCCGATCGATTCGCCCACTCGGTCTAGCCTCTTCTGCATTGACACGATGATCTAGAAGACCCAAAACTCCTTTTATGACGGTTCCTATCCATACCCTGCCTCACAGACTCTTTAATGCCCTCGGCAACCTTCGCCTTTTCAACCAGAACCGCAAATTCACGCTCCTGCTGGGGCGCAATTATCAGCCTCAGTTCGTCTCGCAGGCCATCCTCGAAACGAACGCACCTTTCCTCTTCAGTAGCCACCATACCCCTGGCATACCGACTCAGCCTCAGAAACTCGGCCTCATACTCCGATACAGATTTGCTCCCCTGGACTAACCTCAGAAATGCTTTCCGCTGCTCATTTATGTAGTTAGCTCCGACGTACTTCTTCTGATAAGTAGCCCAAAAATAGTCCCAAGTCAGATCTTCCGCTGCAGCGCTGTCACGGACCGTGAGCCACCACTGGTATGACTCATCTCGGAGAAGTGATACGATCCCCTTTAATTTTTCTTCTGCGGTCGTCTAGATCATCCATGATCTGCTTCTGTCGCTTCCACCAATACTCAAGCGGTCTTTGAGCAACACCAGAGACACCTCGAAAGAATTCAAATTTCATTTGCCCAAGTCGCTCAGCACGATTTCCTAGCTCCTACGCCTCCACCGCTCTAGCTACCCTTTCTAAGACCAAAGACGTCAGTGACCTCGTGCATCATCACCGGCGCTCTTGGAACTCACCACCTCCACCGGTGGCGAGCCCAGACCTCATTCTCGAACCACCGCCTGAACCTACGGGCTCGAAACAGTCATCCTCTGCGACCACGTCCCACGACCACGTCCACCTCGGTACTCATGACTAAATCTCGTCAGTTAAAGAATTTTATGTATCGGTCATTATTCCACTTGTGTTTAAAGCAAAGTTTTATGAATTTTAAAGAAGCTTTGTTTTTATGAGTCCACGAGTCCTATTAGTCTCGATCTCTAAAGTAGTCTTACTAGCCATCCAATCATGTCAATCACAATAAATAGTACAGGTACTTACCGGGTGAACTGGTGCCTGTGACTCGGTGCCATGCCCTTCAAACCATACTTTTAAAATGAATACTTGAAAACTATAGTTTTAAAACATTTTGGGCCTCGGCCCACGGTGAGCTTTGAACTTGGCTCGATACCACAAATGTAACACCCAAACCCGGACAAGACACCACGTCCGAGAATCGGTATGTTACGGGAAACATGTTTGTGAGAGGTTAAATTTTTCGCTAAAAGCCGAGTGAAAACACAAAGTATTTTGAAGACAATTTGAGTAGACTTGTTTGAAATCGGATGGAGTATGTGAACCCGAGATTTTTGAAGTCTTAACGGATTGTGTGGCTAAATGAGTTTAAACCATTTAAACCTTAATAGTTTCTTAGTGTTACTTAAAACCTTATTAGACTTAGGAGTAATACAAGTTTGAATTGAAAAAATTACTTGAATTTGCTTACTATAAAGACATAGTGTGATACCCGATGGTATGGTTTAAAAACACATTGCGTTATAATTTTGAAATCATTATCTTTCCAAGTTTTAGAAAATTCATACCAACTTGTTTTGTTAAGGCATATTAAAACAAATCTAATTAAAACATAAACATCACCAAAATATAAATTAAAGGCCTTTTACAAATCCAATATAAAACCCAAATAAAGTAAATAAGCTACAAGACTACCCAAATTCAATAGTCCTTTATTAAAGCTGGCATGTGCACCCCGAGTCCATCCGGCCCATGTCCGCTTCACGAGTCACCGAAATGTCAAAGGAGAGGGTGAGTCGAGTGACTCGATGTGTAAACCCGCTCCCAAAAACAACATGCTAACACACATCATACAAAGCAACATAATTAATGCAACCCGATCCTAACCATCCATATCGCCTTTTCTACCCCGTGTGGTACCAAACCACCGGTGGTGCCAAACCACCGGTGACATATAGTCACAATGTGTTACCAAAACACCGGTGTCCCAAAGACACAATATCCGTCAAGGTGGTGCCAAACCACCGGTGTCCCAAAGACACGCTTTGTGCTACTAAAGCACCGGTGACCGAAGTCACAAATCCGATGATGGGGCCAACCCATCGTGTGATACCAAATCACTAGCAGACAATCCCATATCTCATGTGGGCCAACCCACGTGGTTAAACCACAGGGACAAGTCGCAATGAGGTGCCAAACCTCCGTGACCCAAAGTCACAAAGTTGTGTTACCAAAACACTTGGTGCTCGTCGACAAAAAAATATCACTGCCCCTCCACTCATATCACCCATACATGTCATACTGACTCATGTACAATATGCAATCATGTAACTCATGCAACCATGTCCAACATTGCATCTCATAGCATATATATATATAGTATAGATCATCATATTCAAAGTATCCATAATAGGACTTGTAATAAAATAGACTTACCCGGATCCGTACACATACCCCATTTGGGTATCCAATTATCCATCATACTGGTATCGTTTTTAACAGGCAAACAGGTTTATTAATAACATTACTAGGTATCAGTGTGTTAGTTTACACACCTGGTAAATACGAGTCTAGAAATCCTGACAAAAGCAATCTAAGTCCCTCGAGTACTAGCTTCTACAATCGGCCAAAACATAGGGGTTAGACATCTACACATTCGCCAACACCATTTAGACCAAAAAGGGTTTGTCGAAAGCCCTTACCTTTCACGATTTGGTTTCCTACCAAATCTCGAACCAAAGAGTGGTTCCTTAGACAATCGGCCCACCTATCAAGAAGGAAACATTAATCTCTTGAAGCTTTGACTAACCAAGAACTAAGAGAATGAACTAACAACAACCAATCACTTAACCTCCACTTACTAATCAACCGATGAAGAAAACGGCTCCTCTTGCTTGCTTTGAAACCTTTGATGTCCTATAATGAAGAGATTAACAACGATTAACTCACTTCAATCCACAACCATCATAAGCTTTAATCTAATCAAATCAATCATAAAACTAGAGAAAGAAAACATGACCATTCGCCAAGGACTTACCCCAACACCAACCACCAAGAATTCGGCCACAAGAACCCCTAGGAGAAAAGGGACATTCGGCTCAAGAGCTTTTGAAATGGAAGATAAAAAAATTATATGAAATGGATGGGAACAAATACTTACGGTTTTGAAAGAAATCGCTTAATGAAATGGTAAGGCACAAATGAAAGATTCGGCTAGGATTATTGAGAAAAGCAAATGAGAGTTTGAGGGAAGAAGATGATATGGTTTCGGCTTACTAGTAATGGAGAAGTCAAAATAGAGAACTGGGTTTAGAAGTAGTATGATTTGACACAAGTATGACAAGAGAAAATGAATGAAAGTGTGAGAAGAAAAGATACCCGATTCAGCTTACACAAATGAAGAAAGAAGGATAGATGCAAGAGTGTATTCGGCTACACACAAGCCAAGTGAACAAGACAATTTTGGCAACTAAAGAGACTTGGTATTTCGGTTCAAGAAGTGAAGAAAAAGATGAGAGAATTCTTTAGAACTTGACTTTGGTGTTTCCAAAATGAAAGAGTTTGGTTTGGTCTCCTAATGACCGAATGTGCATCACATTCCAAAAGGAACATTCGCCTACTCACTCCCCACTTCCCAAACCGCCATACACTCCCCATTTCCCCAACATTCGCCATATCCCCCAAACACTCCACTCCACACATTTCAAATGTGTTTACCAAGTCTTACTCCTACAATCACTCTCCACCTTACTTTTGAACGGTTTGACTTAGTCCAAGGTAGAATTCCACTTGCCTTCTACCTCTTCCTCCATGCCGTCCAAAATGGGTGACAAAATGGGAGCTCTACGACTTGAACTCTGGACCTCCCTCACCTGTAGATGACGCCACACCAAGCTCCTCCCTTGCCACTCTGCCAGCTCCTTGTTTGTGTTATAATTTCACTTAATTTATTTATAAGCCCCATCTCCTTCAGCTCCTATCCCCTAAAGCCCAAAAATAAAAACTTATCCACCTACTCAGGCACACTCCTAGCCTACAGCTAAGCCCCGAAGACACCCAAACAACATCATAGCAAGCAATAAACATGCAACAATTGCCAGAAATAAATTAACCCCTTAACCCGGGATATTACATTTTCTTTTCTCTTTCACTAAGTCCTCGATCTTACAAGCCCAGTCCACTAACACAACAAATTCCTTTAACTCGAGGACACTAACAAACAATTTGATATCTTCATTTAGTCCGTCTTCAAACCTCTTACACATGATAGCTTCAGAGGACACACATTCCTGAGCGTACTTGTTGAGCCTCACAAACTCGCGCTCATACTCAGTCACCGTCATCTTACCTTGTTTTAGTTCAAGGAATTCCTTTCTCTTCTGATCAATGAATCTTTGGCTTATGTACTTTTTCTAGAATTCTTCTTGGAAAAACTCTCATGTAATTCTTTCCCTTGGTACAACCGACACAAGAGTATTCCACCACTGATAAGCAGAATCTCTCAGAAGAGAAACCACACATTTCATGCACTCTTCAGGTGTGCAAGATAATTCATCAAATACCCTGATGGTATTTTCAAGCCAAAATTCGGCTCTTTTCAGATCATTATCTTTACTAGCCTGGAATTCATCGACTCCTTGTTTTCAGATTCTATCAACCGGAGGCTTTTCTTTTCTTACCACTTCTACCACTTGGGGAGCTACAGGGGTAGGTTGAGGAATAGGCGGGGGTGGAGGAGGTTGAGCATTAGGATTTGCTCTCATGTACTCGGTGCACCAATTGCTCATCATACGGAGAAAGGCTTCTCGGGCCTCTTATCTCTAACCTAAAGTCTCGGGTCTACTCTCTATTGGTTCAGTCCGTTGCACGGGACCTGGCGCATTACTTGCAGCATCATCGACTGCAGCTCGGTCAGGATTAGGATGCATTGACTATATAAAAACACAATTCAAATCGTTAGGAGTCATCACACTACCATTACACAAGTACTCTTACGTATGGCATGTATAGCTAGACTAATATTTACGCTATGTTAGTCCGAGAATCGACTAAATCGTAGCTCTGATACTACTAAATGTAATACCCCTTACCCGTGTCTGACGCCGGGATAGGATATGAGGCATTACCGTACTTAATCTTACTTGAACTTGTATTCTTGGGCTATAAAATTTCTTTTCAACATAAAACCTTTCCTTCTTAATCATAACATGCACATTATAGGCTTATGAGGCTTTAAACTTACTTTCGGGAGGTTTCAGAGTTCAACCGAAAACTTTGCTCCCTTAGAAATTTTTTGACTAAACAGGGGTCACATGCCCGTGTGACATGGGACACGCCCGTGTGGGTAGGCCGTGTGGTCATACAGCCCATGTCCTTAACCCGTGTAGAATTTATTTTCAATTCAAACCTACAGGGGTTTTCACATAGCCGGACACACGCCCGTGTCTTTGGCCCGTGTCCTTCACACGGCCTCGACACGCCTGTGTCCTCGCCCGTGTGTGAAAACTAGGGGTATTCTATTTATGATGTTAGCAACCCCTTAAGGAACACATGGCCTAGGCACACACTTGTGTACTGGCCCGTGTGACGATTCAAATTCTCGTAACTAAATGCAGGGGACACACGACCTATCAACACACCCATGGGGGTTGACCGTGTGTCACACACGGCCTAGACACACGCCCGTGTGTCCGCCTATATGGACAACTAGAGGCTATTTTCCAAGCCTTTTTTCCACCCTAAAACATAAACTCATTCATTTCATCACAAGTAGCACATAACATAACAATATTAAACTATTAAGAATCCTTTATAATTCATTCCACCCATATTTTACTCAATAACTTGCATGAACATTCATTTCATTATACTCATAAACTTTATAACATAAACTTAACAATATTGGCCAATTCATCATGGCCATTTACAAAATGAGTGTAAAACATTAATAGCCAACCCTTTGGCCTTCAAATATGACATGACACAAAATGATTAAGTTCCTATACATGCCATACTCAAAATAAATTAACTTTGCTATACCAAAAGAACAGTTGATAGTGTGATCCGAGCTCTGACGTTCTATGATTCTCGAGCTAACTTGGCGAAACTACAAGGAAAGAGGAAAAAGAGAGGATTAAGCATATAGCTTAGTATGTTTGCATGAAATTCTAAACAACATAAGCGCTTTCATTAAATTCATCCATCTATTGGAGTAGTAGAAACATAAGTCTCAAATGCTTAAACATATTCATCCATACATACTCATACTTATTCTTACCCATCTCATGTTACATTATGTGTTCATAACTTATATTTTCTCATGGTACCTGTATCACTTATCACGTAACTTAGCACATATACTATCATGAGCATAAACTCAAATCTTCATCATTCATAACATGAATGAAACTCAAGGTCATCCATAAATAGATTTGGCTCTATACCGTTGTACATACTTAGCTCTTTTGCCCATGAATTAATCAGATTATCATAAGATATTCAAACTCGTCATGCATAAATCTCGATGCCAACACCATATCCCAAATATGGTCTTACATGGGAGCCATATCCCAAATATGGTCTTACATGGGATCTTATAGCTCGATGTCGATGCCATGTCCTAGACATGGTCTTATACGAGATCATACATAGATGTCATGCCATGTCCCAGACATGGTCTTATACGAGATCTTCCTTTGGTGCCGAGGCCATATCCCAGACATGGTCTTACATGGCATCTTCTCTATTCAATGCTATGACATGAGTATCCTTATTATTCCAAATCTTTATCCGGAATTTCACTTAGCTTATTTTCACCATTTCCTCATCGAGGCTTCATCATTCGATTTTCATAGCAATAACATACATTTTCATAATATTAGTAGTTTCAATTATTGAAACATTATGAACTTTAAATTCATATAAACTTACCTCGATTCTCAAAATGTGTATCGATGCTCGATTTAGTCCTCGATTTTGTTCTTGCCTCGATTTTGATCCAGGCTTCATGTTTCTGATCTATAATAATAATTTCACTTGCTAAATACACGCAATGACTAAGTCAACTCATAATTCATATTTAGAAAAATTATAATTTTGCCCCTAAACTTTTACATAATTACACTTTTGCCCTTAGGCTCGTAAAAAAATTTGTATTCAACTTCCTTGCATTTCAAGCCTGGCCGAATCATATTCTCAACTATAGTAACCTTCAATTTCCACTATTTCACTCATGTATGACCATTTTTACAACTTTTACAATTTGGTCCTTTTTTTTTACATTTTTCATAGAAATCACTTAGAAAAAGATATTTATCATACATCAAAACTTCATATTCTTCCATAAAACATCAAAATACATGCATGTCATACATGGGTAAATTTTTGAACATAAACCCTAGCTCAAAATATAGCTAGAAATAGCTAAACCGAGCTACGAGGGTCTCAAAAATACGAAGATCATTAAAAACGGGGCTAGGATGCACTTACTATCAAGCTTGAATGTTGAAGAAACCTTAACTATGGCTCCTTGCAAATTTTGGCACTAGAGGAAGAAGATGGACAAGATTTTGGCTTGTTTTTCCCTTTTAATTCTTTTATTTACCAAATGACAAAAATGCCCTTAATGGTCATTTCTTGAGATTTTTCTTCCCATGCCCATCATCAAATATATTGGTCTAATTGCTAAATAAGGACCTCTAGTAATTTTTATAATTCTATTTCATACTTGAATCTTCTAGAATCTCATATTTTCTACTCTTTGCAATTTAGTCCTAATGGACAATTTAATCACTAATTAATAAAATTTCTTCATGAAAGTTTTCACACAATCATGCAAACACCTCATAAGCCTCATAAAAATCATAAAACTCATATTTATACTTTAGATTTGTGGTCTCGTACCACTATTCTGACTAGGCCCTAAGTCAAGCTTTTACACTGCACTTGTCATCATAAAATCACATGTAACTTCACTTAGTCAAATTTTCTCTATAAACACTTCAGAACATTACCGAGTATACAGTGGTTTCTCACACAACCCACCCATTTAATCACATATCCCGGTGGTATCGCACATAGCCCACCAAAAATCATAAATATAGTGGTATCGCACGTAGGCCACCAATAATGATAAGTACGGTGGTATCGCACACAGCCCACCAACAATAATAAATATGGGAGTAACGCACACAGCCCACCAATAATAACAATTATGGCATTTAATCCTTATCGTTTTCCTCATCTGGAGGTTCATTTGATAATTTTCTCACTTTTTATCATTTTGATAAATATCAATAATATTTAACCATATTTCTCATAATGCATTTATATATAAAAACATTAGTAAAAAGAGTGTATCATTCACATATAAACTTGCCTCGATCGAAATGAGTCAATTTGGAATTTAATCCAAAACCTTACCTTTTCCTCGTTCAAGGTTGATTCCGTGTTCTTCTTGATTTATAATGACATATTTAACTCATCAAATCACCACATTATTGAAAACATTTCAAAGTTTCCATTTTGGCAAAATTACCATTTTGCTCTTATACTTTCACAAGATTACAATTTTGCCTCTAGGCTCGTAAATCGATTCTAATCAAATTTCTTCCTTTAACAAGCCTAGTTGAACAATTATTACACTTATAGAAACTCTCAATACCAATTATTTCACACATTCACCACCTATTTTACAACCTTTACAAAAAGGTCTTTTTTAGGTGTTTTCATGGAAACTCCTTTCACAAAAGTTGTTTATTTAATAACCAAGAAACATTTTTTTTCCATAAAATTTTAGCAAACCACTAATGCTCAAGTGGAAAAACCCTAGACTCTTAACCATTTTGCAAAATATACCCATCATTAGCTAGATCATGCTACAAAGGTCCTAAAAGCAAAAAAATTATCAAGAAATACCACCAAAATCACTTACTTGCAAGGGTGAGAAGTTGCTAAAAATTTTAGGCTTCCAAAACCCCTCCTTGGCTGATATTTTCGGTGGAAGAAGATGAAGGTGAAAGGTGATATCATCTTTCTCTTTATTTTATTTATTTCTTCAATTAAGTCACCTAATTCACCTACTTTGATCAATTTAGACATTTCTTGTCCCCTATGGCCGGCCAACAGTCTATCAAGGGCCTAATTGCACATTAAGGACCTCCAATTAAGATTCTATAGCTATTTAACACCTTTAGCTTCTAAAACAAAATTTTCACACTTAATGCGATTTTGTCCTTTTTCAAAATTAAGCATGCAATCACTAAAATTACTTCTCCAAATTTTTTATGCACACATATAATCATGCTATAATACATAAACAATTATAAAAATAATTTTCTTTGACCTTGGATTAGTGTTTCTGAAATCGCTATTTTGACTAGCCCTTAAATTGGGCTGTTACAATTCTCCCCTCCTTAAAGATTTTCGTCCCTGAAAATCTTACTAGTGAAAAGGTTCGGGTATTGGTTTCTCATAGCTTCCTCGGGCTCCCATGTAGCCTCTTCTACCCCATGTCTTTGCCATAATACTTTCACCAGAGCAATACTTTTATTCCTCAATTTCTTGACCTCCTGATCTAAAATCTTAACCGAACTCTTCACCATAGGTCATGTCCGGTTGAATTTCAACCTCTGTTGGTACAATCACATGCGAGGGGTCTAATCGGTAATGACGCAACATAGATGCATAGAATACATCATGAATCTTTTCCAACTCAAATGGAAAAGCCAAACAATAGGCTACCTGTCCTATCCTCTCAGTAATCTCATATGGTTCGATAAAACGTGGACTTAACTTGCCTTTCCTACCGAATCTGAGGACTTTCTTCCACGGAGATACTTTCAAAAATACCTTATCACTGACTTGAAACTCAATCTCTTTCCATTTCAAATCTGTGTAGGACTTTTGTTTATCCGAAGCAGCCTTTAAACAATCACGAATCACTTTTACTCTTTCTTTTGTCTCTCTGACTAGGTCAACCCTGTGTATTTGATTTTCTCTGAGTTCAGTCCAATACAAGGGCGTTCGGCACTTGCGTCTATAAAAGCCTCATAAGGCACCATTTTCAAACTCGACTGGTAGCTATTGTTGTAGGCAACCTCTACCAGCGGTAAATACTTTTCCCAACTACCTTGGAACTCAAGAATTCAACACCGCAACATATCGTCAAAAATATGAATTACTCTCTCTGACTGACCGTCAGTTTGTGGGTGGAAGGCAGTACTAAAATTCAATTTTGTCTCCAACGCTTCTTGCAACTTTTTTGAAAACCTTGATGTGAACATTAGATCCCTATCCGAAATAATCGACAACAGTACTCCATGTAATCTCACAATTTTGACACATACAATTCTGCCAACCTATCAAGCGACTGGTATAAAATGGGCTAACTTCGTCAGTCTATCCACCACAACCCATACAACGTCTACCTTACTCGGTGTCAAAGGTAAGCCTGGCATAAAGTCCATAGTAATACGGTCCCATTTCCACTCGGGAACCATAATAGGTTGAAGTAGACCCAAAGGTACTTGGTGTTCAGCTTTCACTTGTTTACAAATCAAGCATCTCAAAACGAATTTAGAAATATCCTTCTTCATACTCAGCAACCAATACCATTTCTTCAAGTCATTATACATCTTTGTACTGCCCGGGTGTACAGATAAACACCCACTATGTGCCTCGTGTAAATTTTTTTGGATAAGTTCATCATCTTCGATACGCAGACTCTGTCTCGAAATGTTAAACATCCATCGAAATTAATCCAAAAGTCTGACTCAACACCGACTCACATTGAACTCTTTTAGCTTGCAAATCATTGTCGCCTTTCTGAGCTTCAAAAATTTCTTGGAGAAACCTCAGTTCAGCTCTCAACTCAGCTAGAACATAACCATCATCTGATAAAGTTAATCGCATATTCATAGCCCTCAATGCAAACAAGGATTTCCTACTCAAGACATTGGCGACCACGTTCACCTTTCCCGAGTGGTAATCAATCATTTACTCGTAATCCTTTATCAATTCCAACCATCTTTGTTGCCTTAAATTTAATTCCTTTTGAGTCATCAAATACTTTAGACTCTTATGATCAGTGAATAATCGACATTTCTAGCCATATAGATGGTGTCTCCAAATCTTCAATGCAAAAACAATGGCAGCTAGCTCCAGATCATGTGTCGAATACTTATTCTCGTGCGGCTTTAACTGTCTAGAAGCATATCCTATCACCTTGCCCTCTTGCATAAGTACTCAACCCAATCCATTCAAGGATGCATCACTATAAACCACAAATTCTTTTCCCGGTTTAGGTTGCACTAAAACTGGAGTCTCAGTCAACAATGCCTTTAGTTTCTCAAAACTATGTTGGCACTTTCTGTCCATTCAGACTTCACATATTTTTGTAATAACCTCGTCATTGGAGTAGCTATCATGGAAAATCCTTTGACAAACCGTTTGTAATAACTGGCTAAGCCTAGAAAACTCCTAACCTCTGATACGTTCTTTAGTAGTTTCTATTCAACAATGGCTAAAATCTTTCCCAGGTCAACTCTAATGCCATCACCAGAAACAATGTGGCCCAAAAATATGACTTCTTTAAGCCAAAATTCACTTTCACTAAACTTGGCATATAACTGTTTATCCCGTAAAACTTGTAGAACTGTCCTCAAGTGCTCGGCATGCTCGTTCTCATCACGAGAGTAAATCAATATATCATCAATAAAGACTGCAACAAATTTGTCAAGATGCGGTTCATCAAATCCATAAGCACAACAGGGCCGTTGGTTAAACCGAAAGACATGACTAAAAATTCATAGTGTCTATACCTTGTCCGAAATGCAGTTTTCAGCACATCTGCATCTTTGACTCTCAACTGGTAATAACTAGACCTCAAGTCTATCTCGAAAACACAGTGGCTCTCTTCAATTGGTCAAATAAATCATTGATCCTTAGCAAAGGATACTTGTTCTTAACCGTCACCTTATTGAGCTGCTGGTAATCTTTACACAATCTCATCAATCCGTTTTTCTTTCTCACAAAAAGTACCAGAGTGCCCCATGGAGAATAACTCGATCTTGCAAAACCCTTATCCGTTAACTTTTATAGCTAAACTTTCAACTCTTTTAACTCTAATGGTGCCATCCTATATGGGGCAATCAAAATAGGTGTTGTACCGGGAGCCAACTCTATACCAAACTTGACTTCTCTAGTTGAAGGCAATCCGGGCAACTCTTCCGAAACAAATCTGAATACTCACTTGCCACTGGAACTGACTCTATCTTTACTTCTAACATTTGAGTATTCAACATAAACGCGAGATAAGACTCATACCCCTTATACATTTCTTGGCCGTCAAAGAAGAAATCAATACAGGCAAGCTATCTAATTCACCTGATTCAACCCGAAGGATATTCCCATTTTCATATTTCAGTTTAATAAACTTTCTTCCACAATTTACTATCACATCATAAGCTGCTAGCCAGTCCATACTAAGAATCACATCAAATTCATCAAACGGTAGCAACATAAGATTAGCTAGAAAACAATGACCTCTAATTGTCAAGGGATATTCTCTACACACTTGGTTAACTAACACATGCTTACCTAATGGGTTTGACACTTTTATAACAATTTCTGTGGACTCAACAGGCATTTTCATCCTAGAAACCAATTTTATACAAACATACAAATAGTTAGACCCTAGATCAATCAAAGCAACAACAGAGGTATCGTGAAGAGAAAAAGTACCCGTAATCACGTCTGAGATGATGCCTCTTTGAGAGCGTGAATGGTATAAGTCCTTTTAGGAGCTTTACCCTCTGATCTTAAAGTGGAATCTCTAGGCGTACCTCTACTACTAACCCCACTTCCCGGGTTCTTCTGTGGTCTACCTCTCGAAGGAGCATTACTCGCTCGCACATCTTACTTTCTATCTTTCTCATCCATCTCAGGCCAGTCTTTGATAAAATGTTCTCGAGAACCACACTTGTAGCAAGCTCGATTGTTTCCCTAACATTCTCCAATATGTTGTCTGCCACATCTCTAACACTTGGGTTTATTAGACTTCACATTACCTATACTCGCCATCGAGGTGGCTTGAACCCTAGAGTCCGAATATGTCTTACCACGATCTCGGTGTGAATACTAAGATGAAACGGTCATTCGATGATTCGTTTCCTTGGACCTCTTTAATTGAGATTAGAATGACTTACTCATCGGCCTCTTCCTTGCATCTCGGGCCTCAACCATAGCCTTTCTTTTCTCTTTGGCCAATTCTTCGGCCTACCAACAAACAACCAAATATCCTTAATTAATCTGTCCTCAAACCTTTTTCACATGATGGCCTCTGTGGATATGTACTCTCGAGCATATTTACTAAGCCTTATGAACTCACGTTCATATCTAGTCACCGTTATTCGACCTTGTTTTAGCTCAAGAAATTCCTTCCCCTTTTGGTCTATAAACCTCTGGCTAATATACTTTTTAAGGAACTCTTCTTGGAAGAATTCCCAAGTTATCCTCTCTCTTGGTACCACCAACACAAGGGTGTTCCACCATTGATAAGCCGAGTCTCGCAGGAGTGACACCACACAATTCATTAACTCCTCAGGTGTGCAAGATAACTCATCGAATACCCTAATGGTATTTTCTAACCAGAACTCTGCCCTCTTCGGATCATCACCTTTATTAGCTTAGAATTCCTCAGATCCTTGTTTCCAAATTCTGTCTACTGGAGGTTTTTCCCCCTAACTGTTTCCACTACTTGGGGAGTTGTAGGGGCAGGTTGGGGAATTTGAGGGGGTGGAGGAGGCAGTGTTTAGATTTTCACGAACAAACTCCGAATACCATACATTCATTATGTGGAGGAAGGCTTCTCTAGCCCCTCTAACCTGACTCAGTGTCACGGGCCCACTCTCAACTGGCGCGGTCCCTTCAGCGGGAGTCGACACATTACTTTCTACATCATTTACCATTACTTCGTCGGGATCCATTTACTATATAAAAATACATTTTAAATTATCAGAAGTCATCACACTATCAAAATTCATATATGGCATGTATAGCTAGACTCGTACACACGCTAGGTTAGTCCGAGAATCGACTAAACCATAACTCTGATAAAACTAAATGTAACACCCCTTACCCGTAACCAACACTGGCACAGGGTACGAGGTGTTACCTTACTAAAACACATACTAACATTCATTCACAATCCATAAAAGTTCTTTCAAATTAAAAACTTTTCAATCTTCAACTCAAAATCCTTAATATGGGCTTACGAGGCCAAAAACAAACTTTAGAAATAGTTTGAAACCAAATCGAGTTCTTTAGAAGATCTCTGGAAAAACTTAGAAAATTCTCATCAAGCAGTCCACACGCTCTATGGAAGAAAGGACACGCTCGTGTGGCATATCACATACCCGTGTAGATTTATTTTTTAATTCGAACCTACAGAGGTTTTCACATGGTCGGACACACGCCTGTGTCCATAGCCCGTGTCCCTCACATGGCCTAGACACGCCCGTGTGCAAAAACCTTGACATTCTGTTTCTGACATCATCATTCCCATAGGGTCACACGGCCAAGGCATACGCCTGTGTCCTTAGATCATGTGGCGAATTAAAGTCTTAAATTCTAGTGCAGACTTCATATGGCCTGGGCACATGCTCATCTCTTATCACCGTGTCTTCCACACGGTTGAGACACATGGCCATGTCTCAGCCCGTGTGGTTACTATAGGACATTCTGTTTTGCCAACTTAGTATATAGGGGGACACATGGTCGAACCACATGCCCATGGGGCAGACCGTGTGTCATACACGGCCTAGACACACGCCTGTGTGTCTACCTGTGTGGATAGTAACAAGGCTATTTACTAAGCCTTTTTGCCACCCGTGCTTACACCAATATAAACCACATCAAGCAACCAACTCATTCATACACAAATATACCAATTAATCAACCATGAAACTAGCACATTCATGACTAACATCATCATTTCATATATTAATAAGAAAGAGCCATCAACCATAGCCGTATACAAAAGAATTCATCTTCAACTAAGCCAACACATTTGGACAAAACAATATGACATACAACCAAAGACTAAGTCCCTATACATGCCATACTCAAAATGCTAAATCTAACTATACTATACCCAAAAGAATAGCTTGATATTGTGAAATGAGCTCCGACGTCCTTCGAATCCCCAAGATAGCTTGGAGAAACTACAAAGAAATTGAAAAAAAAAGGGAGTAAGCATAAAGCTTAATCAGTTTACATGTAAACGATGAATACCATACCACATAGTTATTCATCAAGAACATTACATACAACTCAAGAACAATTCTAAACCTTGTAGTTGTACTTACTCATTTCAAATTTCACCACATCCCAAATACATCTCATAAACATTGCTCATATTTACATGTATTTATGCCCCACACTTGTCATCATAAAATCACATGTAACTTCACTTAGTTAAAGTTTCTCTATAAACACTTCGAAACATTACCGAGTATACAGTGGTTTCACACACAGCCTGCCTATTTAATCACATATCCCGGTGGTATTGCACATAGCCCACCAAAATCATAAATATGGTGGTATCACACACAACCCACCAATAATGGTAAGTATGGTGGTATCACATACAGCCCACCAAAATAATAAATACAGGAGTAACGTACACAGCCCACCAACAATAATAATTATGGCATTTAATCTTTATCATTTTCCTCATCCGGATGTTCATCCGATAATTTTTCACTATGTATCATTTTGATAAATATAAATAATATTTAACCACATTTCTCATAATGCATTTATATGTAAAAACATAAGTAAAAAGAGTGTATCATTCACATATAAACTAACCTTGATCCAAATGAGTTAATTTGGAATTTAATCCGAAACCTTGCCTTTTCCTCGGTCAAGGTTGATTCCGCATTCTTCTTGATCTATAATGACATATTTAACTCATCAAATAACCACATTATTCAAAACATTTGAAAGTTTCCATTTTGGAAAAATTACCATTTTGCCCCTATACTTTCACAAGATTACAAATTTGCCTCTAGGCTCGTAAATCGATTCTAATCAAATTTTTTCCTTTAACAAGCCTAGTTGAACAACTATTACTCTTATAGCAACTCTCAATACCAATTATTTCACACATTCACCACCTATTTTACAACCTTTACATAAATGTCCTTTTCAGGTGTTTTCATGGAAACACTTTTTAAAAAGGTGTTTATTTAATAACCAAGACTCATTTTTTCCATAAAATTTTAGCAAACCACTAATGCTCAAATGGAAAAACCCTAGACTCTTAACCATTTTTCAAAATAGTCCCCTCATTAGCTAAATCATGCTACAAGGGTCCTAAAAGTACAAAAATTATCAAGAAAGACCACCAAAATCACTTACTTGCAAGGGTGAGAAGTTGCTGAAAATTTTAGGCTTCCAAAACCCCTCCTTGGATGATATTTTTGGTGGAAGAAGATGAAGGTGAAAGGTGATATAATCTTTCTCTTTATTTTATTTATTTCCTTCAATTAAGTCACCTAATTCACCTACTTTGACCAATTTTGACATTTCTTGTCCCTTATGACCGGCCAACACTCTATCAAGGGCCTAATTGCACATTAAGGACCTAAAAATAAGATTTTATAGCTATTTGACACCTTTAGCCTCTAAAACAAAACTTTCACACTTAATGCGATTTAGTCCTTTTTTAAAATTAAGCATGCAATTACTAAAATTACTTCACCAAAATTTTTATGCACGCATATAATCATGCTATAACACATAAAAAATTATAAAAATAATTTTCTTTGACCTTAGATTAGTGGTTTTGAAATCACTATTCTGACTAACCCCTAAATTGGGCTGTTACAATGTCATTGTTAAAAATGAGGTATTTTATTGGTGGACGACTTTAATTATGATTGTACTTAAGGAATGGGTTAATTGGGAATTTCAAAACCAAGTTTTGAAAGAAATATGTTAGCAAACAATATCTTGATAAGAAGAAGAAGGAATTACTGAAATTAAATAGGGAAATTGATTAGTTGTAGAGTACGAGCGTGAGTTTGTTTAACTCAATAAATATGCTCATGAAATTGTGTCTTCTAAGGAAGAAATGTGTATTTATTTTGAAGATGGTTTAAATGATAAGATTAAGATGTTAATTGGTGCAATGGAGATTCGAGAGTTTGTATTCATATAGGACAAAGCTTAGAAAATGGAGGAGGTATACAATCATAAGAAACAAAATGAGATGAAAGCTCGTGACTTCCATAAACGCAATTCAAATAGAACATTTTTGCTCTCCCACTAAAGAAGATGAAAGAATCGAGTAGCCATTTTTCAATACCATCTGGATTTTCGGACAGAGATCGATTGAAACAGAACAACATGAGATCACCGACGCTTTCAATAGCTAGTGTAAGCAACATTTGAGATGTAAGTAAACCTGAATGCAACCAATGTGGCAAGTATCACTTTGGAGTGTGTAGATTGAAAGATGAATCCTACTTTAATTATGGGTCTCCCAATCATTTCAAGAAAGATTGCCCAAACTGAATTGAGCCAAACAAAGATCAGAATGCAAAACCTATTCTTACTACTACTAGAGGTAGACGACCAAAGAACAATGTTACTACATGAGTTAGTAGAAGTGGGACCAAGGATTTAGTAGTTCGATCTGAAGCTCGAGTTTTTGCTGGAGCTTATGCAATTTGTGAGCGTGAAGAGGCCCCAACTCTTGATGCTATTGTTGGTACATTTTCTATCTTTGATGTTATTGGGTATGGATTAATTGGCCCTGGATCGACATATTTATATATATGCACTATGTTAGTAACTGAAAAGAATTTACTAGTTGAGTCAACGGAGTATGTCGTTAAAGTAAAGAATCCTTTAGGACAGAATGTCATACTTGATTTGGTTTGCAAACAGTGTCCACTGAAAATTCAAGGCTATGACTTTCCTGTTGATCTGATGTTACTGTCATTTAACGAATCTGACATTATCCTCGGAATATATTGGTTGACATTTCATGATGCTGTAGTGAATTGTCGATGGAAACAAATTGATTTGAGATGTTGAATGGTGAATTGATTCCTATTGAGTTTGCTAAGTCTTATTGTATTTCGAGTATAATTTTAGTGATTTACACATAGAAATTGATCCGAAAAGGCTGTGATGCATTTTTAGCTTATATCCTAGACTCCAGAGCATCTGAATTGAAAGTTGATCAAATACTGACCGTTTGCAAGTTTATAGATGTTCTTTTTGAGGAATTTTCAGGTTTACTGACAGAGTGAGAGGTTGAGCTTGCTATTGAAGTAATACCAGGGATTGTTTCGAATCTTGATTGTTCCATACAGAATGACTCCAATTGAATTAAAGAATTCAAAGCTCAGTTTCAAGAATTAATATGGCAGAAGTCTTGTTCGACTAAGTATACCACCTTGGGGTGCATTTGTTTTGTTTGTAAAAAAAGAAAGATGGGTCAGTGAGATTGTATATAGATTATCGTCAATTAAACAAAATCACGATAAATAATAAATATCTCTTACCTCATATTGATGATTTATTCGATCAGTTGAAAGGTTCCATAGTGTTTTCAAAGATTGATATCATATCTGGTTACTATTAGTTGTGAGTTAAAGATGTTAATGTACCGAAAATAGTGTTTAGAACTTGTTACATACACTACGAATTTCTAGTCATGCCATTTGGATTGACGAATGCCCCAGTAGCATGTATGGATTTGATGAATCAAGTTTTTCAACCTCACATCAACAGGTTCATTGTTGTTTTTATTGACAACATTCTGATTTACTCCAGAGATGAATCTGAGCACGCCTGACATTTGAAAATAGTATTACAAACCTTCCGTGAATAACAGTTGTACGCAAAGTTTATTAAATGATAATTTTGGCTCAATTATCGATCATGTGATTTCGGCTGAAGGGATATGAGTTTATCCGTGTAAGATTTCTGCTATTTTAAATTAGAAGCCTCCGTAAAATGTTCCTAAGGTATATAGTTTCCTGGGATTAGCCAGATATTATCGACAGTTTGTTAAGAACTTTTCTATAATAGCTTTACCCATGACGAAACTGTTATAGAAAGATGTTGGTTTTGTGTAGTCTAATAAATGTCAGCAAAGTTTTGATCAGTTGAAAAGTATGTTGACAGAGGCACCAGTGTTGACACAGACTGAATTCAGGAAAGAATTTGTTGTTTATAGTGATGCTTCCTTGAATAGTTTGAGATGTGTTTTGATGCAGGAAGGCAAGGTAATTGTGTATGCTCCTCGACAGCTTAAAACTCACAAAAAAAATTTACTTGACACACAACCTTGAGTTAGTCGCGATTGTATTTGCATTAAAAATTTGGCAACACTATTTATATGACAAGAAATGTCATGTTTATGGTGATCAAAAAAGTCTAAAATATTTGATGACTCAAAAAGAGTTAAATATGAGTCAATGGAGGTGGCTTGAGTTACTAAAAGACTACAATCTAGTGATTGACTATCATCTAGGTAAAGCAAATGTTGTTGCTGATGCTTTGAGTTAGAAATCCCTTTTTGCTCTTCGATCGATGAATGCTTAGCTTAATTTAGAGCGTAATGGTTCTATTTTAGTCGAGTTGAAGGCTAAACCTTTGTTTTCACAAAAGTTCAGGAAATGCAATTTGATGATCCGAATTTATTGGCTAAATGGAAAATGTTTGAAAATGGTCAAATAGCTGATTATAGTATTGGTTCAGAAGACAGTTTATATTTTCGTAATATATTATGTGTACCTGGAGGTATGAAATTGGAATAGAACATTTTAAGTGAAGCTCACAATAGTGTTTATTTGTTACACCTAGGAAGCACGAAAATGTATTATGATTTGAAATAAAGTACTGGTGGTTGGGAATGAAACGTGAATGTACCCGTAATCAACACCGAAATCGGGTACGAGGCATTACCGGACTTAACTTACTCAAACATACAACATCGAGCCTTAAAATTTTGTTTCATCTCTACACTTTTCATTTAAATTCATAACATCCCTCTTATAGGTCTACGGGACCTTAAACATACTTACGGAATGGTTCGGACTGAACTAAAACTTTTGAACACTTAGAAATTTTTTACACAAAATAGGACCACACACCCATGTGATGAGGGACACGCCCGTGTGGGCAGGCCGTGTTCTCACACACGCCCATCTCCCTAGTCCGTGTGAATTTTACTTTTCATTTTGAATCTATAAGGGTTTTCACATGGCCGGACACACACCCATGTCTATGGCCCGTGTCCTTCACACGCCACGACACGCCCGTGTGTAAAAACCTTGACATTCTGTTTCTAATGTCATCATCCTATTATGGTCACATGGCCAATGCACACGCCCGTGTCCTTAGACCACGTGGTGAGTTAAATTCCTAAATTCAGGTGTAAACTTCACATGGCCTGGGCACATGCCCATGTCTTAGGCCGTGTATCCCACACGATTGAAACGCACGATCGTGTCTCCACCCGTGTGGTTACTACTGAGCATACTGACTTGCCAACTTAGCATGTAGGGGAACACACGGCCTAACCACACGCCCATGAGGCTGACCGTGTGTCACACGAGGCCTAGACACACGCCCATGTGCCTACCTGTGTGGACAAGAACAAGGCTATTTGCCAAGCACTTTCTACCACCCCAACTCACAAAAACATAAACCACATCAACCATCAACTCATTCATGCATAATTAAACCAAATACATCAACCATGCAACTTGCACATTCATGAATAACCTCATCATTTCATAGATTAGTAAGAAAGAGCCATCACTATGCCCTTTTACAAAAGAATTCATCCTCAAATGATCCAACACATTTGGCCAAAACAATATGACATTCAACTAATACTAAGTCCCTATACATGCCATACTCAAAATGCTAAATCTAACTATACCAAGATGTGCTAACAGTGTGGGTGATCCTCTAATTATCTCTGTATCCCAAGTTGGCTCTTCGATACTATAAAATAAGGGAAAAGAGAAGGGAGTAAGCTTTAAGCTTAGTAAGTATATATGTAAACAATAAACACCATACCACATACTTATCAATCAAGAAAAATTCCAATAATTGTAATTATACTTACTCATTTCAAATCTTACCATATCCCAAACACAACTCATAACTATAGCTCACATTTACATGTACTTATACCCTGCACTTATCACCAAAAAGCCACATGAACTTTCATCCAAACAAAGTTTCTCGATGAACATTTTGGAATAATATTAGATATGCAGTGGTTTGACACACAACCCACCATTTAATAATTAACAAGGTGGTATCCCACACAGCCCACCTATGATTACATGTTTATGGTGGTATTGCACACAACCCACCAATGATAATAATTACGATGGTATCACACACAACCCAACAATGATAATGATTACGGTGGTATCGCACACAGCCCACCAATACTTACTTATTCATGAGTTTTATCTGTATCATTTTCCTATTCCGAAGGTTCATCCGAGAATTTCTTCACTCTCTATCATTTCAATACACATTAATGATATTCATTCATATTTCACATATTTCATTAATATGTAAAAACATAATTAAAAAGGATGTATCATTTACAGATAAACTTACCTCGATACAAAATATGTCAATTTGCAATTTAGTCTGTAACCTTACCTTTTCCTCGGTCAAGGTTGATTCCACGTTCTTCTTGATCTATAATAATAAAATTTTCTCATTTAATCACTACATAAATCAAGACACTTTAAAATTTCTACTTGGGCAAAAATTATAGTTTTTCCCTTATACTTTGGAAAAATTATGATTTTGCCCCTAGGCTCGTAAATCATTTTTCATCAAATTTCCTCATATAACAAGCCTAGATAAACATTTGTTACTCTTATAACAACTCACAATACCAATCATTTCATGCATTTACTACCCATTTTACAACGTTTACAAAAAGGTCCTTTTAGGTGTTTTCATTGAAACACCTTTCACAAAAGTGGTGTGTTAACCCACTAGGATTCATTTTATTCCATAAAATTTTAAAAATTAACATAAAAATTCACATGGAAAAACTCTAGACTCTCAACCATTTTGCAAAATAGTCCCCTCATTAGCTAGCTTAAGCTTTAGGGGTTCCAAAAGTACAAAAATTATCAAGAAAAACCACTAAAACCACTTACTTGCAAGGAGGATAAGTTGCTAAAATTTCAAGCTCCCAAACTCCTATTCTTGCTATAATTTTTGGTGGAGGAAGAAGATGATAAGAAAAAGATGATAGCTTCTTGTTTTATTTTATTTTATTCAATTAAGTTACCAAAACCCACCTAACCATTGACCAATTAAATTTCTTGTCTCCCCCCTCTATGGTTGACTATCATCTTTAGAAAGGCCTAATTGCACATTAAAGACCTCCAATTTAAGGTTCTATATCTATTTGACACCTCTATCTTGTAAAATAAAACTTTTGCACTTTATGCGATTTAGTCCTTTTTCACTATTAAGCATGTAATCACCAAAATTAATGCACCAAAATTTTCATGCACTCATATAATCCCGATGTAACACATAAAATAATATAAAAATAATTTCTCTGGTCTCAAATTAGTGGTTTCGAAGCCACTGTTCTGACTAGCCCTAAAATCGGGCTGTTAGAGTGAAATTTCTGAATTTGTATCTAAATGCCTTATGTGTAAACCAATAAAAGTAGAACATTAGGTTCCATCCAGGTTGTTGCAGCCTATCATGATTCCAAGTTGAAATGGGAGCATGTTACTATGGATTTTTAATAACTCTTAAAAAGAGTTATATTTCATGCCTTTAGACTTAGTTAATTGCATGTACTTAAGTGATTTTAGTTGCATTTTAGGATATTGCACTAGTATTTTAAGAGCATTTCATTAAAGAGTTTGGGTTGCGCTTAGGTGCTATTACATGTTGCTTTTGATTGCCTGCTGGAAAGACTTGTTTGGTGGTTGATTGGTAGGTGCAAAGTGTAGGTGGAGTAAAGGGTAGAAGGTTTGACGTGACAAATTTTGGGTATTTTGCCAACAAAAATGCTATGGTAATACCTGAAAGATGCCTAGTTAGTACTTAATGCGAATCGTTTTTAGTCCCAACTATACTTGTCCAGAAAAATCCACCTAAAAAAGAGAGAAAGTATTATGGGCTAATGGACCTACCCTTAAAGGTCAAACCTATAAAAGCAAAAGGGGGAACCCTAGAAAGGATTAGTTTTTTGAATAGAAGAAAAAGAGGAGCAGTTTTTGATAGGAAAAGTGGAAAGGACCAAGAAGGAAGACGACTAAAGAAGGAGAAGACAACTGCATCATCTTTGGAAGTTGCAAGACATTGTGCTACCGGTGTTGAGAGCTGAATAGGGGAAAGCCAACATCTCAGAATTTATCCTTTGATTCTTATCACATTTCCTTTAGAACTTAATTGTAAAAGATGATGTTGATTACTGCATTAAACTTGAACTCGATTTACCCAACTATGAGCTAAATCTCTTAGGCTTGGGATTACTTGGCTAAACCCTTTAATTTCTATTAATGTTCACAATTTCAGTTTGAATTATTTTGCTATTTTATTCAATGGTATTTCATGCATTTTATAGGCTGTGTATTGACCAATATGTAGCAAGTTATTAAGATAACTTAAAGCCGAGAGTGTTAGGTTATTTGGATAGACATTGGATAATATAAGTGAATAAAAAATTATTTATTCGCGGCAACCTCTAGACGTAGAGCCTTGCCTCATCGAAAGAGGGTAAAAAATATTAGTGGTAGTCAAACTTAAGTCTATTGACATATAATACCGTAGGGAAGGTAGCCCAAGGTTTGCTCTCGAGAGAAGTAGAATACTATAGAAACCTATCGAGCAGTAGAATGTTCAAGACTTTGCTATGGCATTAATAACTAGATAAGGTAGATGCATCAGTAATCCCAGCCGTCCTAATCAACATTCTAATTACTTAATCTTCTTTTCCATAGTTATTTGGTCGTGAAATTCTTGTTTCGTTTACTTATTTTGTAATACCCCAAACCTGTATCCGTCGCCAGAACAGGGTTACGAAGCATTACCAAAACATTCAGAAACATTTTCAGATAAATCATGTCAATCACTTTTCATTAACTGAGATCATTTGTAACATCCCTTAATTGGACCCTCAAGGCCCAATACGAGTGTTAGAATTGAGTCAGGACTTAAATCGAAAACTTTAATAATTTTTCGTGACATTTCAAAAATTTTCCAAGGTGAAGGGATCACATGCCCATGTGGTCCAAGGGACACGCCTGTGCCTCAGGCCGTGTCTGATTTAGGTTGCTCTCTGACTTTCACCACACGGGCGTGTGGACCACACGGTCATGCCACACGCCCGTGTGCTAGGCCGTGTGGTTAATTAATTCAATTCGAATTAGGTGAAGGTTTCACACGGCCAAGACACACGCTCGTGTTCTATGGTGTGTAACACACACGGCTGATACACAAGCCTTTGTCTTTGCCCATGTGCTCAATTCTGAGCATTCTGTTTTCTCAAATTTAAGGTGCAGGGGACACACAGCCAGCCCACACGCCCATGGGGTAGGCCGTGTGTCACACAAGGTCGAGACACATGCTCGTGTGGACAAGACAAAGCCATTCCTAGCTTCATTTCTCACCCAAAATCACACCCATGACCTACACTTGAATCACACATCCAAATACTAACCATTTCAATCATTCAAATAAAAAAATTCTATCATTCAACATGGTATGCCATTATATGCATACATGTTCATAATCTTGCCTTGGTTTAGTCCATATGATAGGCATATTTTGATCAATTACTTAACACATGTGTAGCTACCATAGTATGACATTACAAATATATCAAATCAAACCATTACTAGCCATTCCAATGGCTAGATTACAAGCGTCATTTACATTTACATGCCAATATGGCCAATATAACCTATACATGCCATTACAACCATAATTGATTTACCATATTGTATCGTCATGGGCCAATGGATAGTGTGAGTGATCTCTGCTGAGCTTCCAATCCAACGAGCTTCGATTTACTCTAAAATAGGGGAAAATAAAATAGGGTAAGCATTACGTACTTATTAAGTTCGTATAACATGGTACTTAACTTACCATTCATTCTATTTTGAGGAAACTATGTAAGGCACATTTATTCAATTTGACCTCAAGCCCTACACATATTTTCATTTCCCTTGTTAGTCATATATTCCAATAATAACATCAAAACATATATGGTCTCAACAACAATCAAGTTTCCATGCACATATACTTTCCACATCGTGTATTCATTTAACATTTATAATTCATCTCATTATTACAAGTATAATTTCATACTAGTTCACTTCGAGTTCAGATCATTTCACATCAGAACTTTACTCATATTACTCGGAATATCAAGGTCACGATTAGTACACTCAAGGTGTACAACTCTATAATTAAGAATGCACATATATTCATCAAATAAAGTCAATGTGCAAATGACATCATCTCATGTTTGCATATATCATTTGTCATGTAACATTATTTTCTTATATTCCAGATGGATACATATAATAATTCATTTCTTATACATATATTCTCATATCCAGATTTCTACCCGTTGAATTTATCTGAAATATCGATGGTTACTTAGGTAGTACACTTGAGGTGTACAAATTAGGATCCATCAATTCATATTCAAGGGTACCCATAAGGTACTATCTCATAGAGTACACTCTCGAGCCACACATGTATACAACAGGAATACCAGTCCAGACTAAATCCTTTTTATGACATATGCTCTAAGGAGCTTGATCTGGATTACCCGTCCGGGCTAAATCCAATCCATAATATTTACTCGAGAGGACTCACATCAGGATTACCCGTCTGGGCTAAATCCTTTTTGTAATGAAGTCATTAGGATTGCTCGTTCGAGCCTAATCCATTCTGCAACAAATGCAGGACCTCATTCATTTCGACTATTACATTTATCCATCGATATTCATTTATTCAAACGGGATTTAAAATTTTTTTAAACATTATCGGGCATGTGATTATTTCATACATCTATGATCATCCATATAATTCAAATACACACATTCCATGTAACACCCCATACCCGTGTCTGACATTGGGATGGGATACGAGGCATTGCCGTACTTAACCTTGCTTGAACATGTATTATTGGGCTATAAAATTTTTATTTTAACTTAAAACCTTTCGTCCTTGATCATAACATGCATAATATAGGCCTACGAGGCCTTAAACATACATCCTTAAAGTTTCAGAGTTCAACTGGGAACTTTTACACCCTTAGAAATTTTTTACCTAAACAGGGGTCATACGCCCGTGTGACTTGGGACACGCTCGTGTGGTCAGACCGTGTGGTCTCACACGCCCATGTCCCTAGCCCATGTGGAATTTATTTTCCCTTCGAACCTATAGGAGTTTTTACATGGCTGGACACACGCACGTGTCTATAACTCGTGTCCTTCACACGGCCTAGACACGCCGGTGTCCTCCTGCCCGTGGAGCACTCTGTTTATGACATCATCAACCTCTTAAGAGCACACGGCCTGGGCACATGCCCGTGTGCTGACCCGTGTGGCAAATCAAATTCTCGTAAGTTGATGCAGGGGATATAGGGCCTATTAACACACCCATGGGGCTGACCGTGTGTCACACACGGCCTAGATACATGCCCGTGTGTCTACTCGTGTGGACAATTAGAGGCTATTTTCCAAGCCAATTGCCACCCTGAAACATAAACACACTTATACCAACTCAATCAACATGTAACATAGCAATCATGCACTATGAAGGATCCCCTAAATCATCATTCATACTCCTCACATATAACTCCATCAATGGCATAAACTTTTACATCATAAAACATTATCATCATTAATGAATAAAACTTGACAAATATTGGCCAATTTCTATTGGCCATATACAAAAAGAGTGAGTAACCTTAATAGCCAACACTTTGGCTCCCAATATGACATAACTCAAAATGATCAAGTTCTTATACATGCCATACTCAAAATAAATCAACTTTGCTATACCAAAATAGTGATTGATAGTGTGATCCGAGCTCCGACATTTTACGATCCTCGAGCTAGCTTGGCGATACTACAAGGAAAAAGGAAAAGAGAGGGGTAAGCATATAGCTTAGTAAGTTTGCATGAAATTTATATAGCAACATCATTGCTCATAAAAACTCTTCCATCTCATGAAACAATAGCAACATAAGTCTCAAATGCTTATGTATACTTACTCATACTTACACTTATCCATCACATATCACATTATGATTTCATAACCTGTATTTTACTTATGGTACCTGTATTCACTTAGTCACATAGTTTATCATTTATGCAATTATAAACATAAACTCAAAGTTTTCATCATCCTCAACATAAATGGAACTCAATGCCATCCTTGTATAACTTGGCTCTATATCATCTTTACATGCTTAGCTCTTTTGTCACCTTTACATACTTAGCTATTTTATCTCGACGCCAATGCCACATGCTAGATATGGTCTTACATGGGAACCACCTCTTGATGCTGCTGCCATATCCCAAATATGGTCTTACACAGGATCTCTTAGCTCGATATTGATGCCATGTCCTAGACATGGTCTTACACGAGATATTCCTTTGGTGCCGAAGCCATGTCCTAGACATGGTCTTACACGGGACCTTTCTTGTATGGTGTTGATGCTATGTCCCAGACATGGTCTTATACGGGACCTTCCTTATATGGTGCCGATGCCATGTCCCAGACATGGTCTTATACGGGACCTTCCTTATTCGATGCTGATGCCATATCCTAGACATGGTCTTATATAGGATCTACGTTTGGTGCCGATGCCATGTCCCAAACATGGTCTTATACGGGACCTACATTTGGTGCCGATTCCATATCCCAAATATGGTCTTATATGGGACCTTCCTTATCTCTTGGCACGATATATGTATCCTCGTTATTCCGAGTCTTCAACCAGGACTTCAACTTAAATGTTCTCATTCATTTTCTCACCAGGACATTATTAATCAACTTCATGGAAATAATAAGAATTTCACAAAATAATAAGTAACTTAAACATAGTAACACATATAACCTTAATTTCACACAAACTTACCTCGGTACTCAAAATGTATATAGATGTTCAATTTAGTCTGCAACTTTGTTCTTGCCCCGGTTTCGGTCTGGGCTTTGTGTTTCTTGATCTATAATGACAATTTCACTTATTTAATACTCACATTGACTAAATCGACTCATGAATCATACTTTGACAAAATTATGATTTTACCCCTAAACATTCTCATAATTACACTTTTCCCCCTAGGCTCGTAAAATTATTTCTATTCAACTTCCTTGTATTTTAAGCTTAGCTAAATTATTCTCTTAACTACAACAGCCCTTAATTTCCACTATTTCACTCATCAATGACCAATTTTATAACTTTTACAATTTGGTCATTTTATGCATTTTTCATGAAAATCACTTAGAAAAAGATGTTTATCATACATCAAACTTTCATATTCTTCCTTAAAACATCAAAATACATGCATTTCATACATGGGTAAATTTTTGAACATGAACCCTAGCTCAAGATATAGCTACAAATAGCTAAATCGAGCTACGAGGATCTCAAAAATACAAAGAACATTAAAAAGGGGAAAATAGACACTTACAATCAAGCTTGAAAGATGAAAAAACCCTAGCTATGTCTTCCTTATGGAATTTCGGCCAAGGAGAAGAAAATGGACACAATTTTGACTTCTTTTTCCCTTTTTAATCTTTTATTTACCAAATGACAATAATGCCCTTAATGATCATTTCTTGAGATTTTTCCTTCCCATGTCTATTTTTGTCCATCTTAACATATAATGGTCTAATTGCTAAATAAGGACTTTTAATAATTTTTATGATGCTATTTCATACTTACACCTTCTAGATTCTCATATTTTCTAATCCTTGCAATTTAGTCCTAATGGCAAATTGTTTTCTAATTAATAAAATTCCTTCATGAAATTTTCACACAATCATGCAAATACCTTGTAAGCCTCCTATAAATCATTAAATTACATATTTCTACTTCAAATTTGTGGTCTCGAACCACTATTCCAACTAGGCCATAAATCGAGCTGTTACATTCCACATCCATTCAAGCATATAAGTAACATTTTTATCATTTGGCCTTTATCATCTATCAGACATTATCATTTAAATTAGACATTTTTATTTATCGGGCTTGATCAGATATGTAATCATTTCACATATTTATGAAATTTATACAATTTACATAAACACAATCAGTGTAAGCATGTAAATGAACACAATTTAGTTGCACAAACTTACATCAACAATGCTCGTGTACGTAACTTCTACTAATCCGACATTTTCCTCTTTCTTCGTTCTAGCTCTGAATTTGATTTATCCGGATCTATATGAGTAAATTTAACATTAATTTATCATATTTCACATTCAAGTGGACTCAATTTTCATTCTAGGCAAAATTACCATTTTGCCCCTAACTTTTCCATAAATTCCATTTTCCTCCCTAGGCTCGAAAAATGAAACTTGTGCAAAATACTCCCTATTCCAAGCCTAACCAAAGCCCCATTACAAAATTTATAGCACATGTATTCATAAAATTTTAGAATTTTTCCTTCAATTTCACAAGTTTACATTTTAGTCCTTAAATCATGTTTTCTTAAAAAAATCACTTTGTAAAAGTTGTTTATCTATCAATAATCTTTCATTTTCTACCATAAATTTATAATTTCTAGCATATACATCCATGACCCATTTTCCATACTTTGATTACTTTTCAAATTAATCCCCCAAATAGATAGTTTAGACTATCCTGATTCCAAAAATATAAAAATAATTTAAAATGGGACAAGAAAACTTACCCAATTAGGCCTTGAAATTTTTTTTCTCTCACCTAGGGTTTTCATGTGTTTTTAGGTTGAAGATGACATAAAATAAGATGACATCTTTTATCATCTTTTTAATTAATAAGTATTTTGCTATTTCCAATTTAGTTCTTGCCCTTTTTCTATATTTCCATGGATGAGTCACCAAGAAAAATCTACATGTAACAGTCTGAATTTGACCCTAATCGAAACAGTGGTTTCGGGACCACGAATTCGAGTCTAAAATATATTTAAATATTATATTTTGTGTTTATTATATGTGAATTAATGTGTGTGAAAGTTTCGTAGAAAAATTTGATCGTTTGTGTGTTCAATTTAACAAAAATGATTAAATCGCATAAAGTGTAAAAGTTGCATACCATAGTGTAAAGTGCTAGAATGATGATGGCTTTTTAATATGATGTATTAAAAGGGCAAATAGCCCATTTTTAAGTTAGTGGCCGGCCATCATAATGCATGTAATAGTGTTGGTATTTTATATTACATTTTATTACATTTTATGTTAAAATAAACTAGTTAATATATGTTAATAAAACAAAAATAAGAAAGCCATGCATTATTCATCTCTTTGGCCGAAAAACACAAAAGAAAAACAAGGAGAAAGCTTGGCACATTCGGCTTTGAGTTTTGCTTGATTTAGATCAAGAGCAAAGAAAAATGGATTTAGATTGGGGAAAGATGAAGGTTCTCGAATAGCCGATTTGCACGGTCTATCGACAACTGAGGTAAGTCCTTAAGCTGAAATATATTAAAGAATTATTTATGAACATATTAAATGATAATGTTAGATAAATTTTAGTACATATTTATGTCATAGCCGAATGTATATAAGTATATTAGATTGATTGCATAATTTGATAATGTGATATAAATAAGTGTCTCGATGCGAATTGTAGGATTGGACAATGACGTAATGATTTTATTTGTTTAATGTGAATAAGCTTAGTTGAATAGGATATGTAAAATAGTTATGAAATGTGTGTGGAATGATTGATCACATTGATCTATTTCGGGCTTTAAGCCTAGTAGGCCTAGTGCCGGTGACTTATTTCAGGCTTTAAGCCTAGCAGGCCTAGTGTCTTGGCTTTAAGACTTATTTTAGGCTTTAAGCCTTTAAGCCTAGGTGCCTAGTCTTGGGTGACTTATTTCGAGCTTTAAGCCTAGCGAATGCCTAGCGCCGGTGATTTATTTCGAGCTTTAAGCCTAGCAGAGCCTAGTCTTGGTGACTTATTACAGACTCTGAGCCTAGCGGCCTTGTCTTGCAGTGTTACTTCTTCGGGCTTTGGCGCCTAGCGTGCTTGATGCTTGGTGATGTGTTTTACAAAGGAGAAACCGAATTTTGTTCAAGGCAAACCGTAGCTAATGTATCTAGTTAAAGGCTCAGGTAAGCAAGTAAGGTAGGTTATGTTTAATGTTACTTGAGTCGAGTTAATACTATGAGAACAGTGTTATGTACATTTGAGATTACGATTGATGTGCATGAGTATTATATGATTGAATTTGAGCTTGAATGTACTATTATGGAGATTCGGTTTTCAAATAGAAATGCTAAGAGTGAAAGAAATTTTAGTACGATAACATGGTTGATACGAATGCTATACTTATATGATTTGGAGCATGTGATTCTTGTAATATACTTACTTTGTGCTTCGAAGAGATACAGGTTTATGGAAATGAAGTGCAATTACTTAGGTTAATGAACTATTAGTATTCGGCCCTATAGAAATCAATATATTTTAAATGTATATGTGCAATGTCATAAGTTGAATGATTTAAATGTTTAAGTGTTTGAATGTTATATTATCATGAGCTTAGGACTTACTAAGCTAGTAAGCTTATTTGTGTGAAATGTTCTCCTCTATTTTACAGATTAGGTACAGGCTACAAGCTCAACGGGATCGTCAAGAAAGTCGACCACACTATCAATCTAATTTGGTACTCTTTCATTTTGGTTTTCGGATAGAGGCATGTATAGCAAAGACTTTGACTTTGTTTTGATGAAAACTTTTTGTTCATGTATATAATAGCCATGCGAATATGGCTAAATTCTCGATTAAATCGTTTTCATGCTTTTGATATAATTGTCGGTTTATATCGTTAATGTTTGTGCAAATTCAATCAAGGTTTAAATCGAATATGGTGAGGAAATATATGTTTGTGAAGTGAACATTTGAGTTGGGTAATGTGGTATGATTAATCATTTGTATACTCGATTATGTTGAACCATAATTATGTTTTGTTCATAGGTTAATAATGTTAGGATTTCATGTGAGTGTTCAAGTATAAGTTAAATTTATATAAATTATTATGATGCATGGATATTATGAATTGTATGTGGGTATATTCAGGTTATAATCTAGGTACATATCGTATACATATATATGGATATATATATATATAGATTAGTCATGACATATAGGCGTGATGTGTTTAGTTGTGTAATATCCATTATTAAATATGCATGTTTTGCTTAAATGTGAAAGGTAAAAATAAATCTCATGAGTTATGTATTCGGCAATACATGGTATTGAGTAGAAAAATATATTTGGTTTTGGATTACATTTGTACATGGCTAATAAACATCATATGCTTGGTTTGAATGCGTCATTATAATGATAAGCTCATGATTTATGTATGTATTTTAAGGCAAATTGTGTGACTTTAAGATATGTATATTGGGTTGAATAAATGATATATAATTGAAATGAATTCGATTGAACTGTGAGTCATGATTTGTATATCAGGTATGACTAATCATTTAAGACTAATATTTAATTAGTAAAATGTTATATACATGTATATATAGATGCATTTATGGATAAGTTCTATGTGATTATGTGAATGTATGGAAGCTGTATTTTTTTGAAAATGCCTCGTAACCCTAATTCGACAATGGATATGGGTTAGGGGTGTTACATTTGATTGGTATCAGAGCTTACAGTTTAGTCGATTCTAGGACTACCGTAGTGCGTGTGAGTCTAGCTATACATGCCTCGTTTATATATATCGATAGTGTGGTGACTTCTGATATTCTGAATTGTGTTTTATATAGTAAATGGACACTGATCCCGATAGAGCCGTAGCTGATGATGTGGAAAGTGTTGCGCCTGGTCTCGCACATGGATCAGCGCCATTAGACTCTCAATAGTTATGGGTAACCACGAGGGAGAGGCTAAACAAGCCTTCTATCAGAAGATGAATGAGTGGTTTACCCAGTTTATCCAGACTAATCCGACTGTACACCAACCTCCACCCCCGAATAATCCAAATTCGATACCTTTAGCACCCCCAATGATAGATCCGATGAGATCTAGTAGGCCTCCAGTTGATAAAATCAGGAAATTTGGGGCCGAAGAATTCAAGGCCAATGATGATGATGATGCAGAACGAGCCAAAATGTGGCTTGATAACACTATTCGGGTACTAGATGAGCTATCTTGTACTCGATTTAATGCTGAAGTGTGCTATATCTTTACTTGGGACATTGCATATCACTGGTGGAATACACTAGTATCAGTGGTTCCGAAAGAAAAAGTGATGTGGGATTTCTTCCAGAATGAATTCCGCAAGAAATATATCAGTCAAAGATTCATTGATCAAAAACGAAAAGAATTTCTTGAACTAAAACAGGGAAAGATGACCGTGACAGAATATGAACGAAAATTTGTCAGGCTTAGCGGATATGCTAGAGAGTGTGTATCAACCAAGCCACTATGTGTAAAAGGTTTGAAGGCAGTGCGAATGAAGAGATAAAGTTGCTTGTTGGCATTACGGGAGTTGTAGAGTTTGTGATCGGTCCCGCTTTAAATGTGGATCCTCGAGACCATTTTATTCGAGAGTGCCGATGTTAGCGGAGCGAGAATCACCTGAACTCTAGACCGAGTAGTGCATCGACGCAGGCGGACCACCGGGCATTACGGCAATGTAGGTGGTAGTCGAGAGGGACGAAGAACACGATGAGTTCGATCGAGGCTAGAGCTCCGGCTAGAGCTTATGTTACTCGAGCTAGGAAGATCTTGCTTCTCCAAATGTCATTACCGGTACTTTCACCGTTTATGATACTACTATGATTGCATTGATTGATCTGGTTCGACCCATTCATATGTATGTGAAACTCGATATTGATAAGACTACGCGATTGAGTCTCTTGAGTTTGTGATTCAGCGTATCCAACCCTTTGGGTAGATGTGTGTTTGTTAATAAAGTGTGTAAAAGTTACCCATTGATGATTTGGGATTTTTGCTTCCCAGTCGATTTAATGTTGTTTCCTTTCAATGGGTTTGATATAATTTTGGAAATGGACTGGTTAACTTTGCATGATGCAGTGGTGAATTGCAAAAGAAAGCTTATTGATTTGAGACACGAGCGGTGAGATCATTAGAATTGAATCCAGTGATTTAGATGGGTTTCCTCTGATTATATCCTCGATGTTAGCCCTAAGTATGTGAGAAAAGGTGCGAAGCTTATTTGGCTTATGTCCTGGATAATAAATTGTCTGAAAAATAGATTGAATCTGTACCGATTGTATGTGAATACTCAGATGTGTTTCCTGAAGAACTATTGGGTTTACCCCAAGTACGAGAGATTGAGTTTGGCATTGGATTAGCACCAGGAATGACTCTGATCTCAATAGCTCCATATCGGATGGCACCTACTGAGCTAAAAGAGTTGAAAACACAGTTGCAAGTGTTAACAGATAAGGGCTTTGCACGACCAAGTTTATCTCCTTGGGGTGCACCAGTTCTTTTTGTGAGAAAGAAAGATGGAACGATGCGAATGTGTATTGATTATCGGCAACTGAATCAGGTAACTATAAAGAATAAGTACCCGTTACCTCGGATTGATGATTTGTTTGATCAGTTGAAAGGGGCTTCAGTATTTTCGAAGATAGATTTGAGATCGGGTTATTATTAGTTGTGAGTTAGAGATACAGATGTGCCAAAGACTGCATTCCAAACGAGGTACGGACATTTTGAGTTTTTGGTTATGCCTTTTGGGCTTACTAATGCACCTGCTATTTTTATGGATTTGATGAATCGGGTTTTTAGACAGTTTTTGGATCGATTTGTGGTAGTGTTTATTGATGATATATTGATCTACTCCAAAGATGAAATCGAGCATGCTGAGCATTTGAGGTTAGTGCTACAAACTTTGCGAAACCAGCAGTTGTATGCGAAGTTTAGTAAGTGTGAGTTCTGGATGAAAGAGGTCAGCTTTTTGGGACATGTTATTTCAGCATCAGGCATTCGAGTTGATCCGAAAAAAATCTCGGCTATACTTGATTAGAAGCCATCGAAAAATGTTTTCGAGATTCGAAGCTTTCTGGGACTTACGGGTTATTATCGACGATTTGTGAAAGGTTTTTCTATGATAGCTACCCCGTTGACCAAGTTATTGCAGAAAGATGTCAGGTTCGAGTGGTCAAAAAGTGTAAGAAAAGTTTTAATTAGTTGAAAGCCCTTTTGACAAAAGCTCCAGTGTTAGTTCAGCCTGAATCGGGTAAAGAATTTGTTGTTTATTTTGATGCTGCTTTAAATGGTTTGGGTTGCGTTTTGATGCAGGAAGGCAAGGTTATAGCCTACGCTTGAGACAATTGAAGCCACACGAGAGAAATTATCCGACACACGATCTAGAATTAGCGGCTAGTGTTTTCGCATTGAAAATTTGGTGTCACTATTTATTTGGCTAGAAATGTCACATCTATTCAGATCATAAAAGTCTAAAGTATTTAATGACTCAGAAAGATCTAAATTTGAGACAACACAGATGGTTAGAATTGTTGAAAGATTATGAGTTGGTAATTGACTACCATCTGGGAAAAGCTAACGTTGTTGCAGATGCGTTAAGTCGAAAATCATTGTTTGCTCTTCGTGCAATGAACACACAGATAGCTATGTCTGGTGATGGTTCGATCATAGCCGAGTTACAAGTAAGATCGATGTTTATTCAGCTAATTTGTGATGCACAGAAAGTTGACAAGGATTTGATTGCTAGTCGAACTCAGTGTGAAAAAGGTGCAGAATTAGATTTTCAGATTGATACAAATGACTGTTTAAATTTTAAAGGCCGAATGTGTGTTCCGAAGAACTCAGATTTGATATAGATGATTCTAGGGAGGCCCATAGTGGTCGATTATCAATACATCCAGGTAGCACAAAGATGTATAATGATTTGAAACAGTTCTATTGGTGGCCGGGCATGAAACGGGATATATCTGAATTTGTTTCGAAATGCTTAGTTTGTCAGCAAGTAAAAGCTAAACATCAAGTGCCATCCAGACTACTTCAGCCAATCATGATACCTGAATGGAAATGGGATAGAATTACAATGGATTTTGTATCCGGTCTTCCTATGACACCGAGTAAGAAAGATGCCGTTTGGGTTATAGTTGATAGTGACTAAATCACCCATTTTGTGCTTGGGTTAAATACGGACTTTTCACTCGATAAACTTGCTGAATTGTATGTATCACAAATTGTGAGATTGCATGGTGTCCGAGTTCCATTGTTTTGAGATAGAGACCGAGATTTACATCGCGGTTTTGGAAGAAGTTGCAAGATGCCTTAGGTACTAAACTACATTTTAGTACGACCCTTCATCTCGATGAATTTGATCGATCTGGCGAACTATTCAAATACTTGAGGACATGTTGAGATGTTGCATTCTTGAGTTTGAAGGTGCGTGGGAGCGATACCTACCTTTGATTGAATTTGCTTATAATAATAGCTTTCAATCCGTATTAAAATAGCACCTATGAAGCCTTATGCAGGCGAAGGTGTCGAACGCCATTATCTTTGGATGAGCTCGATGAGAATAAGATACAGGGGTTGATTTGATTAAAGAAACCGAGCAAAGTAGCTATTATTAGAGACAATTTGAAAGTCGCCTCGGACCGTCAAAAGTCTTACGCTGATTTGAAACGTAAAACATTGAATTTCAAGTTGGAGATCGAGTATTCTTGAAAGTTTCTCCGTGGAAAAAGGTACTTGATTTGGTCGGAAGGCAAACTTAGTCAAGATTCATCGGACCTTATGAAATCTTGAGCGTATTGGGCTGCTTGCTTATAGATTGAAGTTGCCTTACGAAATAGAAAAGATACATGACGTATTTCATGTTTCGATGCTTCGTAAGTCTGATCGATCCGTCCCATATGATTACACCGTCTGAGATTGAAATTCAGACCGATATGACGTATGAGGAAGAATCGATTCGTATTTTAGCTCGGGAAAAGAAAGAGTTAAGAAACAAGAAAATTCCATTAGTGAAAGTGCTGTGGAAAAGGCACGGAGTTGAAGGGGCTATGTGGGAGCCTGAAGATTCAATGAGGCAACAATATCCGACGTTATTTAATGATAAGATTTTCGAGGACGAAAATCCTTAAGGGGGAGAGTTGTAACAGTCCAAATTTGACCCTAATCGAAACGGTGGTTTCGGGACCATGAATCCGAGTCTAAAATATATTTAAATATTATATTTTGTGTTTATTATATGTGAATTAATGTGTGTGAAAGTTTCGTAGAAAACTTTGATCGTTTGTGTGTTCAATTTAACAAAAAGGATTAAATTGCATAAAGTGTAAAAGTTGCATACCATAGTGTAAAGTGCTAGAATGATGATGGCTTTTTAATATGAGGTATTAAAAGGAAAAATAGCCCATTTTTAAGTTAGTGGCCGGCCATCATAATGCATGTAATAGTGTTGGTATTTTATATTACATTTTATTACATTTTATGTTAAAATAAACTAGTTAATATATGTTAATAAAACAAAAATAAGAAAGCCATGCATTATTCATCTCTTTGGCCGAAAAACACAAAAGAAAAACAAGGAGAAAACTTGGCACATTCGGCTTTGAGTTTTGCTTGATTTAGATCAAGAGAAAAGAAAAACGAATTTAGATCGGGGAAAGACGAAGGTTCTCGAATAGCCGATTTGCACGGTCTATCGACAACCGAGGTAAGTCCTTAAGCTGAAATATATTAAAGAATTATTTATGAACATATTAAATGATAATGTTGGATAAATTTTAGTACATATTTATGTCATAGTCGAATGTATATAAGTATATTAGATTGATTGCAAAATTTGATAATTTGATATGAATAAGTGTCTCGATGCGAATTGGGGATTGTACAATGACGTAATGATTTTATTTGTTTAATGTGAATAAGCTTAGTTGAATCGGATATGTAAAATAGTTATGAAATGTGTGTGGAATGATTGATCACATTGATGTATTTTGGGCTTTAAGCCTAGCAGGCCTAGTGCCGGTGACTTATTTCAGGCTTTAAGCCTAGCAGGCCTAGTGCCGGTGACTTATTTTAGGCTTTAAGCCTAGCAGGCCTAGTGCCGGTGACTTATTTCAGGCTTTAAGCCTAGCAGGCCTAGCATCGGTGATTTATTTCAGGCTTTAAGCCTAGCAGGCCTAGTGCCGGTGACTTATTATGGGCTCTGAGCCTAGCAGGCCTTGTGCCGGTGTTACTTACCGGGCTTTGACGCCTAGCAGGCTTGATGCCGGTGATGTGTTTTACAAAGGAGAAACCGAATTTTGTTCAAGGCAAACCGTAGCTAATGTATCTAGTTAAAGGCTCAGGTAAACAAGTAAGGTAGGTTATGTTTAATGTTACTTGAGTCGAGTTAATACTATAAGAACAGTGTTATGTACATTTGAGATAACGATTGATGTACATGAGTATTATATGATTGAATTTGAGCTTGAATGTACTATTATGGAGATTCGGTTTTCAAATAGAAATGCTAAGAGTGAAAGAAATTTTAGTACGATAACATGGTTGATATGAATGCTGTACTTATACGATTTGGAGCATGTGATTCTTGTAATATACTTACTTTGTGCTTCAAGAGATACAGGTTTATGGAAATGAAGTGCAATTACTTAGGTTAATGAACTATTAGTATTTGGCCCTGTAGAAATCAATATATTTAAATGTATATGTGCAATGTCATAAGTTGAATGATTTAAATGTTTAAGTGTTTGAATGTTATATTATCATGAGCTTAGGACTTACTAAGTTAGTAAGCTTATTTGTGTGAAATGTTCTCCTCTATTTTATAGATTAGGTACAGGCTACAAGCTCAACGGGATCGTCAAGAAAGTCGACCACACTATCAATCTAATTTGGTACTCTTTCATTTTGGTTTTTGGATAGAGGCATGTATAGGAAAGACTTTGACTTTGTTTTGATGAAAACTTTTTGTTCATGTATATAATAGCCATGCGAATATGGCTAAATTCTCGATTAAGTACGTTTTTCATGCTTTTGATATAATTGTCAGTTTATATCGTTAATGTTTGTGCAAATTCAATCAAGGTTTAAATCGAATATGGTGAGGAAATATATGTTTGTGAAGTGAACATTTGAGTTGGGTAATGTGGTATGATTAATCATTTGTATACTCGATTATATTGAACCATAATTATGTTTTGTTCATAGGTTAATAATGTTAGGATTTCATGTGAGTGTTCGAAGTATAAGTTAAATTTATATAAATTATTATGATGCATGGATATTATGAATTGTATGTGGGTATATTCAGGTTATAATCTAGGTACATATCGTATACATATATATGGATAGATATATATATATATATATATATATATAGATTAGTCATGACATATAGGCGTGATGTGTTTAGTTGTTTAATATCCATTATTAAATATGCATGTTTTGCTTAAATGTGAAAGGTAAAAATAAATCTCATGAGTTATGTATTCGACAATACATGGTATTGAGTAGAAAATATATTTGGTTTTGGATTACATTTGTACATGGCTAATAAACATCATATGCTTGGTTTGAATGCGTCATTATAATGATAAGCTCATGATTTATGTATGTATTTTAAGGCAAATTGTGTGACTTTAAGATATGTATATTGGGTTGAATAAATGATATATAATTGAAATGAATTCGATTGAACTGTGAGTCATGATTTGTATATCAGGTATGACTAATCATTTAAGACTAATATTTAATTAGTAAAATGTTATATACATGTATATATATATATATGCATTTATGGATAAGTTCTATGTGATTATGTGAATGTATGAAAGCTGTATTTTTTTGAAAATGCCTCGTAACCCTAATTCGGTGACAGATATGGGTTAGGGGTGTTACACTACATACTTTCCTTAATAGTATAATTACCATATAAGGACTTCTAGTTTTGAATTCCATAGCTATTCAATCCTTATAGCACTAGATTCAACTTTTGCATTTCATGGGATTTAGTCCTTCTCGTAATTAAGCACTAATCGATAAAATTTTTGTACCAAAATTTTCACATGTCATATCTATCATAATATGGACCATAAAATAAAATAAAAAATAAATTTTATTTTATTTCAATTTGTGGTCCCGAAACCAACATTACGATTTCAAGAAATTAGGTCATTACATATTGTGTCTTTGCACATTTTATACATCATCGTTCTCTCATTTTGCCACTATATTCTCACTATTATTTTGCTTCAGCATTAATCCAGCCTAACTCTAATAGCTCGACCAAATTATACCATTCTAATCCGTGTGGAGACGATCTCACTCATCACTTTATTTCTTATTTGACGTGTACACTTGCACAATTCGCACATCATATTCAGAAGCGATAAGTTTTTAGCGTCATTGCCAGGGATTAGCAATTGGTGAAATTTGGTTTTGTTATTTTCTTATGTTTTCTTAGTTTTAGCTAACTTAGTTGTATTTAATTATTGCAGGGTTGCCATCAGTGCATGAGTAGAAGCACTTCTGTTAACAAAGAGTATCCTTTTGCCCCAAAGATTGAAAGAACTTTGCGAAGGAGAAGAAGGTAATTACGTAATATAGATAGAGAAGGGAATGATCTCAGTCTGAATGATCCATTGAATCCAAATGGTTGGGATGTTGATATTCCTATTCATCGTGTGATAGATGACCGAGACAAGCCAATTCGGGAACATGTTGTTCCAATTTTGGATGATTTGAATCCAGGGATAGTAAGACCACATATATGAGCTCATCATTTTGAGTTGAAATTGGTAATGTTTCAAATGTTACAAATAATAGGACAGTTTGGTGGATTACCCACTGAAGATTCAAGACTGCATTTAAAACTTCTTCTAGAGGTCTATGACTCATTTAGGCAACAGGGTGTTCCTAAATTTGCATTATAGCTTAAATTGTTCCTATACTCTTTGAGAGATCGTGCTAGAGCGTGGTTTAATGCTTTACCGTCGGGAATAGTGGCATAATGGAATGACTTGTGGTAGAGATTTTTGCTATAGTATAATCCACCAAACATGAATGCCAAGCTTAGAAATGACATCACATCTTTAAAAAATTAGAGGATGAAATGCTTTAAAAAGCCCGGGAAAAATTTAAGGAATTACTTAAAAAATGTCCTATGCATGGTTTTCAACACTGGACTCAGATGGAGACGTTTTATAATGGGCTAAATACACAAACAAGGATAGTAGTCAGTGCCTCTGCAAATGGTACTTTTTTGAATAAATCTTATAATGAAGCATATGAGATTTTGGAGCGGATTGCCTACAATGATTATCAATATCCTACCACGTGAGTTGGGACTGGCAGGAGAGCTGCTGATATAACAGCCCAATTTTCAGTCGTGTCAAAAATAGTGGTTTGAGACCACTAAATCTGATGAGTGAGTTTGAAATTTTATTATTTAAGTATTTATGAGTCAAATATGAATTTAGAAATATTTTTGGAATTAGTAATTTGTGTTTGAAAAGAATTATTAGATTAATTGGTTTCAAAAATGAGGTATCGAGACCTCAATTTTATAAACTGAGCTGTAAATATTTTTATAAATATTTATAGAGTGTCAATAAGTTAGTATTAAAGTTTCATTGGAAAATTTTAACGTTTTGATAGTTAATTAAATAAAAAGGACTAGATTGAAAAGGTGCAAAACTTGCTAATGAAAGAAATAGTGATTAAATAGTTTAAGGATGAATAAGGGGGACTTAAGGCATAAATATGCCAAAAACAAATGGCGGGGGCAGCACAAGCCTTAAAAAGGATGATAAAATAGTGTGAACAATGGGTGAAATTGGAAATTTTTTGTAAAATTAAGCTTAAAAATTGATTTTTCATGAGAATTCTAGACATTTTTCTTCTAAAACTTCAGCAAAACACCATAGAAGAATCTCTCTAAGTTGGTTTTTCATATTTTCACTACAAATCAAGAGTCCAAAGATAAACGAGAAAAAGAAAAATTAGCCGAATATTTCTAAAACTACTACAAATTCCACGATTTAGACCAGGTAAGTTCGTACAGCTAAACTTTAATGTTATTTGTTAAATTTGATAAATAGTAATTTGTATTTATTCATATCATTTGTTGAAAATAAAATTATTTTTAAAATTATGAAATTTAAATGAGTGTTCGAAGTGAACAGTTGCAGGATTGAGTACAATCGTTCAGTGTAAAAAAAATTGATGGCAAATTACCCAAGTAAATCGGGGTTCAACATTTGTTGCAAAATTCCTTGTTTGCTTTCTATTTAGCACTCATGAGCTTTAGTTAACTCATATAAGTTTCTATTTAATCCTAACGAGTTTAAGTTAAGTTCTTTTGAGCTTTAGTTTAACCCTTATGGGTTTCTGTTCAGCTCGTATGAGCTTCCGTTCAACCCTTATGGGTTTCAGTTTAGCACCTATGTGCTTCTGTGCAGCCTTCAGGCTTCTGTTTACGATGTACTCAAATTCGTAATACGTTCTCTGATTTGACAAGGATTGATAAGTGCTATATAGAATTACTGTGAAAGAATTTTAGTTATTATTAACGTTGAGCTCAAATAAGTGTGTAACACCCCTTACCTGGGCTCTCCGCCGGAACCGGGCATGAGGCATTATCGGACTTGACTTGCTTGATCATTCTACTTTAGGCTATAAAAATTTTCTCCAAGTTAAAACTTTTCATTCACCATCGTAACATCCCTATCATGGGTCAAGGAGACCCTTTACACCTGCTTAGGATGTTGCGGAACCAAACTGAAACTTTACAAACACTTAGAAAATTTTCACTTAAACAGGGGCCACACGCCCATGTTGGTCTAGGGGCACACCTGTGTGCCCCTAAGACATGCTCGTGTCTTCCACTCGTGGTTAACATTGACTAATTTCACACGGCTTGGACATGCCCGTGGCACTGGCCCATGTGCCAAACCTTGGTATTCTGACTTATCCACACGGCCTATACACAGGCCCGTGTGCTTCAGTCGTGTGGTGGTTCAAATTCCAAGTGCAAGGTGCAGACTTCACGCGGCCTGGGCACACGCCCATGTTCTAGCCGTGCCTCCCACGCAGTCTATACCCATGTGGACAATTAGCAGGCTATCTACCAAGCCCTTTGCCACCCTAACTTGCTTATGAACATACACCATCGCACAACATTCTCAACTCATAGATTATAACAATTGAATTATCACATTTAAACCATAAAATGAAGTCTTCCTCCCATACACGAGGGAGAACTATTTCTGGTATAATTACAAATGACTTAAGCCGTCATCTATGGCTATACACAATCGAACCATAAACTCTCTTAGGCCAACACATTTGGCTATATCAACTATGACTTAATCAACATTAAATACTATCCTTATACATGCCATAACTTATAAGGACTTGAAACCTCATACCAAGTGTCAGCTCGATAGTGTGAAAACATCTTTGGTAGTCTCCAACCCGAGCAAGTGAAGTCAACCTATAGGAGATGAGAAAGGAAGAGGAGTAAGCAATAATGCTTAGTAAGTTCATATGCATATTGTAACACCCCAAACCCGGCCTAAACGTTACGATCGGATCTGGCATGTCACATGAAAGGAATGTTTAAAAATTGTACGTTCGTTAAAAAGTTCAGATTCTTTTGAAACTCCACGTTTAAGTGGTTTGTATATAAAACTGATCCATTTAATGCCCATGTTACAAAGTTGTTATTAGTTTGTAAAAATTGTATTTGTTGTGAAAATTGAGTTGAAGTAATTTTGAATAAGAAACGGTTTATTAATATTTTAGGAAAATCCGCATTAAACATTTAATAATAGCAGAACCAATTTAAACGCTAAAACCAAATAAAATACCAAGGCCTTATTACATAACAAAACTCAAATAAAAATAAGTCCAAATAAAAGAAATGAATTTACGAGTAAACATATGTATGGCCTCCACGAGTCCACCTCACTCCCAAATCCGCGATTTAATGATTACTGTAAAATTTAACTAAGGGGTGAGTCATCGAGACTCGGTGTAAATCCCCATCCAACGTGTGTTAAACCCTTACACAATTTCATATGAAAATATGCATGTCATGCAACCCAAAACCTAACCATCCAAACTCCCGATTCTACCCGTGTGGTACCAAACCACCGGTGGTGCCAAACCACCGTGACCCAAAGTCACGATATCCATCAATGTGGTGCCAAACCACTGGTGACCCAAAGTCACGAAAATCCATCTGTGGGGCCAACCCACGTGTGATACCAAATCATGGCGACAATCCCAGTATCTCAAAAGTGGGGCCAACCCACGGTGGTGTTAAACTACGAGGACGAGTCGCTATGAGGTGCCAAACCTCCGTGTCCCAAAGACACAAGTGTGATACCAAATCACTTTGGTGACCGCAATCACGAATCAAATGATGGGGCCAACCCATCGTGTGATACCAAATCACTAGTGCCAATCCCAGTAAAATCAACCGTGGGGCCAACCCAATCGTGGTGCTAAGCCACTTTGGACGAGACGCGAGGTGCCAAACCTCGTGACCCAAAGTCACAATAATCAATCAGGTACCAAACCACCGGAGGTGCCAAACCTCGGTGTCCCAAAGACACGGATATCATATTCCCCTCCTCTCATGATACCCATGCAATATGACATAATAATTCGTGTATGCAGTATGACATGTATGCAAATCATATATCAAATAACGTATGACACAAATTACCATCATAATCAGAATAATAATATACAACATAATCAATCTAACCAACCTCTAAGGGTATAACAGTAATTTACCCACCAAGGGTATTTTCATAATTTACCCACCAAGGGTATTTTCGTAATTTACCCACCAAGGGTATTTTCGTAATTTACCCACCAAGGGTATTTTCGTAATTTACCCACCAAGGGTATTTTCGTAATTTACCCACCAAGGGTATTTTCGTAATTTCGTACATGCAATGGCCCTCCCGAAGGTTTAATGTTACCCTGAGCGACTCGACTACCATTTCTGGTCACCACTAGACTATTGGGCCTAAAACCCGACTTCGGCCCATTTAGGCCCACACGCTCGTGTGGCCCACCTAACAAAAATCTAGCCACGTATATAGGTTCCACCTAGTCTAGTTCACTATATACTAGATCATCATACAATTTATTCCAATTGGGCCCACGGGCCCATTGGGCCCACTTCGGCCCATCGCGACCCAAGTAGCCCCAACCCACAAGAATACTACTGATGGCCTCAACTATCGCGTGAAGCCCCACACGCAAGCCGCACGCCTGGTGTGGCTACTATTGCTGTGGATCAAAGCGACTTCTAAGCATTTGCCCAACTAGAGTAGAGAGTTACACACCGATAGGACTCGGTGCTAAATCCACTGCGACCACTCCCACGTGCCCAACGCCCACCAAGGTATGTTAACCTTCTCCGGCATGCTCTTTATATAGCTAGCTCTTCACCTTCATTCCTTGTATCTTTCCGATGTGGGATCCTTCGTCAAGAGAGTTTAAATCCAATCAAACTCTTGCCGTCCACTCATAAAATAGATACTCCCTTGCTTCTTATGAGATTCAATCAGTGCTCCCTTATAACATAATCCACGCTGCTAGCCACTTTACCAACTAGCTCCTTGTGCCTCAAACCATGCGCAATTAAATATAACCCTATGGCCAAAGTCTAAATTCATTTAATAAAAATAATCTAAAAGGAATGCAACCGCTACAACTAGAACCTTGGACCTCCTTCCTTCCTTGTGGCGTCACTTTGCCACTACACCACACACCCACTTGTGTCATTTTCCTCCATATTTTATTCTTAAGGCCTATCGCCAACTTCGTGGTTTTTTCACCTAAAACCAAAATTTCCCCAAAGCTAATATTTGATCCGGGACTTCATAAAAGCCCCTAACCTTCCAAAATCACTTATCTAAAAGGTCCAACTTGCACTTAAGTCGATCTCCTATTCTCCAAAAAATTTTAAGCGCTACTACGCCTAAGGCCCATTGGGCTCAATTCTCTTAGGCCCAATTTTAGGATGTTACACATATAACAATCAACTGTTGATGTTAATTGATTATACTCTACCACAAGGTATTATAATGAGTTTTACTCTTAAACCCATGGTTACCTACTCAATCATTCTCAAAGCTTAATCATTCTGTCTCTTACCACATTTTAACTAAGCCACAAGCCAAATACTTATGTAAATTAGAATACATCCCTGCACTGGTCACTACAAGATCACATAAAACAACATATTAAACATTTTCAATAAGTCACTCATACTACTGATCACTCGGTGGTTTCGCACTTAGCCCACCCTCAATCTCTAATAGGTGGTATCGCACATAGCCCACCATTTACAATTTAAGGTGGTATCGCACATAGCCCACCATTATTATACATTCACGGATATTTATCCACATACATTTGTATATTTCAAATGTTCATCCGGAAACATCCTCACACATTATCATTATTAATTAACTTTCTACAATAATCATTTGCATTCATGCAATGCATTAATAATTATAACTTATGCAACCAAGGTGCATCATTTACACATAATCCACTATGGGTTCGTCATACACATAATTCATTTCAAATCAGTTCTAATAGTACCTCTCGTGGTACAACCACATTCATTCTCATTTTCAACATACCTGTTGAATCACTCAAATTGTTAATTAACACTTTTGAGTCTCATACATATAATCTCACATTGACATCATGCCCCCGATAGGGTCTTACATGAAATATCATATCGATGCCATGTCCCTAACATGGTCTTATTTAATATCATACACCGTGGCCATATTCCAATATGATCTTATATGGGACCTTAACTATCATTATATTATGCTATTCGCATTTCCCACTATTCTTAGATTCAATTCTTTTGACATCTCGTCAAAACATATTTATTACATTCATAGAGTAAATACACATTCCATACAACATTGGAATATTAAATAACCCACACGTAATTGTAATATTTGCACACGAACTTACCTCAATGCCGAAAAGGGTAAAAACAGACCTATTTGTCCATATATCTCTTTTTTGCCCGTTCTAGGTCCGAATCTCATTTTCTTTGAACTATAACCATAAAATTTACTCATTCAATCACTTTATAAATCATAATACTTCATAATCTATATTTAGGAAAAAATGACTATTTTGCCCTTACACTTTGGCAAAATTACAATTTTGCCTATAGGCTCGTAAATCATTTTCATCACATTTCCTTGTTAAACAAGCCTAGATAAACATTTAATCCTCTTAAAACTACTCAAAAATCCAACTATATCATGCCTTTATTACCAAATTACAACATTTACAATTTAGTCCCATTTAGGTTTTTTCATGTCAACACCTTTCACAAAAGTTATTTCTCATCTTCCTAAAATTCATTTTCTTCCATAAAAACTTAGAAAACAAGTTAAACTCTCTCATGGTAAGTCCCTATAATTTCAAACATATTTCAAATTAGTCCCCTCATTAGCTAGCTTAAGCTTTGGGGACTCCAAAAGTACAAAAATTATCAACTAAAACTATCAAAATCACTTACTTGTAGAGGAAATGAGTTGCTGAAATTTTCAAGCTTTTAAAGTCCTCCCTTTGTTGATATTTACGGTTGGATAAGAAGACTAAATGAAAAGATGATAACTTTTGGTTATATCATCTTATTTTATTCATTTTGGTCAACTAATGTTACCAACTATTGACCAAAAATAAATGCTCTTGTCCCCTATGCATATTATGGCCGGCCAACTCACTTAAATAAGGCCAAATTGCACATTTAGGGCCTTCAATTAATAATCCTTAGCTATTTGACACCTCTAGCAAATAAAATAGAACTTTCACACTTTATGCGATTTAGTCCTTTTTAGCGATTAAGCCTGGAATTGCTAAAATTAAAACACTAAAATTTCCATGCATCCTTATTAACATGTTATAACACATAAAATAACATGAAAATAATTTTCTCTAACCTCGGATTAGTGATCCCAAGATCACTGTTCTGACTAGCCCCTAAATTAGGCTATTACAAAGTGAATTCATGGAGTCAAGTTGTGATTGGCAGGAATAATATATTGAATGTTGTTTTTGTGTGTTCAGTAAGATTTATATTAAAGCCAACTAACTTACTAAGCTTTATTAAGCTTACTGTGTTGTTTAATGTTCTTTGTAGATTTTCAAGAAGTTTAGAGGATCGGATCAACACATCAGTTACACTATCCAGATTGCTCTGGTAGATTTTATTATGCACTTCATGGTTTATATGGCACGTATAGGGTTGGATTGGAAAAGTGCTAAATTAGAATTATGGTTGTGAATGACTTATATATATGTTTGTATGTATGTATTTAGTAGTAGATTTTGGTAAATTAATGAATGGAGTTATTTTGGTAAGTTTAGCTAATTGAGTCTTGTAATGACATAAATATTATGTTTAAAACACGATTTTTGAATTTTATTGTTTTACTGGGGCTATTTTATGTATTAAAATGTTGTGTGTAGGTTTATATCAAAAAGGGTGAGAAAAGTGGCCTTAAAATATTGTTGTCCACATGGGCAGAGACACGGGGTGTGTCTCAATCGTGTGTGACACACGGCCTGGCACATGGGCATGTGGTCTGACTGTGTGTCTCCTGCACCTTGAAATTTCAAAATAGAATGTTTAGGTTTTTACACACGGCTTAGCACACAGGCATGTGACTTGGCCGTGTGACACCTGCATTTTGTGTAACAGCCAGTTTTTAGTCAAATCGAAATAGTAGTTTTGCGACCAAAAATCCAAGGTTTGAAATAATTATTTTATTATTATTTTATTGTCTACATCATGATAATATGATTGTGTTAAAATTTTGTTAAGAAATTTTATCGTTTGAGTGCTTAATTTAATAGAAAGGACTAAATCGCGTAAAGTGGAAAACTTGTGTTCTATTAGCTAAAGCTGTCTAATAGCTATGAAATATTAAAGTGAAGGTCCTTATGTGGTAATTATCCCATTAATGAGTTAGTGGAATGTGTTGGCTTGGCAATTGGGTAATTTTTAAATGTTTTAAAGGTTAATTAGGTAATTAGGTTATTAATGATAAAAATAAATAAAACAAATATATCATCATCTTCCACCAATTTTCATAAGGGATAGAATCCACTTTTATACTTGATATTTAGTTAAGCTTCCATTGCTCATATTGGTATGATTTTTGTCCCGTTTTTAATGATTTCTATGTTTTTGAGATCGTTGCACCTTAATCTAGCTAGCCTAGGGACTAATTTGCAAAAATATTAAAGGTTTAAGGTTTTTCCATTGATGAATCTATGTGTATTTTGATGTTGGATGATAGAAAATATATGCATGTTGTTAGATAAACAACATTTGTAAAGTGATTTTTGACAAAATTGTCATTTAGGGATTATATTGAGAAATGTTGAAATTTTGTGGTTAAATACTGAAATAAATGAAAAATATGGGTTGCTATGGTAATAAGAGAAATTCGGCTAACATACATAGGGACTTAATTGCATGAATTTGTTTTTATGAGATAAGGACTAAATTGTAAATAAATTAAAATATCAAGGGAAAAAGTGTAAAGTTGCTATAATGTACATTTTGGACTAAATTGAATAGATTGATGATTAAATTAATTAAATTTGATATTATATAGATCAAGAAAAGTGAAATTCAAATTTAGATTGGGGAAAAAAATAAAATGTTGGATTAATTAATCAAATTTGTTGTTTTTGCGTTCGAGGTAAGTTCGTATGTTATAAGCATTATTATAATTATGTTTTAAATGCTTTAATATTTAATAAATTGTGAATACGACCTTGCAAATATATTCGACGACGATTCGACAAATGTGAAATCCCGATTGAGCTTTAGGAATAGATTAGGATACGAATGAATGTCATTAGGAGTTATGTGATTTGGGTGCTGGTCCGTATGTCCTACCCCTGGCTGAGTTATCCAGCACATGTTGCGGATTCTCGTCAACTTGTGTGAGCAGCACCGTGTAGCTCCGTCATGGCTGTCAGCTTGTGTAAGTAGACCCGTTAATAGCTCAAAAGTGATCATTATATGTGATATGAGATTGAGATAGCTTTGGCTATGTATTGGCACTTAGGGTGCGAGATTACTAAATCTTTAATAGTATTTTGAATGGTTCAAGAGGTATATTAGAGATACAAATGAGTATAAGATTGATATGAGATGGTACAGGTATGTACATGAACCGTACTAGCATTGAATCGAAGAAATTGTGAAATTCATATCTAACCTTGTGAATGAATATGTGATAGGTTTGTCGATCAAAATGAATTACATCATGTTTTGTTTAATTGCTTAAATTGTGTATGTATGGTAAGATGAGTTAATTATTATATGAACTTACTAAGCTTTATAGCCTACACTATTTATTTTTTTCGTGTTTTATAGTGATATCGAAGTTAGCTCGAATTTAGGAATCGTCAGAGACCTCATCACACTATCAAGCTATCGCTTTGGTACTTTTGAATATGTGTTTTTGGTTATATGGCATGTATAGGAATCATGGTTATTTTGGTTTATGTTATAAATGGATTTAGACGTTTGAGTTGGCTTGTAAATGTTAAGTGTTCGGTTTTGTGTATAGCCATGAGATTTGGCTTAATTTGGCATGTTTTGGTTGATTTGGTTGAGTATAAATATTTATGTAAATGACCTTTGTTATGCATTGGTATTTGCTATGTAAATGCTTGTGGTAAATGGTTGTTTGTGAATTGGTAATTTGAGTATCATATAGTTGATAATTGAGAATTGGTATTGCTTGTCATTTAGGTAAAGTGATGCATAAATGAAAGTGAACATTTAAGTGATTTGAAAATGTGAAATTGGTATAAATGGAATAGCATATTGTGGTAGTACATGTATGCCTTGTTGTTGTTGGTATTGAAATGGTATGAATTATACTTGGTTGAGTTTGGTTGAATGCCTATTTATGACATGATGTGTGCCAATTGGTTTGGTGTAGGTGTATGATATTTAGGTGAACAAAATGGCTTGGTAAATAGCCTATTTTTGTCCACACGGACGAGTGTCTCTGCCATGTGTGACACACGGTTAGGTGACATGACCATGTGTCCCCTGGTGTTTAATTAGAAATAAAGTTAGTATGCTCGACACGACCTAGCACACGGGCGTGTGACTTGGCCGTGTGGCATAAGTTAGTATACCCTACAGGTTTGGCACGGCCTAACACACGGCCTGGCACACTAGCGTGTGTGGCCATTTTGAAGGGCACACGGGCTGGTGACACGGGCGTGTGGTTGGCTGTGTGACCCAAGTTAGGGAGTTACACAGGGTCGGACATGAACTAGGACACGACTATGTGATCCCATTTTAAATGTCCATACGGTCTGCGACACGAGCGTGTCTTTGGTCGTGTGAGACACACGACTAGGCCACACGAGCGTGTGTCCCCTGTATTTCATAAAATTTTCTAAGTTTTTAAATTTTTTGAAGTTATAAGTTTAGTCCTGAACCACTCCTAATGCATGATTTGGGCCTCGTAGGCTCGTATTAGGGACAATGTGATTGGTTATGAATGATGTTTGTTTGGAAATGGAAATTTTATGTGAAATGTATCTTCAATTGTGTAATAAGTCTGGTAATGCTCTGTAACCCTATTTTGATGACGGATACGAGTGAGAGGTGTTATATTTATTGGTATCAGAGTTATGGTTTAGTCGATTTTAGGACTAACGTAGCGTATGTGAGTCTAGCTAAACATGCCATATATAACCTGTGATAGTGTGATATCTCCTGATAGTTTAAAACGTGTTTTCTTATAGTAAATGGATCCCAATCGAGCTATGGCTGATGATGTTGAGATTAATGCACCAGCCTCTATTCACGGAGTAGTGCAATCTGAGTCGAGACCCATACTGGGTAGTCAGGGAGGAGAGGCCAAGGAAGCCTTCTTCCATATGATGAACGAGTGGTTCACTGAGTTTGTCCGAACTAATTTGGCTGCTCAGCAATCTTCACCCCTACTGATTCCCCAAGCGGTTCGCATAGCTCCTTAAGGTGTGGAACCTTTACGATTGAATAAGCCACCTATTGATAAAATCTAAAAATATGGGGCTGAAGAGTTCAGAGCTACTGTTGATGATGATCCTAAAGAGCAGAGTTTTAGCTTGAGAAAACTATCAGAGTATTTGATGAACCATCTTGCACACCAGTTGAATGTGTAAAATCTGCTGTATCACTTCTGAGAGACACTGCGTATCAATGGTGGAATACTTTAGTATCTGTGGTACCGAGAGAATGAGTCACTAGGGAGTTATTTCAAATTGAGTTTAGAAATAAATACATCTGTCAATGGTTTATCGACCAAAAGCACAAAGAGTTTCTGGAGCTGAAACAGGGTTAAATGTCTTTGATTGAGTATGAGAGGAAGTTTGTGAGACTCAGTAAATATGTTCGAGAATATGTTTCCATTGAGGCAATTATGTGTAAGAGATTTGAAGACGGATGAAACGAAGATATCAGACTACTAGTCGGGATTTTGGAATTGAAAGAATTTTTTGTGTTAGTCGACAGAGCATGTAAGGCTGATAAACTGGGCAAAGAAAAGAGAAAAGCTAATTTCGAGGCTAGAGATTCGAGAAAGAGGTCGATAAGTAAACCCTATCACTCTTCATTAAAGAAATCACAAGGATTCGTATAGTCGTTTAGATGCATCAATCGGGTATCCAAATAGAGATCGTGGGAAGCAATACTCGAGTCCTAAAGCTGAAGCTACATTAGTATCGAGTGTCGGTAGTGTGAGAAACAATAAACTCGAGTGTCAATAGTGTGGATGATGACATTTTGGAGACTGCTGGATGAATAATAAAGCTTGTTTCAAATGTGGTTCGTTAGATCACTTTATTCGAGATTGCCTTGAGTTAACCGAGAAAGATAAATTTCAGAATGTAAGACTGAGCAACACAACTTTTAAAGGGAGAGTACCTAGAAACTCGAGAAATATGAATAGTAGAAAAGGTGCGACAAAGGATTCGGCTATGAGATCTGAGGCTAGAGCACCAGCCAGACCTTACGCTATTCGCGCTCGCGAAGATGCGTCATCACCAGATGTTATCATCGGTACATTTTCTCTCTATGACACTAATGTTATTACCTTGATTGATCCTAGATCAACTCATTCATATATCTGTATGAATTTAATGTCTAGTAAGAGTTTGCCTGTTGAGTCTACCAAATTTATGATTAAAGTATCGAACCCCTTAGGCAAGTATGTCCTAGTTGATAAAGTTTGCAAGAATTGTCCTTTGATGACTCGGGGTTACTATTTTTTGGTAAATTTGATGCTTTTACCATTTGATGAATTTGATGTGATTCTGGGTATGGATTGGTTGACTTTGCATGATGCTATTGTGAATTGTAGACGAAAGACTATTGAATTGAAATGTCAAAATAGTGGAATCTTTTGAGTTGAATCAGATGAGTTGAGTGGATTGCCTATTGTGATTTTGTCAATGACAGCTCTGAGATATGTGAGAAAAGGTTGTGATGATCACCTTGCGTATGTATTAGATAAAAAAGTGTTCGAATCAAAGATTGTATCAGTGCTAGTAGTCTGTGAGTATCTGGATGTGTTTCCAGAAGAGTTATTGGGGTTGCCACCAATCAGAGAGGTCGAGTTTGCTATTGAATTAGTACCAGGAAAATAACCAATATCGATAGCTCCATACAGAATTGAAAGAGTTGAAATCTCAGTTGCAAGGGTTAATCGATAGAGGTTTTGCACAACCTAGTTTTTCGCCTTGGGGTGCACCAGTGTTGTTTGTAAAAAAAAGAAGGTTATGATTAAGAATAAGTATCCTTTGCTGAGAATTGATGATCGATCAGTTGAAAGGAGCAACCGTTTTTTCTAAGATTGATCTGAGATCTGGCTATTATCAGCTGCGAGTAAAAGATTCAGATGTGCTGAAAAATGCATTCAGAATAAGGTATGGGCATTATGAATTTCTTGTTATGCCATTCGGATTAACTAACGCTCCTACAGTTTTTATGGATTTGATGAATCGAATCTTTAGACCGTATTTAGATAGATTTGTTATTGTATTTATTGATGACATTCTGATCTATTCTCGAGATGAATTTGAGCATGCTGAGCATTTGAGGTTTTGTTACAAACATTTAGAGATAAGCAATTGTTTGCTTTAGTAAATCTGAGTTTTGGCTCGAGAGGTTGGATTTTGGGGCATATTGTTTCATTGAAGGCATACGAGTTGATCAAGGTAAGATTTTGGAAGTCGTTTAGCTGAAACCACCAAGAAACGTGTCCAAGTCGAAGCTTTTGGGATGAGCTTGTAATAGTTCGATTTTGACCCTAGTCGAATAGTGGCTTTGGGACGACAAATCCAGTTAGAATAATATTTTAATATTATTTTCTATGCCTATGATCGTGATTTAGTATGTGTGAAATTTTGTGAATTAAATTGTCCGTTTGTATGCGTAATTTGAGAAAAGATTAAATTCCATTAAATGCAAAGCTAGCATGATATTTGTAAAAGTGCCTATTTGATGTGGCTTTTAAATGAGGAGCCCTTATGAGGCAATTAAGCCATTAATGAGATAGTGGATGGCAATGGTCAAGAATGACCTTATATTATATGATATATATTGTAATAAGGCTAATATGGTAAATAGATTAATAATATGATAGTAAATAAAACAAATGAAAATGTTAGTGGATATGTTCATCCATTCTAGCCTAATTTGAAGGAAAGAAAAGAAAGAAAATTGAGCTAGGGCATTCGACCATTGTGAGCTTAATTCAAGGTATGTTTTTAATCGGTTTTTTGATAATTTCTACATTTTTGCAATCGTCACTTCGAGAATTACAAAACCCATGTCTTAATTTTGAGAATCGATGATGAATTTGAAATGTATCTTTGATGAACACATGAGTTTTGAAATATTTGATGATGAAATATGGAATATATGTGTTTGATTAGCATATTTTGTATTTGAGTTTTTGATGAATTTGAGTATTTTGGACTTAATTGAGAAAATAGCATTTTGAAGGGCTAAATTGTGAAATAAATGAAATTTATGGACTTGTATGAGATACATGAATATTTGGCTAAGCATGGGTATATGGTAAGTTTGTGTATTTTGTGATTTTGTGAAATAGGGACTAAAATGTCCAAATATGGAAATGTGAGGTTAATTTTAAATTGCCCTAAATGTGTGTTTTGGATTGAATTGAATGTTTTGGTGAATAAAAGGGTTAAATTTGAATATGTATAGATCAAGAACCAAAGAAAATAGACTTAGGTCACGAAATCAAAAGTTATTGAATAGCCATTTGTTTACGTTCTTCTACATACGAGGTAAGTCGATATACAAGTAAATGTATTTGATTTGAGCTATTTATGCATTTATGAAATCTATATGGCTATGAATAATGCTCAAGATGGAATGTATATGAAATCGGTGGATATCTCGACAAGTTATAAATGTCTGAGAAGTCCTGTTTGAACTTAGGAATAGATAGGATTACATATGTCATGACATAGGTGTCCAATATGAGATATCATGTAAGACCACGTCTGGGACGTTGGCATTGATTCGAGATTTCGTGTAAGACCACATTTGGGATATTGGAATTTGATATGAGATATCGTGTAAGACCCTGTTTGGGATAGTAGCATTGATATTTGGTTACGTGTAAGACCATGTCTAGGACATTGGCATCGAATTGATTAAGTGTAAAACCACATGCAGAGACGATGGCATCGATATTTGGTTATATGTAAGACCACGTTTGGGGCGTCGGCTTTGAGCGACTATTAGGGCATTCTTAGTATCCTATTAGATTTCAAAGCGGTTCAGCAGGAAAGTCCAAGAAATGAATGACTATGTGAGTTGTACATCCATTTCGAATGCGTTGATATATATGCTTTGTATAAGCATCAAAGGTGAGTAAGTATGTGCATTGATGCAAAGGAACATTTGAGATACGTGTAATATTGAACTATGAGCAAATGAGATGTTTTAGATATGATGAATTGGTAAGTAATGGCAACCAAATGAGCCAAAGAGAAGATATATGTGTTTGAAATGAAGATATGATAATGAATGCAAATAGCTATGCTATGAGTGATTATATGTTAAGTTTATTTGTATATGGCTTACTAAGCTTTTGAAAGCTTGCTCTGTGTGTTTGTTTACTCTATTTTATAAGTCGTCAAAGCTATGAAAGGCTCAGGAATCATCAAGGACCATTACCACACTATCAAACTCAACTGTAGTACTTTTTAAAAGTGTATATTGCTAAATATGGCATGTATAGGCTAGTTGTTTTGGAGTTGTGTTTGAGATATGTGTACATAGCCAAGTGATATTGTTAGATAAGTAGTGGTGCTATGAATAAGATGCTATGCTTTATAATGTTGGTTTTGGTATGATTTCATGCTTATGAAATGGTTAAGGTTATATTGAGCATATTAATGCAATATGAGTATACATATGTTTGATCAATGAAAGGGTTATATGATGGCAAATTGTGAATGAATCTTGCTTGGTTATACATGTGATTTAGTTGTGTTAATTGGAATACAAGTTGGTATGTTTAGAAATGTGATTAAATGGGATCTTTGGGTTGAATATTTGACATGATTTTTGTTGCCAATTGAGTATGAGATATTAGTTATTTGAGCTTGTAGGGATGATCCTTGTGCGGGTGGCCATTTGGCCTTGAAAATGGCCTATAATTGCCCACACGGTTGAGCACACAGGCATGTGCATCGATCGTGTCCCTCGTTGTTAAAATTCAAGGTAAGTAAGGTTCGACCACGGGCAAGACAATGGGCATGTGACTGGCCGTGTGGTGCAAGCCAGGAATGACCACTGATGAGGCACACGGGCATGTCCACGACCATGTGGACAAGTCAGTATGTATGCCCTATTTTGACACGGGTTAGACATACGGGCGTGTGACCTCTGTAACTTAGAATTTTTTTAAATTTTTGAGAATTTTGTATGTGTTCAGTTTAGTCCCGACCCTATTCTAAAGCATGGTTGAGGTCTCGTTGACCTATTTAAGGGATGCTTTGATTGCATTGGATGAACTATAATATGAAATGTCCGTAAAAGTTTTCGATCGTCTGGTAATGCCTCTTAACCTTAAATCGATGATGGTTACGGGTTAAGGGTGTTACATTTGGTTGGTATCAGAGCTACGGTGTAACATCCTTAAACGGGGCCTTTGCATTTTGTCTGATTGCATGTAGATAGTATGGTCATCATACTAGCTCAGGGTGATTTAAGGGTCCAGGCATGAGCTAGGGGTAGGCTAGAGCCTTAGCAAGAATTTTCTTTTTGGGCACTTAGATAGGGGAGCTAAATGGGATAGGTGTTAAGGGTGGTTGGTGGTAGGTTTGGACGCAAGAGGAACCTTGGAAAATTGGCAAGAGGGACACCACTTAAGGCTCAAGGAAGTGATGCCTCAAGGCCTTCTTTGAGAATTGATGATCGATCGCTTGAAAGGAGCAACCGTTTTTCTAAGATTGATCGAGATCCGCTATTATCATTGCGAGTAAAAGATTCGGATGTCTTTGAAAAATGCATTCGTAATAAGGTATGGGCATTATGAATTTCTTGTTATGCCATTCGGATTAACTAACGCCCCTACGCTTTTATGGATTTGATGAATCAATCTTTAGGCCGTATTTAGATAGATTTGTTATTGTATTTATTGATGACATTCTGATCTATTCTCGAGATGAATTTGAGCATGCTGAGCATTTGAGGGTTTTGTTACAAACATTTAGAGATAAGCAATTGTTTGCTTTAGTAAATGCGAGTTTTGGCTCTGAGAGGTTGGATTTTTGGGGCATATTGTTTCAGCGGAAGGCATACGAGTTGATCCGAGTAAGATTTTGGAAGCTGTTAACTGGAAACCACCAAGAAACGTATCCGAAGTCAGAAGCTTTTTGGGATGAGCTTGTAATAGTTCGATTTTGACCCTAGTCAGAATAGTGGCTTTGGGACTACAAATCCCAGTTAGAATAATATTTTAATATTATTTTCTATGCCTATGATACGTGATTTAGTATGTGTGAAATTTTTGTGAATTAAATTGTCCGTTTGTATGCGTAATTTGAGAAAAGGATTAAATTCCATTAAATGCAAAGCTAGCATGATATTTGTAAAAGTGCCTATTTGATGTGGCTTTTAAATGAGGAGCCCTTATGAGGCAATTAAGCCATTAATGAGATAGTGGATGGCAATGGTCAAGAATGACCTTATATTATATGATATATATTGTAATAAGGCTAATATGGTAAATAGATTAATAATATGATAGTAAATAAAACAAATGAAAATGTTAGTGGATATGTTCATCCATTCTAGCCTAATTTGAAGGAAAGAAAAGAAAGAAAATTGAGCTAGGGCATTCTACCATTGTGAGCTTAATTCAAGGTATGTTTTAATCGGTTTTTGATAATTTCTACATTTTGCAATCGCTACTTGAGAATTACAAAACCCATGTCTTAATTTTGAGAATCGATGATGAATTTGAAATGTATCTTTGATGAACACATGAGTTTTGAAATATTTGATGATGAAATATGGAATATATGTGTTTGATTAGCATATTTTGTATTTGAGTTTTTGATGAATTTGAGTATTTTGGACTTAATTGAGAAAATAGCATTTTGAAGGGCTAAATTGTGAAATAAATGAAATTTATGGACTTGTATGAGATACATGAATATTTGGCTAAGCATGGGTATATGGTAAGTTTGTGTATTTTGTGATTTTGTGAAATAGGGACTAAAATGTCCAAATATGGAAATGTGAGGGTTAATTTTTAAATTGCCCTAAATGTGTGTTTTTGGATTGAATTGAATGTTTTGGTGAATAAAAGGGTTAAATTTGAATATGTATAGATCAAGAACCAAAGAAAATAGACTTAGGTCACAGGAAATCAAAAGTTATTGAATAGCCATTTGTTTCTGTTCTTCTCGCACGAGGTAAGTCGATATACAAGTAAATGTATTTGATTTGAGCTATTTATGCATTTATGAAATCTATATGGCTATGAATAATGCTCAAGATGGAATGTATATGAAATCGGTGGATATCTCGACAAGTTATAAATGTCTGAGAAGTCCTGTTTGAACTTAGGAATAGATAGGATTACATATGTCATGACATAGGTGTCCAATATGAGATATCATGTAAGACCACGTCTGGGACGTTGGCATTGATTCGAGATTTCGTGTAAGACCACATTTGGGATATTGGAATTCGATATGAGATATCGTGTAAGACCCTGTTTGGGATAGTAGCATTGATATTTGGTTACGTGTAAGACCATGTCTAGGACATTGGCATCGAATTGATTCGTGTAAAACCCTGTCTGGGACAGTGGCATCGATATTTGGTTATATGTAAGACCACGTTTGGGACGTCGGCTTTGAACGACTATTCCGGGCATTCTTAGTATCCTATTAGATTTCAAACGGTTCAACGGGAAAGTCCAAGAAATGAATGACTATGTGAGTTGTACATCCATTTCAGGTACGTTGATATATATGCTTTGTATAAGCATCAAAGGTGAGTAAGTATGTGCATTGATGCAAAGGAACATTTGAGATACGTGTAATATTGAACTATGAGCAAATGAGATGTTTTAGATATGATGAATTGGTAAGTAATGGCAACCAAATGAGCCAAAGAGAAGATATATGTGTTTGAAATGAAGATATGATAATGAATGCAAATAGCTATGCTATGAATGATTATATGTTAAGTTTATTTGTATATGGCTTACTAAGCTTTTGAAAGCTTGCTCTGTGTGTTTGTTTACTCTATTTTATAAGTCGTCAAAGCTATGAAAGGCTCAGGAATCATCAAGGACCATTACCACACTATCAAACTCAACTCTAGTACTTTTTAAAAGTGTATATTGCTAAATATGGCATGTATAGGCTAGTTGTTTTGGAGTTGTGTTTGAGATATGTGTACATAGCCAAGTGATATTGTTAGATAAGTAGTGGTGCTATGAATAAGATGCTATGCTTTATAATGTTGGTTTTGGTATGATTTCATGCTTATGAAATGGTCAAGGTTATATTGAGCATATTAATGCAATATGAGTATATATATGTTTGATCAATGAAAGGGTTATATGATGGCAAATTGTGAATGAATCTTGCTTGGTTATACATGTGATTTAGTTGTGTTAATTGGAATACAAGTTGGTATGTTTAGAAATGTGATTAAATGGGATGCTGGGTTGAATATTTGACATGATTTTTTGTTGCCAATTGAGTATGAGATATTAGTTATTTGAGCTTGTAGGGATGATCCTTGTGCGGGTGGCCATTTGGCCTTGAAAATGGCCTATAATTGCCCACACGGTTGAGCACACAGGCATGTGCATCGATCGTGTCCCTCGTTGTTAAAATTCAAGGTAAGTAAGGTTTGACCACGGCAAGACAATGGGCATGTATTCGGCCGTGTGGTGTAAGCCGAGAATGACCACCGATGAGGCACACGGGCATGTCCACGACCATGTGGACAAGTCAGTATGTATGCCCTATTTTGACACGGGTTAGACATACTGGCGTGTGACCTCTGTAATTTAGAATTTTTTAAATTTTGAGAATTTTGTATGTGTTCGCTTTAGTCCCGACCCTATTCTAAAGCATGGTTGAGGTCTCATTGACCTATTTAAGGGATGCTTTGATTGCATTGGATGAACTATAATATGAAATGTCCGTAAAAGTTTTCGATCGTCTGTAATGCCTCTTAACCTTAAATCGATGATGGTTACGGGTTAAGGTGTTACATTTGGTTGGTATCGAGCTACGGTGTAACATCCTTAAACGGGCCTTTGCATTTTGTCCGATTGCATGTAGATAGTATGGTCATCATACTAGCTCAGGGTGATTTAAGGGTCCAGGCATGAGCTAGGGGTAGGCTAGAGCCTTAGCAAGAATTTTCTTTTTGGGCACTTAGATAGGGGAGCTAAATGGGATAGGTGTTAAGGGTGGTTGGTGGTAGGTTTGGACGCAAGAGGAACCTTGGAAAATTGGCAAGAGGGACACCACTTAAGGCTCAAGGAAGTGATGCCTCAAGGGAGCTAATGGGGACTTGGTTCGAGCTGCAGAAATCCATTTTTGGTTGTTTTTTTTTGACGCCAAGGCCAGGAGGTGTTGTATTCGGTTTGGACTCTGGTGGATGAGTATTGAAGGGGTCAACAAATTTGGATGAGTGGAGGAGAGAAATTTTAGGAGTGTGATGGATTCAAATTTGTTTGATGATAGGAAGATAGAGGGGACGACACAAGGGGTGGTGTTAGCCGAATTCTTTTGAAGAGTTTGGGGGGAAGGGGACTCTCGATTTTGGTTCTTGGTGAGGGTGTCAAAATTGAGTTGCTAAGGAGTAGTGTTTTTGGCATTTAAGTGGGTTTCACTTTTCAGTCTAGCTTTTTTCTCTCAATCCCTCTTTGGCCGAAAAGCACCTAAGCTCTTCTCCTATTTTCTCTTCTTTTGACCATAGCCGAAACCCCTATTGCCTTCTCTCTTTTCTTCTTCCTTTTGTGATAGCCAAATACCTACTACCTTTTTTCTCCATCTTTGTCCCAAAGCCGAATCACCACTTCTCCCTCTCTTCTATCTTGTTTATTCTTTTCGAAACACCTTGCTAGCCGATATCCTTTGATTTTCACTACTTTGATTTACTCTTCCTTCATTCATTAAAAGCCGAGGATCACACTTTCCTTTGCTCTTGGTCAAATCTTCCTCACTGTGATTGCTTGTGATGAATCCTGAAGAAAGTCGAAGGTATGTGGATAATGATAATATGTTCGGCCGAATGGCCACTCCCTTACCCCATTCTCTTTTGCCGAATCTCATCAGGTACTTGTGTAGGTGCGACCATCATGTTGGTCTAAGCCTATTGACTCCGGGATCTAATCAATTTAGGTAGGAACTCCCTTCTTAGTGGTTTTATTAATCGATTTATTGGTTATCTGTTGTTTTAACCTAGTGGGGTGGGAATCCTAAAAATCACATCTCTCGTAGTGGGTTTTGACGAAGCTTTTAATGGATGCAAGAAATATAAAAGAAGGAGAGGGAAGTCAACCTTCGGGCTCGATCCCTAAGTTAAGAAAAGGGCTGCGTCTGTAGTTCCCGGCACACCGGTGTGGGCTAGCATCCGAAAGGCAATAGTAGGCGTGTACCTGTAGTGCCTATCAACGAGAGTGTCGACGTAGAAAGTATCGTGTTGCGAGTAATCAGGTGTGTAACTTTTACACACTTCATATGTTTAATATGCTATTACTATGTTTTATCAAAAGTCAAGTAATAGTGGAAATCACTATGTTACCCTTGTGGGTAAAAGCAAGGAATCCGGGTAAGTCCATTTTGGTGGCTAACGTGTTTACCTATATTTAAAACATGCATGTGCCATGTTCTATCTCCTTGAGTGATAAGCAGGATCATACTGTATGAAAAGCATATACATGGAAACTGGGTATGATGAGAGGAGGGGGAAGGTAAGATTTATCAGACTGTCACCAGTGATTTGGTACCACACGTGGGTTGGCCCTACATATCATCAATCTGTGACTAAGTCTCAGTGGTTTGGAACCACCAGTGGTTAGGTACCACATATCTTTATTATTTGTGACTTGTCCCAGTGGTTTGGTACCACAGTAGGTTGGCCCCACATAACGACATATGGGATCGTCACCAGTGGTTAGGTACCACATGTGGGTTGGCCCCACATATGAATATTTGTGACTTTGATCACCAGTGGTTAGGTAGCACCAGTGGCTAGGTGCCACAAGGGGTAGACTTGGGAGACTCGGATGGATACCTTGGTTGGATGGGTTGCATGACATGCATATTTACATATAAAATTGTGTAAGAGCTTAATATCTTTTGGGATGGGGATTTATACACTGAGTCTAGGCGACTCACCTCTTCCGTTAGTTTTTGCAGATAATTCTTAGATCTCGGATATAAAGCGAGGTGGACTCGAGGTGGCCATGCTCAATATTTGTTTTTTATTTATTTTAATGTTTATTTTAGATTTACTTTGTTTCTACTTTAAGTTTGGATTTCAGCTTTGTAATAAGGCCACTTAGGTTTTACTTTGGGATTTTTTATTCGTTTTAAATTCCTTTAAAATTTTGCTAACGTTAAGGGCATGCCTAGTAAACTATGAAATAGACGATTTTTCCAAAACTTGAATAAACTTTCGGGATTTTCTGAAGTTTAATATCGAGTAATTAACGAACAAGGGATAACGCAACTCTACTTTGCTAAACTAAGTTTCAAAATGTTTTAATAGTTCACTCAATCCAAACTCGATTCTTATATAAATATACAAAGGTTTTCTTCCCAAATCGAGTCAACAAACAGGTTTCCAAAACATTTTCTTCCCTGTGACACGCCAGATTCGGTCGTAGCATGTTGATGGGTTTGGGGTGTTACATTTTTGGTATCAGAGCCCGGTTCAAAAGCTCGGTTGTGGGTATAAGGCCCAAAATGTTTTCAATAAAGGGTCTATAAAATGATTTTTATGGAGATGCATATTTCGGAAAGCATGGCACCTGAGTCTCTGGCACTGATCCGCGGACGGTAAGTATCCTAACCTTTGATGTGATATATATGATGGGTTGAATGGGCTTTATAGGGACATAGATAGGTTTGCTAAGGCTTATGGACCTTAGGCTTAGTTACGCAAACTCTTAGATTCCATAAAACTTAATTTCCCTAATTAAACATGTTTGTGAACAAGTCATAAGGGTTAGAGTGTAGTAATAGGCATACGCATGTCTAGGATTGGATCTAGGAAGAGCTTGGTATTTAAGCGGTCCTAGTGACGCACCTCTTTTCTGAAATTCTACCTAGTGCGTAGTGACTGTTCACCTTAGCCACGAGGACTTGTTGACAGGCCAAAATTTATAATTAAAACCCGAAAATGGACCAGTACCCTATTTTTGTAAAATTGCTTATATGTCATTGATTTTGTAAAATTATCCACAATACCCTAGGTTGAGGTAATTTACCAAAATACCCTTGACTTTACAAAATGACCAAAATACCCTTATTTGGAAAATTACCAAAGTACCCTTATTTGAGAAATCATTGAATTACCCCTGGTTTACGAAAGTTACCAAAATTGGCAAAATTACCAAAATACCCCCGAATTGCAAAATTATCGAAATATCCCTATTTTGAAAAAGATCACCAAGAAATTTTATTTTGAAAAATTACGAAAATACCCCTGGGTAGTGAAATGATGAAAATACCCCTAAGTGATGAATGTGAGTTCATGGATGTACTTGTGTGTTTGATGCATGCATGGGGTGCTCTGCTGGATGTTGATTGAATGTGAATTCTAGAATTGGGAAATACAGACTTGAGAACTGAACTATGTAGATATAGTTCGAATTCGAAAGAACAATTGTTAAAACTACTTTCCATGAGACTGTCCGTTATTAATCAGTGAAAGAAAAGAATTATTAATTCATAAAATTTCTAAATAGATAAATCGCGAACGGTAGAATGAGCACTCGGGACGTGGGCGTAATGTACGGGGTTGTGGTAGGGGTAGGATGACTGTGTTGGAACTAGTAGGATCTGGTTATGGGTCAGAGAATAAGGTGCCGCCGCCGTCAGCTGTGGGCGCTGAGTTTCAGGAGCAAACGGGTGGTGATGACGCGGTGTCGCAGGCAATGCTACGGGTCCTAGAGAGAGTTGTTGGAGCAGGCGTAGGTACGGGGGCTCAGAAATCTGTGTCCAAACGACTCTGAGCTAATGGAGCAGAGGTATTTAGGGGTGTTTCAGGTATAGCTCCCAACACAGCTGAGTACTGGGTAGAGGCGACAGAGCGCATAATGGATGATCTAGATTTTATAACTGAGGAGAAGTTGAAAGGGATAGTGTCCATTCTCCAGGATGAGTCTTATCAGTGGTGGCTCACGGTCAAGGAAGGTGCGATGGCCGATGATATCACTTGGGATTTCTTTAAGGCGGCTTACCAGAGGAAGTATGTTGGGTCTAGATATATAGATGCGCAGCGTAAGGCATTTTTGAATTTGGTTCAGGGGAGTAAGTTGGTATTCGAATACGAGGCAGAATTCTGCGGTGAGCAGGTATGCTCGGGGTATCGTGGCTACAGAATATGAGCGCTGTGTTAGGTTTGAGGACGAGCTAAGGGATGAGTTGCGGGTGTTGATTGCTCCACAGCGAGAGGGGGGAATTTGTCGTTCTTGTGGAAAAATCCAAGATTCCTGAGGAGGTGTAGCAAATCAACAAACAGAATCAGAACAGGAATAGGGATAAAAGGAGTTTTGGGCCATCAGGGTCTGCTGGGAGTTCTCAGAAAGGGCTAGATTTGGTGGACCGAATCAAGCTGCAAAGCCTGCGCTGCTACTCAGTGGCCACCACGGTGTGCCTGATGTAGGAAGTCTCATTCGGGGGAGTGTTGGACAGGTAATAGAGGGTGCTTCGAGTGTGGGTCAATGGATCACCGGATAAGGGATTGTCCGAGGCCAACTAGGACACAGGCTGAGGGTCAAGGACACACACAACTCAGGAGAGATGGTCAGCAACCACAGAGGGGTCAAGGTTCAGCCAGGGGAGGTAATGGTAACAGACGAGGCCGTGGAGCACTAGGTAGGGGTGCTAGAAATACTGATGCAAGACAGCCTGGGTTGGTTTATGCAGCAAGGTGAAGAGAGGAGGGCGGCGCACCAGACATCATAATCGGTACGTTCTTAATCTTTGGGTTTCCTTATACTGCTTTGATTGATGTTGGTTCAATGCACTCTTGTATTGCTAGTAGTATAGTGGGAACTTTGAACTTAGCCTATGAGACTTCTTCTAGGGAGATGGCGGTAATTAGCCCTCTAAGACACTCTGTGGCAGTAAATAGACTATATAGGGATGTACCCCTAGAGCTTCAAGAGGTAGTGTTCCAGGCTGATTTGATGGAACTGCCTTTCGGGGAGTTCGATTTGATCTTAGGGATGTACCCCTAGGCATGGTGCTGAGAACTATCGAGGGTGAAGAGGTGGTAATGATAGGTGAGAGAAGTAATTACCTATCTAGTGTGGTATCCATTTTGAAGGCTGAGAAAATGGTGAGGAAAGGATGTAAGGCGTTTGTGGCTTATGTTTGTACCTTGGAGGTTAAGGAATCAACTATAGGGAATGTACGAACGGTGAAGGAATTTATCGATGTGTTTCCAGAAGATCTTTCGGGTTTGCCTCCAGATCGCGAAGTGGAGGTTGGTATAGACCTTTTACCAGGAACAACTCCAGTATCTATTGCCCCATACAGAATGGCGTCGAAGGAGTTAGTGGAGCTTAAAGCTCAGATTCAGGAATTGTTGGATCGGGGTTTTATCTGGCCGAGTGTATCGCCTTGGAGAGCACCTGTGCTTTTTGTTAAGAAGAAGGACGGGTCGATGCGAATGTGCATAGATTACCATCAGCTGAGTAAGTTGACGACTAAGAACAAGTATCCGTTGCCGAGGATAGACGATCTGTTCGACCAGCTTAGGGGAGCATCAATCTTTCCAAGATAGATTTGAGGTCAGAGTATCACCAGCTCAAGGTTAAGGAGGCAGATATCCATAAGACGGCATTTCGTACTCGTTATGGTCACTACGAATTCTTGGTGATGCCGTTTTAATTGACCAATACGTCAACAGCATTTATGGATATGATGAATCGAGTTTTTCAACCATATTTGGATAGATTCTTCGTGGTGTTTATAGATGATATTTTGGGATCCTCAAAGTTCGAAGAGGAGCATGATTCACATCTTCGAGTGGTTTTACAAATTCTGAGGGAGAAGCAACTGTTTGCTAAGTTTAGTAAGTGCGAGTTCTGATTAAGGGAGGTTACCTTTTTGGGTCATGTGGTGTCAGCTGAGGAGATCCGAGTGGACCCTCCAAAGATTGAAGTTATATTAGACTGGAAACCACCGAAGTCTGTGGTAGAGATTCAGAGTTTTTTGGGTTTAGTAGGATATTACAGATGGTTTGTGGAAGGGTTTTCTTTGATTGTAGTGCCGTTAACCAAGTTGCTAAGGAAAGGGGTTCCGTTTGTGTGGTCAGACAAGCAACAAGAGAGTTTTGAAAAGTTAAAGAGGATTTTGATGGAAGCTCCGGTGCTGATTCAGCTTGAAGCAGTGAAAGAGTTTACGGTTTATTGTGGTGTATCGCATACAGGGTTAGGATGTGTGCTGATGCAAGAGAGGAAAGGAGTGGCTTATGCTTCTCGACAACCGAGACCTCACGAAGTGAATTACCCGACGCATGATCTGGAGTTGGCTATAGTAGTTTTCACCCTGAAAATTTAGAGACATTACTTGTATAAAGAGAAGTCTATTGTGTACACAGATCATAAGAGTTTGAAATACATCCTTACTCAGAAGGAATTGAACTTAAGACAGCGGAGGTGGATCGAGATGTTGAAGGATTATGACTGCTCGATTGAGTACCATCTAGGTAAGGCTAACGTGGTAGCTGATGCCTTGAGCCGTAAAGTGGTAGCAGATTCAAGAGCCATGTTTGCCCACCTTAGTTTGTATGATGACGGGAGTCTATTAGCCAAACTGCAAGTGAAGCCGACATGGGTAAATCAAGTTAAGGAAAAACAACTAGTAGATGATGTCTTAAGCGCTCGATGTTTGCAAGTGCAGAATGGTGGATTGGAGGGGTATAGCTTGAGCAGCGATGGAGTGCTATGTTTTTAGGGGAAAGTTTACATGCCTAAGGATGTGGAGTTGAGGCAGAAGATTCTTCAGGAGGCACATAGCAGTCCATACGCTATGCATCCTAGAGGTGGTAAGATGTATCGAGATTTGTGGGAATATTTTTGGTGGCCGGGCCTTAAGCGAGAGGTAACTGAATTTATGAGTAAGTGTTTGACATGTCAGCAGGTCAAAGCCGAACATCAGTTACCTTCGGGATTGTTACAATCAGTGAAGATTTCACAGTGGAATGGGAAAGGATCATGATGGATTTTGTTAGTGGGCTACCCCTCACGCCTACTCAGAAGGATTCGGTCTGGGTAATTTTTGACCGTCTGACAAAGTCTACTCATTTCATACCTGTACGTGTGGATTACTCTATTCAGAAGTTAGCTAGATTATATATAGTGGAGATTATAAGGTTGCATTGGGTGCTAGTGTCAATTATTTCAGACAGAGACCCTAGATTTACGTCAAGATTCTGGAGGGCATTGCATCAGGCATTGGGTACAAGGTTGGATTTCAGTACGGCATTTCATCCCCAGTCGGATGGGCAGTCTGAAAGGGTAATTCAGATTTTGGAAGATATGTTAAGGGGTTGTGTCTTGGATTTTAGAGGTAGTTGGGAGGAATTTCTACTGTTGGCGGAATTCGTGTATAACAATAGTTACCAGGCAAGTATTCAGATGGCACCATATAAAGCATTATATTGGCGGAAGTGTCGTACTCCTACGTGTTGGATAAAGTCGGGTGAACAGTAGTTGTTGGGTCCAGAGTTGGTTGCTAAAACAGAGGATAAGGTTAGGCTAATTTGAGCTCGTCTGAAGGAAGCTTCGGACAGCAAAAGTCCTATGCCAATCTTAAGTGGAAGGATATAGAATTTGCAATGGGTGACAAGGTTTTCTTGAAGGTGTCACCGTGGAAGAAAGTGCTGAGGTTTGGTCAGAAGGGCAAGTTGAGCCCTAGGTTTATCGGGTCTTAACAAGTGTTGAAGCGTGTGGGACCAGTAGCTTATCAGCTTGAGTTGCCATCAGAATTGAGTCAGATTCATGAAGTGTTTCATGTTTCCATGCTTAGACGCTATCGTTCAGATCCGTCTCATGTTGTGCTTGTGGAAGAGATTGAGGTAAGGCCGGACTTATCTTTTGAGGAGGAGCCAGTGCAGATCCTGGATCGGGATGTCAAAGTATTGCATAGGAAATTAGTCCCTTTGGTGAAGGTATTGTGGCGAAACCATGGATCAGAAGAAGCCAAATGGGAGCCAGAGGATGTTATGTGGCAGTAATACCCTCAACTCTTTTGACCAGGTAATTTCGAGGCTGAAATTATTTTTAAGGGGGGAATCTGTAACATCCTTAAACGGGGTCTTTGGATTTTGTGTGATTGTATGTAGATAGTATGGTCATCATGCTAGTTCAGGGCGATTTAAGGGCCCAGGCATGAGCTAGGGGTAGACTAGAGCCTTAGCAAAAATTTTCTTTTTGGGCACTTAGATAGGGGAGCTGAATGGGATAGGTGTTAAGGGTGGTTGGTGGTAGGTTTGGACACAAGAGGAACCTTGGTAAAGTGGCAAGAGGGGCGCCACTTAAGACTCAAGGAAGTGACACCTCAAGGGAGCTGATGGGGACTTGGTTCGAGCTGTGGGAATCCCTTTTTGGTTGTTTTTTTGACGCCAAGGCCAGAAGGTGTTGCATTTGGTTTGGATTCTGGTGGATGAGTATTGAAGGGGTCAACATATTTGGATGAGTGGAGGAGAGAAATTTTAGAAGTGTGATGGATTCAAATTTGTTTGATGATAGGAAGATAGAGGGGACGGCACAAGGGGTGGTGTTAGCCAAATTCTTTTGAAGAGTTTGGGGCGAAGGGGACTCTCAGTTTTGGCTCTTGGTAAGGGTGTCGAAATTGAGTTGCTAAGGAGTAGTGTTTTCAGCATTTAAGTAGGTCTCACTTTTCACTTTGGCTTTTTTCTCTCAATCCCTCTTTGGTGAAAAGCACCTAAGCTCTTCTCCTATTTTTTCTTCTTTTGACCATAGCCGAAACCCTTATTGGCTTCTCTATTTTCTTCTTCTTTTTGTGATAGCCGAATCCCTACTACCCTTTTTCTCCATCTTTGTCCCAAAGTCGAATCACCACTTCTCCCTCTCTTCCATCTTGTTTATTCTTTTCAAAACACCTTGCTAGCCGATACCCTTTGATTTTCACTACTTTGATTTACTCTTCGTTCATTCACTAAAAGCCGAGGATCACACTTTCCTTTGCTCTTGGTCGAATATTCCTTGCTGTGATTGCTTGTCTTCAATCTCAAGAAAGTCAAGGTATGTGGATGATGATAATATGTTCTAGAATGGCCACTCCCTTACCCCATTCTCTTTTGCCGAATCTCATCAGGTACTTATGTAGGCACAATCATCGTGTTGGTCTAAGCCTGTTGACTCCGAGATCAAATTGATTTAGGTAGGAACTCCCTTCTTAGTGGTTTTATTAATTGATTTATTGGTTATTTGTTGTTTTAACCTAGTGGGGTGGGAATCCCAAAAATCACATCTCTCGTTGTGGGTTTTGACGAAGCTTTTAATGGATGCAAGAAATATACAAGAAGGAGAGGGAAGTTAACCTTCAGGTTCGATCCCTAAGTTCAAGAAGAGGTTTGTGTCTACTGTTCGTGATTGGCCACCTGGGTGTGGGCCAGCATCTGAGCAGAATAGTAGGCAAGTAGCGGTAGTGCCTATCAACGAGAGTGTTAACGTAGAAAGTATTGTGTTGCGAGTAATCAGGTGTGTAGCTTTTACACACTTCATATGTTTAATATGCTATTACTGTGTTTCGTCAAAAGCCGAAGTAATAGTGGAAATCACTATGTTACCCTTGTGGGTAAAAGGAAGGACTCCGGGTAAGTCCATTTTGGTGGCTAATGTGTTTATCTATATTTAAAACCTGCATGTGCCATGGTCCATCTCCTTGTGTGATAAGTAGGATCGTACTGTATGAAAAGCATATACATGGAAACCGGGTATGATGAGAGGAGAGGGAAGGTAAGATTTATCAGACTGTCACCAATGGTTTGGTACCACATGTGGGTTGGCCTCACATATCATCAATTTGTGACTAAGTCTCAGTGGTTTGGAACCACCAGTGGTTAGGTACCATATATGTTTATTATTTGTGACTCGTCCCTGTGGTTTGGTACCACAGTGGGTTGGCCCCACATAACGACATATGGGATCGTCACCAGTGGTTAGGTACCACAAGTGGATTGGCCCCACATATGAATATTTGTGACTTTGGCCACCAGTGGTTAGGTAGCACCAGTGGCTAGGTGCCACAAGGGGTAGACTTGGGAGACTTGGATGGATGCCTAGGTTGGATGGGTTGCACGACATGCATACTTACATATGAAATTGTGTAAGAGCTTAATATCTTTGGGGATGGGGATTTATACACTGAGTCTAGGTGACTCACCCCTTACGTTACTTTTTGCAGATAATTCCTAGATCTCGGATATGGAGTCGGGGTGGACTCGAGGTGGCCATGCTCAATACTTTGTTTTTTTAATGTTTATTTCAGATTTATTTTGTTTCTACTTTAAGTTTGGATTTTAGCTTTGTAATAAGGGCACTTAGGTTTTACTTTGGGATTATTTATTCGTGTTAAATTCCTTTAAAATTTTGCTAACATTAAGAGCATGCCTAGTAAACTATGAAATGGACAGTTTTTCCAAAACTTGAATAAACTTTTGGGATTTTCTGAAGTTTAATATCGGGTAATTAATGAACAAGGGATAACAAGGCAACTCTACTTTGCTATACTAAGTCTCAAAATGTTTTAACAGTTCACTCAATCCAAACTCGATTCTTTTATAAATATACAAAGGTTTTCTTCCCAAATCGAGTTAACAAATAGGTTTCCAAAATGTTTTCTTCACTGTGACACGCCAGATTCAGTCGTAGCGTTTTGACCGGGTCTGGGGTGTTATATACGATTTAGTCAGTTCTCGACTAATGTAGCTTATAAGAGTCTAGCTATACATGCCATATATTTGAACTGTGATAGTGTGATGAATCCTGACGTGTAAAATATGTTTATCGTATAGTAATGGATCCCGAAAGAGCCGTAGTTGAAGATGTAGAAAGTAATGCTCATGCTCTCACTCAAGGGACAACGCCCTCGATTCGAGACCGACTACAAGCGGTCAAGAGTGAGAAGCTAAACAAGCTTTCTTCCAGATGATGAGTGAGTGGTTCACTCAATTTGTGAGAAATAATCCGGTTGTTTCACAACCTCCGCCCCCGCCTAATCCCCCTCAGACCTCAGTTGTGCCTCCAGTAATGGGTATAAATCTATTGAATAAGCCTTCAGTCGATAAAATCTGCAAGTTTGGGGCTGAAGAGTTCAGGGCCACCAGTGATGACAATGCTGAAAAAGCCAAATTTTAGTTAGAAAACACTATCCGAGTAATTGATGAGATGTCTTTGACTCCGTAAGAAAGTATTAAATGTGTTGTTTCACTACTACGAGACGCAGCTTATCAGTGATGGAAAACTTTGATTTTTGTTATTCTAAAAGAGCGGGTCACATGGGATTTCTTTCAAATTGAGTTCCGAAAGAAATACATTAGTTAGAGATTCATTGATCAGGAATGAAAAGAATTCCTGGAATTGAAACAAGGCCGCATGTCTGTCACCGAGTATGAATGAGAGTTTGTGAGATTAAGCCAATATGCTCGGGAATGTGTATCATCAGAAGAAATAATGTGTAAGAGATTTAAAGATGGCCTTAACGAAGATATCCATTTGCTAGTCGAGATTCTAAAAATAAAAGAGTTTTTTTGTACTTGTTGATCGAGCGTGCAAAGCTGAAGCACTCGGGAAAGATAAAAGAAAAGCTGAGTCTGAACCCAGAGATGTGAGAAAGAGATTTTCGAGCAAATTATTTCAGTCTGCTTCGAAGAAATTTAGAGATGAGCATAGTCGATCAAAGGCTAATGTGGGACAATTGAATAGAGATCGAGCTAGATCACAGTTGAATACCAAAGCTCTAGCAACTTCAATGGCAAGTGTTGGAAATGTCTGATTCGTGCGACCTAAATGTAAACATTATGGTAAAAGGCATCCAGGAAGTTGTAGATTGAATGATCGAGCTTGCTTCAATGTGGGTTGTTAGATCATTTTATCCGTGATTGCCCAGAGTCTGTTAAGTAAGAGATTGTCAGAATCCGAGACCTGATAATGTTTCAGCTGAGAGGTAGACCTTCCCGAAATGCAAGAAATGTAAGTGGTAGTCAGAGAACTATGAAAGACTAAGTTCTGAGATCTGAAGCCAGGGCACCTGCCAGAGCTTATGCCATCTGAGCTCGTGAGGAAGCTATATCTCCAAATGTTATTACGGGTACATTTACTCTTTATGATACCTCTGTGATTGCATTAGTAGACCCTGGTTCTACTCACTCACATATATGCATTAACTTAGTATCCAGTAAGACTTTGACTGTAGAGTCTTCTGAGTTTGTAATAAAACTATCAAACTCCTTAAGTAAAAGTGCCCTGGTTGACAAAGTATGCAAGAACTGTCCTTTACTATTTCAAGATATCTATTTTCCAGCTGATCTGATGTTATTACCTTTTGATGAGTTTGATATAATTTTGGGTATGCACTGGTTGATGCTGCATGATGCTGTTGTGAATTGCAAAAGAAAGACCATTGATTTAAGATGTCAGAATGATGAAATAGTTTGGATTGAATCTAATGATTTGACTGGGTTACTTGCTATGATATCTGTGTTGAAAGTTCAGAATTATTTGAGAAAAGGTTATGAAACTTATTTTACTTATGTGATTGACTCGAAAGTGACTGAAAAGAAAGCTGAATTAGTGCCAATGGTTTGTGAATTTTCTGATGTATTTCTTGAAGAATTACAGGGATTACCTCCGATCGTGAAGTTGAATTTGTTATTGATTTATTGCCAGGAATAATTCTTATTTTGATAGCTTCATATAGAATGGCACCAACAGAGCTAAAAGAATTGAAGTCACAGTTGTAAGAATTGACTGATAGAGGATTTGCAAGACTGAGTTTCTCGCCTTGGGGTGTTCCTGTTTTGTTTGTGAAAAAGAAAGATGGCACGATGAGAATGTGCATAGATTATCGTCAGTTGAACAAAATGACAATAAAGAACAAATATCCTTTGCCTAGAATTGATGATTTATTTGATCAATTAAAAGGAGCCACTGTGTTTTCAAAGATTGATCTGAGATCAGGATACTACTAGTTGAGAGTAAAAGATTCAGATATTCTGAAAACTGCTTTTAGAATGAGGTACGGACATTATGAGTTTTTAGTTATGCCTTTCGGACTAACGAATGCTCCTGCTATTTTTATGGATATGATGAATTAAATTTTCAGACCATACCTAGATTGATTTGTTATTATGTTCATTGAAGACATATTAATTTTTTCTTGAGATGAAACTGAGCATACCGAGCATATCAGAATTGTGTTACAAACTCTGCGAGAAAAGTAATTTTTTGCGAAATTCAAAAATGTGAATTCTTTTTACGTGAAGTTAGAGTTCTGGGACATATTGTATCAGCCTCTGGAATACGAGTTAATCCGAGTAAAATTTCTGCTATCCTGGAATGGAAGCCTCCGAAGATGTGTCTGAAGTTCACAATTTTCTGGTACTTGCTTGTTATTATCGAAGGTTCGTAAAAGGCTTTTCGGTGATAGCCACTCCATTGACTAGATTGCTTCAGAAAGATGTGAAGTATGAATGGTCTGATAAATGTCAGAAAAGTTTTGATTAGTTGAAAGCCCTTTTGACTGAAGCTCCAGTTTTGATACAACCGAAATCGGGTAAAGAATTCGTGATCTATAGTGATGCTTCATTGAGTGGTCTGGGTTGCATTCTGATGTAGGAAGGCAAAGTAATAGCTTATGCCTCGGGACAACTAAAGCCTCATGAAAAGAACTATTCGACGCACAATCTTGAACTAGCTGCGATTGTGTTCGCATTAAAGATTTGGCACCATTATCTTTTTGGTGAGAAATGTCACCTATTTTCAGATCATAAAATTTTGAAGTACCTAATGATTCAAAAAGATTTAAACCTGCGATAAAGAAGATGGTTAGAGATTTTGAAAGACTACAAACTTGTGATAGATTATCATCTGGGTAAAGCAAATGTCGTTGCTGATGCATTGAGCCAAAAATCACTGTTTGCATTGTCTGCTATGAATGCTCATTTAGACTTGTCTGATGATGGTTTAGTGATAGCCGAATTGAAAGTGAAATCGTTGTTTCTACAAAAAATATGTGATTCTCAGAAGATTGACAATGAAATGCTAGTGAAACGAGCTGAGTGTGATTCGAACTTTGATTCTGAATTTTGAGTTGATGTTGATGATTGTTTGACATTCCGAGATCGAATTTGTGTTCCTAGAAACTCAGAGTTGATTTAATTAATTTTAAATGAAGCACGTAATAGTCACCTATCTGTTCATCTGGGAAGTACAAAAATGTATCATGGTCTAAAGCAACACTAATGGTGGTCTGGTATGAAACGAGACATTTCTGACTTTGTTTCGAAATGTTTAGTCAGTCAGGAAGTTAAAGCAGAACATCAAGTTCTGTCTGGTTTACTACAATCAAATCTGATTCCTGAGTGGAAATGGGATAGAGTGACGATGGACTTTGTTTCTGGGTTACCGTTGACTCCGAGAAAGAAAGATACGATTTGGGTCGTAGTTGATCGATTGACGAAATCTACCTATTTTATTCCGGTGAGATCTGATTACTCACTTGATAAGTTAGCAGAGCAGTATATTTTAGAGATTGTGAGATTGCATGGAGTGCCATTGTCTATTGTGTATAACAGAGATCCAAGGCTCACTTCACGGTTTTAGAAGAGATTACAAGAAGCTTTAGGCATGAAATTGCATTTTAGTATAGCTTTTCACCATCAAACGGATGGGCAATCCGAGTGGATCATTAAGATTCTCGAAGATATGTTGAGATGCTGCGTTCTTGAGTTTGATGGTATGTGGGAACAGTACCTATCATTGATTGAATTTACGTAGAATAATAGATTTCAGTATAGTATCAAAATGGCACCTTATGAAGCTTTGTATAGACGTAAATTTCGAACACCTCTGTATTGGACCGAGCTCAGTTAAAATAAGTTACACGGGGTCGATTTGATAAAAGACACTGAACAGAAAGTGAAAGTGATCCATGATAGTCTGAAAGCAGCATTTGATCGCCAAAAGTCCTATACAGACTTGAAATGAAAAGATATTGAAATTGAGATCGGTGACAAAGTGTTCTTAAAAGTGTCTTCGTGGAAGAAAGTACTCCAATTCAGACGTAAAGGCAAGTTGAGTCCGAGGTTTATCAGACCGTATGATATCATCGAACGCGTTGGACCTATTGCATATAGATTGTTATTGCCCTCTAAGCTAGAAAAGATACATAATGTATTTCATGTGTCAATGCTCCGTAGATATCGATCTGATTCGTCACATGTGATTGCTCTGTCTGAAATTGAAATTTGATCCGATATGGCTTATGAAGAAGAACCAATCCGTATCTTAGCTCGTGAAGTGAAAGAGTTGAGAAACAAGAAAATTCAATTAGTGAAAGTGTTGTGGCATCGGCACGGAGTAGAAGAGGCTATGTGGGAGCCTGAAGATGCAATGAAACAACAATATTCGAATCTGTTTAATGGTAAGATTTTTGGGGACGAAAATCCGTAAGGGGGGAGAATTGTAACATTTTGGTTTTGACCCTAGTCAAAATATTGGTTTTGAGACCACAAATTCGAGTTAAAATAATATTTTAATATTATTTTCTGTGCCTATGATATGTGATTTAGTATGTGTGAAATTTTTGTGAATTAAATTTTCCGTTTGTATGCTTAATTATAGAAAAGGATTAAATTGCATTAACGCAAAACTAGCATGATATTTGTAAAAGTGCCTATTTGATGTGGCTTTTAAATGAGGAGCCCTTATGAGGCAATTAAGCCATTATTGAGATAGTGGATGGCAATGGTCAAGAATGACCTTATATTATATGATATATATTTTGTAATAAGGCTAATATGGTAAATAGATTAATAATATGATAGTAAATAAAACAAATGAAAATGTTAGTGGATATGTTCATCCATTCTAGCCAAATTTGAAGGAAAGAAAAGAAAGAAAATTGAGCTACGGCATTCGGCCATTGTGAGCTTAATTCAAGGTATGTATTGAATCGGCTTTTAATAATTTTTACGTTTTTGTAATCGTTGCTTCTAGAATTACAAAACTCATGTCTTAATTTTGGGAATTGATGATGATTTTGAAATGTGTGTTTGATGAACACATGAGTTTTGAAATATTTAATGATGAAGTATGGAATATATGTGTTTGATTAACATATTTTGTATTTGAGTTTTTGATGAATTTGAGTATTTTGGACTTAATTGAGAAAATAGTTTTTTGAAGGACTAAATTGTAAAATAAATGAAATGTATGGACTTGTATAAGATACATGAATATTCGGCTAAGCATGGGTATATGGTAATTTTGTGTATTTTGTGATTTTGTGAAATAGGGACTAAAATGTTCAAATGTTAAAATGTGAGGGTTAATTAGTAAATTTCCCTAAATGTTTGTTTTTGAATTGAATTGAATGTTTTGGTGGATAAAATGGTTAAATTTGAATATGTATAGATCAAGAAGCGAAGAAATCGGACTTAGATCGCGAGAAATCAAAAGTTATTAAATAGCCGTTTGTTTCTGTTCTTGCCGTACGAGGTAAGTTGATATACAAATAAATGTATTTGATTTGAGCTATTTATGCATTTATAAAATCTATATGGCTATGAATAATGCTCAAGATGGAATGTATATGAAATCCATGGATATATCGACAAGTTATAAATGTCTGAGAAGTCCCGTATGAACCATGGAATAGATAGGATTACATATGTCATGACATAAGTGTCCAATATGAGATATCATGTAAGACCACATCTGGGACGTTGGCATTGATTCGAGATTTTGTGTAAGACCACGTCTGGGACATTGGCATTCGATATGAGATATCGTGTAAGACCCTGTTTGGGACAGTGGCATTGATATTTGGTTACGTGTAAGACCATCTCTGGGACATTGGCATCGTATTGATTCGTGTAAGACCCTGTCTGGGACAGTGGCATCGATATTGGTTACATGTAAGACCACGTCTGGGACGTCGGCATTGTACAACTATTTCGAGCATTCTGAGTATCTTATTAGATTTTGAACGGTTCAACGGGCAAGTCCGAGAAATGAATGACTATGTGAATTGTACATCCGTTTCAGGTAAGTTGATATGTATGCTTTGTATAAGCATAAAAGGTGAGAAAGTATGTGCATTTGTAACATCTCGAATTTGGGCCTAGTAGAATTGGGCCCAATGGGCCTTGGGCTTAGTAGCGTTTAAAATTTTTTGAGAACAAGAGAACGGCTTAAATGCAAGTTGTATCTAGTAGGTGAGGATTTTGGAAGGTTAGGGGGCTTCTACGAAGTCCTAGGATCAAACATGGGCTTAGGAAAAAAATTAGTTTTAGGTAAATAAAACCCTGGGAGTTAGTAGGTAGGCTTTAAGAATAAAATGTGGAGAAAATGAAATAAGTGGAGTGTGTGGTGTAGTGGCAAAGTGATGCCACTTAAGGAGCAAGGGAGTGACGCCATAAGGGAGGAAGGAGGTCCAAGGTTCAAGTCTTGGCTCTTGCATTTTGGTTTTCTTTTTATATGGACTTTAGAATTTGGCCATAGGTTTATATTTAGTTGCGCATGATGTTAGACACAAGGAAGTGAGTGGTCTAGTGGCAAGGCGTCATTAAGGGTGCAAGGGAGCCTGGGTTTAAATCTTATGACAAGCAAGGGAGTATTTATTTTGCGGATTGGACGGAAGAGTGTGAGTTGGATTTAAACTCTACTGACTGAGGGATCCCACATCGTAAAGATACAAAGAAGGAAGGTGAGAAGCTAGCTATATATAGAGCTGTCTAGGAGGAGAAGGAGCATACCTGGTTGGCGTTAGGCGTAGGAGTGCTCGGAGCACAGTTTAGCAGCTTTAGATTCCTATCAGGTGTGTATCTTGCCCTACTCTAGCTGTAGAGCGGCAAATGCCAAAATGCCGGTCACACAACGATGGTAGCCACACGAGCGTGCGAGCGCACGTGTGGAAGCTTCAACGCGATAGTCGAGGCCTTTAGTATTCTTGTGGGCGTGGGTTGTTGGGCTACGATGGCCCGAAAGGGGCTAAGTGGGCCCAATGGGCCTGGGGGCCCATATGAGGAAATTGTACGATTGAGTAGTAGATTGTAAACTAGACTATGTGAATCTCATATATGTGGCTAGGTTTGGGCTAAATGGACCACACGAGTGTGTGGGCCCATTTGGGCCGAGAATGGGCCTTAGGCCCATTTGCATCATTATCTCTATTTAGAATATTGAGTCGTTCGAGGCGATAGTGGACCTTCTGTTGGGTCATTAATACCCTGATTTGTAAAATGACCGAAATACCCCTAGTTTGTGAAATTACCGAAATACCCTAATTTGTGAATGACTGAATTACCCTTGGTTTGTAAAATTACCTAATTACCCCTGGTTTGTGAAATTACCGAATTACCCCTGGTTTATAAAATTACCGAATTACCTCTGGTTTGCAAAATTACCGAATTACCCCTGGTTTGCAAAATTACCAAATTACCCTAGTTTGCAAAATTACCGAATTACCCCTGGTTTGCAAAATTACCAAATTACCCCTGGTTTGCGAAATTATCGAATTACCCTTGGTTTGCAAAATTACCGAAGTACCTCTGGTTTACAAAATTACTAAATTACCCTTGGTTTGCAAAATTATCAAAATACTCTCGGATTACAAAATTATCGACATACCTTTAGTGTGTAATTACCGTTTTACCCCTAAATGAAAAATAACCATTGTACCCTCGTGGTAGTACTAATGTTGTCTGTGTTAATTGTATGATTGATTATGTTCGAGATGCACTGCATACACAAATTAGTTATGAGTAGGATTACCGAATTACCCTTGGTAGATAAATTACTGAAATACCCTCGGTGGGTAAAATTACCGTTATACCCTTAGGGGTTGATTAGCGTGATTGTGTGTATTACTTATACCCTTCTTTATTTATTGTGCTATTAACTGTAATCGCCAAAGCTAAAATAACTGATGTGATAGGCAAAATGCCCTCATGGGTAAGGTTGGAGACGCCGGGTAAGTTCTTCGATATTGACATTGTTGATAATATGCCTGTATGTATAGTTTGATGTTATGCTTGCATGAAATATGATCTGTTACACACTGTGATATTGGTTGCATACATATTGTGCATGATGTAAAGAGCATGGGCTCGGGAATTGAAAGGAGGAGGAAGTGATAATCAAGTGACTAATGTCACGAGTGACTATTGTCACGAGTGGTCAAGTACCATAATGGTTAATACCACTATTGCTTATAACAGTGACTTGTCTCAGTGGTCTAAGACCACAGTGGGTTGGGCCCACGTATGCGTAATTTATCAGAGATCGTCACGGTGGTCAAATACCACAGTGGGTTAGCCCCACAAGTATATATAATAGTGACTTTGTCACAAGTGACTATTGTCACGAGTGGTCTATGCCACGGTGGTTGAAACCACGAATGTTTAATCAATGACTTGTCTCAGTGGTCAAGTACCACAGTGGGTTGGCCCCACGTATGCATAATTTATCAGAGATCATCATGGTGGTCAAGTACCACTGTGGGTTGGCCCCACAAGTATATATAAAGTGACTTTGTCACGAGTGACTATTGTCACGAGTAGTCTAGGACCACGGTGGCCAAGAACCACAGTGGCATGATGCCACAAGTGTTTGGATGATTTTAGTGACCTAGAGGATGGAAAACTAGGTTGGGTTGGGCTGCATTGCATACATTTTTAATATGCCATATTTTGTGGGCTAAGGCCCAATGTGCTTTTGTGGGCTTAGGCCCAAATTACGTTCGTAAGGGGAGTTGCACACTGAGTATTGGTGACTCACCCCTATGCTTAATTTTGTAGGTAGCCCCTAGTTGCGGATTTGGAGCTGAGGTGAACTCTGAGGTGGCCATGCGTTACTTCTTTCATAAACTCCATTTTTCTTTATTTTAAACTTATTTTAAATTTGGGAGTTTGTTATGTAATAAGGCCTCCGGGATTGTAATTTGGATTTTGGTTTTATTCAGTTGTTATCTCTTATGAATTGATCAATACAAGGTTTCCCTAAAAACATAATAATTGTTTTCCAAAATGTGAACAAACGGATCACAAGCAATAAATAATTAAACTTGGGATTTTCTTAGAACTTCAAAAACTATTTCAAAACGGTGCATTTTCCTAAAACCATCGACCCTGATTTCTGTATTGTAAGATAAAACTCGAAAATTTTAACCGCGAAGTTTCTTTTACAACCTTTCCTTGTGACAAACTAGATTCGATCGTAATGTCTAGGCCAGGTGTTACCGCATTGATGCAAAGGAACATTTGAGATATGTGTATGATTAAAATAGGAGTAAATGAGATGTTTGAGATATGATGAATTGGTACGTAATGGCAACCAAATGAGCCAAAGAGAATATATATGTGTTTGAAATGAAGATATGATAATGAATAAAAATAGCTATGCTATGAATGATTATATGTTAACTTTATTTGTATATGGCTTACTAAGAATTTGAAAGCTTACTCTGTGTGTTTGTTTACTCTGTTTTATAGGTCATCAAAGCTATGAAAGGCTTGAGAATTGTTAAGGATCATCACCACGCTATCAAACTCAACTTTGGTACTTTTTGAAAGTGTATATAGCTAAATATGGCATGTATAGGCTAGTTGTTTTGGATTTGTGTTTGAGATATGTGTACATAGCCATGTGATATGGTTAGATAAGTAGTGGTGCTATGAATGAGATGTTATGCTTTATAATGTTGGTTTTGGTATGATTTCATGCCTATGAAATGGTCAAGGTTATGTTGAGCATATTAATGTAATATGAGTATATATATGTTTGATCAATGAAAGGGTTATATGATAGCAAATTGTGAATGAATCATGCTTGGTTATACATGTGATTTAGTTGTACTAATTGGCATACAAGTTGGTATGTTTAGAAATGTGATTAAATGGGATGATGGGTTGAATATTTGTCATAATTTTTAGTTGCCAATTGAGTATGGGATATTGGTTATTTGAGCTTGTAGGGATGACCCTTGTGTGGGTGGCAATTTGGCCTTGAAAATGGCATATAATTGCCCACACGGTTGAGCACACGGGCGTGTGGCTCGACTGTGTGCCTCATGGTTGAAATTCAAGGTAAGTCAGGTTTGACCATGACAACACACATGAGTGTGTGACTGGCCGTGTGGTGCAAGTCAGGATCGACCACGGGTGAGGCACACAGACGTGTCCACGGCCGTGTGGACAAGTCAGTATGTATACCCTATTTTCACACGGCTTAGACATACGGGTGTGTCTAAGGCCATGGGAGGCACATGGCCTGCCCATACGGGCGTGTGACCTCTGTAACTTAGAATTTTTTTTGCATTTCCAAGAATTTTATATGTGTTCGGTTTAGTCCCGGCCCTATTCTAAAGCATTCTTGAGGTCTCGTTGACCTAGTTAAGGGACGCTTTGATTGCATTGGATGAACTGTAGTATGAAATGTCCATAAAAGTTTTCGATCATTTGGTAATGCCTCTTAACCCTAAATCGGCGATGGTTACGGGTTAGGGGTGTTACATAGCTGGCTACTGTCGGCATTTAGTTAAAAAATTTTCGATGATTGCTACACCGATGACTAGATTACTATAGAAAGGTGTGAAAATCGAGTGGTCAGAAAAATGTCAACAGGTTTTGGATAGTTGAAAGCATTGTTAACTGAGGCACCAGTTTTGATTCAACATAAGTCAGGTAAAGAGCTTGTGATCTTTAGCGACATGTTATTGAATGGTTTGGGATGTGTTTTGATGCAAGAGGGAAAAGTGATAGCTTATTCTTCCATACAGTTGAAACCGCATGAAAAGAATTATCCGACGCACAATTTAGAGTTGGTCGCTATTGTATTTGCATTGAAAATTTGGAGACATCATTTATACGGTGAAAAGTGCCATATCTTTACTAACCACAAGAGCTTGAAGTATATAATGACTTAGAAAGATTTGAATTTGCGACAACGAAGATGGTTCGAGTTGTTGAAAGACTATGAATGAGTAATCGATTATCATCCGGGGAAGGCAAATGTAGTCTCGAATGCTTTGAGTAGAATATATTTATTTGCTTTGTGAGCGATAAATACTCAGTTAACTTTGTTTGATGATGATTTGATTTTAGCTAAATTTAAAGCTAAACCGGTATTTCTATAGGAAAGTTGTGAAGCTCAGAAATGTGATAATGAATTGCAAGCTAAAAGAGTAGAATGCAAATTGACTACCGATTCAGACTATCAGATCAGATCCGATGATTGTTTAATGTTTCGAGGTAGAATGTGTGTACCAAAGAATCTCGAGCTCATTCAGAAAATTCTACATGAAGCACACAATGGTTGTTTATCTACTCACCTAAGGAGTATTAAAATGAACAATGATTTGAAACATTTGTACTGGTGGTCCGGCATGAAACGAGACATTTCAGAGTTTGTGTCGAGATGCTTGATTAGTCAACAAGTCTAAGCCGAACATCAAGTGCCTTGGGGATTATTGCTTCCTGTGATGATCCTAGAGTGGAAATGGGATAGAGTTACTATGGATTCGTATCGGGATTACCCCTGTCTCTGAAAAAGAAAGATGCTATTTGGGTTGTTGTTAATCGACTGACGAAGTCTGCACACTTCATTCCAGTATGTAGAAACTTTTCGCCCTATAGACTAGTTGAGTTGTACATCTTTGAGATCATTAGATTGCACAGGAGTGCCAGTTTCTATTATTTCAGATAGAGATCCGAGGTTTACGACTTGAATTTGGAAGAAATTGCAAGAAGCTTTGGGTACGCGGCTGCTCTTTAGTACCACATTTCATCCCCAAATCGACGGTCAGTCTGAGAGAGTAATACAGATTCTTGAAGATATGCTTCATTGTTGTGTTTTAGAGTTTGAAGGCAATTGAAAGAAATGTTTATCGTTGATTGAATTCACGTATAACAACAGTTTTCAATCGAGCATAAAGATGGCACCGTATGAGGCTGTATATGGTCGCAAATGCCGAACCCCGATGTATTGGACCGACCTTAGTGAGAAAAGATTCACGGGTTGATTTGATTGGAGAGACTGAAGATAATGTGGAATTATTTCGTGATAGTTTGAAAGCAACTTTAGATCGACAGAAATCGTATGCAGATTTGAAACATAAAGATATTGAGTTTCAGATTGGTGACAGAGTATTTCTGAAAGTATCTCCGTGGAAGAAGATTATTCTATTTGGTCGCAAAGGAAAATTGAGTCCGCGATTTATCGGGCCGTATGAGATCATCGAAAGAATAGGGCCAGTGGCATATTGACTAGCTTTATCGTCAGAATTAGAAAAGGTCCACAATGTATTTCATGTGTCGATGTTATGATGGTATCGATCAGATCCATCGCATATAATTTCTTCGACAGAGATTGAAATGCAACCTAATATGACGTTGGAAACACAAAAATTTATATACTTTTTCACACCTAATTTTATTTAAAATCATGCATTTTCGATAGAATTTTTGTCATAAAATAATTAAATTGTATTAAAAATTTGAACATGTTACTTTTTAGTCAATTTTACATTTATTTTTAGTGAATTTTGATTATTTTTGACAGATTCGTACAAAGGGCAAAAATTGACCCGGCAGACACCGTTAGAAGAACAAAACCGAGAAGCAATTCGAAGTAATAAGGCAAAAATAATTTCCAGCCTAAGACAGTCCAAATATGTGTATTAATTCATAATATAATTAATTTTAATTTATTCCCAATTTAATTTGGGCTAAATAAATTATTTTTAATTAATTATGTAAAAAGGCCAGTTGAACCAAATTGAGCGAACCGAACCAGCCACCAATTGGGCAACCCAGAACTATTCAAATGCTGACCCAAATTAGCATTTTGGCTGATTAATTAAGCTTGCAAAGAGGCCTTTGAAGACTTTTCAAAGTTGCATTCAATCCCTTCCACAATTAGTGACTTTGTAGATTTGCCTTAAGCCATATTTAGTAAAGTTGAAGCCATCAACTTTACCACATAGGAGGCCGACCAAGGGGTGGCTCTTTGGCTGCTATTTTTAGCAAATTTCAGCTGCCACATTCAGCTAAAAAAACCTCCCTTGGCTGATCATTCAAGGCATCCCTCATTCACATCTCTTCTCTCCTCTCTCACTTTTTCTCTCATTTTCCCATTCAAAGTTCCTTGCTCTTGTGCCGATTTCTCCTCTTGGGAAAGGGGTCTTATTCATCCATTTTGGATCAACAATTGAGTATTCATAGCAGCCTTGATCGGCAAGGACAATAAAGAAGGAAGTACGGAGCAACCTAGTCAAGCCACGGAAAACCACCAAATTTGATTATTGTTCCCTATCTCTTTAATTTTTGTTGTTTTTATGGTAAACATATCTATGAGTATTTATGTTGTTGGAATGGTTAATTTAATCAGCTTAGCTTGAATTTAATTCGTGTTGGGTTGATTGCATTTCGTCGTATTGATTTGGTAAATTTATGTTTCTACTATTATAGGCCTCGGTAAAATGCTTGATTAAGTAAAATCATACCTAAGTTATATAACTAAAGAATTAATTATTTAAACGCATTGAAATTGTAATTAATGGACACAGTACTTAATTAGTGCATGTTTAATTCTTCTAAGGTAGCTGAAGATTAGATTAGCATTGTATTTGGCCATACATATGCCTTACATAACTTGCAAGATTATTGTGATTAAACTGTTTCAAGGTAAGGATACTTTGTTACCTCACATAGTCTTTTATATGCTTATTAGGTTCAATTATTTGTTTGAATCGACATAGGAATATGCGAGAGATTGTTTAATTTAATAAGTATGTATGTGCAATAACATGTTTACCTTTATAAATCTGTTTAATCGGTCAAATTGGCATATAAATATGTACAAGAGATGAATGAATTTTTGATTTGTAAATATGTTCATAAGTTAACAATTTACCTAGTTGCCATGATTTATTCGTAACAAGTATAAGCATAAGTTTAATAATTCTAAGGTAAGGAAATATAATTAATCCAACACAATTATATCATCTTGATTAAATCATATTTGGAGTCGTGCACTAGAATTTCTTTGTTTTATTTTAATTATTTCACTTTGTTTTTTTTATTATCTCTTATTAAGACCAAATATTTTTCCTTCACCAAAGTGTTTAAAATTACTTTCATAAATAATTCTTTTACAGTCCTTATGGGTACGATAACTCGAAATTTACTTGTCACTTTATTACTTGTTGCGATTGTGTACACTTGCAGATTTTCATCGTTCCAAGTTTTTGGCGCTGTTGCCAGGGACTCTTTTTGAAAAGCCATTATTTTTGAATTTGTTAGTCTTACATTTTCGTTTAATTTTCTATTTAATTTTTAACTTAATTAATTTTGCTGTGAATATTTCAAGTGTTTATGAGTATTGACTAAATTATCGATTTACTCCCTGTAGACCCTGAGATAGAACGAACCTTTCAACAACGTCGAAGACAAGCAAATCAAAGGAGGATCGAAGAGATGAATTTCGAGAATATGAATCAAGAAAATGGAGCAAACCTTGCTCAAAATCCTATCCTTATTGCTGATGATAGGGATAGAGCCGTAAGACAATATGCCGTGCCAGAGTTTAATGATCTTAATCCGGGTATTAAAAGACCCGAAATTGAGGCACAACAATTTGAGCTGAAGCCAGTCATGTTCCAGATGCTTCAGACAGTGGGCCAATTCAGTGGAATGCCTACCGAAGACCCTCATCTGCACTTGAGGCTATTCATGGAGGTGAGCGACTCTTTCAAATTAGCCGGAGTACCCAAAGATGCATTACAAATTAAAGTTGTTCCCATATTTCCTAAGGGACAGAGCTCGATCTTGGTTGAACTCATTACTACCGAACTCAGTTTTTACATGGCAAGAGTTAGCAGAGAGATTTCTTATGAAGTATTTCCCGCCTAGAAAGAATGCTAAGTTCAGGAATGAGATCACTGCCTTCCTACAAATGGATGACGAGTCCTTGTATGAGGCATGGGAAATATTTAAAGAGTTATTATAAAAGTACCCTCATCATGGAATTCCACATTGCATCCAACTTGAGGCATTTTACAATGGTCTCAACGCTCACATGAGGATGGTAGTGGATGCTTCTGCTAATGGTGCTCTCCTCTCTAAGTCTTATAATGAGGCTTATGAAATTATCGAGAGGATCACCAGCAATAGCTATCAATGGCCAACCAGTCGAGCAGCATCAGGAAGACGAGTCATTGGAATACATGAAGTTGGCACTCTTACGTCACTCGCATCTCAGGTATCATCAATATCCTCAATGCTTAAAAATCTTAATACTAATGGGTCTAATAGTGTTGTAGCATAACCACCTAATCAATTTGGGATTATAACTTGTGTCTATTGTGGGGAAGGACATTTGTTTAAAAATGTCCGTCAAACCCAGAATCTGTATACTACATGGGTAATCAGAACCAAAACCGAGTAAGGTAAGGGCTGCAATCCAATTTTTATAACCCATCATGGGGAAACCACTCGAATTTTTCTTGAAGTAACCAATGGCTAGAACTAGTAACCCGTACACCCAATCCAGACCAACCCAGCTGCCTTGTTTCCTTCAACAAGTTTAGAAACCTGTTCAAGCTGAAGCATCCAATAGCTTGGAGAGTTTACTGAAGGTATACATGGCAAAGAATGATGCCTTAATCTAAAGCCAAGCAGCTACATTGAAGAAACTGGAAAACCAAATGGGCTAGCTTGCAACTGAACTTAGGAACCGACCATAGGGTACCTTACCTAGTGATACAAAAAATTTGAGAAATCTGGGGAAGGAGCACTGCAAAGTGCTTTCATTGAAGAGTGGAAAGACGGTAGAGCCCAATACCATTGAAGCTGAAAAGGAGCAAGTTGAGGCTTAAGACTCAGAGGAAGTTCAACCGAGTGTTTAAATTCTAGCTTCACAAGAACCAGAATCTACAAAACTCGACAAGGTAACCTCAGAACTAGCTAAATCTGATCAACTAACAACTCCTTTAGATGTAGAATTACCATAGAAGACGAATCAACCATTACCAATTCCAGTAAAGAAACCATCACCACCCTACCCTCAAAGACTTGAGAAGCAGAGTCAAGAGATTTAATTCAAGAAGTTCCTTGATGTACTTAAGCAACTTCACATCAACATCCTATTGGTTGAAGCACTTAAGCAAATGTCGAATTACGTCAAGTTCATGAAAGATATGTTGTCTAAGAAACGAAGACTTGGAGAATTTGAGACGGTAGCCCTGACGAAGAAATTCAGTGCATATCTTCAGGACAAACTACCCCCAAAATTGAAGGATCCTAGATGTTTTACCATACCATGCAATATTGGAGCAACCTATTGTGGTAAGGCATTATGTGACTTAGGTGCGAGTGTTAACTTGATGCCTATGTCAATATTTAGAAGTTGGGGATAGGTGAAGTTAGACCTACTACGGTTACACTTCAACTAACAAATCGACCATTAGTGCATCCAGAAGAAAAAATCGAAGATGTATTGGTACGTGTAGATAAATTTATCTTTCATGCTGTAATTCTAGACTTTGAAGCAGAAAAAAGTGCCAATTATTCTAGGAAGACTATTCTTAGCAACTGGAAGCACCCTTATGGATGTGCAGAAGGGCGAGCTGACTATGCGTGTTTAGAATGATCAGATAGCATTTAATGTTTTTAAGTCAATGCGATTTCCTGACACAATTGATGATTGTTCTGCAGTATCAGATTTAGAGGAATTAATAGTGGAGAAGGAACTCAACTATGTTGAGGATCCGTTGGAACAAATTTTGACATCAGACCCTCCAAATGATGAAGAGGAGAATGAATACTTAGCTCTACTAAAAGCTAATCAAAAGGGATTTAATCAGCAATCCCGTTTTGAATCTTTGTAATTAGAAAAAAGGGATTACACCCAGCCAAAAGCATCAATCGAGGAGCCACCTAAGTTAAAACTCAAGGTATTACTTACACATTTAAAATATGTTTATTTAGGTAACATTTCTACTTTGCCTGTGATTGTTTCAGCAGAATTAACTACTGAACAAGAAGAGAAACTTATCATAGTCTTGAAACAATTCAAGAAGGCTATCAAATGGACCATAGATGATATTCGTGGTATTCGCCCATCTGTAGGCATGCATAAGATCATATCAGAAGATGGCGAGAGAGGAACGATTGATGGACAACGAAGACTGAACCCCATCATGAAGGATGTAGTAAAGAAGGAAATTATTAAGTGGTTGGATGCAGGTATAATTTACCCCATCTCAGATAGTTCATGGGTAAGTCCGGTGTAATGCATACTGAAAAAAGGAGGTATCACGGTCATTGAGAAGGGGAATAACGAGTTGAAACTGACCAGAACAATTAGGGGATGGAGAATTTGCATCGATTACCGAAAGTTGAACAAGGTGACCAAGAAAGATCACTTTCATTTGTCGTTCTTGGACCTGATGCTTGATAGACTCGTGGGGCGAGACTATTACTATTTTCTCGATGGATAGTCAGGGTATAATCAGATTACAGTAGCACCAAAAGATCAACACAAGACGAAATTCACCTGCCCGTATGGTACATTTGCATTTAGACGTATGCCATTTGGTTTATGTAATGCACCTGCTTCATTTCAAAGATGTATGATTTCAATTTTTACTGACATGGTTGAGAAGTGTCTGGAAGTTTTTATGAATGACTTTTTAGTATTTGGAGACACTTATGATGATTGATTAGCCAATCCAGCTAAGTTACTAAGACGATGTGAAGAAACAAACCTAGTACTCAACTAGGAAAAGTGCCATTTCATGGTACAAGAAGGGATTGTTCTAGGGCATCGGATATCGAGACATGGAATCGAGTTAGACAAAGTAAAGGGAGACGTTATTGAGATAATCCTACCTCCAATATCTGTAAGGGGTGTAAGAAGTTTCTTGTGCCACGCTGATTTTTATTGTATATTTATCAAAGACTTCTCCAAAATTGCAAAACCTTTGTGCAAATTATTGGAGAAAGACGCGACATTCAAGTTTGATGATGAATGTTTAAGAGCATTCCAAGAGTTGAAGAATCAATTAGTTACGATACCCATCATTGTCACACCAGATTGGGATTTGCCATTCGAATTGATGTGTGATGCAAGTGACTTCGCAATTAGAGCAGTCATGGGCCAGCGAAGGAACAAAGTTTTTCACCTCATCCACTATTATCAAGTTGGACTCTAACAGGAGCACAACTTAATTATACGGTAACAGAAAAAGAGTTACTTGCTATTGCATCTACTTTTGACAAGTTTCGATCTTATCTTAAAGGTACCAAAGTGATTGTTTATACGGACCACTCGGCAATTAAATATTTACTGGCCAAGAAAGATGCTAAGTCAAGATTGATCGGTAGGTACTTCTACTTCAAGAGTTCGATCTAAAAATTCAAGATCAAAGGGAGTAGAAAACCAAATAGCAGATCACTTGTCTAGATTAGAGCCGCAAGAGGGAAATTCTCCACTTGTACCGATTCAGGAGACATTTCTAGATGAATACATACTGAAGGTAATCATGTCCATAATATTCCTTGGTTTGCTGATATTGCTAACTATTTAACTTGTGGTTTGATGCCGATTGATAAAACGTATCAACAAAGGAAAAAGTTTCTTTACAGTACGAAGTACTATTTCTGGGAAGAGCCATATTTGTTTAAAAAGTGTACAAATCAGATGATTAGGAGATGTGTGGCAGAAGATGAAATACTGAAGATTTTATACCACTACTACTTAGCTCCAAGTGGGGGACACTTCGGAGGTACTCGCATTGCGGCCAAAGTATTACAAGCTGGATTCTTTTGGCCCACACTATTTAAGGATGCATACGCTTACGTAAAGAGTTGTGATCTATGTCAGAGGGTTGGAAATGTCACCAATAGAAATGAGATTCTTCGACCAAATATCATTGAGGTAGAATTGTTCGATGTTTGGGGTATTGACTTTCTTGGTCCTTTCCCTCTGTCTTTTTGCCACAGGTACATATTGGTAGCAGTAGATTATGTGTCCAAGTGGGTCGAGGCTAAAGCTTATTTGACGAATGATGCTAAGGTTGTGATGAAGTTCTTACAGAAACACATGTTCACAAGGTTTGGAACTCCAATAGCTATTATCAACGATGAAGGGACCCATTTCGTGAAAAAGTGGTTAAAATGGTTGTTAGATAAACATGGAGTGAAACATAAGGTTGCTACAGCTTACCATCTACAGAAGAATGGGCAAGCCGAGTTGGCGAATAAGGAGATTAAAAGCATACTTGAGAAGGTAGTTGTAACATCCTAGATTAGGGGTTATGCGTTCGTGCATAATTCATGAGATAGTGGGATCAGTGGGTGTGTTGGATGTGTTCTGAAGAGTTTCAAGAACCCTAAGATGAAAGAAAATGAAAGGAAATGTAAGGAAATGTAAGGAAATGTAGGGAAATGTAAGGAAAAGTAAGGAAAATGTAAGGAAATGAAAGGAAACGAAAGGAAATGAAAGGAAATGTAAAGAAATGAAAGGAAATGTAAGAAAATGTATGGAAATGTATGGAAATGTATGGAAATATATGGAAATGAAAGGAAATGTATGGAAATGTATGGAAATGTGTGGAAATGTAAGGAGATGTATGGAAATGTAAGGAAATGCTTTAGAAATGTTAAGTTTTGGAAACTAAACTAAAATAGGAAAGTGACCATTTTGGAAACCGAAGTAAATTAGGAAAGTGAACATTTTGGAAACCAAGCCAAAAGAGGAAACTAAACATTTTGGAAACCAAGCCAAAATAGGAAACTAAACATTTTGGAAACTTGGAAAATACTGAGTCATGAAAATTTTTGGAAACTTAAAATGACCCTGAATGTCGAATTTTAGAGCCCAAAGGGAACTTAGGGCCAAGTGACCCTAAAATATAAAGTACATGAAATTTGACCCAATAACGGACTTGGAAAAGTGGTCCAAGATGGCACCTAAGGCCTTAGAAAATGGCCCACATGCAAAAGGTTTTGGGCTTGAGTTCGAGTCACATAAGAAGCAAATAAAATAAGTTTTATTTTGCTTCTAGAAGCCCAAGAGGTGGACGGCACAAGCTTGCAAAAGAGGAGTTTCATTCTCTTTAAAACTCGACTAATTAGAAGATCATAAGGACTCTTAAGGGAAGAGTTTAATTCTCTTTAAAATTCGACTAAATAGGTGGATAAATGAAGAATTATTCTTTAATTAGGAAAATAAGGAAGAGTGGTGGCCAAGTAAAGGATTCTTGGCCTAGTAAATTCGGCTATAAAAGGAGGGGACTAGGGCCATTCATTATTCATTCTCCCTCTCTTTTCCTCTGCCAAATATTCTTCTTGAGCATCTATTCTTTTTCTTCTTTTCTTTTAGCCTCCTAGCCGATTTCCTTCTAAGCCTATTATTCCTCTCTTCTTTCATCTTTGAAACCAAATACATAAGGGAATCATAGCCGATTGTTCATCAAGTCTCTAAGCCGAATCTCTGAAGGTTGAAGTGAAGGTGCAATCGATTCCTTCAAATAAGGGTAAGATCCAAGTTTAGTTTTCCATTCTTTTATATTCTAGACTTATTGAAATTTAGAGACTAATTTCGATTATTAATCTTGGCCGAATCATGGAAGAAGAAATTCTTTTCCCGAAGGTACACCATAGGCCACGTGTTCCCTAGTTATTCGGTGAATTTCGGGATTTAAGATCCACAAGGTAAGTACCTAAAAGTATTCGGCCAAAGCTTGTATGATTATCTAGATCAGTTCTTTAATTATTAAAAAGCCGAAAACTAACCCATATTGAGATTCAAGGTTGGCGAATATTAAGTGAAGGAAAACCAAGTTTTCGTGATTCAATAAACACCAAATCGGCATCAAAGGTAAGTCTTTTACAAATCCTACTAGGATTTGGATATCATAGCCAAATAGAATTTATGCTAAATAATAAAGGATGAATCAAATGTAGGGACTAAGGATCTAAACTTTAGATCTAGCTTTTCTAATCTCAAGGAATCGCTAAACAAATCGGTGTGTACGCACACTAACTTTCGATATTTCATATGGCAATTATTTTTATTATATGATTATATGAATATGGCTAAGTACCCTAATGTGGTACAAAGGTACTCAATACGCTTTCCTACTTCGATAGGATTATGAAATATGTTATTTTATAACATGTGAATATTTGAATGTTAAGCATTATATATATATATATTTGGGGCATTCGGATTTATGTGAAAGGGAAGAAGGTGTTGACTTGATCTCACCAACGTTATATTTGAAGGTGTTGACTTCGGTCTCACCAACATTTGAAGGTGTTGACTTCGGCCTCACCAACGTTATATTTGAAGGTGTTGACTTCGGTCTCACCAACGTTATATTTGAAGATGATGACTTCGGTCTCACCAACGTTATATTTGAAGGTGTTGACTTCGGTCTCACCAACGTTATATCTGAAGGTGTTGACATCGGTCTCACCAACGTTATATGTGAAGGTGTTGACTTCGGTCTCACCAACGTTATATGGTGACTACGGTCACAAATATTTGAATATGGTGTGTAGCGGATGGAGGGTTGACTTAGTAGTCCCCACGGTGTGAATGGCAGGTACGGGTGGTGTGTAGCGGATGGACCATTAGGATTGGGTTTGGGTTGCATCATAATTTCATTTTATATGGATCCGATGATTTGAACATGAATGCCCTAATTATTGAATGTTAGTATTGTGTGCACATTGAGTCTGTTGACTCACCCGTTGTGGGAACTATTTTCGGTGATGAACAGGTGACGGACCGGCCAGTGAGACGTTGAGGTGGCCATGCTACATTCGTGAGATTTTATTTAGTTTGGACTTTTTACTTTTATTTTATTTTGGGTTTTACTTGATGTAATAAGGCCATAAGGCCCAAAGTGGATTTCTCTTTATTTTGCTTTACTATTAAGTTTTATGCTAAGAACTATTTTGGATGTATTTAATTAAATGGGTTTACGGTATAAATAAATGGGTTTACAACCTAAGCCCAATCCACAACAACATTTTCTAAAATTTTACTAATTTTCTCTAAGTAACGAAAATGTTTGAAACCTGGTTTACTTTAGGAACATACGGATCCGGTCCATTCTCGTGGGTCGGGTGTGGGGTGTTTCAGTAGTTTGCTGAACCGACGAGATTGGTCCAAGAGACTCGATGATGCTTTATCGGATTACAAAACAACATACATGACACCTTTAGGAATGTCACCCTATAGGCTGGTCTTTGGGAAAGCCTGTCATCTACCTTTAGAGTTAGAGCACAAAGCTTACTGGGCTCTTCGACGACTCAACTTGGATCTTAAGCTTGCTTGAGAGAAATGGATGTTCCAACTCAACGAGCTAGAGGAATTCCAATGTTCTCATACGAAATTGCCAAATTACTCAAAGAAAGACTCAAGAAATGGCATGACAAGCACATTCGAGTTAGAGAATTTGAAGCAGGTCAGCAAGTCTTGTTATTTAATTCCAAATTGATGTTCTTCCCAGGTATGTTAAAATCACGTTGGTCTAGTCCATTTACGATTCATCATGTCTATCCACATGGAGTTGTTGAACTCCAAGGTAAGGGAGGTAATTTTCAATTCAATGCTTAGCGTTTGAAACATTACTAAGGAAATAAACCTGAACGGGATCAAATCTTGTTCAGTTTATCAGATATTTAAATTTTTTTGTTTCTAATAAATTATTTAGGGTATATTTTCAAGTTTATTATGTTTAACTAATTCTGTCTAGGAGATTGGAACTTAAGCAGGACCGCTTGTGACCCCTCTAATCTTCCTAGGAATTGATTTTTACATAATTTTTCAAGAATTTATTCCCTGAATGAAAAAATAAATTTTTAATTTTTCAAATAAAAGGGTCAAATTGTGATCCAAGTTTTAAATTGCAACTCAATTTCAAATTTTGATTAAGTCTAGGACTTAATTGAATTATTTTAAAATTTGGTTGCTAATTTTGTAAATAATATAAACTAGGTGCCTTTTTTGTAAATATTTCCAAAAGACATCTAAAATAAATATTTTTACTTAATATATATATATATTTATATAAATATGATAAACTTTAATATAAAATTATATCTTTTATAATTTATATATTAGTTTTTGATTGTGTCTTGAGTCTTAAAAATTTAATAAAAGAATGGTCGAACCTGGAAACTAACTAAGACAACGATGGAGAAAAGCGCACCTATTGAACAATAGTATAGTTTAGTGGCAAGACCGAATTGTCGAACCCAAAGGAACTAAAAGTACTAATATTAACTCTCTTTATATTATTTAGCCTAAGAATTAAGAGAATTTGTTTATCTAATCTAAAATTGAGTAACTACTAAGCTAAAGATGCTAAGACACAAAGAAGAAATTGGGGAAATACTTGTGGGAAAACCAATTGATTAAGACAATACAGGAAGAATCCACCTAGACTTCACTTGTTATCTAACTCTAAACCGCATTTATTTATTCACTTGACTTGATCCGTAGGATTCCCTAATTTATATTAATACCTCTCTCGAGGCTACTAACATCTAACCCTAGGTTGATTAATTGAAATCTATTTCTAATTAAAACCCCTAGAATTGCACTCGATCTATGGACTCCCATATTAGGTTTGGCCCTAATCCGATAGATTTTTGTCATCCTATCTCTAGGGTTGCGATCAACTCCACTTAATTATGCTAGATCTACTCTTAGATAGGGTATATTCCTCCTCTGCCTAAGAGCATAAATGCTTGAATCAATATCCTGAAATACCAAAAAAATAATTAAGAATACATAATTAAGAACAAATCAAGTATTTATCATACAGCTCAGAAAATAATAAGAAGATTCGTCTTAGGTTTCATCCCCCTCAGGTATTTGAGGGGTTTAGTTCATAATCATAAAAGAATACATCTCAGAAGAAAACATAAAACAAAACATAAGAAAAACCCTAAAACCCCCTGAAGGAATTGAAAGAGAGATCCTTAGTCTTGAGTATGCTTCCAACTTCTTAAGATGAATCAATTGGCTTTCTTCGAGTGAATCCCACAAATCTACCTTTCTGGATTGGCTTTTTGGCCTAGCTGAACACCCCTGAAGGTTGGCCTCTAGGGTGTTTATATAGGCTTTTGGGAAGTCTTTCTTTGCCTCTAAGTACCCGAATCCGAATGAAACTTTTCCTTGCCACGGCAGGGACACGCCCGTGTAGCACGCTCGTGTGATTCGAGGCTAGGCTGTGGTCAAGCTTGCCCAGGAGGCATGGCCGTGTGAATCGGGGTCCAAGCCGTGTGCAATTCGTGTTAGGCTCATTTTCTCCATTTTCGACCCATTTCTCATTCTTTTCATCTGCCGGTGCTCTCCAGAGTATAAAACATGATAACAAAGGATTAGGAGCACCTATTTCCATAATTAAGGGGATAAATCATCCAAAAGTATGCTAAATATGGGATTAAAATATGTTCATATTTGTTTTTATCAAATACCCCCACACTTAAGCTTTTGCTTGTCCTCAAGCAAAATTCTCAACTCATAATTAAAATGAACTTCCTCAATTCATAAAATTCATCGATAATGTTTCATCATAATTCATAAATAATTTATACATGGATAATTTAACTCAAAGAATCCCAAAGATTCAAATAATCACAGTCATAAGTTTATAGCATGAAAACATAGGTGTTTCCCCTTAGCTAAATAATTATCTTTAATTCAAAATTGACAAGGATTGACATCCTCACTAAAGATTCACTCAAATCACTCGAAGTGTGATAAACGTAAAAGTAACATATTTTAGGCCCATATTTAGTATGATTTTGGATGATTTAGCCCTTTATTTATGTAAAAAGGTGCTCTTAATCCTTTCTTTTCATGTTTTTACTCAGGAAAGCACATGAAGATGAAAAGAACAAGAAACGGGCTTAAAACGGGCCAATTTGGGCCAAAGTGGATATCGACACTGCCTGAACTTCAAGCCACACGACCGTGCCTCGACAATTAACTAAGACATGCATGCAAAAATTTACACGGCCGTGCCCTAATCAACTGAATCGAGACACGGCCTGAAAATGATTTACACAGGTGTGTACCATGGCCGTGCCCCTACCGCGAGAGAGAGCAATTTCACTCAGATTTGGATACCTTGAGGCAAAGAAACACATTCCAAAGCCTATTCAAACATCGAGTAGGAAGTATATTTGAATTGGGACACTTAGAGGCCAAGTAAAGCATTCCAAAAGTCTATATAAACACACTAAGTGTATCTTTCAGAGGGCGGTGAGCTAGGCCAAGGAGCTGAGCCAGAAGGTCAATTTGTGGGAATTACTCAAAGAAAGCCAGTTGATCCATCTCAAGGAGCTGAAATTCTACTAAAGACGGCAGAATTCTCCTTCAATTCCATTAGGGGGTTTTAGGGATTTCTTATGTTTTGTTTTATCTTTTCTTCTGAGATGTTTTCTTTATTCATTATGAACTAAATCCTTCAGATACCTGAAGGGGATGAAGCCTAGATGAATCTTGTTATTATTTTTTAAATTATATGATAAATACTTAGTTTGTTCTTAATTGTGCATGTTTAATCCAAATCTAATGTGCTTAGGTGGAGGAGGAATAGACCCTGCCTAAGAGCAATTAAGCGGAGTTGATCGCACGCCTAGAGATAGGGTGATGAGATTTTGCCAGATTAGGGTGAAACCTAATATGGGAGTACATAGATCGATTTACTGCTATTCTAGGGGTTTATTATAAGAGAACGAGAGTTCCACTAATTAACCTAGGGTTAGACGTTATTCACCTCGAGACAGGGTTTAATATACGTTAGGGAGTCTTACGGATCAAACTAAGTGAATAAATCGTATGGTTCGGTGTTAAATAACAAGTGAAGTTTAGGTGGATTCTTCCTGAGGGTATCGTCTCGATCAATTGAGTTTCTTCAAGTTATTTCCCAATTCAGTTGTTTTGTCTTTGCATCTTAGTTTAGTAATTAGTCAAATCAGCCACTTTATATTTAGGCTAAATAATAGAAAGAAAGTTAGTATTAGTACTTTTAGTTCCTTTGGGTTCGATAATCCGGTCTTGCTTAAGCTATACTACTGTTTAATAGGTACACTTGCTTTTAATCATTGTCAGAGTTAGTTTCCAGGTTCGATCATTCTCTTTATAAATTTTAAAACTCGAAAGACATACGATCAAGTGTTTGGCGTCGTTGCCGGGGAACTAAAATATTAAGAAAACTCTATTTTTATTATGTTAGCCATTATTTTTTTATTTTTTATTTTATTTTCACAATTTATTTTATTTATTGTTTTACTAATTTTTAATTTTCTTCTCTTTTCAGGTACCTCTAGTTTATGACTAGAAGGAACCCGATAGTACCTCTGATATATGATAGTGAAATCGAAGCTACCGCTCGTAAGAATCGCAGAGAAATCAGGCAAGCCCTAAATTACACAAAGGAATACCAAGAAGGCTGATCCAATCCTACTAAAGGGATGGACGGGAATAACCCACAACCGCATGATGTGGGAGAAAATAATGCTCCTCGTACTATGTTTGATTATGCTAAATTGCATTTAACAGGAGCGAAATGTAGTATTGTCAGGCCTTTTATATCTACTAATAATTTTTAATTAAAGCCTAACACAATACAAATGACTCAACAATTTGTTCAATTTGATGGTTTGCAGGACGAAGACCCGAACACTCATATAGCTAATTTTTTAGAGTTCTATGATACTTTCAAAATAAATGGTGTTTCTGATGATGCCATTCATCTTCGGTTATTTCCCTTTGTATTAAGGAATAAAGCCAAACAGTGGTTGAACTCGTTACCACGAGGGGTAATTACTACATGAGATCAAATGACTGAAATTTTTTTATTAAAATATTTCCCATCGGCCAAAATGGCCAAATTACGGAATGATATTTCTTTTTTTGGGTAGATGGATTTAGCGACATTATACGATGCATGGGATAGATACAAGGATTTCTTGAGGAGGTGCCCACACCACGGATTACCATTATGGCTTTAAGTCCAAACATTCTACAATGGTGTAAATCCTTCAACGAGGCAATTAATTGATTCAGCCACCGGTGGAACTTTGAATAACAAAACTCTTGAAGCAGCTTATGAATTTATCGAAGAGATGTCACTGAATAGATATCAATGGCAAGTTACAAGGACGAAACCAACAAAATTAGCTGAAGTTTTCAACATCACGCAGTAACCATGCTATCAAATCAGGTAGAGTTGGTGAATACAAATCTTGATAGTTTGTGTTCTTCGCAGGTACATCCAGTCATGCAGTGTGACGCAAGTGAAACTGTGGCGAATCCTGAGTACCCACCCTACCAACCGGATGTAGGAAGCGAGCAGATGAACTATATAGGTAATAATTTCTGATCCAATAATAATCCTTATAGTAATGCTTACAATCCAGGTTGGAGGAACCACCCAAACTTTTCATAGGGAGGTCAAGAAAATCAAGGAAATCAAAGACAACAACCTCCTCAAAATTTCCAAAACCAGCCATATCCGCAAGAGAAGAAGCCAACCTTCAAGGAGATGCTGACAAAATTCATGGCAAGCACAGAAAATCGTTTCCAAGATATTGAGAAAACACTTTAAAGCCAACAAACATCGACTGAGGAGACCAAGAACCGAGTCAGGGAACTTACTAAGTCGGTCAAGGAAGTCACTAATGCAGTCGAACAACTTGCAAAGCTAATGTCAGAATGACCGCAAGGACGTCTATCGAGTAATATTGAGATTAACCCGAAGGAGCAAATCCAAGCCATCATAGCTCAGGATAATATAGGGTTAGACAAACATAAATCAACACAAGAGAACAAGGTAGATGAAGGAAAAGCTAAGGGAACACAAGAAAAGCCAAAACTGGTAATCAAAGAGTACCAACCTTGCATACCTTACCCCGAAGCAATGAAAAGAGATGATACAGAGGAACAATTCGATAAGTTTCTTAAACTTTTAAGGAATTTACATATTAACTTACCTCTTCTCGAAGCTCTTTTCTAGATGCCAGATTCAAGGAAATTTTTACAACACCTCTTGACAAACAAACACGAATTAGATGAGGAATCACATGTGGAATTAAACGCAGCATGCTCAGCAATGCTACAAAATAGACTACCGCAGAAGCAAAAAGATCCAGTGAGTTTTACTATTCCTTGTTTAATTGGTAGACTAAATATTGATAACGCATTAGCTGATTTAGGGGCAAGTATAAATGTCATGCCTTATACACTGTTTAAACAACTAGGTCTAGGGAAGCCCAAACAAACTAGGATGAGTATTCAATTAGCGGATAAAATTGTCAGAATCCCTAGGGGCATTATCGAATATGTTCTTGTCAGAATTGATAAATTTGTTTTCCCAGTAGATATTGTTGTTTTAGATATGGATGAGGATAATTCAATCCCCTTAATTTTAGGAAGACCTTTCCTAGCAACTGCCAAGACAAAAATTGATGTTGCCACAGGAGAACTCAAACTTTGTGTAGGTGACGAATCAATCAGTCTTCAAGCTCTTGACTCGGCCAGGACAACAATCGATGAAGGTAAGAAAGTCAATATAGATGACAATCAATGTGTTCAACCTTTATCGCAGGAAACACCGCAAAGACACAACCCTAAGCCGACTCATAAATCCCAAATCGACAGAGAAGAATCACACAAGGAACAATATGTTAGGGTTAATAATCTAAAATAGCAGATGACACAAGTCAAAGAAGAATTTGAACCGCACGAAGTAAAACTAGAGGAACCACAAGAAGAGCTAGTAGGAACATCAAACCACTACAAAATAGGAGACCAGGTACTGTTCGACAAAGCAGATCTGCACATTATCACAACAGACCTGAAGGGAAAGGGAGAAACCCTTCTTAAGGTACACAATATCTTTCCACATGAAACAGTCGAGGTAAACAACTCAACATTTGACACCTCTAAGGTAAACGCTTCTCGACTTGAACTTTGTCAAGAAAATAGAACTTTAAGCATGAGGGAAGATATTTAAGCCTTTAAATCGCTTTGATTTTTTTTTCAAATTCTAAGGAAATTCTTGCCTAAGACTATAAACGAGTGCTTCTCGGGAGGCAAACCGAGCACTAACACTATTTATTTTCAAATTTATTTTCAATTCTTTTTCTTTCCTTCTTCCTCTTCTTTTAAACTAACCAAAAAGTGCAGATTTTTGTGACACACGGCCTTACACACGGCCGTGTCCATGGCCGTGTGGACCACCAGAATCCCCGCACTAACATAGCAGAGGCCTTGCGAATCAAATCCCAACCACTTTTCGATGTTATAGATCCAACCACTCCCCTACGGGCACCGACAGAGTGGTATGGCCGTGCCCTACAACCATGCAAAGCTACTGACTTACCAGACACAGGAAAAACACGCCCATGCTACCCAATCGTGCCAACATATTGTCTTTTTAGGAACAGGCGTGGCATCTAGAAAATGAGCGTGGGTGAACCAACACGCCTAGACACACGGCCGTGTGATGCAACCTTGTAATTCAACACGTCCTTGGCCCATAGGCGTGGGTACGTGCCAGATTTGAGATCCTATTTAAACCCTAGAGCCCTTCTACTTCTCCTATCATTCTTTCTTCCTTCTTTTTGTTTCTTTCCTTAGAAAAGGTGTCCAAACTCTTGAGCTACACTAGAATCATACCGAAGAAGTGTAAGAAGGCAAGCATTGTCTCCTCAAAGGGACCCCAACTGAAACACCCCAAACCCGACCCACGAGCCTTGACCGGATCTGGTATGTTCCTCGGTGTAAACCGTTTCAAATTCTTTTGTTACTTAGGAAAAACTTGTGTGTTTTGAAAGAAAGACCATTTTGGGTTGGGCTTGAGTTGAAAACAAGTTTATTTCATTATTAAAATCCTTTACTTTAGGTGACAAAACGTGTAACATCCTGAAAAGGGCCTATGCATTTTCAGTTTAATTGTATGAAATGACAAGTTTAAGCACTAAGAATAAATTTTTGATATTTTTGGAAACCTGGAAATGCATAAAAATGGAAACCTGAACATTTTGGAAACTTGAACATTTTGGAAACCTGAACATTTTAGAAACCTGAACATTTTGGAAACCTGAACATTGTAAGAAAATTGGCAAGTTACAGAGCCGATCGAAAATTTTAGGAAACTTAGAAATAATGTTGGAATGACAAATTTTAAAGTTTAAAATAGGAAATACTGGCAAGATGGCCTTAAAAGAAAAAGTTGGTAAAGTTTGACACACAAAAAGCTTGGAAAAGTGGCTCAAGATGTCACTTAGGGCCTATGGAAATGGCGCCACATGCAAGGGTATTGGGCTTGGGTTCGAGTCGCATGGGAAGCTAAAATAAAAGTTCTATTTTGCTACAAGGATGGACAGAGGTGGATCGGCACATAGGCTAATTTTAAGAGCTTTTATCCTTTTAAAATTCGGCAAATAGATAGATAATGATGGATTATTATTGGTATTATTTTTATTAAGAGATAAGGGATAAATAATGGATTTATTTTAGATTATTTTAAGTGATAAATAAGGGATTTTAAATTTGGATTATCCGAGGAGATAATTGATGGATTAAATGCTTTTATTTTTAGATAAAGGAGATAATATTATCTTAAGGAGAGTGGTGGCCAAGTCAAGGACTTTTGGCCTAGCAAATTGGCTATAAAAGGAGAACCCAAGGTCTTTTTCTCTCATCTTTCCAAGTAGCCGAAAATCCCTTGCTCTCTCCCCTCTTTGCCGAATTCTCTTTAAGTAAAATCCATCTCTCTTCTTCTATTTTCTTCTCCTCTCTTTGCTATTGTCGAGCCAAAACACTCTTTGATCCCCGATTAAAACTCCATAGCCAAAACTCGTGACTCTAGGCAAGGAAACAATCGATCAAAGCATTAAATGTAAGGCTTGTTTTCTTGATATTTAGGATTATTTTCCAAAAGTCGAAACCGACATGGTTTCATGGCTAGTGTTAGCCGATTTCAAGGAAAAGGAATACTAGCAATTTTGGCATTTGATTTACAATCTTTTAATTCGCAACAAGGTAAGTAATACAAATCCTACTTGGATTTGGTTTTAAGCCAAATATGTTTGTTAATATATTTTAATGGTTGGTCAATATAGAGTAAAAATCTAGATCGGTAGATCGTTCTTCGGATTTCAAGGAATCTATTAAGCAAATCGTGTGTGTACGCACACTAACTTTCGATATTTCATATGGTAATTATTTTATTGTATGATTATACGTAAGAATATGAATATGGCTAAGTACCCTAATATGGTACAAAAGTACTGTGCACGCTTCCTACTTGATAGGATTATGAAATATGTTATTTTATAACATGTGAATATATGTATATGAATATGAAATTAAGTATGTTATGCATGATATATATATATTTTGGGGCATTCGGATTTATGTGAAAGGGAAGAAGGTGTTGACTTCAGTCTCACCAACGTTATATGGTGACTACGGTCACAACATTTTGAATATGGTAACTTCGGTTACATTATTTGAATTTGGTAACTTCGGTTACATTATCTGAATATGGTGTCTAATGACACAAATTATATGGGCGATGAGCACGCCAACCGCAATGATCGCCTTCGATGGTGTGTAGCGGATGGAGGGTTGACTTAGTAATCCCTACGGTGTGACTGCCAGGTACGGGTGGTGTGTAGCGGATGGACCATTAGGCTTGGGTTTGGGTTGCATCATCATTTTTATATGAATATGAAATTGATATGAATGTGTATGCCTGATTTGTTGAATGTTAGTATCAGTGTACACCGAGTCTGTTGACTCACCTCGCTGTGGGAAATATTTTCGTGATGAATAGTGATTTGACCGGACGGTAGACCGCGAGGTGGCCATGTCCCATTTGAAGATTTTATTCGATTTGGACTTTGTTATTTGTTTTGGGTTTTACTTGATGTAATAAGGCCATAAGGCCCAAAGGATTTTTCTTATTCGCTTTACTTTAAATTGTTATGTTATTTAACTATTATGACTAAAGTCAAGTGTTTTAATTTTTAAAACCTTAAAAATTATTTTGTCACCTTAATAAAAATTGGATTTACTAGATTAATTAAATGGGTTTCCAATCTAAGCCCAATCCACAACAACATTTTTCTAAATATTTTACAAATTTTCTCTAAGTAACAAAAATCTTTGAAACCGGTTTACTTTAGGAACATACCGATCCTAGACAGGGCTCGTGGTAGGGTGTGGGGTGTTTCAAAACGTTTGGGCTTCGTTTTGTTTAAAAAACAAATGATTACTTAATCTTTTAATAAATAAAGGTTTGTAAGCTTAACAAATAAAATATTCCTACTAAGGCCTTATTACATCAAATAATTCCCAAAATTAAAATTTAAAATACTTAAAATAAAACAAAAGTCCAAGTCGTAAATTTCTTGCTATGCATGGCCATCCCTAAGCATCTGTCGAACCCAGTCCATCACTGATCGTCATCTGAAACATGTTCCCACAACGGGGTGAGTCAAACAGACTCAATGTGTACACAAACACTAAGTCTTAACAAGTTCAGGCATAACAAATCATATTCATACGTATCATATTTTCACATTTAATGATTCAAAATAATGATGCAATCCCAACCCAAACCTATATGCCATCCGCTATACTCCACTGCATTCATCCTCGCATAACCGTGGGGACTACTAAGTCAACCTCCATCCGCTACACACCATCGAAGGCGTCATTGCAATCAACGTGCTCATCGCCTATATAAAATTCGTGGCATAGCCACTCAGATAATTGTGTCATGAGACACCACATTCGATAATGTGACCAAGTCACCACATTCGTATAATGTGACCAAGTCACCACATTCGAGATAGTGAGACCAAGTCATCACATTCACTTCCCTTTCTCAAATAACCTCAATGCCCCATATTATTCATATCATGCATATCATACTTAAATTCACATTCATGTCACTTTTCACATGTTAAGTATAGCATATTTCGTAATCCTAGTAGGAGTAGGAAACGTACCTTAGTACTTTGTAGCATAGTTGGTACCTTAGCATATTCACATTCTTAATAACACGCTTAATTTAAAACATAGCCATGAACGATTAAAACTTAGGGTAGGGTACACACTGATTCGCTTAACGATTTCACTTGAAATCCAAATCGATCTACTACCTTAGATTTTAATGCCTACATTCTACCAACATGGTAATATTTAGCAAAGGCCTATTCGACCATAAAACCAAATTCTAGTAGGATTTGTGTACTTACCTTAATGCCGATTGAATAAAAAAATCAAATCCCGAAAACTTGTATTCTTCCCCCTTTGAAATCGGCTACTCAACTAGATCCCTTGAATCGATTAGTTTTCAACTTAAAACACATAATAATAGATCTACTACAAAAATAGGGTCTTGGCCAAATATTCATAGTCACTTACCTTAAGGATCTTAAATCCCAAAATTCACCGAATAACTAGGGAACACGCAGCCTATGGTGTACCTTCGGGAAAAGAACTTCTCCTTCCATGATTCGGCCAAGATTAATAATCGAAATTAGTCCCTAAATTTTGATAAGTCTAAAATATAAAAGAATGGAAACTAAACTTGGATCTTACCCTTATTTGAAGGAATCGATTGCATCTTCACTTCAACCTTCGAGATTCGGCTATGGCTAAATGATGCTCTCACAACTTTCGCTTTTGGAGGGATTAGAAAGAAAAGAGAAGGAAGAATAAAATCAGAGGAATTTCTGCAGAGAGGAGAATCGCTTAAGAAATTCGACAAAGGAAGAGTGAATGAATGAATGAATGAATGGCCTTCTTTCCCTTTTATAGCCGAAATTACTAGGCTAGAGTCCCCTACTTGGCCACCACTCTTCCTATGTGATAATTATCACTTTATCAAAAGAATTAATCCAACAATTATCTCCTAATTAGCCAAAATTATAAAGGAAATAAAACTCCTCTTAAGAGTCCCTATTGCCGTCCATTGCTTCCTCTCTAAGTAATTAAATAAAAAAATCACTTAAAGCCTTAGCTAGATGCCGTCCACCCCCTTCCCTTGATGAGCCAAATTTAAACTTGTTCTATTGGACTCCTTGTGGCCATACGAGGCCCAAATTATCCATCTAAGTGGCATCACTCACGGGCTTTAAGTGGTATCTTCAGGCCACTTTTCCAAGCCTGCTTGTGTGTCAAATTTCACATACTTTTTCTCTTAAGGCCACCTTGCCTTAATTTTATCTTTTAAACTTTAAAACTCGACATTTCTAAGTCATTTCTAAGTTTCCAAAAATTTTCGTTTGGCTCTTTAAACTTGACATTTCCTTACATTTCCAAGTTTCCCAAAATGTTTACTTTCCTCTTTTGAATCATTTCCAAATCATTTCCTTATATTTCTTAGTTTCCAAAATGTTCACTTTCCTCTTTTGAAACTTAACATTTCTAAATCATTTCTTACATTTCAGTGACATTTCCTACATTTCCTTACATTTCCTACATTTCCTTACATTTCCACATTTCCACATTTCCTTACATTTCCATACATTTCCATACATTTCCATACATTTCCATACATTTCCTTACATTTCCATACATTTCCTTACATTTCCATACATTTCCATACATTTCCATACATTTCCTTACATTTCCATACATTTCCATACATTTCCATACATTTCCATACATTTCCATACATTTCCTTACATTTCCAAGGTTCTAAAATGCACACCACATATCACAAGAAACATGCTATTTCATAAAATTAAGCAAAATGCACACAATGGGATTCAACCTCTTCCTCAAAGTACTTCACTTGATGCCATAACCCTTGCACCTTAGGTGGTGTCCCTTGCCACTTTTCCACATCACTTCTTATTTTTAACTTAAAACCAATAATTGTCCAAAGCTTTCTTCCATCCTAGGATTTTAAAACCCTTAATTCACTTCCAAACACCGCCAAAACCTACTACTCATGAATTATGCACAAACGATAACCCCTAATCTAGGATGTTACGCTTCTACCCTCCTTAAAAATAATTTCATCCTCAAATTACTTACTAACAATCATACAATCCTTCTCACCGCACTATGCTTACGCAGCACTCGATCTTAATAGAACCATCATACTTTCCAGCACAATCTCTAAGTTCACGCCCTTTAGAACTCATTTTTAACGTCAAGAAGTTTTATGTATTAAAAATTTTGTTTCAGCGATTAACCGATTTAATCTGATTAAGAAGTTTTATGTATTAAAAATTTTGTTTCACCGATTAACCAGCGAGGAAGTTTTATGAACAGATACTTATGAACTCATACTAGGGGCTATGCATTTTACATAATTGAATGATGTTGTATGCTTAATCATTATTAAGTGCAATTTTGGAAGTTATTTGAGCTTCATTTATTAAGTGAATGCTTTGTTAAACTTTTAATTTCTATTAATTAGAGAGAGAACTAAGCTAATAAGGCCTTAAGAATTGATGATGAGAAGTTCTAGACCACGCCCACCATTTTGACTAGAACTCATTACTAACGTACATTTTCGCTTTTGATTTAGCCTCAATTGCTTGAACCAAATACAACTTTCTTTCTCCCATTTAAATGCATCTAAGTTCCATAGTCAATCTCTCTCTCTTTGATCATATTCTCTTTCTTTTTCTTTTCATCTTATTTTCTCTTATCTTTCTCTCATTGCGAAATCACCATTATCATTTTCTTCTCCTCTTTCTCTTTACTTCCTTCTCTTTTCATTCTCCTTCTTCTTTCCCTTCAAAACCGAAACCATCATATTGAAACCACCATTTTATTCTCTTTTGTGAAGGTAGAATCATCATATTCTTTTCTTCTTTTCAAAGCCGAACCTCCAAGTGATTAAAAGGTCGAATCTCTTGAAAAGATTTTAATCATCAAGGAGCGATACATTAGAAGATCGGTTATTCAAGTAGTACGCATTCTATAGGCGGTTTTGATCCATCTAGTTAACCGCTCATTCGTGAATCAGGGTAAGGATTTAGATCCATCGTTTATAAGTATAGTTTTGCTAACAATAGTTTATACTAACAAGTGTATTAATCATTTAGGTGTGGACGAGCTAGAGGTATTGTTCTCACTATTACTAGGTGTGTAACCATACATTAAAATTTCCATAGATTTATATTATTAAAAGTGATTATATGATAATATGTTTGTTTGTGGATACCAATCATTGGTATACAAAATTCGTATATTTCGTTTATTTTGATATATGCATCAATATGAAATAAGCATGACTATATTATGATTTGTTGGGTAAATAGCATGAAAATCGATTTGATATGTATGTGCATGGGCATATGGGTATGTTTAATAAAGGAGGAAGTATTACGAATTCGGTGACTTCGGTCACATATGTGAAATTGGTGACTTGGTTATTTGATGAATATTTGACTCCGGACATATTTGACTTGGCTAATATTTGGCTCTGGTGACTTTCACGTTTTGAAATTTGGACTTGATCGGTGACTTGGTCATACATAAGCATGTGCATGTTGACGCGCAAGAATCTTTATGGAGGGTCGATTCATGTCATCATGGATAATTAGGTTGGTAGGGCTTGCATCTCATTTCATGATATCCATGTAACATTGTATGATTATATTTGATCGAAATGGGCCTCAAATTTGAGCTAAAATGGGCCTTTGGGCTAAATATGAGTTAATGGGCCTTGGGCTAAATATTTGATTAAATGGGCCTATGGCCATATGTGAAATTTTGGGCTTGAAAGCATTTCATAAAATGGGCTTTTTAGTATGTTTATACATTGAGTTTATAACTCACCCATTTTATGGGATAACCTAATTAAGGGATGGATATTTTGAGGTGGCGCTCAAACAATTTGTCCTACTTGAACTTTTTATTAATTTTTATTATTTAGACTTTATTTTGTTTGCCCACTATAAATTATCTTTAATTTTGGTGATTTATTTTAAATTACGCCATGAATAATTATCAAATATCTAAATGTTTTCGATAAATTATTTAAAAATGTGTTTGTTACTATTATATAAATGTTTTCAAAGAAATTTTCTTAAGTTTGGTTTCCTTTTGATTTTATTAATTCCTCCTAAGAAAATGTTTCCTAAAGGAGGAACATACCAAATTTAGACTTTTTGGTAGGGTTTGGGGTGTTTCAAAATTAAAAGTTTTGGAATTATAGAAAAGGAGTTTATTTTTTTCGTATTCATACATGCACACAGACATTCATCCATCAATCAATTATGAACTTTCGTTCTTTCGGAGAAATGTTGTAGTTTTCAATTTATTTTCGTAATTTTCCCTCTGGGGTATTTTTGTAATTTGTCAAAATAAGGTTCCTTGGTGATTTTGTCATAAATTTTGGTAATTTTTGAAATCAATTTCGGGAATATATTCAAATTTATAAATTTAATAAATCAAGGGTATTTCAAAATTTGCAAAACTTGAGGGTTCTTTTGAGAATTTGTTTTCCAAATTGGTGTCATGTTAAAAATTTTGAAAATCGAGGTCGCTCGTAATTTTGTAACTTGGGGCTATTTTGGTAATTTGCAGGGTAGGGGTAATTTCGTAATTTTTCTAAAATCAGGGTATTTTGCCATTTTGCAAATTAGGGTTTTTGAACATTTTATAAAGTAATGAAATTTTGCTAAGAGTTGTGGGTATTTTGAAAATTTCATAAACCAAGGGTATTTTTGTAATTTTACCATTAGAGGTATTTTGTAATTTTATAAATCAAAATATTTCAAGAAAATTTTATAAAAAATATTTTTCAAATCAAGAGAATAATTTAGAAATTTTAAAACTAGGGTTTCCATAAAATACGGCTAGTCCCTTTCGGGTTTTAGTTAGGGGTTTAGCCCGTGTATAAGTCCTCTTGGTTAGGATGAACCGAGGCTACGCACTGTAGGATTCGAGTGGAGAGGAGGTGAGTCACGTGGACCGCTTAAATACCAAGCTCCCATCAAACCAATCCTGACATGCGTACCATGGTTGCCACACCCTAACTCTCTACGACTCAACCACGTGTTTGTTCAATTAGATATTTAAGTCTTATGTATTTGTTGGGGTACACTAGTCCTAGGGTTCAAATACTTATCGACTAATCTACGTTGCCATAAAAGCCCATACATTTCACATATTCAAATCACTTGAAGTCAAGTACTTACAGTGGACTTGGTTGGAGACTTAGTGGGCCATGCCGAAAATCCCGCTTAATTCACAAAAATTCTTTTGGGCTTAACTTTGAAAACGTTTTGGGCCTTAAACCCAAGGCCGAGAGTTTAAAATCGGCTCGATACCAAATTGAAACACTCCAAACCCAAATTTACGAGCCCGGACCGGATCTCGTATGTTCCCTGTAAACCGTTTCAAATTCTTTTGTTACTTAGGAAAAACTTGTGTGTTTTGGAAGAAAGGTTGGTTTAGGTTGGGCTTGAGTTGAATCAAAACGTTTGGGCTTAAGTTTAAAATGATTTCTCTTAATCATTTAATAAACAAAAGTAAAATAAACTTAATAAATAATAACAGAATCAAATAATTCTACTAGGCCTTGTTACATCAAATCATTCCAAATAGTTCAAAGTACTTAAATGAAATAGAAAAAAATGTCCAAATTAAATAAAAACTTCCAAGTTGAGCATGGCCACCACAAGTTCTGCCGTCCCGGTCCATCACTGTTCATCACTTGAAACATGGTCCCACAACGGGGTGAGTCAACAGACTCAATGTGTACACAACACCAAATCATAATTGAATCAGGCATAATGATATCATACATGTTCATAAAGCATTTAAATAGTAAAATAATGATGCAACCTGAACCCAAACCTATTAAGCCATTCGCTACACTCCCCCGTACCAACCTGTACACCCTGGGGACTACTAAGTCGACCCTCCTTCTGCTATACTCCATATCGTGGTCTTAGGTCACCGCATTCGTGGTCTTAGGTCACCACGTTCATATTACTGTGGTCTTAGGTCACCATATTCAGATTACTATGGTCTTAGGTCACCACATTCAGATATCACGGTCTTAGGTCACCGTGTTCGTGGTCTTAGGTCACCACATTCACTTCCCCTTTCATAATAAACCTATATGCCCCATTTAATAGTAATATTCATAAATATATATCAGAGTTCACATTCTTATTCTTATTCTCATGTTACAAATAACATTTTTCATATTCCTAGTAGGAGCAGGAAACGTACCTGAGTACTTAGTACCATAACATGGTACCTTAACCACTTATATATTCTTAATATCACATATGTTAGTTAAACGTAACCATAAAACATATTATGAGATAGTGTGGGGTACACACCTGATTTGCTTAGCAGTTTCCTTGAGATCCCGAAAAGCTTGATCCAATGCTTAGATCCTTAATCCCTACATTTGTTTTATCACTTATTACTTTAATAAAAAGCCATTCGGCCATAAATCCAAATCCTAGTAGGATTAGTACACTAAGGCTTACCTTGTTGCCGATTTCCCTATTATTCAAATCCTGAAATTGATCTCTTGCTTTCTTTAAGGATGTCAAAATTCCTATAACCATATTTTAGATTTAATCTAACATTAAAACATAAACATGGCCTTTGGCCAAATATACATATATCTTACCTTAAATCTTTTAAATCCCGAAACTCTCTTCTTGATTAATGGAGATGCCAAATACCTTAGATCCGAAATCCCAAAATTCACCTTCCATATTTCGATCAATAAGATATAGGAGGATTAGACTAACTTTCGCTTAAAAGAAAGGAATACAATTATAACTATAGATCCTTACCCTTTATATTGAAATCGATGATCCCTCCCGACACCACTTCGTAGATTTGGCTTAGAGACTTGATGAACAATCGGCTATGATCCCTTATGTATTCGGTTTCAAAGATGAAAGAAGAGAGGAATAATAGGCTTAGAAGGAATAGGCTAGGATGCTAAAAGAGAAGAGGAAAAGAATGGATGCTCAAGAAGAATTTCTGCAGAGGAGAGGAGAAAGAATATTTGGCAAAAGAAAAGAGAAGGAGAATGAATAATGAATAGCCCTAGTCTCATCCTTTTATAGCTGAAATTAGGCCAAGAATCCTTTGCTTGGCCACCACTCTTCCTTATGTGATAACTTTATCTCTTTAATTTTAAATAAAAATAAAGTATAATCCTTATTATCTTCTAATTAGTCAATTTAAAAGAGAGTGAAACTCCTCTTTGCAAGCCTTGTGCCGCCCACCTCTTGGGCTTATAGAAGTAAAACTAAAACTTATTTTATTTGCTTCCCATGTGACTTGAACTCGTGCCCAACACCCTTGTATGTGGCGCCATTTCCAAAGGCCCTAAGTGGCATCTTCAGGCCACTTTTCCAAGCCCGTTTGTGTGTCAAATTTCATGTACTTTTTCTTTTAAGGCCTCCTTGCCTTAATTACCTCTTTTAAACTTTAAAACTCGACATTTCTAAGTCATTTCTAGGTTTCCAAAAATTTTCGTTAGGCTCTGTAAACTTGACATTTCTTAGGTTTCCTAAAATGTTTACTTTCCTCTTTTAGCTTAGTTTCCAAAATGTTCACTTTCCTAATTTAGCTTAGTTTCCAAAATGCTTACTTTCCTCTTTTAGCTTAGGTTTCCAAAATGTTCACTTTCCTAATTTACTTAGGTTTCCAAAATGGTCACTTTCCTATTTTTAATGTAACATTTCCATACATTCTCAGGCTTCCAAAAATATTCAAAATTTATTCAAACTCATAAAACATGTAATTTCGTACATTTAAGCCAAAAATGCATAGGCCCTTTTTAGGATATTACATTACTTGACCAGGTCTTTCATCTCTCCTCTAGAGTTTGAAGTCCACTCAGCCACCTCCCTTACTTGAGCACAAAAATAAAGCTCCCTGTTGCAGCAGATGGGACTCGAACACTCTCCCTCCTTGCTATCATTCTGATGCCACCACCACTGGGCCACCAACTCATCTTGTGACATCAAGATACAAATAATTATTCTTAAGTCCAGCCTTCACTAGCTTACTCCACTAAAGTGCCCAAAAACCAAAATTTCACCAGGGCCCAAGCTCGAACTCAAGCCTCTCCCAGCTCCCAAACACACCTAAATAATAAGCTAAGCGAGCTAAATGCATGAAATAACACAAAAATGCCAGACCCCTATTTTAAGGATGTTACAATAGAGGTCCTGGCTACTCCTAAGCACCCATTTAGCACTACGAATTGTGTTTACAAGCAACGATTCCAAACACTCACCGTTCACACTTTCGCCTATTTGTCGAAAGCTTAAACTAGCTTTTCCTTACCTTCCACCTTACTCGTAGAAGGTCCTAATGATTCCAAAGCTTCCCTAAAGAAAATCACACAAAAAAACACAATTAATTTACAACTATAACCACATCTTAACAAGCAAAAATATAGATATAAGGTTAGTTCCTCTTGGAACTAAAATTTGTTACTAGCAAATTCGAAACTCAAATATCATAATCTTTACTCATTCCCATTGCCTAAAATCAATTCTAAATGTCTAATTACTCATCTAAGAATAGTTCTCAAACTTCAAACCACCCTAAATGACTCAGATTCATGGTTCCAAAAATTTTAACATACACGGCCCATTTTAACAAAAACTTAACAAAACATTCGAATTCTTTAACAAAACTTTAAGGGGAGGTTAAAAAATTTCTAATCATATCAAAACAAGTTGAAAGACACTTTTTTATTCAAAATCCCAAATTTCACCATTAACGGCCCAAATTTTGACATCTAACCAAAACCTTCGATTCAATGGCTTAAAACTCAAATTTAATGGCTAGATTACATAAAAACCTATTAGAAAAATAAAATGTTACCTTGATTGAGGGAAAAATGAGCAACTAGTGTAAATCTAAGAAAACACACAAGTTAAACAATAGAAAAATTAATGGTGTTGATGGTCTTTTTGAATTTCTAGGGAGGTTTAATGTTTGGAAGATGATGCAAACCAAAAGGATGTGAGTAATGGAGATCAAAGTTAGTGTATGGTATGCGGCATTTCAAGGGATGGCAAAAATAGGTGAGGGGAGAAAGAGTCGTGCATCTACTATTGGTGAAGGGGGAAAATAGGGTGTTTTTAAAGTTTTTATTTATTTACCCATGAACTACTCCTTATTTAAACCCTTTTTCAAAACATTCCACTTCCTAAAATTAAAGGTCCTTTCCACATTATTTTTAAAAAAAATAGTTTTCAAAAAGCCATAGACAAAGACACTTTCGAGTTACCACACTTCAGAATTTTTGAATTCATCTCGAGCCAAAATACCAAAATTACCCCTAAAACTTCTAGGCCCAATTTCTAGATGTGACATAACTAATTTAGGAAATTTTTTCTCAATTTTGTTATGTATTGTCTTCTTCGATTACACCAAAGAAAAAGAAGTTGAGAAAATCTCTACATGGGGCCTTGATTGTGAGGATTTAGACCAATAAGTAAAGAATCTAGGAACTGTTAAGTCCTTCTATCTTTCAGCGATTCATGAGATTAGGGAAAGAGAAGTAAGAACTACTGAAAAGCTTCTATATAATTATAAATTCTAGGTTTTTAAAGTTTCAATACTTTCAGTTTAATCGATAAACATGGTGTTCATGCTTAGCTAACAGGACGATGCAGGCTCTGGTGTTTGGATAAGTTAAACTGATGAGGACAAAGGATTTAAGGTGAGTTCTTGTACTTTACTTTTGGGATAATTGATGGATGAGTGTTGATTGTGTGATTTGTGTCTACATTTGCTTTGCGTTCTATCTAAAACCTATTGTAGTACATGATTATAGTGAATGAGTGTGACATGCATAATTAGGGTTGAATGAATTCATGAAAGTCTATAAGTATGTTCTGTATGATAGAACGGTGCGTTGATGTATTAAAGTGTGGTATACTCCAAAATGTAATGTTGTTTGCAATGTTATGAATGAAACACTTGTTTCACTATATGGATTATGAAGGGAGTTACATTGTAGGTTCGTTAAAGATAGAGAAAATTGGTGTGTTGGAGGAATGGACGTATTGAAAGGGGATTTGGAAAGGTTGTGCGATATTGCGAAATGGCTATCTACTGCTCGCTAGAGCAACACTGGAACAACGGTCTATTGACTCTATGGAGCAATATCGTGACGACAGTTATCAACTAGTCCTTTACGGTGACATCATGTAAACGGTATATAGGTCCTTCAGGGTAACACCGTGCAAACGGTAAACAAGTCTTTAGGGGCATACCTCAAAAGAGGTTTACTAATTCTTCAAAATCAAAAGACCATCGTTAGCCATAGAGATATGTAGTGATGAACAAGTGCACTTTAATGTGAAAAAAAGTCTACCAGGATAGTAAACCAGGAAGCCTGCCAAGGCATAAATAGAGGCAGTCATTGAAAGACACGCACGATGAGTAGTCTGATATAATGATTATGGTGTGTTTGGGAACACGGGAAGTGTGCTAATGATAGGATCCGCTAAATTACAAAAACAAGAAAAAACCTGGTTAGAGCATTTTAAATATGGGTATGCATGAAAGGAAGAGGTATTTCCTTCAAAATATTGGTAAATAAATATCCACCACTAAGAGATCGTGAGTATTGATGCATAAACCTCTATTTGGTGAGAGGTAATGAAATAGTTCTTAAGGGTTGAATTCTAAGTGTTATTTGTAGGGGAGGCCGCCAAAAATGGAAGTCCACTAATGACTCTCTTAGATGGAAAGTCCATTGGGAATTTACAAAGAAAGTGGATGTCTATAAGGACTACTTAGTGTGGGAAAGTCCTTTGGATTAGAAAAGGAGGAATTCTTCTAAGGGCAGTTTAGTAAGAGATAGTCCACTGAGCACTATGTGTTAATTGGAGTATCTTTATGGAATGGGTTAAAATGGGAAAGTCTTTTGGGACTATCTTGCAAGCATGAGTTTACAAAGGAAGAAGGTGTGTGTACGAATCAACTAAATTTCATATTCAAGACCACAAAGAAGGATGTTAGATTCGATCTTCTGTGATGGAGGGTCTATGTCAAGTTTTATGTAACAACCCTAACCTGTAACCATCGCCGGTCTAGGGTTAAAGGTATTATCGAACAAATCGGATCCTTTTAAAGATATTTCATATTATAATTCAACTAATCAAATCAAAGTGTCCTTTAAATAGGCCAACGAGACCTTAAACATGCTTTAAAATAGGACTGGGACTAAACCGAACATATACAAAAATTCTCAAAAATTTAAAAAATTTTCTAGGTTACAGAGGTCATAATCCCGTGTGGGCAGGCTATGTGCCTCCCACGGCCTCAAACACGCCTGCGTGTCCAAGCCGTGTCAAAACAGGGCATACATACTAACTTATCCACACGACCGTGGACATGCGCGTGTGCCTCACCCATGGTCACTACTGACTTGCACCATACGGCCAGTCACACGCTCGTGTGTCCAGCCCATGGTTGAGCCTAACTTGTTTTGAAATGCAACTAGGAGGGACACGGTCAAGCCACACGTCTGTGTGATCAATCGTGTGGGCAATTATAGGCCATTTTCAAGGCAAAATTACCACCCACACTTTGGCCCATCCCTACAAGCATCATACATGTAACAACCCGTTTAGACCCTAGTCGAAATAGTGGTTTCGAGACCACAAATCTAAGGTCGTAAAAATATTTTAATGATATTTTCTATGTGAATGATATGTGACATAGTCTATGTGAAAATTCTGTGTGATAATTTGATTATTCGTGTGTCGAATTAAGAGAAAGGACTTAATTGCATAGTAAGTGAAAGCTATGTGCTGATTTATGAGTACTTAATTAATGTTATCTTTTTAAGGTGGAGGCCTCATATTCTTAATTGACCATTATTTAGTTAATGGATGGCTAAATGACAAATTAGCCTTAATTTATATTTGTTTTATATGCTTTATAAAAGGGCAAAATTGGTATTTTTTTAAAATGTTATTATAACAAAAACAAAAAGGAATTTGATAGCCATTATTATCTTTTCTTCCACCAAAAGTTGAGAGAAAATAAAAGGTTTGAAGCTTTGAAACTTTCGGCTACTTCAAGCTCCAATTGACCAAGAAAAGAGAGGTTCAGATCGAGGTTGAGGTGAAGGCAAAGTGCTCAATTAATTGATCATTTCGATATATATCAACGTTCAAGGTAAGTTCGGATATAATATGTGTACTTAGCTGTGTTTAAATGTTGTGAAACAAATGGTTATGATATTATTGATTTATGAATGTTATGTGAGAAATGAATCTATGTGGCACTGAGTGTGCGCATTTGGGAGGGTAATCGAGAAGATTAGCACTTTGTGTGCGAAATAATAGAAGTTTCAGCTTTGTGATTGGCACTGTGGCTGCAATATCAAATCAAGTTCGGTTTTGTATTAAGGCACTGAGTGTGTGATTATAAGAAATGAATAGCACTGTGTGTGCAATGATACGAAAGCTTTGACTTATTGAATTGGCACTATGTGTACGACATCGAGGCAAGTCGAATCAAAGAACAGACACTAAGTGTGCGATTATAATTAATGACTAGCACTCTGTGTGAGAAACAATAAAAGCTACGGCTTTAATGAATAACACTGTGTGTGTGAAACGATAAAAGTTTTGGCTCATCGAAATGGCACTGTGTGTGCGTTACCGATATAAGTTCTGTTTAACATATCGGCACTAAGTGTGCGATGACAAATAGGCTTCAGTTGTCAAATTTGCACTAAGTGAACAAATTCATTTGAGTAATAGCAGAGGTTGAAATAGAGGTAAAATCGAGGAATTGAGTTGTATAAATGGTGAGTAACTACGTGTTGATCAAGGTATGTTTGAATCTATGTGGTTGATGATAGATTTAAGAGTTGAATGAATAGTTAATTAAGCATGTGGTTGAGAGTGATATTGTTCTTAGTTGTGTCATTATCTATGTGATGGTTGGATAGTATGATTAGTGATTAACTAAGTGTTGGCAAGGTAAGTATGATACCTATGTGATTGGTGAAATTTGAAGTGAAAGAATGGAATGCTATGTGAGTATTGAATAAAGTTAAACTTGTATACCATTCATAAAATATCTATGTGATGGTTAAATGTGTGTATTGACTTGGTTCATTGAGTTAATTGTTTTATAATTCGAACTTACTAAGCTTTGGAAAGCTTATCGTGTGATTTGTTTCTCCGCTTGCGTGGTCAATAAAGCTAGCTCGAATCTGGATCGCTCGCCTTCTTAATCACACTATCGGTATTCTATTTTGGTACTCTTGAAAGGATGTATATAGTTGTAATGTGGCATGTATAGGTCGATCATTTGAATCATGTTTGATTTTGTAAGTAGCCATGGTATGTGGCTAGATATGTGCTTGTTTTAGCATGAATGGTTTTGGTATATGTGATACATCTTTTGGCATGATTTGTGAATTGAGATATTTGCTATTGAATAGTAACTTTGTGTTGATAAATGATAGTAGGGTAGTGAGATTGGGAATGAATTATGCTTGTGATAGAATAAGTATTGGTATTGAATTGGGTATGATTAGAGTTGGTATTGATTGCATGTTTTGAATTGCTAAATTGGTATGCTTTTAGATGGCAATATGTGCATGAGATGTTTGGTTGATTGGCTTGTAGGTTTGACCCTAAGTGGGTGACATGTTGGCCTTGCAAAAATGGCCTATAATGTCACACGGTTGGGGCACACCAGGCAAGTCGGGCATCGTGGGTAAATTAGCGAATGTGGCTTAAATCAAGACACGGCCTCGACACGGGGGTGTCATCTAACCGTGATGCACAAGTCAGTAGGTGGCTTTAATAGTACAATGCCATGGCACGGGCATGCCAATAGGTCGTTCGAGAAATGATAGTATATGACCTTATATGAGACGGCCTTAGCACATGGGCGTGCTTGTTAGCCGTGTTGATTTTGGCAGTATGTAACCACGGGGAGGTCACACGGGTGTGTCATGTAGCCGTGGGAGAGGCACGGCCTACCCCATGGGCGTGTCTCCCCTGTACTCTAGGAAAGTTTCAATTTTTCATGAAATTTTATATGTGTTTTGATTTAGTCCTGAATCGATTTATAAGCATGCTTAGGGTCTTGATGACTCATTTAAGGGACACTATGATTGTGTATGAATGTGTTTGATGATGTTTGACTTTGTGTCGACATTTAGAGGTTAAATGTTGTGATTGATCGGTAATACCCTTAACCCTATTTCTGCCGACGGTTTTGGATTAGGGTGTTACAATTTTATTGGTATCGAGCTACGATTTATGAACAAGTGCACTTTAATGTGAAAAAAAGTCTACGGACATAGAACTGGAAGCACCTTAAGGCATAAATAAGGCGATCATTGAAAGACACGCACGATGAGTAGTCTGATATTATGATTATGGTGTGTTTGGGAACACGGGAAGTGTGCTAATGATAGGATCCACTAAATTACAAAGACAAGAAAAAACCTGGTTAGAGCATTTTAAATATGGGTATGCATGAAAGGAAAAGGTATTTCCTTCAAAATATTGGTAAATAAATATCCACCACTAAGAGATCGTGAGTATTGATGCATAAACCTCTATTTGGTGAGAGGTAATGAAATAGTTCTTAAGGGTTGAATTCTAAGTGTTATTTGTAGGGAGGCCGCAAAAATGGAAGTCCACTAATGACTCTCTTAGATGGAAAGTCCATTGGGAATTTACAAAGAAAGTGGATGTCTATAAGGACTACTTAGTGTGGGAAAGTCCTTTGGATTAGAAAAGGAGGAATTCTTCTAAGGCGGTTTAGTAAGAGATAGTCCACTGAGCACTATGTGTTAATTGGAGTATCTTTATGGAATGGGTTAAAATGGGAAAGTCTTTTGGGACTATCTTGCAAGCATGAGTTTACAAAGGAAGAAGGTGTGTATGCAATCAACTAAATTTCATATTCAAGACCACAAAGAAGGATGTTAGATTCGATCTTCGTGATGGAGGGTCTATGTCAAGTTTTATGTAACAACCCTAACCTGTAACCATCGCCGGTCTAGGGTTAAAGGTATTATCGAACAAATCGGATCCTTTTAAAGATATTTCATATTATAATTCAACTAATCAAATCAAAGTGTCCTTTAAATAGGCCAACGAGACCTTAAACATGCTTTAGAATAGATTGGACTAAACCGAACATATACAAAAATTCTCAAAAATTTAAAAATTTTCTAGGTTCTAGAGGTCATAATCCCGTGTGGGCGGGCTATGTGCCTCCCACGGCCTCGACACGCCTGCGTGTCCAAGCCTGTCAAAGCAGGCATACATACTAACTTATCCACACGATGTGGACATGCGTGTGCCTCACCCATGGTCACTACTGACTTGCACCATACGGCCAGTCACACGCTCGTGTGTCTAGCCCGTGGTTGAGCCTAACTTGTTTTGAAATGCAACTAGGAGGGACACGGTCAAGCCACACGTCCGTGTGATCAATCGTGTGGGCAATTATAGGCCATTTTCAAGGCAAAATTACCACCCACACTTTGGCCCATCCTACAAGCATCATACATGTAATAGCCGTTTAGACCCTAGTGAAATAGTGGTTTGAGACCACAAATCTAAGGTCGTAAAAATATTTTAATGATATTTTCTATGTGAATGATATGTGACATAGTCTATGTGAAAATTCTGTGATAATTTGATTATTCGTGTGTCGAATTAAGAGAAAGGACTTAATTGCATAGTAAGTGAAAGCTATGTGCTGATTTATGAGTACTTAATTAATGTTGTCTTTTTAAGGTGGAGGCCTCATATTGTTAATTGACCATTATTTAGTTAATGGATGGCTAAATGACAAATTAGCCTTAATTTATATTTGTTTTATATGCTTTATAAAAGGGCAAAATTGGTATTTATTTAAAATGTTATTATAACAAAAACAAAAAGGAATTTGATAGCCATTATTATCTTTTCTTCCACCAAAAGTTGAGAGAAAATAAAAGGTTTGAAGCTTTGAAACTTTCGGCTACTTCAAGCTCCAATTGACCAAGAAAGGAGAGGTTCAGATTGAGGTTGAGGTGAAGGCAAAGTGCTCGATTAATTGATCATTTCGATATTTATCAACGTTCAAGGTAAGTTCGGATATAATATGTGTACTTAGCTGTGTTTAAATGTTGTGAAACAAATGGTTATGATATTATTGATTTATGAATGTTATGTGAGAAATGAATCTATGTGGCACTGAGTGTGCGCATTTGGGAGGGTAATCGAGAAGATTAGCACTTTGTGTGCAAAATAATAGAAGTTTCAGCTTTGTGATTGGCACTATGGCTGCAATATCAAATCAAGTTCGGTTTTGTATTAAGGCACTGAGTGTGTGATTATAAGAAATGAATAGCACTGTGTGTGCAATGATACGAAAGCTTTGACTTATTGAATTGGCACTGTGTGTATGACATCGAGGCAAGTCGAATCAAAGAACAGACACTAAGTGTGCGATTATAATTAATGACTAGCACTCTGTGTGAGAAACAATAAAAGCTACGGCTTTAATGAATAGCACTGTGTGTGTGAAACGATAAAAATTTTGGCTCATCGAAATGGCACTGTGTGTGCGTTACCGATATAAGTCCTGTTTAACATATCGGCACTAAGTGTGCGATGACAAATAGGCTTCAGTTGTCAAATTTGCACTAAGTGAACAAATTCATTTGAGTAATAGCAGAGGTTGAAATAGAGGTAAAATCGAGGAATTGAGTTGTATGAATGGTGAGTAACTACGTGTTGATCAAGGTATGTTTAAATCTATGTGGTTGATGATAGATTTAAGAGTTGAATGAATAGTTAATTAAGCATGTGGTTGAGAGTGATATTGTTCTTAGTTGTGTCATTATCTATGTGATGGTTGGATAGTATGATTAGTGATTAACTAAGTGTTGGCAAGGTAAGTATGATACCTATGTGATTGGTGAAATTTGAAGTGAAAGAATGGAATGCTATGTGAGTATTGAATAAAGTTAAACTTGTGTACCATTCATAAAATATCTATGTGATGGTTAAATGTGTGTATTGACTTGGTTCATCGAGTTAATTGTTTTATAATTCGAACTTACTAAGCTTTGGAAAGCTTACTGTGTGATTTGTTTCTCTGCTTTGCAGGGTCAATAAAGCTAGCTCGAATCTGGGATCGTCAGCTTCTTAATCACACTATCGGTATTCTATTTTGGTACTCTTGAAAGGATGTATATAGTTGTAATGTGGCATGTATAGGCTGATCATTTGAATCATGTTTGATTTTGTAAGTAGGCATGGTATGTGGCTAGATATGTGCTTGTTTTAGCATGAATGGTTTTGGTATATGTGATACATCTTTTGGCATGATTTGTGAATTGAGATATTTGCTATTGAATGGTAACTTTGTGTTGATAAATGATAGTAGGGGTAGTGAGATTGGGAATGAATTATGCTTGTGATAGAATAAGTATTGGTATTGAATTGGGTATGATTAGAGTTGGTATTGATTGCATGTTTTGAATTGCTAAATTGGTATGCTTTTAGATGGCAATATGTGCATGAGATGTTTGGTTGATTGGCTTGTAGGTTTGACCTAAGTGGGTGACATGTTGGCCTTGCAAAATGGCCTATAATGTCACACGGTTGAAACACGCAAGCTCGTCGGCAGTGGGTAAATTAGCGAATGTGGCTTAAAGCGCAACGGCCTCAACACGGGGTGTCATCTAACCGTGATGCACAAGTCGATGGGTGGCTTTAATAGTAAAGCCATGGCAGGCGTGCCAATAGGTCGTTCGAGAAATGATAGTATATGACCTTATAGGAGCGGCCTTAGCACATGGGCGTGCTTGTTAGCCGTGTTGATTTTGGCAGATGTAACCACGGGAGGTCACACGGGTGTGTCATGTGGCATGGGAGAGCCTACCTACCCATGGGCGTGTCTCCCTACTCTAGGAAAGTTTCAATTTTTCATGAAATTTTATATGTGTTTTGATTTAGTCCTGAATCGATTTATAAGCATGCTTAGGGTCTTGATGACTCATTTAAGGGACACTATGATTGTGTATGAATGTGTTTGATGATGTTTGACTTTGTGTCGACATTTAGAGGTTAAATGTTGTGATTGATCGGTAATACCCCTTAACCCTATTTCGGCGACGGTTTTGGATTAGGGGTGTTACAATTTTATTGGTATCAGAGCTACGATTTAATCGATTCGAGACTAACGTAGCGTGTGTGAGTCTAGCTATACATGCCATATTATAAAATTGCGATAGTGTGATGAATTTGATAGTAGAAATGTGTTTTAATATAGTAATTGATCCCGATCGAGTAGTTGCTGACGATGTAGAGAGTGATACGCCTTTTTTCGCTCAAGGGACAGCGTCGGCCACATCAAGGCCAAATGACAGTGGTGAAGAAGGCGAGGCTAAGCAAGCCTTCTTCCGTATGATGAGTGAATGGTTTTCAAAATTTGTTAGAACAAACTGATCGCTCCGTAACCTCCACCCCTACAAGTACCTTATGCCACTAAATGTGAGTTCGTTACGTGAGGTTGGTTTTGGAGCATGTTGTATCAACTACGTGAATAAGAGTTGATCCGATAAAATCTCTGCTATTATAGGAATGGGAGCCTCCAAGAAACGTATTTGAAGTCCGTAGTTTTCTTGGACTAGCAAGATATTATTGACGATTTGTGAAAGGCTTCTCGATGATTGTGACTCCATTGACGAAGTTGTTACAGAAAGTTGTTAGATTTGAGTGGTCAGAAAAGTGTCAGCAAAGTTTTAAGCCGTTGAAAGTGTTGTTGATGAAAGCGGCAATGTTAGTTCAGCCTAATCGAGCAAAGAAAAATTAAAGTTTACAGTGATGCATTGTTAAATGGTTTGGGCAGGCTGATGCAAGTAGGCAAAATCATTATTATTGCTCCGAGACAGCTAAAGACGCATGAAAAGAATTGTCCAACACACGACCTTAATTAGCTGCAATTGAGTTTGTGTTAAAAAATTTGGTGCCGCTACTTACTTAGCGAGAAATGTCGTGTTTGTACCGATCATAAGATTTTGAAGTACTTGATGACTCAGAAAGATTTGAACTTGCGACAGAGAAGATGGTTAGAATTATTGAATGATTACGAACTTGTGATAGATTATCACCCGGGTAAAGCTAATACTATAGCTGATGCTTTGAGTCGAAAATTGTTATATGCTTTACGAGTTATGAGTACTCAAATAAATCTGTGTGACGATAGTGCTGTTATAGCTAAATTGGAAGCAAAGCCTATGTTTGTACGTTAGATTAGTATTGCTTATAAAGTGATGATGAAATGATAGCAAAATGAAATTAATGGTGAAATTGGCACTAAGTGTGCAAATTCATTTGAGTAATAGCAGAGGTTGAAATAGAGGTAAAATCGAGGAATTGAGTTGTATGAATGGTGAGTAACTACGTATTGATCAAGGTATGTATGAATCTATGTGGTTGATGATAGATTTAAGAGTTGAATGAATAGTTAATTAAGCATGTGGTTGAGAGTGATATTGTGCTTAGTTGTGTCATTATCTATGTGATGGTTGGATAGTATGATTAGTGATTAACTAAGTGTTGGCAAGGTAAGTATGATACCTATGTGATTGGTGAAATTTGAAGTGAAAGAATGGAATGCTATGTGAGTATTGAATAAAGTTGAACTTGTGTACCATTGATAAAATATCTATGTGATGGTTAAATGTGTGTATTGACTTGGTTCATTGAGTTAATTATTTTATAATTCGAACTTACTAAGCTTTGGAAAGCTTCTTGTGTGATTTGTTTCTCGCTTGCGAGTCGATAAAGCTAGCTTGGATCTAGGATCGCGACTTCTCAATCACACTATCGATTCTATTTTGGTACTCTTGAAAGGATGTATATAGTTGTAATATGGCTGTATAGGTGGTCATTTGAATCATGTTTGATTTTGTAAGTAGGCATGGTATGTGGCTATATATGTGCTAGTTTTAGCGTGAAGGGTTGTGGTATATGTGATACATCTTTTGGCATGATTTGTGGATTGAGATATTTGCTATTGAATGGTAACTTTGTGTTGATAAATGATAGTAGGGGTAGTGAGATTGGGAATGAATTATGCTTGTGATAGAATAAGTATTGGTATTGAATTGGGTATGATTAGAGTTGGTATTGATTGCATGTTTTGAATTGCTAAATTGGTATGCTTTTAGATGGCAATATGTGCATGAGATGTTTGGTTGATTGGCTTGTAGGTTTGACCCTAAGTGGGTGGCATGTTGGCCTTGCAAAAATGTCCTATAATGTCACACGGTTGGGGCACACGCAAGCGTCGTCACCGTGGGTAAATTAGCGTATGTGGCTTAAATCGCACACACCTCGACATGGGGGTGTCATCTAACCGTGGTGCACAAGTTAGTAGCTGGCTTTAATAGTACCGGCCATGGCACGGTGTGCCAACAGTCGTCAGAAATGGCGAATATGACCTTATAGGAGACGGCCTTAGACACAGGCGTGCTTGTTAGCCGTGTTGATTTTGGCGAATGTAACCACGGAGAGGTCACACGGTGTGTCATGTGCAGTGGGAGAGGCACGCTACTTCCCAGGCGTGTCTCCCAGATTTTAGAAAAGTTTCAATTTTTCATGAAATTTTATATGGATTTTGATTTAGTCTGACTCAGTTTATAAGCATGCTTAGGGTCTTGATGACTCGTTTAAGGGACACTATGATTGTATGTGAATGTGTTTGATGATGTTTGACTTTGTTTCGAAATTTAGAGGTTAAATGTTCTGATTGATCGGTAATACCCCTTAACCCTATTCCGGCGACGGTTTCGAGTTAGGGGTGTTACAATACCAATCCAATTCATGTCAAAATAACCAACTTTTCAAAGTATTCAAAAGCTTAATATATTCAACAATTAACTCAATATATTCACAATCATCTCCAAGTATAATTCATCACTAACATACCATTTTATTATAGCAATCATTCATCAAATATATGCTTACTTTGCATCAACAAGCTTACCATTATTTTGACCATTTCACTAGTCATCAAACCTTACCGAAACTAAGCATCATAAGACATGGCTACTCATTCATAACACAACCATTTATCTAGCCATATCACATGTCTATATACATATCCCAAACATATTCCAAAACAACTAGCCTTTACAGGCCATACTTAACTATATACACATAGAAAAGTACCAAAGTAGAGATTGATAGTGTGGTGATGATCCTCAACTATTCCCGAGCCTTTCGAAGCTTCGATGATAAATAAAAAAAAAAGCAAACACACACAAAGTAAGCTTTCAAAAGCTTAGTAATCCATATACAAATAAACTTATCATATAACCATTTATAAACATAGGAATTTAAATTCATAAACATATCTTCATTTCAAACACATAGATTTCTCTTTGGCTCATTTGATTGCCATTTCTTACCAACATTTCATATCACAATCATTTCTTTTGCTCATATCTCAAACATACATATATCACCCTTTTATTCATTGTATCTATGTACATATTTGCTCACCTTTCATGGTTATAAAAAGCTTACATCAAACGTACTGAAACGAATATACCATTCACATAGTCATTCATTTCTCAGACTTGCCCATTGAACCATTCGGAACCAAATAGGATACTTAGAATGCTTGTAATAGTCGTACAATGGCAACGTCCCAGACGCGGTCTTACTTGTACTCAAATATCGATGCCACTATCCCAGACAGGGTCTTACACGAATCAAATACGATGCCAATGTTCCAAATATAGTCTTACACGTAAATTTCAAATCGATGCCAACGTCCCAGACGTGGTCTTACACAATGTTACATAGCGGAAACATATGTCGTGACATATAAAATCCTATCTATTCCTAGGTTTGTACGAGACTTTTCAGACTTTGTCAACTTGTCGATACTTCCTTAAATTTCATATACAAATCATCCCGAGCATAGTCATTGCAATCCAAATTTCATAGATGCATAAATAAACTAATTCTAATGCATTTATTTGTATATCGACTTACCTCGGGTTAGAGTAAACGAACGGATTCAGCTATTCAATTACTTTCGACTTTCCTCGATCTAAATCTTTTTTCTTTGGTTCTTGATCTATAAATATTTAAATTTAACCCATTCATTCACCAAATCATTCAATTCAATCCAAAAACACATATTTAGGGCAATTTACAAATTAGCCCCTATATTTTCACATTTTTACATTTTAGTCCCTATTTCATAAAATCACAAAATACACACAATCTCTATATACCCATGCTTAGCCGAATGTTCACTATGATCATACCAATCCATACATTTCATTTATTTCACAATTTAGTCCTTCAAAATATTATTTTCTCAATTAAGTCCAATTTACTCAAATTCATCAAAAATTCAAATACAAACTATGTTAATCTGTTACATATCTTTCATAATTCATCTTCAAACATCACAAAACTTATGATTTCATCAATGGAACATTTCAAAATCACCATCAATTCACCAAATTGAAGCATGGGTTTTGAAGAACACGAAGCAACGATTACGAAAACGTAGAAATTATCTAAAACCGAACAAAAACTAACCTTGAATCAAGATTAAACCTAGCCGAATAAAGCTTGGTTTTCTTTCTTTCTTTCTTTTTCTTTAATTTTCGGCACAAAGATGAACAACCCACCATTTTCATATTTTTGTTTTATTATAATCATATTATTAGATTATTTGCTATATTAACCTTTTAATTAACATATGAAACTTATATACATTAAGGTCATACTTTTCCAGTGCCATCCACTATCTTATAAAATGGCTTAATTGCCTCATAAGGCCATTATATTTAAAAGCAAACTCAGATAAGCACATTAACATATAGAATTCACTTTTACCTTTTATGCGATTTAGTCCTTTTCTCTAATTAAGCACCCAAACAACAAAATTAATCCACAGAAATCTCACACATGCTTAATCATAAACTGCATACACAAAAAATAATATTAAAATATTTTTTGACTCGGATTTGTGGTCCCAAAACCACTATTTAGACTAGGGTCTAAACAAGACTGTTACATTTTAAGTCAGAGAAATTAATCGTCGGGGAAATATGGTAATCATATGTTTAGTTTACTATGAAATGAATGGATCAGGTAGGGATCCACTAATATGCCAAAGACTCAATTTTTCCAGTAAAAAAAGTAGTCACCAAACCGTATATACGAATATATGGTCATATAAAGAAGGCCAAACCAAGAAAGGTACAATGAGAATTTGTGATGAAGCGGGACAAGATCAAGTTTCTGAAAGAATTGTAGTTTGAAAAGAGCACGTTCGTGATTAAATTAGTGGGAAGGTCAGGCAATAGTGGGAATCAAGAAAGGATAGGCGTCGATCACGATAGAAAAAGCTATGGAGTTCCAAACCACACATAGAGAGTTTAAATTATGTGCCTTTATTCTTTTTCCCTGAAAATATAGAGTTGTTACATTGCACTGTTGCTCAGAATCTCATTGAGTTCATTGTGAACTTATAGTTGTGTTGCCTTTTATGCAACAACAAGGATTTCAGGACTTTATGGGAAAGGACAAGCTAGACTCCGCTAGATTTACACATTGGGTGTTGAAACTATTTCATGTGTATAGAGGAGTTCCTTTAGAGGCTATGCCTCAGGGGTTGGATTAGCATGTGGGTGCGATTAAGTTTGATGTCATATGAGTGTAATATTAGGGACTAGTATAGCTAATTGATTGTAAGAAATTAAGTATTTGTATAATAGGAGATTTATTTAAAGATAATCTTTGAACCATGCTAATAAACAAGATTTGAAATAAATTGAATTGTATGGAGCGTGACAAGTTTAAACCATTGAATTGACTATACCTTTTGAAAACTAACTTCCTAGTTTGGCAGTACGAGCTTGTTATAATGATGTTCCAATATTTTGAAAACATATAGTAGGTTGAAAGCAAATTAATAATAGTATCGCATCACTTAAAAATGATATACAAGTAAACAACATTTGGCAGAAGCTTCATAAATTTTCACAAGTTCAAATAAAATTTCCCAATCCACTTATAACTTGAGTAGCAATTTAAAAATTCAATTCATTTGATATCACATAAAACTAATTTTGACATAAATAAACATCAATGTTTATAGGATATCATTTTCAAATATAGACTAAAAATCTCAACTGTGGCAACTAATGATGTCCTAATACCTTAGCAAATGCATGTTACACCAAAGTAAGAGATGGCTTAAAATAGGCCACTAATCGTTGATTCCTTTCTATGACAACGCTTACCGAGGAACCCGCAAATAAGAAGAAAGAAACTAAGTTTAGAAGAACTTAGTGAGTTCGGAAAGTATATTCCAACAATAGGTCTAGCAAACATTAAGAGATTAACATTTAGATGACAAAATAGTATGCCACATCTACTCTACACATACGCCACCTTGGCGAAATGCCTTATACAACTGTTATCATATCTGTTTATATTTTCATGCAATGTTCACACTTGTTTTACACAATATGAACCCTTGCACTCGCATACTTCCTTCCTTGTGCTAACTTATGATTCTAGTTCAAGAACCATTATTCCCTGTATCTTCATACTCTTATCAAAGCTATTATTTCACCATAACTTCCATTCCTCCACCATTCCTCCTTTTATTTTGAATACATAAGTGTTCCCGCAAAGTCGTAATCACCAATCACGATTGCAAAAAGTGTCATACCGGAGGAAAACATAATTTCCAATGTCTTCTTTTCCTCATCATACGTAATAACCCTTCTATACCTCTTTACACCATTTTGGATATGGAGCTTGTGCACCGAGGAAGGGTTTTAAACCCATGCACATGCATGACTTCTATTTCGAATTACTTATCGTAGCACCCACGCATCTTACCTAGACTCTATGGCCGAATCCAGTGATGCCACATCAAAGGGAAAATTCCAAAACGACTTTGTTTAATTAAAAACTTAAGTTTAAGGTTTAAAAGCCCAAAATCCTTGAATATTGTTAAGTTAGGATGAAAGCCCATGTTTTAAGAAAACATCCATATGTTACGCTTATATCAAAACCATGTTGAACTTTAGAAATTTATTCAAGTTTAATAGGTAAACATTGAAACAATAATAATAAAACCCAAAACCTAAAGTCAAATCGAGATACAAGGCCTTATTACAACCCAATGGAAAAAGAGTATTTAAAACAAATTTATTTGAACAAAATAAAACATCTAAATAGCTTGCAGTAGTGGCTCACCTCGAGTCCCTTCCACATCGAGCTGCTTATTGAGGGACACCTGAAGCATTAAATAAAAGGGAGTGAGTTTCAAAACTCAGTGTGTACGACCCTTGGTAAACCAATCCAACATGCAGTTAACACATTGGGCCTAAGCCCTATCAAATTCGATGGTCTTGGGCCTTAGCCCACAATGACCTCATATCACTTTATTATCGCATGAATGCAATGCACCCATCCCAAATCCAACCCTACACTCCCTGGGATATAAATATCAACCCACCCATCCTACACTCCAAAGGTAGCACCAACAATGCCTACTTCAACGTTGACAAAGAAGGTCAAAAACACATAATGGGCTTAAAGCCACGGTGGATCCACAATCGCAGCGACTAAGCATCCTCACATATCTTCCTCCATATCATCAAAGTCATCCAAGTGCAACGATATCTCATGAATGCAACATACACATTTTCACACATTAAGCACCTAGGGGTATTTTAGTCATTTCACTACCGGGGTTATTTTTGTAATTTTATCCTACGAGGTATTCTCGTAATTTTACCCCGTAGGGTATTCTGTCATTCTACCCTATAGGAGTTTTCTGTAATTCTACCCTAGGGTATTCTCATAATTCTACAAATCAAGGGTATTTTGGTAATTTTTCAAATCGAGGTATTTTGGTAATTTTGTAACTTCGGGTTTTAGTTATGAACTTTGGCCCATTAACAAGTCCTCATGCTAAAGTGAATAGACACTATGCACCGGTAGGATCCTAGAGAAGAGGAGGTGGGTCACGGGACCGCTTAAGTACCAAGCTCTCTAGATCCAATCCTGACATGCATATGTCCATTGCCACACTCTAACCTAGCGACTTGTCCACGATATGTTTGATTATTAAAGAGTATTATTCTAATTAAGATTTTATTAAAACTAGGCCTAGAGTCCATTAAAACACTAGCATGCATTTCTAGAAACCCATAACGCCCATTAAACCCCATCATGTCCATACATATAGCCCATTAAGCCCATTTCATGCTCATAGAGCTTATTAAGCCCATTTCATGTCCAAATCGCACAACATCCATATCAATTCATCATTCACATATCAATTCTTGTCGACTTGGGCCCACAAACTTCAGTAGACCCATTTAATGGTAATCATATGTTTAGTTTACTATGAAATGAATGGATCGGTAGGGATCCACTAATATGCCAAAGACTCAATTTTTCCAAAAAAAAAGTAGTCACCAAACCGTATATACTGAATATATGGTCATATAAAGAAGGCCAAACCAAGAAAGGTACAATGAGAATTTGTGATGAAGCGGGACAAGATCAAGTTTCGAAAGAATTGTAGTTTGAAAAGAGCACGTTAAGTGATTAAATTAGTGGGAAGGTCGGGCAATAGTGGGAATCAAGAAAGGATAGGCGCCGATCACGATAGAAAAAGCTATGGAGTTCCAAACCACACATGAGAGTTTAAATTATGTGCCTTTATTCTTTTCCTAAAATATAGAGTTGTTACATTGCCTTCGTTGCTTTAATCTCATTGAGTTCATTGTGAACTTATAGTTGTGTTGCCTTTTATGCAACAACAAGGATTTCAGGACTTTATGGGAAAGGACAAGCTAGACTCCGCTAGATTTACACATTGGGTGTTGAAACTATTTCATGTGTATAGAGGAGTTCCTTTAGAGGCTATGCCTCAGGGGTTGGATTAGCATGTGGGTGCGGATTAAGTTTGATGTCATATGAGTGTAATATTAGGGACTAGTATAGCTAATTGATTGTAAGAAATTAAGTATTTGTATAATAGGAGATTTATTTAAAGGTAATCTTTGAACCATGCTAATAAACAAGATTTGAAATAAATTGAATTGTATGGAGCGTGACAAGTTTAAACCATTGAATTGACTATACATTTTGAAAACTAACTTCCTAGTTTGGCGAGTACGAGCTTGTTATAATGATGTTCCAATATTTTGAAAACATATAGTAGGTTGAAAGCAAATTAATAATAGTATCGCATCACTTAAAAATGATATACAAGTAAACAACATTTGGCAGAAGCTTCATAAATTTTCACAAGTTCAAATAAAATTTCCCAATCCACTTATAACTTGAGTAGCAATTTAAAAATTCAATTCATTTGATATCACATAAAACTAATTTTGACATAAATAAACATCAATGTTTATAGGATATCATTTTCAAATATAGACTAAAAATCTCAACTGGTGGCAACTAACAGATGTCCTAATACCTTAGCAAATGCATGTTACACCAAAGTAAGAGATGGCTTAAAATAGGCCACTAATCTGGTTGATTCCTTTCTATGACAACGTCTTACCGAGGAACCTGCAAATAAGAAGAAAGAAACTAAGTTTAGAAGAACTTAGTGAGTTCCAGGAAAGTATATTCCAACAATAGGTCTAGCAAACATTAAGAGATTAACATTTAGACTGACAAAATAGTATGCCACATCTACTCTACACATACGCCACCTTGGCGAGCTGCCCTTATACAACTGTTTATCATACTGTTTATATTTTCATGCAATGTTCACACTTGTTTTACACAATATGAACCCTTGCATCTGCATACTTCCTTCCTTGTGCTAACTTATGATCCTAGTTCTGAAGAACCATTATTCCTGTATCTTCATACTGCTTATCAAAGCTATTATTTCAGTCATAACTTCCATTCCTCCACCATTCCTCCTTTTATTTTGAATACATAAGTGTTCCCCTGCAAAGTCAGGTAATCACCAATCACGATTCGCAAAAAAGTGTCATACCAGAGGGAAAACATAATTTCCAATGTCTTCTTTTCCTCATCATACGTAACAACCCTTCTATACCTCTTTACACCATTTTGGATATGGAGCTTGTGCACCGAGGAAGGGGTTTTTAAACCCATGCACATGCATGACTTCTATTTCTGAATTACTTACTGTGTAACACCCACAGACCCGGCCTAGACTCTATGGCCGAATCCGGTGATGCCACATCAAAGGGAAAATTCCAAAATGACTTTGTTTAATTGAAAACTTAAGTTTAAGGTTTAAAAGCCCAAAATCCTTGAATATTGTTAAGTTAGGATGAAAGCCCATGTTTTAAGAAAACATCCATATGTTACAGTTATATCAAAACCATGTTGAACTTTAGAAATTTATTCAAGTTTAATAGGTAAACAGTTGAAACAATAATAATAAAACCCAAAACCTAAAGTCAAATCAAGATACAAGGCCTTATTACAACCCAATGGAAAAAAGAGTATTTAAAACAAATTTATTTGAACAAAATAAAACATCTAAATAGCTTGCAGTGTGGCCACCTCAGAGTCCCCTTCCACATCGAGCTGCTTATTGAGGGACACCTGAAGCATTAAATAAAAGGGAGTGAGTTTCAAACTCGCAGGTAATGACCCTTGGTAAACCAATCCAACATGCAGTTAACACATTGGGCCTAAGCCCTATCAAATTCGATGGTCTTGGGCCTTAGCCCACAATGACCTCATATCACTTTATTATCACATGAATGCAATGCACCCATCCCAAATCCAACCCTACACTCCTGTGGGGATATAAATATCAACCCACCCATCCCTACACTCCAAAGGTAGCACCAACAGCGGCCTACTCAACGTTGCAGCAAGGCTGCAAAACACATAATGGGCTTAAAGCCACCGGTGGATCCACAATCGTCAAGCGACTAAGCATCCTCACATATCTTCCTCCATATCATCAAAGTCATCCAAGTGCAACGTATATCTCATGAATGCAACATACACATTTTCACACATTAAGCACCTAGGGGTATTTTAGTCATTTCACTACCCGGGGTTATTTTTGTAATTTTATCCTACAGAGGTATTCTCGTAATTTTACCCTGTAGGGGTATTCTTGTCATTCTACCCTATAGGAGTTTTCTCGTAATTCTACCCTACATGGGTATTCTCATAATTCTACAAATCAAGGGTATTTTGGTAATTTTTCAAATCAGAGGTATTTTGGTAATTTTGTAACTTACGGGTTTTAGTTATGAACTTTGGCCCATTAACAAGTCCTCGCGGCTAAAGTGAATAGACACTATGCACCAGGTAGGATCCTAGAGAAGAGGAGGTGGGTCACTGGGACCGCTTAAGTACCAAGCTCTCTCTAGATCCAATCCTAGACATGCATATGTCCATTGCCACACTCTAACCTAGCGACTTGTCCACAGATATGTTTGATTATTAAAGAGTATTATGCTAATTAAGATTTTATTAAAACTAGGCCTAGAGTCCATTAAAACACTAGCATGCATTTCTAGAAACCCATAACGCCCATTAAAGCCCATCATGTCCATACATATAGCCCATTAAGCCCATTTCATGCTCATAGAGCTTATTAAGCCCATTTCATGTCCAAATCGTACAACATCCATATCAATTCATCATTCACATATCAATTCTTGTCGACTTGGGCCCACGAACTCGGTAGACCCATTTAGTGCCGACTTGTCGTGTGTGTATAGTGTATGTACACACCTAGTAACAACGCGTGCTGCAAACCCCTTAATCACAAACTTACAATAGTCATCACTTAATGATTAATCTTGACTTAATACACACTTTATCAAAAACTAAAACATCACCGTAACCTTATCATGTGCCACACGCTCTAGGAGCCCTTCCTTAGCTACTATTCGTGAATATCCTTAGATCTGCACCCAAACATATATCATCAAATCAAATGACTCAAACTCCACATAAGTCACCCCTATAAACCATACTTACATTTGGCTATCCACTAATCCATAACTGAGACGAGTATACTTACCACTTTGCTAACGATCCTTACCACGCTTATGATCTCTGAACCCTACCGTTGTTAATACAAGGTTAACGACAATGAGAAGTTAGATAGCCCTTCGACTTTTAACGAAATGCACTGAAGGGGTTAACAGAATACTTACTGAATCTAACCTTAGATCTTGCGGCCTAGATAACAACTAAACAAGATTCATCTTTTAACCTTGACTGAGAGTAGACACCAATCGATTTGTAATGGAGAAAAACAACAAAGGTTCGGCACAAATAGTAATTTCAGCAAGGAAGGATGATGGTAATTCAGCAATAAAAGAATTTGGCTATGAGAGAATTCGAAAAAAGGGTAGGATAGTGATTCGGCAATGGAAGAAACCGATCGAGGGGAGAAAAGAGAAAAGTTAATGGAAACTCAAAGAACCTTTCAAAGAATTCGGCCCTCTCCTTTTATAGCCACAAGTCGAATACACCTTCCCCCAAAGTCCTATTCGGCACCAATTCCTCACACTTCTCATCTCCTAGCTTTTCTCCCTAATAACACCTTAATCTCATCCGAAATTCCCTCTACATCCATCACATCAGTTCACTTCAAACTCTTGACGGCAAGAGTTCAAAACCAACACAACTCTGGTCGTCCACTCTGTAAAATAAACACTCCAACAAAATACCACTCCTAAGCCTCGAACCTTGGACCTCTTTAGCTGACAATCACGCCACCTTATAGCTCCCCAAGTGACGCCACCTTGCCACTGGACCACAAGCCCACTTGTGTCCTATTTTTCCCTTAATCTATTGAAAAGGCCCAATACCTGAGTATAGGGTCCCATTAAGGCAAAAATTAAAATTTTCCCTATGGTCTTCCCTATCCCTAAGACTTCAAATAACCCTGGTAATACCTTAAAATTAATATTCTACGTGCTACTTATACATACCAACGACAGTGTACATAAATTTAGAGTTCCAAGATTTTGGGGCGTTACCATTCTACCCTTCTAAAAAAAATTTGGCCTCGAAATTTACTTGATTGAAACAAGTGAGGGTATTGTCGTCGCATTGCTTCCTCGTGCTCCCAAGTAGCCTCTTCGGCATTATGGTTACGCCAAAGCACTTTGACCAAAAGGACAGACTTTCTTCTTAGCACCTTAACATCTTGATCAATTATTTAAACTGGCTCCTCTTCAAAAGTTAGGTCTGGTCTAACCTCGATCTCCTTGACTGACATGATGTGAGAAGGGTCTGAGCGATAACGCCTTAGCATTGACACATGGAACACATCGTGTATTTGCCTCACTTCAGGAGGCAATTCCAGCTGATAGGCAACTAGCCCAATCCACTTCAGTACTCGGTATGGCCCAATGAATCTACGGCTTAACTTACCCTTCTGACCGAATCTTAACACCTTCTTCTAAGGGGAAACCTTGAAAAAAACCAAGTCCCCCACCGCCTACTCAATCTCTCTCCTTTTGAGGTCAGCATACGACTTTTTCCTATTCGCCGCCTCCTTCAACCGATCCCAAATCAGCTTTACCTTATCTTCGATGTCTGCTATCAGCTCCGGACCCAACACTTGCCGCTCACCCAATTCGGTCCAACAAGTCAGAGTACGACATCTTTGCCCATACAGTGCTTTATATGGTGCCATTCCAATACTTGCCTGATAACTATTGTTATACACAAATTCAGCTAACGACAAATAATCCTCCCAACTACCTCAGAACTCAATTACACACCCTCTCAGCATATCCTCAAAAACTTGAATTACCCTCTCTGACTGACCATCAGTCTGACGGTGAAATGTTGTACTAAAATCCAACCTCAAACATAGGGCTTCATGCAACTTCTTCCAAAAGTGAGACATAAAACGAGTGTCTCTATCAGATATAATAGAGATCAAACCCCATGCAATCTCACAATCTCTACCACATACAACCTTGCCAACTTCTGTAATGAGTAGTCGGTGCGGACCATTATAAAATGGGCAAACTTAGTTAACCGATCCATAATAACCCAAACAGAGTTCTTTTTTGAAGGCGTCAAGGGTAGCCCACTAACAAAATCCATAGTCACCCACTCCCACTTCCATAGTGGAATCTTAATCGGCTGGTGTAACCCTGATGGTAGCTGATGTTCCGCTTTCACTTACTGACATACCAAACATTTGCCAACAAACTCCGTAACCTAGCATTTCAATCCCAGCCACCAATAAAGCTCTCGTAAGTCCTGATACATCTTGTACCTCTAGTGTGCATAGCATAAGAACTACTATGTGCTTTCCGTAATATAGACTTTCTTACCTCTTCGTCCCTTGGCACACAAATTCTACCACGAAAACACAGCAACCCGTCACTATTTAACCCAAAATCTGTCGTTACCCTATTTTCAATTTGCTTGAACCGAGAACCCAGAGATTCATCCAATGACTGTTTAACTTTAATCTGCTCAATCGGTAGTGGCTTCACTTGCAACTCGGCTAACAACTCCTATCATCATACAAACTCAACCAAGCAAGCATCGCCCTCAAGTCCAGCATACCCTACGGCTTAGTACATCAGCCACTACATTTGCTTTGCCCAGGTGATATTCGATCGTGAAATCATAATCCTTTAATAGCTCAATCCATCTATGCTGCCTCATGTTCAACTCCTTTTGAGTTAAGAGGTACTTCAGAATCTTGTGATCCGTATAGATGGTGCACTTCTCTCCATACAATTAATGCCTCCAAATCTTAAGTGCGAATACCACTGCTGCCAACTCCAAATCATTGGTTGGGTAATTCCCCTCGTGAGCATTAAGCTGGCGTAACGCATATGCAACGACCTTCCCTTCCCGCAGCAGAACACAGTCCAAGCCCACTTGTGACGCATCGCTATAAACCGTAAACTCCTTCTAGAGCTCCGGTTGAACCAAAACAAGGGCCTCCATTAAAACTTTCTTAAGCTTTTCAAAGCTTTCTTGTTTCTTATCAGTCACACAAACGACACCCCCTTCTATAGCAGCTTGGTCAAGGGTGCAGCGATTAGAGAGAACCCTTCAACAAACTGTCTATAGTACCCTGCCAAGCCTAGAAAACTCCAAATTTCTAACACCGTCTTAGGTCGTTTCCAATCCAACACTACTTTCACCTTCCGAGGATCAACTCTAATCCCCTCAACTGAGACCATATGCCCTAAGAAAGTGACTTCCCTTAGCCAGATCTCGTACTTGCTAAACTTAGCATAAAGTTGTTTCTCCATTAGAATCTGCAACACAATCCTTAAGTGTGCATCATGATCATCCTCTATTCTCGAGTATACTAAGATGTCATCTATGAAAATTACTATGAACTGGTTTAGATACGGTTGAAAAACCCAGTTCATAAGATCCATAAAAGAAACAGGTGCGTTTTAGCCCATAAGGCATCACTAAAAACTCTTAATGTCTATAATGAGTGCTGAAAGCTGTCTTATACACATCTGCTTCCTTAACCCTCAGTTGATGGTACCCTGAACGCAAGTCAATCTTCGAGAAAATTGAGGATCTCCTAAGTTGATCGAAAATGTTATCTATCCTAGGCAGAGGGTACTTATTCTTAATGGTTAACTTGTTTAATTGCCTATAATCGATGCATATCCTCATGGACCTATCCTTCTTCTTCACGAATAATACTGGTGCTCCCCATGGAAACACACTTGGTCTAATAAATCTGCGGTCCAATAACTCTTGAATTTGGACCTTCAACTCCACCAGCTCCTTCTGTGCCATCCTATAAGGTGTGATGGACACTGGAGCCATACTAGGTAACAATTCTATCCCAAATTCCACCTTCTATTGGGAGGTAACCCAGGTAATTCCTCCGAAAAGACATCAAGGAATTCTTTCACTATTCTCAAATCCTTAATAGTAAAACTCCTGGTTTCCATATCATTAATATAGGCTAAGTAAGCTCTACAGCCCTTCCTCGCCAACTTCTTTCCCTTAGAGCCGAAATCACGTTCGATAAGTAATCACGCCGTTCCCCAATCACTACTACTTCATCACCATCCACAGTTCTTAACACCACTGCTTTGCAGCACAATCTAAAGTTGCCCGGTGCCTCGTCAACCAATCCATGCCTAAGATGAGGTCGAACTCCCCAAATGGTAATTCCATCAAGTCTGTTAAGAAGGTAACTCCTTGAACTACCAATGGTACATTCCTAAATAACTTACTAACTTTCACCGACTGCCCTAAAGGACTTACCACAGTCATTTCATTCTCAATGGATTCAAACTCAACCCCTACAGTTTCAGTCATATCGCATGCAATGTACGAATGTGTCGACCCCACATCAAGTAGCACAATATAAGGTAGCTCACGAATAAGGAACGTACCTATTATCATATCTAGTGCATCTCATTCCCCTCTACGATGAGCAGCATAGACTAAAGTTGGCTGCCTCCTCTGACTAACCTGCACTTTTACCCGGTGCTCCACGTCATCATCCTGCGACATTGCAGCTTCTAGCTTTCCACGGCCCCTTGGTGGTTGTTGACTACCCTTCTGCGGCTGAAAATTATCTTTTCCATCAGCTCGCCCCTGATCTAGCCTCCTCGGGCAGTCTCTAATCCTATGTTCCATAGACCCATAGCTCAAACAAGCTCCTATTCTCCTCTAACATTTACCGATATGCCCTTTCCCACACACACAAGGTGGTATTCCGGTATTAGCAGCAGCAATAGGGGCCTCAACTCTAACCGGCCCATTCACTCTAGCCCTCCTTGTAGGCCTCTGTCCAGCTCCCACAGCTTCCACGTTCCGTTTGTTCTTGCCCTTCGCATTCTCTCGATTGAGACGCTCCGAGCGCTTTACTTCCTCTGCTATCTTTGTTTTCTCTACCAAGACTGCGAAGTCCCGCTCCCTCTGTGGAGCTACAAGTACCCTAAGGTTATCTCTTAACCCATCCTTAAACTGTACGACTATTCCTTTGGCATATCGACTAAGGCACAAAAAATCAGCCTCATACTTTGCTACCAACTTATCTCCCTGAGTCAGACTCAAAAACTCCTTCCTTTGGGCATCCACATAGCCCGCTCCAATGTATTTCCCCTGGAATGTTGATTTGAAGAACTCCCAGGTGATCAGCTCTGGATGGTTGCCCTCTTTTATGGTCAACCACCACTGATAAGCTTCCTCCCTAAGTATGGATATCGCCCCTTTCAACTTTTTTTCTGCCATGCAATCCAGGTCATCCATTATCCTTTCCGTAGCTTCCAACTAGTACTCTTCCACATTCGAGGCCACCTCAGCTACTCCTTTGAAAATCTTCGCCCCATTAGCTCAGAGTCGTTCCACGATCGACCCAAGACTTTTCGTACCATTATTGGGCCAAGCGACCCTTTTTAATATCCTTAGCATGACCTACGATATAGCATCTTCTATCGTGGTAGCCCGATCATGTGGTCTCGTTTTAGCTGCCGGTGAGGCCGAGCCTCCTCTACTCCAATGTTGGGTATATGGCCCGACTCCGCTGACCCAGCCCTAACACTTCCATGGCCTCTGCCACGAGCTCTTGCACCTCTTGTAGCGCTCATCATTGCGTGCGTATTTCTGGATTAGAATTTTTATGAAATTAGTTCATAGTTCCACTGTTTAAAATAAATGTCTTATGCAAGTAACGATTTAAAAGTTATTTTGTAGTCGTAAAACCTCTACAGGCTTAAGTTTCCTACGGGCTTTAGTCTCTAAGAGCCTATTGTTTAAAGTAGCCAAATATCTAAATACAGTTTAATAATTCCAACATGTACAATAATAGGAAAACTTACTTAGCTCGACGTCGAGGGCTCAGTGAACCACACTTCAAGAATCCTGCAAAAATTTTTTAATCTACTTGTTTTAAAAACCCAAAATCTAAGGCCGATTTCACAGCCCGAGCTTTGCAACCGGGCTCTGATACCACTAAATGTAACACCCTCAGACCCAGCCTAGACGCTATGGCTGAATCCGGTGATGTCACATTAGAAGGAAAATTCCAAAACGACTTTGTTTAATTGAAAACTTAAGTTTAAGGTTTAAAAGCCCAAAATCCTTTAATATTGCTAAGTTAGGATGAAAGCCCATGTTTTAAGAAAACATCCATATATTACAGTTATATCAAAACCATGTTGAACTTTAGAAATTTATTCAAGTTTACTAGGTAAACAGTTGAAACAATAATAATAAAACCCAAAACCCAAAACCTAAAGTCAAATCGGAGATACAAGGCCTTATTACAACCCAATGGAAAAAAGAGTATTTAAAATAAATTCATTTCAACAAAATAAAACATCTAAATAGCTTGCAGTGTAACACCCCAAACCCGGTCTATGCATTGAGACTAGATTTGGTTTGTTACATGATTCGAGCTATTCTTAAATCTTTAATGAGTTGGAAACTACAATATTATTTACTGTGGTTTAAAATTTGAAGAGTATTTGAATTTGATAAATATTTGAAAACATTAGTTGAAAATCATTGTATTATCAAAAACCTTTAAATAGTTTGTTAAAGAGTTAACTATAATAAAATATTTATAAAAGAATTCCATATACTTGAAAACCCAAATTTATTTTATTAAAACATCATAAAATCACAACCCATAATTAAAAAGTCCAAAGTTTAGTTTAAATCCCAAACACACATAAAATCCATAAGTTATTTATAGAGGCCCTTATTACAATAATCCATAATAGTAAAATATACTTATTAAAAGTTTAGAGTTTAAATAACCCTCTTTCGCAAAGATGGCCTCCACGAAGTCATCCTCGCCCAAGTCCACATCAATTTCCATTACGAGATGGAAAAATTAAAGGGGTGAGTTACTTAGAACTCGATGTGTAACTCACTTACCACCATTATTGGGCCGGATCATCAAGATATTATCTTTGGGCTTGAGCCCAATTCGAAATTCAACAATATATTATGAATTAAAACAATTAAAAAAATGCATGTAAAATGTAATTCCCAACCCAAACCTAATATCCATCCGCTAACACCCGTACCAACCATCACACCTATGGGGATCAAGTCAACCCACCCCGCCATCACACCAATCGTAGGCATTAAGCCTTTTTATAATTGTGGCATAGCCACCGAACTAGAAGCAATAAGTCGTTAATGTGGCGAGCCACCGAACTAGAGGCAATAAGCGTTAATGTGGCGAAACCACCGAACTAGAGGCAATAAGTCGTTATTGTATGTAACCACCGAACTAGATTTTTGGCAACTGCCATTCTTCTCTTCATATATCCCACCCCATGCAATCGTGCGTATATAACAAAATATAATCATATAATAATTTCTTTTATTTAATTCATAACAATGGTGGGTTTATCATTTCATTTGGCCCATAAACATAATATAGCAATTTGTCTATTTAGCAATTTAGTGGGCTTTGGCCCATTTACCGAACTAGAGTGTTTTGGCCCAATTTATCGAACTAGAGTATTTTGGCCCAATTCATCGAACTAGAGTATTTTGGCCCAATTTATCGAACTAGAGTATTTTGGCCCAATTTATCGAACTAGAGTATTTTGGCCCAATTTATCGAACTAGAGTATTTTGCAGCCCATTTTCACGAAACATCCAATTTACATAATAACAAATAATTTCTCGAGGGCGTTTTCGTAATTTTCACGATTTAGTCGTTTTTACGTATTTTCGTCAAAATATCAATTTTTACGTTTTTACCGATCTAATCGTTTTTATGATTTACTTCCATACCGAAATTTGACATCCAACCGAGAAAATAATGAGTGTGAAATTACACACCTCGTTACTGAGAGTACTAATCCTTCTCGCTCCTCGGCACCTAAAACATATTTTGATCCGTTAGACAACTAATTCGTAAAAATAATCTTAATCGATAATAGATCCAAAATCTTACCCTCTTGATTTTGAATCACTTTGATTTTCGGCTTTTCCTCGTTTATTGATTCGTTAGCCGCCAAGAATCCACCAACGTATAACGGCTCGGAAGTTCGTACCACTTCGAATAATGGACTTCCTTCGAAAGATGGCCCGCAACTCGGTGGAAAATCCCGGACTGCCGAAACCGCTCTTCGTTTGAATGGGGGATTTACGGATCCGCCCCTCTTAACGTGACTAACCACCGCCCTTTTCTTCCTTATTTTGAAAGTCTTCAAAATCCAAAGGGATAATAGTTAGATCTAAATAATATCAAACAATACTAGAGGTTTTAAAGAGATGTGATTTCCTTACAACAATAAAACGTTTCCAACGTTTCTACAATTCTCCCGATCACTTGAGTTCCGATCTCCGTTATTTCACTAAATAATAACGAAAGAAACGTTATTAGAATGAACGTTATATCGATCCAAAAAGGCCGTCATAAAACCAATGATATTCGGCCATGACACTAATAATAAATCGAAAATGGAAAAGAACCCTTACCTAATTCCCACGGTCAAAAGGAAAGGATTGAGAATGATGTTTAATTGATGAAAGATTTGGCTATGTATGATCAAGGAAAAGAAAATAAATTTGGCTCATAGGCACATTAGCATTCGGCTATGAGAGTGTAGATGGAGAGAATTTCAATTGAAAAGAAATAAAATAAAAGAAAAGATGGTGATGATGTTGCTTTGATTTCAAAGAGATTAGGAGAAAAAGAAAAGAAAAAGACAAGCTTTAGGGAGATGTAAATTCGGCAATGGCAAAAAGAAAAGAAAAAGATTGGCTTTTGGTATAGGTGATTTTCGGCATTCAAAGAAAAGGTACAAACAAGTACTAAAGCAATAAACAAAAATGACCAAATGGTCAAAATAATTAAGGCTTACCAAAGCAAAATTCGGCCAAGGGAGAGACAAGTTGAGAGAATTTGCAAAAATATGCACAAAACTAAAGAAAATGACCAAAACAAAAGACTAAGTTTCCTAGCAAACTATCACCAAAATTCAGATTCCCCCCTAGCCATAATGTCGTCCATAAGCATGGTCCATTGCCATGATTTTGTTTCCAAAATTCTCCCTTGATATGTGCCTTATGTCCCCCCTATCTTTCCTTAAGTCTTTGATTCCATGTCATAAGTTAGTTGTTTCCTTAATCCATTGATACACTAACCAAAAATAACATGGTCAACACTTTCCTTATATGTTCATTGCCGACACTTCCTATCCATGAGCAGAAAATTAAAAACAAAAATTCATTTAGGTGCTATACAAAGGATTCGAACCTCCTCCCTCTTGCTAGAACCCATGCGCCAACTCCACCTTACCATGTACTCACTTATGACACTCTTTAACACATAATCTAGCTTAAGTCTTAATCACCTTCGTTTCACTTCAATAAATTCTCAATTAATAAATTTTATTACTTCTCCAAATTATGCTTTACCCTCTCTAGGACTTCAATAAGCACTAAAATAAAAATAAAAGATTTTTCCTTTAAAAATCTAAACACCAATTCATGCAATGTAAAAACTCAAATTTTTAGGGTGTTACAACTCTACCTTCCTTAAAGAAAATTTCGTCCTCGAAATTTACCTGGTTGAAAAAGGTGAGGGTATTGTTGACGAATTACATCCTCTGGCTCCCACGTAGCTTCCTCCACTCCGTGGTTGCCATAGAACTTTGACCAATGGCACGGTTTCTTCCTTAGTACCTTGACATCTCGGTCTAGGATTTCCACCGTTCTTCTTCAAAAGACAAATCAATTCACTCCAATTCTTCTACTGGGTATAATATGCGAAGGATCCGATCTATAACGTCTCAACATGGAAACATGAAAAACATTATGAATTTGATCCAACTCCGGAGGTAACTCAATCTGATATGCCACTGGACCAACACGCTTCAACACACGATAAGGTCCAATGTATCTAGGACTTAGCTTGCCCTTCCTTCCAAACCTGAAGATCTTTTTCCAAGGAGAGACCCTCAAGAAAACCTGATCTCCCACACTATACTCGATGTCCCTTCGCTTCAGATATGAGTACGACTTCTGTCTATCTGAGGCTTCTTTCAACCGTGCTTGAATAACTTTTACCTTATCCTCTGTCTCAGATATCATCTCAGGACCTAACATCTGTCTTTCGCCCAATTCAGTTCAACAAATAGGTGAACGACACTTACGACCATACAATGCCTCGTAAGGTGCCATCTGAATGCTAGATCGATAGGCATTGTTATACGCGAATTCTGCCAATGGTAGATAATCCTCCCAACTACCTCTGAAGTCAATTACACATCCCCTTAACATATCTTCCAATATCCGAATTACTCTTTCCGATCGACCATCGACCGAGGATGAAAACCGTGATCGAAATTCAACTTTGCCCCAAGGCTTCATGCGAGCTTTCGGAATCGTGATGTAAACCTAGGGTCCCTATCCGATATAATAGATACTGGTACCCCATGCAACCTCACAATTTCGGATATGTATAGTTTCGCCAACTTCTGCAATGAATAATCCGTACAAACTGGCAGGAAATGAGCAGTCTTCGTCAACCGATCAATAATTACCCAAACGGAATTTTTCTTAGTAGGGGTTAACGGTAACCCACTAACAAAATCCATAGTTATCCTCTCCCATTTCCAAAGAGGAAACTTTATCGGTTGTAACAACCCCGACGGTAATTGATGTTCTGCCTTCACTTGCTGACAAGTCAAACATTTACCCACAAATTCTGAAATCTCACGCTTCAACCCTGGCCACCAATACTGTTCACGGAAATCTCGATACATCTTATTTCCTCCGGATGCATAGCATAAGGGCTACTATCGCCTCCCAGAGAATCGATTGCCTTAGATCCGAGTCCTTAGGTATGCATACTCTTCCTCGAAAGCACAACACACCTCCGTGTTTATTCCAAAATCTTCAATTTCACCATTTTCAACTTGTCAAGTAAAGGTCCCAACTTCTCATCGATGTCCTCTTTCCTTGATTTGTTCCACCACGAGGTTTCACCAAGTTCGCTAACAAACCGCCATCCTCGTCAGACTCAAATGGGCAAACAATGCTCTTAAATCAGATACTACCTTACGACTTAACGCGTCAGCTACCACGTTAGCCTTTCCAGGATGGTATTCGATTGAGAAATCGTAATCCTTTAACAATTCTACCCATCTTCTTTGTCCCAAATTTAACTTATTCTGGGTAAGGAGGTATTTAAGACTCTTGTGATCCGTGTAGATTACAGATTTTTCACCATAGAGATAGTGCCTCCAAATCTTTAGAGCAAAGACAACGGCAGCTAACTCTAAATCATGGGTAGGGTAGTTTATTTCGTGTGGTCTCAATTGACGAGAAGCATAGGCCACCACCTTTCCATTTTGCATCAACACACAACCTGCACTGTGAGACGCATCACAATAAACAAAGAATTCTTTTTCCGCTCCCAATCAATTAAAACTGGAGCTTCTGTCAGGATCTTCTTCAATTTCTCGAAACTCTCTTGTTGCTTTTCAGTCCAAATATACGGAGCTCCTTTACGCAACAATTTAGTTAGGGTGCAAGAATCAACGAAAACCCTCTACAAAACGCCTATAGTATCCAAATTGCACCTAAGAAACTCGAATTTCACCATCGATGTTGGTGGTTTCCAATCCGAATAGCCTCAATTTTTGAGGATCCACCCTTATTCCTTGGTGATACTACATGACCAAGGAAAGTCACTTCCTTTAACCAAAATTCGCATTTACTAAATTTGGCATACAATTGCTTATCACGAAGTAGTCAGAATACTATCCGCAAATGCTGGTCATGTTCCTCCTCATTTCTCGAATAAACCAATATATCATCTATGAACACTACCACGAACCGGTCTAAATATGGTTGAAAGACTTGGTTCATCATGTCCATAAATGCATTTGGTGCATTGGTTAGTCCAAACGGCATCACTACAAACTCATAGTGTCCGTAACGTGTCCGAAATGCCGTCTTATAAATGTCCGCTTCTTTCACCTTGTCTTGGTGATAACGACCTTAAATCAATTTTGAGAAAATCAAGCTCCTTTTAATTGATCAAACAGTCGCCAATTCTTGGCAGAGGATACCGATTCTTGATCGTCAATTTATTCAACTGTCGTAGTCAATGCACATACGCATCGATCCATCCTTCTTCTTGACGAACAAAACCTGGTGCTCCCCACGGAGACACAGCTTGGTCGAATAAATCCCGATCCAACAATTCTTGAATTTGAGCTTTAAGCTCACCAACTCCTTCGGTGCCATTCTATAAGGAGTAATGGACACCGAGTCATCCCTCGCAAAAGCTCAATGCCAAATTCTACTTCCGATCTGGAGGTATACCGAAGTTCTTCTGAAATACATCGAGAAATTCCTTCACCGTCCTCACATCATTCACAGATAATTCTTTGGCATCCAAAGCACGATAAAGGCTAGGAATGCTCCGTACCCTTTCCGCACCAACTTCTCAAATTTTTAATGCAGATACCACATTTGCCGATAGTTCCTTCGCTCACCAATCATTATGACTTCCTTATCATCCGAGGCCCTCATCGACATTCATTTTCAGCACAATCCAAATGCTTCGATGTTTGACCAGCCAATCCATGCCTGAATGAGATCGAACTCACCAAAGGTAGTTCCATCAAGTTTGTTAAGAATACCTCCTCTTGGATTTTCAAGGGCACGTCTTTAAATATTTTATTAACAATTATCGATCGTCCTAAAGGACTAATCACCGTCATCTCATTTTCGTAATTTTGGATTCTAAATTGTGTTTCCAGATATGGCACTAGCTACGTATGAATGGGTAGAGCCAATATCTATTAAAGCAATAACAGTACATCAAAATGAAGAACGTATCAGTTATCACATCAGTGCATTGCCGCCTCGCATGGCGTCTAATCGCATAAACCATCCGTGCTATCTTGCATCCGCATTTCCTCTCGGACCATTGCCTCAACCCGGTGCACCTTGACCATGACCACCCCATTACCACCACGACCGGTCCACGACCTCTCGGTGGTGGCCGATTACCCTCGACCTACCGTGCATCATTATTACGGACTTCGAGTCGATCCATTCGTCGAGGATAGCTTTTGTATCGATGTTCCATTGAACCGCATTTGTAGCATGCGCCGCTTTTCCTCCAACATTCTCCAAAATGTCTTTTCCCACACTCGCAATCTCGACTCGATTATTTTTTACCGGTTCTACCTTGAACCGATTCATCATTGCGAGGTTTCTTCCGAATCTCTTGGAAGAACCAGATCATTGTGTCTCTCTTGTTTCGGATCTTTCTCGGTTACATTCTCAATTCTTAGCCTCTTCGGCTATTTTGGCTTTCTCCACAAGATTCAAAAATTTCTAACTTGCTATGGAGCAATCGTAACCCTCACCATCATTAAGTCCATCCTCAAACGTATACAACGCTCGTGATCTGTTGCTACAATTGTTCGGCATAACGGCTCGAGACGTAAAAACTCGACTTCATATCTCGCCACTGGTCTTACTTCCTTGGACAAGATTCAGAAATTCCTTCCTTCGAGCATCTACATAGCTCGTTCGACGATTTTCCTTGGAAGGCGACTTTAAACAATTCCCGCTTAATCGATGCGGCCAAGGTTTTCTCGAACAAATGAGCCACCACCGATACGCCTCATCTCTCAATAAAGATACAGCTCCTCCCGCTTTTTGCTCGACAAGACATTCCATATCATCCATAATCCGCTCCACGACTTCGAGCCAAGATTCACCACATTCGGAGCTACACCGAAACTCCTCCGAAAACTTCGCATTATTTGCCTTAAGTCGCCTCGAAATTGACCCACGAGTTGTTGGCCCAATTCTAGTTCCAAATGACCCTTTCCAAGACTCGCAGCATTGCTTGAGTCAATGCATGATCTTCTTCCATGTGATCGCGTGATCCGCTTTCACTTTCAATTGACGAAAAGGCCCACTTCCAAGATATGATTTGGTGCTTCAAATAGTAGTACCTCGGCCTCTACCACTACCACGCTACGCGCCCACGACCACGCCCTCTTGTACTCATGATAGCTTGTTCGTTTATCCGATTACAAGTTTTATGAATCGAAATTTTGTTTCGTGTTTATTAACGATATTTTATGAGATTTGAGATATAAAGTTGTTTTTCGCAACATATCCTATAGTTTCAATCTCTACGATTTTTCATATCTAAAACTAGAAGTTCTAGAGTGTTCCTATGATCATATCATAGTAATCATTTAAGCAATAAATACTTACTTGACTTGTTGCTTGGGATGCTTGTGGTGCCATCTTGATCATTGAAAGTTTTCATACGAAATTATTTTTGAACCCAAACCACGTGAAGTTTTTGAAATCGGGCTCGATATTACTAAATGTAACACCCCAAACCCGGTCTATGCATTGAGACTAGATTTGGTTTGTTACATGATTCGAGCTATTCTTAAATCTTTAATGAGTTGAAAACTACAATATTATTTATAGGGTTTAAAATTTGAAGAGTATTTGAATTTGATAAATATTTGAAAACATTAGTTGAAAATCATTGTATTATCAAAACCTTTAAATAGTTTGTTAAAGAGTTAACTATAATAAAATATTTATAAAAGAATTCCATATACTTGAAAACCCAAATTTATTTTATTAAAACATCATAAAATCACATTTCATAATTAAAAAGTCCAAAGTTTAGTTTAAATCCCAAACACACATAAAATCCATAAGTTATTTATAGAGGCCCTTATTACAATAATCCATAATAGTAAAAATATACTTATTAAAAGTTCGAGTTTAAATAACCCTCTTTCAAAGATGGCCTCCACGAAGTCATCCTCTACCAAGTCCATTACCCGAGATGGAAAAATTAAAGGGGTGAGTTACTTAGAACTCAAGGTGTAACTCACTTACCACCATTATTGGGCGGATCATCAAGATATTATGTCGGGCTTGAGCCCAATTCGTAATTCAACAATATATCATGAATTAAAACAATTAAAAAATGCATGTAAAATGTAATTCCCAACCCAAACCTAATATCCATCCGCTAACACCCCTGCACCAACCATCACACCGTGGGGATCAAGTCAACCCACCCCGCCATCACACCAATCGTAGGCATTAAGCCTTTTTATAATTGTGGCATAGCCACCAACTAGAGGCAATAAGCCATTAATGTGGCGAGCCAACCGAACTAGAGGCAATAAGTCGTTAATGTGGCGAGCCATCGAACTAGAGGCAATAAGCGTTAATGTGGCAGAGCCACCAACTAGAGGCAATAAGCCATTATTGTGGCGTAACCACCGAACTAGATTTTTGGCAATCGCCATTCTTCTCTTCATATATCCCACCCCATGCAATCGTATGATATAACAAAATATAATCATATAATAATTTCTTTTATTTAATTCATAACAATGGTGGGTTTATCATTTCATTTGGCCCATAAACATAATATAGCAATTTGTCTATTTAGCAATTTAGTGGGCTTTGGCCCATTTACCGAACTAGAGTGTTTTGGCCCAATTTATCGAACTAGAGTATTTTGGCCCAATTCATCGAACTAGAGTATTTTGGCCCAATTTATCGAACTAGAGTATTTTGGCCCAATTTATCGAACTAGAGTATTTTGGCCCAATTTATCGAACTAGAGTATTTTGCAGCCCATTTTCACGAAACATCCAATTTACATTATAACAAATAATTTCTCAAGGGCATTTTCGTAATTTTCACGATTTAGTCATTTTTACGTATTTTCATCAAAATATCAATTTTTACGTTTTACCGATCTAATCGTTTTTACGATTTACTTCCATACCAAATTTGACATCCAACCGAGAAAATAATGAGTGTGAAATTACACACCTCGCTAAAGAGTACTAATCCTTCTCGCCCTCAAGACCTAAAACATATTTTGATCCGTTAGACAACTAATTCAGAAAATAATCTTAATCGATAATAGATCCAAAATCTTACCTCTTGATTTTGAATCACTTGATTTTCGCTTTTCCTCGCTTATTGATTCGTTAGCCGCCAAGAATCCACCAACGATAACGGCTCGGAAGTTCGTACCACTTGAATAATGGACTTCCTTCGAAGATGGCCCGCAACCCGTGGAAAATCCTTGATGCCAAATCGCTCTTCGCTTGAATGGGGATTTACGGATCCGCCTCTTAACGTGACTAACCACCGCCCTTTTCTTCCCTATTTTGAAAGTCTTCAAAATCCAAAGGGATAATAGTTAGATCTAAATAATATCAAACAATACTAGAGGTTTTAAAGAGATGTGATTTCCTTACCACAATAAAACGTTTCCAACGTTTCTACAATTCTCCCGATCACTTGAGTTCCGATCTCCGTTATTGCACTAAATAATAACGAAAGAAACGTTATTAGAATGAATGTTATATCGATCCAAAAAGTCCCTCATAAAACCAATGATATTCTACCATGACACTAATAATAAATCGAAAATGGAAAAGAACCCTTACCTAATTCCCACGGTCAAAAGGAAAGGATTGAGAATGACGTTTAATTGATGAAAGATTCTGGCTATGTATGATCAAGGAAAGAAAATAAATTTGGCTCATAGGCACATTAGCATTCGGCTATGAGAGTGTAGATGGAGAGAATTTCAATTGAAAAGAAATAAAATAAAAGAAAAGATGGTGATGATATTGCTTTGATTTCAAAGAGATTAGAGAAAAGAAAAGAAAAGACAAGCTTTAGGGAGATGTAAATTCGGAATGGCAAAAAGAAAAGAAAAGATTGGCTTTTGGTATAGGTGATTTTCGGCATTCAAAGAAAAGGTACAAACAAGTACTAAAGCAATAAACAAAAATGACCAAATGGTCAAAATAATCAAGGCTTACCAAAGCAAAATTCGCCAAGGAGAGATAGGTTGAGAGAATTTGCAAAAACATGCACAAAACTAAAGAAAATTACCAAAACAAAAGACTAAGTTTCCTAGCAAACTATCACCAAAATTTGGCTTCCCCTAGCCATAATGTCAGTCCATAAGCATGGTCCATTGCCATGATTTTGTTTCCAAAATTCTCCCTTGATATGTGCCTTATGTCCCCTATCTTTCCTTAAGTCTTTGATTCCATGCCATAAGTTAGTTGTTTCCTTAATCCATTGATACACTAACCAAAAAAACATGGTCAACACTTTCCTTATATGTTCATTGCTTTACACTTCCTATCCATGAGCGAAAATTAAAAACAAAAATTCATTTAGGTGCTATAAAAGGATTCAACCTCCTCCTCTTGCTAGAACCCATGCGCCAACTCCACCTTACCATGTACTCACTTATGACACTCTTTAACACATAATCTAGCTTAAGTCTTAATCACCTTCGTTTCACTTCAATAAATTCTCAATTAATAAATTTTATTACTTCTCCAAATTATGCTTTACCTCTCTAGGACTTCAATAAGCACTAAAATAAAAATAAAAGATTTTTCCTTTAAAAATCTAAACACCAATTCATGCAATTTAAAAACTCAAATTTTTAGGGTGTTACATGCAGTGTGGCCACCTTCGAGTCCCCTTCCGCGTCGAGCTGCTTACTGAGGGACACCTAAAACATTAAATAAAAGAGAGTAAGTTTCAAAACTCAGTGTGTACGGCCCTTGGTAAACCAATCCAACATGCAGTTAACACATTAGACCTAAGCCCTATCAAATTCGGTGGTCTTGGGCCTTAGCCCACAATGACCTCATATCACTCTATTATCGCATGAATGCAATGCACCCATCCCAAATCCAACCATGCATTCCATTTCCCTTCCAACCCTACACTCCTGTGGGGATATAAATATCAACCGACCCATCCCTACACTCCAAAGGTAGCACCAACAGCGGCACTACTCAACGTTGCAGCAAGGCTGCTAAACACATAATAGGCTTAAAGACACCAGTGGATCCACTATCGTCAAGCGAATAGCGATCCTCACATATCTTCCTCTCGTATCATCACACCCACCCAAGTGCAACATATATATCATGAATGCAAAATACACATTTTCACACATTAAGCACCTAGGGGTATTTTAGTCATTTCACTACTTGGGGGTATTTTCGTAATTTTATCCTATAGGGGTATTCTCGTAATTTTACCTTATAAGGGTATTCTCATAATTTTACCCTACAGGGATATTCTCGTAATTCTATCCCACAGGGCTATTCTCATAATTCTACCTTATAGGGGTATTCTCGTAATTCTACAAATCAAGGGTATTTTAGTAATTTTACAAATCAGGGGTATTTTGGTAATTTTGCAACTTTCAGGTTTTAGTTATGAACTTTTGCCCATTAACAAGTCCTCGCAGCTAAAGTAAACAGACACTATGCACCAGGTAGGATCCTAGAGAAGAGGAGGTGGGTCACTAGGACCGCTTAAGTACCAAGCTCTCTCTAGATCCAATCCTAGACATGCATATGTCTATTGCCACACTCTAACCAAGCGACTTGTCCACAGACATGTTTGATTATTAAAGAGTTTTATGCTAATTAAGAGTTTATTAAAACTAGGCCTAGAGTTCATTAAAACCCTAGCATGCATTTCTAGAAACCCATAAGGCCCATTAAGCCCCATCATGTCCATACATATAGCCCATTAAGCCCATTTCATGCTCATATAGCCCATTAAGCCCATTTCATGTCCAAATCGAACAACATCCATATCAATCCATCATTCACATATCAATTCTTGTCGACTTAGGGCCATGAACTTGGCAGGCCCATTTAGTGCTACTTGTTGTGTGTGTGTAGTGTATGTACACACCTGGTAAAAATGCGTACTGTAAACCCCTTAATCACGAACCTATAATAGTCATCACTTAACGATTAATCTTGACTTAATACACACTTTATCAAAAATTGAAAACTCAATGTAACCTTACTGTGTGCCACACGTTCTAGTAGCTCTTCCTTAGCTACTATTCGCGAATACCTGTAATGCCTCAAAAATCCCAAAACCCTATTTTTTGTGCATTGTAGTTAATATGTATGTGTAGCACTTAGAATGATAATATCAAGGTATTATCGGGATTATTTGAACCTTAGAGATAGGGGAGACCATAGGGAAAAATTTATTTTTCTTACTTTAGTGGATCCTAGTCTCAAACATGAGGCCTCTTAAGTAGATTAAGAGAAAATATGACACAAATGGGCTTTTGGTCCAGTGGAAAGTGGCGTCACTTGGGAGCTATAAGGTGGCGTGTGTGAAAGCTAAAGAGGTCCAAGGTTCGAGCAGGAGGAGTGCATTTTAGAGTGTTTTATTTTGCATAGGTGGACGACAAGAGTTGTGTTGGTTTTGAACTCTTTCCGTGGAGAGTTTGAGGTAAGCAGGTTATATGGATGTGGAAGAAATTTTGGATAAGATTAAGGTGTTATCAGGACTCAGGAGATGAGGAAAGGGAGGAGTTGGTGCCGAATAGGACTTTGGGGGATGGCATATTTGGCTTGTGGCTAAATAAGGTTGGGGCCGAATGCTTGAAAGGTTCTTTGAGCATTCTTTAGTTTTTCTTTCTCCCCCTGAATCGGTTTTTCCCTTTTTGCCAAATTTTCACTAAGCCAAATTCCCTTCATTGTCGAAATTACTATCGCCCTTCTTTTTTGATTCTCCACTCTTGTCAAACCCTTGTTGTTGTTCCTCCACCTCAACCGATTGTTATCTATTCTTAGTCACGTTTGGAAGCTGAATCTTGTTTAGTAGATATCTAAGCCGCAAGATCAAAGGAGAATTTTGGTAAGTTTTTAGTTGAACTTTTTATGTGTTTTGTTAAAAGCCGAAGGGCTATCTAACCCCTCCTTGTCGTTAACTTGTATTAACAAGGGTAATACTCAACAATCGCAAGCGTGGTAGGTAAGGATTGCCAACAAGGTGGTAAGTGTTCTCGAATCAGTCATGGTTTAGTAGATGGCCGAATCTAATGTGGCTCATAGGGGTGACTTGTGTACAATATGGGTCACTTGGTTTTGACGATATAGGTGTTTGGGTGCAGATCTAGAGGATAATCATAAATAGTAGCAAAGGAAGGGCTACTAGAAGGTGAGGCACACGATAAGGGTATGATGAGATTTTAGTTTTTGATAAGTATGTGTTAAGCCTTGGTTAATCGCTAGTGATTTCGATTGTAGGTTTGTGATTAAGAGGTTTGTAGTACGCGAGGTTACCAGGTGTGTACAAACACTATACACACGATATCAGCAACGCCAAAAAGTTGAAAAGCAAAAAATGTCTAAATGGGCCTGCCAAACTTGTGGGCCCAAAACGGCAGTGATTGATATGTGAACATGAAAAAAGTATTAGCATGATCAATTGCATGATTGGATTGTAATTGAGCCTAATGGGCTATATGATATGAAATGGGCTTGATGGGCTTTTTGGGGACGGAGACAAGTATGTTAGGGTTAATAGACTTTAGGCCTAGTTTGAATAACTCTTAAATTTCATAAGACTTAATCTAATTAAACACGTCCATGAACAAGTCGCTGGGTTAGAGTGTGGCAACGGACATACGCATGTCTAGGATTGGATCTAGGGAGAGCTTGATACTTAAGCGGTCCTAGTGGCCCACCTCCTCTTCTCTGGAATCCTACCTGGTACGTAGTGTCTGTTCACTTTAGTCGCAATGACTTGTTGATGGGACAAAGTTCATAACTAAAACCCGAAAAGGACCAAATATCCCTAGATTTGTAAAATTACTAAAATACCCTTAGATTTGTAAAATTACCAAAATACCCCTATTTTGCAAATTACAAAAATACCCCTATCTTGCCAAATTACCAAAATACCCCTATAGGGTAGAATTACAAAAATACCCTTAGGTAGTGAAATGATGAAAATACCCCTATGTGACGAATATGAGTTTGTGGATGTTACTCGTGTGTTTGATGCATTCATATGATATTCTGCTTAGGATGCATATGGGTAGGAATTATGGTATGGAGGAAGATTTGAGGATCCATATTCGCTTGACGACCATGGGTCCACCGAAGGCTTTAAGACCATTATATGATTAGCAGCTTTGCTGCAAGGTTGAGTAGTGCCGCTGTGAGTGCTACCTTTGGTTTGTAGAGGATGGGTGGGTTGATTTAGAAATCCCCACAGGTGTGTAATGGTTGGAAGGGAAATGGTGTGTGTAGCGGATGGATTTTTGGGAAGGGTTTTGCATTATATTGTTTGTATATGATACGATATGATATGATATGAGGTCATTGTGGGCTAAGGCCTAAGGCCACCGATTTTGATAGGGCTTAGGCCCAATGTGAATATTTGTATGTGATTTGTTTGCCAAGGGTTATACACACTGAGTTTCGAAACTCACACCCCTTTTTTTTAATGTTTCAGTGATCCTAAATAGATGGCTTAGCGTGGGAGAGGACTCGGAGATGGCCTCACTACAAGCTGATTAGATGTTTTTAATTTGTTCAAATGAATTTGTTTTAAATACTTTCTTTTTCATTTAATTGTAATAAGGCTATGTATCTCTTAATTGACTTTAGATATTGGGTTTTATTATTATTGTTTCAACTATCCAGTTAATAAACTTAAATAAAATTTTTAAAGTTAACATGGTTTTCGAAATAACTCAACATATGAATGTTTTCCTAAAATGTGGGCTTTTCATCTTATCTTAACAAGATACAAGGGTTTTGGACTTTTTTGGTTAATTAGTAAAATCGTTTTGAAGTGTGCCTTTAATGTGACATTTAGGATTCGGGCCTAACTTTTATGCCGGGTTTGGGGTGTTACAATATCCCTAGATCTTCACCCAGACATATATAATCAAATCAAGTGACTCATACTCTGCATAACTCACCCCTATAAGCTATACTTGCATTCGGCAATCCACTAATACATAACTAAGACGAGTACACTTACCACTTTGCTAACGATCCTTACCACACTTGCGATCTCTAAACCCTACCCTTGTTAATACAAGGTTAACGACAATGAGAAGTTAGATAGCCTTTCAACTTTTAACAAAACACACTAAGGGGGTTAACAGAATACTTACCGAATCCAACCTTAGATCCTGAGGCCTAGATAACAATTGAACGAGATTCGACTTTTAACCTTGACTGTGAGTAGATACCAATCGATTTGTGACGGAGGAAAACAACAAAGGTTCGACACAAATAGGAATTTCGCTAAGGAAGGATGATGGTAATTTGGCAATAGAAGAATTTGGCTATGGGAGAATTCGGCAAAACGGGAGGATAGTGATTCGAAGTTGGAAGAAAACGATTGAGGGGAGAAAAGAAAAAGGCTAATGGAAACTCAAAAAACCTTTCAAAGCATTCGACCCTCTACTTTTATAGCCATAAGCCGAATACACCTTCCCCCCAAAGTCCTATTTAGCACCAATTCCTCACACTCCTCATCTCCTAACTTTTCTCCCTCATAACACCTTAATTTCATCTGAAATTCCCTCCGCATCCATCACACCAGATCACTTCAAACTCTCCACGGTAAGAGTTCAAAACCAACACAACTCTGGCTGTCCACTCTGTAAAATAAACACTCCAACAAAATACCACTCCTAAGCCTCGAACCTTAGACCTCTTCAGCTGACAATCACGCCACCTTATAGCTCCCCAAGTGACGCCACCTTGCCATTGGACCACAGGCCCACTTGTGTCCTATTTTTCCCTTAATCTATTTAAATGGCCCAATACCTGAGTCTAGGGTCCCATTAAGGCAAAAATTAAAATTTTCCCTATCGTCTTCCCTATCCCTAAGACTTCAAATAACCCTGGTAATACCTTAAAATTAATATTTTATGTGCTACTTATACATACCAACTTCAGTGCACAGAAATTTAGAGTTTCAGGATTTTGGGGTGTTACATACTGTAACCATACATGTATCGACTCCTTGAACACACCCCTATTGACAAGTAGTAGGACTAAAGGTTAAATTCACTTATCTGACTGTACAGTAAGAATGATTAAATGAAATAATACAGATAAGAGACTTGAGGTACAAAGGAACTCACTAGAAATCTTCACTCAAAGCTTTTCCTATTCAACTAGTTTTTTCCCTTTAGCACTGGGAACTTCTCCCATTTCTTTAGCTAAAATAATAAAAAATTCTTTAAATATAAAAAAAAAACCAACGCTTAATGAAGTAACACGAATCGATAAACATGCAAATAGTTTCTAGATCGAAGTTTCCTTTCTATCTAGTATTCAAAATGAAAACCCTACAGAAACTCTTACAGTAACTTTTTTCTATCTTGTAAAACTTAAAAAAAAAAAGATTAAAGAGTTTACCAGTAGACAACTTAGGACAGAAGTCCTATAAGATTGAAAAACAGCACCTTATTTAACTACAAAAACACTTTTGGTTTTCTTTGATGATAAAAAAGGCAAGAAGAGAAGATGAAATCGAAATCTTCTCTTCACTACCAGGTTATCCTATTTATAGTTATCTCTAACCCAAATTCCACTCAAGGTTAAACTCTAAGCAGTAATCATTCTCACACATTTCCACTAATTAATCACATCCTACGAGGCCCCTTAAGTGTCATGGTTATTGACATGTTACCTCCACTAGGATGCTAGATGACTTAAACGTGTCCTAGTAACCACTACACTTATATCTGTAGTGACACAAAAACATCGGTGGTAGACTTATTAGAAGAATATTTTGCCTAATAAGGATCTTTCCATAATATGGAACTCACCAATCTAGGAAGTAATATTCCATAGGCTCAACGAAGTTCAGCAGATACTTCACCCCAAAGTTACCAACTTTAACCTGTGTAAGTCTCGCGACTTAGGCGGTTTTCACCAGCACAGCCTCACAAACAATACCAGCTCGCCAAATAAGGGTGTGACATGGACAAGTAAATCCTCAAAATCCTTATTATTTGAATTTATAATTAAGATAATTTTGAAAGGATAACTTGTAACTCAGATTTTTTTTATGATACTCGATATCCAAACCTGGCGATCAAGTCTGGTATAGGGTGTTACATTAATTATAAATAATTTTAGCCTCAATCATATATGTCCAATTGGTCCCTCTGGTAGCTCGTTGAAACTAGAAAAGAATTGCATGTTGAATTAAATAAACATAAATGGATAAAAATGGTGAAAATAGAGAAATGGGAAACATTTGGAAATTATTATAGTTTTCTCCAATATGAAAGTGAAAATGACTTGGAAATGAATTTGTGTTTTTTGAATTAAAAGAAATTTGAAAATGAAAATAAATCGTTTGGTAATAGTGAACCCGTTAAATGTAGAAATATTAAATATATTTCTGATAGATTCTTATACGGTAAAGTCATCATGATTTTAACGAAATTAAAATTGCGTTGAGAAGATTATTTAATTATAATATATTGATATGTTTATTTTGGGAAATAGAAAAATAAATATCAAGTTGGATCAAATTATTAAAGTGTTGGGTTAAGTCTAGGAAGTTCTTGTATTTGGACCCGATATGTAAGAGGCCCAAAAGCCCTCATGTTAAAGGGAAGTACAACCAACCCTAGTATTATTAACTAGGGTTGTCGCCACCTATACTTCTAGTTAGGCTATTAACTAGGGTTGTTGCCACCTATACTTCTAGTTAGACTATGAATTTGTTTTTCTAGTTGAAATAAACTTGTACAATTTAATAAGGGCTTTATTTCTTCTTCTTATAAATAGATGGAAATAGTAAGGCTAAAAATAAACTTTTAAGATATTGTTATTCTATTTGAAAATAGTGAGAGTTTTATACACTAAATATAAATTTTTTTTTCAAAATAGTGATAGTTTCTATTGTGAAAGATTTTGCTTTCACACAGAAAGTATAAGAAAACTATTTCTGGTTTTGTGTTTGATTCGACACATTTGAGCCCACACTCAAAGCAATTCGTGAATTGTGGAGAAGGTTGTTCGATTGAAATCCAGGAACGACAAGGATCCGTCTAGCCAAAAGCACAAGTGCGATTTCAATAAAGGGTCTATTAGTATAAATATCACTGTCTGCCTCGATTTTCAAAATTTTTAGTTTTTGTTGTGCAAGAAAATCATTTTTGAACCGGATTTTTTCCAACACCATCAAAAAATCCAAGCTTATTGTTTCAAGTAAAGCAATTTGCATAGTTCTGCTCCACACGATGCAATTCTCAAAACCAATTAACTGATTAGAAACTAACAAGGTTCTTAAAGTACCAAAAAGATGCAAATACTAACTAAAATTTTAACTTTTTAGATATGGTAGCCTACATGGCAATTTAGGTGTACTTCATGCAATGTTTTTAACTTTTATGAACTATTTATATAGTTTTATTTTTTGAATATTTTATAACTTTTAAATTATATTTTGAAGCGACATATATAACAAATGATGCCATGTCAACATGAAGTACACATAGACAGTCATGTGGTTCTCAGGCCAACGTTGTTAAAATTTTAATGTTTTAGTTAACATTTTCATTAAGAAAAGCAATTGGGCTCTTTTTGAAAGGTTAAGGATCAAGTTTAGCTTAAAAAAAAAAATAAATGCAAAAATGACAAAAAAAAAAAACAAACATTGAGAACTAACTTCATCATTATACCTTTTGTATAACACCAATTAAATTAAATAGTTACACAAATTATTACCACTTTTAATATCTTGTGTTGTTACATTAAAAAAGATATAATTGTCACTTAATAAAATATTATCCAATTGGGGAGATTTTTTTAAAAAGGAAAATATGTCAGTAAGGAGGATATCCAACATTTCACCCATAGCCCAAGATGGTTTACTCATGTTGGAGCAAATCTAGGAGTGAATTTAGATGGTAGGAAGCTCCATGATGAAAGGGAAAGCAAAAATATCGACCCAAATATGGCTCTAGTTGGGGAGGATTGCTGATCTGCCACAATTCGTGGTTGTAAATTAGTGTCTTTTCACACTTAATGAGCTTGTTTCTAGCTGATTTACATTTATTTATTGTATTTTTTGTTTTATTATCTTAGATTTATTTTATTGCAAAATAAGCATTTTTATACACTTTTTAGTGTTTCGATCACTTGTGAGGCCAACTTAGGCCTCAAGAATGACTAATATGCTATTCGAGTGTGTAGGGTGTTAATTCAGGCCAAAAAATGCAAAGTACGATGACCGTGTTGCGGCTTAGGCATCTGGCGTCACGACACAAAACTACGAAGCATCCAGGGTACAAATGGGGTTGATGTCGCGACATGGAGAAACCTGACTTTGTGACGTTGTGATGTCATGATGTCATGATGACATGTGCTGACATCAATATCGCAATGTGGAGAAACCCGGTGTCGCAACATCGTGACATCATAATGGCATGTGCTGATGCCAGTAGATACATCTTGGCATATTTTTTATCTCTTTTATGTAACAGTATTAGGGGTATTTTAGGCATATATCACCCCAAGTTTAGCCTATATAAGGAGGTCATCGTAACTCTAAGAGGGATCAACCAACTAATTAGGGAGTGGTTTAGTTAGATAATTTTCTTTAGTTTATTTTAAGTTTTATTATGTTCACTTAGTCAGAATTTTTCTATTCCGATGTGAAGACGATTGCCAGTGGAGATTGTTTTGGAACCACACTTCAATTATTTATTAATAAGCACTCTATTTTCTTTATTCTTTTATTTTGTTATTTATCTTTTGTTAGCATGATCAACTAATGTTTACATGAATAATGGGATAAATTATTGCGCATATTTTATATCTTGCATGTTTAGGTTATGGAATTAATTTATTAATTTAGTAATTATTTATCTAAAATTGGGTGTTTATTCAAAAGTACTTAGTATATTAGGGAGTGACTTCTCTAGTAGAATATTTAGACAGGTGAGACCAATAGGGTATCCTGTCGAGTGTAACTTGTGTCAAGCGATGAGATCGAAAGGGTATTAGTATGTTTAGGAAGAGACCGAAAGGGTAACTTAGGTTGTAATCCTTAGTGAAGATGGGACTGAGAGGGTATTCATAAGTAAGGTTGGTAAATAACTCTGTTGAGGGTAATTAGTGAGTTAATTAATTGTAACAGACCGAATTTGACCCTAATCAAAATGGTGGTTTCGAGACCACGAATTCGAGTCTGAGAAATATTTTAATATTTTATTTTGTGTTTATTATGTGTGAATTAAAATGTGTGAAAGTTTCGTAAAAAAATTTCATCGTTTGGGTGCTTAATTTGACAAAAAGGACTTAATCGCGTAAATTTTAAAAGTCTCAAACTATAGTGTAAAGTGCCTATTTGATGATGGCTTTTTAAAGTGGAGCATTAAAAGGGTAAATAACCCATTTTTGAGTTAGTGGGTGGCTTATGTCAAGAATAACCTTAAGATATATGTTAGTTTTTATTTTATATTAAAGGTTAAATTAGTAATTGAATAATTACTTTTATAATATGTTAAAATAACATAAACAAAACCATCATCTTTCTCACTCTCTCATGGCGAATATTGAGAAAGAAAAGGGGCTTATGTTCTTTTATTTTCGGACTTGGATGCTTGATTTCAAGGTTAGTTTGAATTTAGTTTTTGTTAATTTTTACGTTTTGAGATCGTTGCTTCAAACCGTAGCTGACCCATGTTAAAAATTTTGAATCTAAGCATGTTTGAGGTTCAGCTATTGATAGGTTTATATGGTTTTTGATGTTTGATGATGTTAGATAAAAGATAAGTTAAAAATTAGTATATTATGTATTGGAAATTTTGATGAATTTTTGTTTTTAGGGTCAAATTATAAAAATGAAATTTTAGAGGGCTTATTTGCTAAATAACTGAAAGAAAAGGACTTGTATAGTCCCTATACATATTCGCCCTTAAGGGTATTGAGAAATTTGGTGTATTTTGTGTTTTAGGCAAATAGGACTAAATTGTAAAAATTTGAAATAGTAGGGTAAAATGGTAAATTACCTATTTATGTGCTTAGGGACTAAATTGAGATGAAATGTACTTGAATGAGCTAAATTTTAATATGTTTTAGATCAAAAGCAAAGAAAAACAGATTTAGATCTGGGAAAGATGAAGGTTCTCGAATAAGCCGATTTGCACTGGCTATCGACAGTAGAGGTAAGTCCTTAAGCACTTATATGTTCGAAAGTAAATTATAAACATGTTAAAGGATGAAATCTAATAATATTGACTATAGAATCATGTGTTAGCTGAATGTAAAGGTGTTAAATTGGATTAAATATATTACATTAATGTGATATGAATAAGTATATGTTTTCAATATGACAAGTGAATTGGTTTTGTGTATATGAATTGATAGTGATGTATATGATAAGAAATGTGAGTTAATGAATTGATTTGATAAACATATTCGGGCTTTAATGCCTAGCAGGCTTTGTGTCGGTGTTATATGTCTGGCTTTGTGCTTAGCAGGCCTTGTGCCGGTGATTCATTTCGAGCTTTAATGCCTAGCAGGCTTTGTGCTTGTTATATGTCGTCGGGCTTTGTGCCTAGCGTGCCTTGTGCTTAGATGATTCATTTCGGGCTTTAATGCCTAGCGTGCTTTATGCCTGTTATATGTCGCTTTGTGCCTAGCGTGCCTTGTCTTGCTTGATTCATTTCGAGCTTCTTGCCTAGTAGGCCTCGTCTTGGTGATTTATTTCGGGCTTTAATGCCTAGCAGGCTTTTTGCCGGTGATAAGCCAAAACAGAGAATTTGAGATGTATATACATAGTAGATTGAGCTATAAGCTCTAAAAAGAAAAAGGAAATTAGCTTATTATTTTGGTAAGTAATAAGGTAAGTTAGTTTACTTGTATATGAGCTAATTGCGATGTGATGAATTAATGACTCAAATTGAATTTTATCTCGGGACATTAGGCTTATCATTGATTGGTATGATTTATATATATATATGAGAAGTTGAGGTATAGACATATAATGGTGATACTTAAAACTTCGGTTATGAATATGATGTGTAATGAAATCGAAATTACATTATGTTTCTGTAACTTGAAATATTCAAAGGCATAGGTTGTATATATGAAATGTTATTGTATAAATTCATGTGATAAACTACTATTGATTAGATTAAGGATATGACCAATATTTGGCTAGGTGAAACTCGGATTGAATTATCTATGCTAATTGCCGCAAGAATGGAAGTTAAATTGTTAAGTATGTGTGTATATGTCATAAAAATTGCTTGAGACTTACTAAGCTAGCAAGCTTACTGTGTGTATTCTTGTTTACCCTTGTTTTATAGATTTTAGGTTCAAGCTACGGACTCGAAGGATCTGGGAAGAAGTCAACCACACTATCGACTTTCTTTTGGGATTGAATAACTTAGTTTTGTACTAAAAAGGGCATGTATAGGTTAGACTAAATAGTATAACTAATGTTTTGTAATCGTGTAAATATGCTAGCCATGCGAAAATGGCTATCTATTTTGGATAACTTGTTTCATGTTTTGATGATATAGTTTGCTCATGCCATGAATTATCATTTGTGTTTGGATGTGGTTTAGGCATTATATGAAATGGTTTAATAGATATATGCCATGACATGTATATGTATTTTGATCTTTGATGGTCACTTTGATAGATTAAGGTAGAATTTTAATCATGCGTATATGTGATAGGTTAATAAAGAGAGATGTTAGGCATTTCAATTTCATGAAATTGATATGAATATGAATTTGAGTTATATGCTTGTGAAGTATGTATCTAGATATGTATCAAATTCGGTTGTTTTAAATAGGATGAATTATATTGAATAAAATGGGTATGTGTATTCGGCCAAATCTAGGTGACCATTGCAAATGTAGCTAAAATGTTTAAAATAGTTAGGCATAGTCGAGTATGGAAAAGAGTGCATAATTGAGATGTATGCATTTTCATATATATATTTATATATGTATTCGGCTTGTTGAATTGCTTGTTTTAATTGAGTGCATAAAATTGTTATACTCGGTTTATGCTAGGTAATGTGCATAAAATGCCAATAATGGAACCATGCATATTCAGCCTTTTAGTGGGTGTACAATTGATTTGTAATGGTTGCATGCATTAGTTTATTTGTAACTGAGACTTTATGCTATAAGAAGCTTAGACGCATGAGATTTCATGAAATCTACTTGTTTATATGATATTGATGTATTATACACGGTATGATGAATTAGGTTCATCGATGATTCTTTTGTGAATGATTTGGATCTAATATATATATATATGTTATGTGTTACACATGTGTGAATTATTTATTTATAGATAATTCTTTAATAAAGATGATCATCCATGATTCAATTATTTTAGCTTAAGTGTTAGATTGCATGGTAACACCTGTAAACCCTTATCCGTGATGGACTCGGGTCAAGGGTGTTACATTTGATTGGTATCAGAGCTTACGATTTAGTCGATTCTAGGACTACTGTAGCGCGTGTGAGTCTAGCTATACATGCCTTTATCATATATCGATAGTATGGTGACTTCTGATATTCTGAACTGTGTTTTATATAGTAAATGGACACTGATCCTGAAAGAGCCATAGCGGATGATGTGGAGAGTGTAGCGCCTGACCGTGCACACAGATCAGTGTCGGTAGACTCTCGACCAATTTCGGGTAGCCACGAGGGGGAGGCTAAACAAGCCTTCTATCAGATGATGAACGAGTGGTTTACCCAGTTTATCCAGACTAACCCGGCTGTACACCAACCTCCACCCCCGAATAATCCAACTCTGATACCTTCAGCACCCCCGATGATAGATTCGATGAGATCTAGTAAGCCTCCAATTGATAAAATCAAGAAATTTGGGGCCGAAGAATTCAAGGCCAATGATGGTGATGACGCAGAGCGAGCCAAAATGTGGCTTGATAACACTATTCGGGTACTAGATGAGCTATCTTGTACTCGCATTTAATGCCCGAAGTGTGCTATATCTTTACTTCGGGACACTGCATATCATTGGTGGAATACACTAGTATCAGTGGTTCCGAAAGAAAAAGTGATGTGGGATTTCTTCTAGAATGAATTCCGTAAGAAATATATCAGTCAAAGATTCATTGATCAAAAAAATGAAAAGAATTTCTTGAACTGAAATAGGGAAGGATGACCGTGATAGAATATGAACGGAAATTTGTCAGGCTTAGCAGATATGCTAGAGTGTGTATCAACCGAAGCCATTATGTGCAAAAGGTTTGAAGACGGTCCGAATGAAGAGATAAAGTTACTTGTTGGCATTCTTGAAATTCAAGAATTTGTGACTCTAGTTGAGCGAGCTTGCAAAGTCAAGAGCTCGGAGAGAGAAAAGAAAGATGAAGCTAGAGACATTCGTAAGAGGTCATCGGGTAAGACTTTCCATTCCACATCTAAGAAGTTTAGATGATTTCAACCGACATAAAGTTACTTCAGATTTACCTAGACGTGATCGACCTCCGGTGGGCTCCCGAGCTACCTCGATGGCGGTGTTGGTAATGTTCCACGAATCGAAATGAATGCAAACATTGTGGAAAATGGCATTCTAGGAGTTGTAGAGTTCGTGATCGGTCTGCTTTAAATGTGGATCATCGGACCATTTTATTCGAGAGTGCCCGATGTTAGGCGAAAGGTAAATCTGACAGAACTCTAGACCGAAAGCAAAGGCACTGAAGACGGGCGGCGGACTACCCGACATATTCGCAATGTAGTTGGCGGTCGAGAGGGACGAAGAACACTGCGATCGATCGAGGCTAGAGCTCCGACTAGAGCTTAAGCTACTCGAGCTAGAGAGGATGCTTCTTCTCCGGATGTCATTACTGGTACTTTCACCCTTTATGATACTCTGTGATTGCATTGATTGATCCCGGTTTGACCCATTCATATGTGTGTGAAACTCTAATATTCGGTAAGACTACGCCATTGAGTCTCTCGAGTTTGTGATTCGTGTGTCCAACCCTTTGGGTAGATGTGTGTTTGTTAATAAAGTGTGTAAAGGTTGCCGTTGATGATTCGGATTTTACTTCCCAATCGATTTAATCTTTGTTGCCCTTCGATGAGTTTGATATAATTTTGGGAATGGATGGTTAACTTCACATGATGCAAAGGTGAATTGCAAATGAAAGCTTATTGATTTGAGACATCGAACGATGAGATCATTAGAATTGAATCCGATTGATTTAAGTGGGTTTCCTCTGATTATATCCTCAATGTTAGCCCTAAGTATGTGAGAAAAGGTGCGAAGCTTATTTGGCTTATGTAATTTGGATAATAAATTGTCCGAGAAATGATTGAATCAGACTGGGTTGTATGTGAATACCGGATGTGTTTCCTGAAGAACTACCGGGTTTACCACTAGTACGAGAGATTGAGTTCGACATTGAATTGGCATCGGGAACGACTCCGATTTTGATAGCTCCGTATTGGATGTCACCTACTAAGTTAAAAGAGTTGAAAGCACGCCCAAGAGTTAACAGATAGAGGATTTGCGCGACCGAGCTTCTCTCCTTGGGTGCACCATTCTTTTTGTGAAAAGAAAGATGGAACGATGCGAATGTGTATTGATTATCAAGAATAAATAAGGTAATCAGAAGAATAAGTACCGTTACCTCGAATTGATGACTTGTTTGATTAGTTGAAAGGGGCTTGAGATTTTCAAGATAGATTTGAGATCGGGCTATTATCGATTCTGAGTCGAGATACGGATGTGCCAAATCGCATTCGTGACGAGATATGGACATTTTGAGTTCTTGGTTATGCCTTTTGGACTCACTAATGCATCACTTTTTTATGGATCTAATGAATCAAGTCTTGACGTTTTGGATCGGTTTGTAGTAGTGTTTATTGATGATATCTTGATCTACTCCAAAATGAAATCGAGCATGCCGAGCATCCGAGATTAGTGCTACAAACTTTGAGAGATCAACAGTTGTATGTGAAGTTTAGTAAGTGTGAGTTCTGGATGAAAGAGGTCAGCTTTTTGGGACATGTTGTTTCAGCATCAGGTATTAGAGTCGATCCGAACAAAGTTTTGGCTATACTTGATTGGAAGCCACCGAAGAATTTTTTTGATTTGAAGTTTTCTAGGACTTATGGGCTACTACAGACGGTTTGTGAAAGGTTTTTCTATGATAGCTACACCTTTGACAAGACTACTTCAGAAAGATGTAAAGTTCGAGTGGTCAAAAAATTATCAGAAGAGTTTCAATCAGTTGAATGCCCTTTTGACAGAAGGTCCAGTATTAGCTCAGCCTGAATCGGGTAAGGAATTTGTTGTGTATTCTGATGCTTCCTTAAGTGGTTTGGGCTGTGCATTGATGCAGGAAGGCAGAGTAGTAGCCTACGCATCGAGACAATTGAAGCCGCATGAAAGAAATTACCCGATGCATGATTTGGAACTTGTAGCCATTGTATTCGCACTGAAGATTTGGCGTCACTACTTATTTGGTGAGAAATGTAATGTTTACTCGGATCACAAAAGTTTGAAGTATTTGATGACTCAAAAAGACCTGAATTTAAGACAACGCAGGTGGTTGGAATTGTTAAAAGATTACGAATTGGTAATTGACTATCATCCGGGAAAAGCTAACGTTGTTGCGGATGCCTTAAGTCAAAAATCATTGTTTGCTCTTCGGGCATTGAATGCACATGTGGTTATGTCCAGAGATGGTTCGATCATAGCTGAGATGAAGGCTAGACCGTTGTTTATTCAGCATATTAGTGACGTACAGAAAGTTGACAAAGATATAACTTCTAGACGAGCACAATGTGAAAATGATACAAAGTCAGAATTTTGAATTGATAAAAATGACTGTTTGATCTATAAAGGCCAATTGTGTGTATCGAGAAATGCTGACTTGATTCAGATGGTATTGGATGAAGCTCATAATAGTCAAATGTCGATACATCCGGGTAGCACAAAGATGTACAATGATTTAAAATAGTTCTATTGGTGGCCGGGCATGAAGCTGGATATATCTGAATTTGTTTCGAAATGCTTAGTTTGTCAGCAAGTAAAAGCTGAGCATCAAGTGCCATCCGGACTACTTCAACCAATCATGATACTTGAATGGAAATGGGATAGAATTACAATGGATTTTGTATCGGGTCTTCCGATGACACCGAGTAAGAAATATGTCGTCTGGGTTATAGTTGATAGACTGACTAAATCAGCTCATTTTGTACCAATCGCATGCACTATTCACTTGAGAAACTTGCTGAATTGTATGTATCACAGATTGTAAGGTTGCATGGTGTACCGAGTTCCATTGTTTCAGACAGAGACCCGAGATTCACATCGTGATTTTGGAAGATGTTGCAAGATGCTTTAGGTACTAAACTTCATTTTAGTACAGCCTTTCATCCGCAGACAGAAGGTCAGTCTGATCGAACTATTGAGATACTTGAGGACATGTTGAGATATTGTGTTCTTGAATTTGAAGGTACGTGGGAACGATACCTACCTTTGATTGAATTTCCTTACAATAATAACTTTCAATCTAGTATCAAAATGGCGCCTTATGAAGCCTTATGCGGCAAAATGTCGAACAATCGTTATATTGGGTCGAGCTCGTGAGAATAAGATACTCGGGGTTGATTTGATTAAAGAAATGAGCAGTAGGTAGCTATTATTAGAGGCAATTTGAAAGCTGCTTCGGATCGTCAAAAGTCCTATGCTGATTTGAAACGTAAAGACATTGAATTTCAAGTTGGAGATCGAGTATTCTTAAAATTTCTCCGTGGAAAAAGGTACTCTGATTTGGTTGGAAAGGCAAACTTAGTCTAAGATTCATCGGACCTTATGAAATTACTGAACGTATTAGGCCTGTTGCTTATAGATTGAAGTTGCCCTCTGAGTTAGAAAAGATACATGACATATTCCACGTTTCGATGCTTCATAAGTACAGATCAGATCCGTCTCATGTGATCACACCGTTTGAGATTAAAATCTGACCCGATATGACGTATGAGGAAGAACCGATCCGTATTTTAGCTCGGGAAAAGAAAGAGTTAAGAAACAAGAAAATTCCATTAGTGAAAGTAATGTGGAAAAGGCACGGAGTTGAAGAGGCTACGTGGGAGCCTGAAGATTCAATGAGGCAACAATATCCGACGTTGTTTAATGGTAAGATTTTCGGGGACGAAAATCCTTAAGGGGGGAGAGTTGTAACAGACCGAATTTGACCCTAATCGAATGGTGGTTTCGGGACCACGAATTCAAGTCTGAGAAATATTTTAATATTTTATTTTGTGTTTATTATGTGTGAATTAAAATGTCTGAAAGTTTCGTAAAAAAAAATTTCATCGTTTGGGTGCTTAATTTGACAAAAAGGACTTAATCGCGTAAATTTTAAAAGTCTCAAACTATAGTGTAAAGTGCTTATTTCATGATGGCTTTTTAAAGTGGAGCATTAAAAGGGTAAATAACCCATTTTTGAGTTAGTGGGTGGCTTATGTCAAGAATAACCTTAAGATATATGTTAGTTTTTATTTTATATTAAAGGTTATATTAGTAATTGAATAATTACTTTTATAATATGTTAAAATAACATAAACAAAACCATCATCTTTCTCACTCTCTCATGGCCGAATATTGAGAAAGAAAAAGGGGAGCTTATGTTCTTTGATTTTCGGCACTTGGATGTTTGATTTCAAGGTTAGTTTGAATTTAGTTTTTGTTAATTTTTACGTTTTTGAGATCGTTGTTTCAAACCGTAGCTGACCCATGTTAAAAATTTTGAATCTAAGCATGTTTGCAGTTCGGCTATTGACAGGTTTATATGGTTTTTGATGTTTGATGATGTTAGATAAAAGATAAGTTAAAATTAGTATATTATGTATTGGAAATTTTGATGAATTTTTGTTTTAGGGCCAAATTGTAAAAATGAAATTTTAGAGGGCTTATTTGCTAAATAACTGAAAGAAAAGGACTTGTATAGTCCCTATACATATTCGGCCCTTAAGGGGCATTGAGAAATTTGGTGTATTTTGTGTTTTAGGCAAATAGGACTAAATTGTAAAAATTTGAAATAGTAAGGGTAAAATGGTAAATTGCCTATTTATGTGCTTAGGGACTAAATTGAGATGAAATGTACTTGAATGAGCTAAATTTTAATGTGTTTTAGATCAAGAGGAAAGAAAAACGGATTTAGATCGGGGAAAGACGAAGGTTCTCGAATAGCTGATTTGCACGGTCTATCGACAGCCGAGGTAAGTCCTTAAGCACTTATATGTTCGAAAGTAAATTATAAACATGCTAAAGGATGAAATCTAATAATATTGACTATAGAATCATGTGTTAGCTGAATGTAAAGGTGTTAAATTGGATTAAATATATTACGTTAATGTGATATGAACAAGTATATGTTTTCAATATGACAAGTGAATTGGTTTTGTGTATATGAATTGATAGTGATGTATATGATAAGAAATGTGAGTTAATGAATTGATTTGATAAACATATTCGGGCTTTAATGCCTAGCGTGCTTTGTGCTTGTGTTATATGTCGCTTTGTGCCTAGCGTGCCTTGTCTTGATGATTCATTTCGCTTTAATGCTCAGCGTGCTTTGTGCCGTGTTATATGTCGAGTTTTGTGCTTAGCGTGCCTTGTGCTTGATTCATTTCGGCTTTAATGCCTAGCGTGCTTTGTGCGGTGTTATATGTCGCTTTGTGCCTAGCGTGCCTTGTGCTTGGTGATTCATTTCGAAGCTTCTTGCCTAGCGTGCCTCGTCTTGGTGATTTATTTCGACTTTAATGCCTAGCGAGGCTTTTCCTTGATAAGCCAAAATAGAGAATTTGAGATGTATATACATAGTAGAATGAGCTATAAGCTCTAAAAAGAAAAGGAAATTAGCTTATTATATTGGTAAGTAATAAGGTAAGTTAGTTTACTTATATATGAGCTAATTGCGATGTGATGAATTAATGACTTGAATTGAATTTTATCTCGGGACATTAGGCTTATCATTGATTGGTATGATTTATATATATATATATAGAAGTTGAGGTATAGACATATAATGGTGATACTTAAAACTTCGGTTATGAATATGATGTGCAATGAGATCGAAATTACGTTATGTTTCTGTAACTTGAAATATTCAAAGGCATAGGTTGTATATATGAAATGTTATTGTATAAATTCATGTGATAAACTACTATTGATTAGATTAAGGATATGACCAATATTTGGCTAGGTGAAACTTGGATTGAATTATCTATGCTAATTGCCGCAAGAATGGAAGTTAAATTGTTAAGTATGTGTGTATATGTCATAAATATTGCTTGAGACTTACTAAGCTAGCAAGCTTCTCGTGTGTATTCTTGTTTACCCTTGTTTTATAGATTTTAGGTTCAAGCTACGGACTCAAAGGATCCGGGAAGAAGTCAACCACACTATCGACTTTCTTTTGGTATTGAATAACTTAGTTTTGTACTAAAAAGGGCATGTATAGGTTAGACTAAGCAATTATAACTAATGTTTTGTAATCGTGTAAATATGCTAGCCATGCGAAAATGGCTATCTATTTTGGATAACTTGTTTCGTGTTTTGATGATATAGTTTGCTCATGCCATGAATTATCATTTGTGTTTGGATGTGGTTTAGGCATTATATAAAATGGTTTAATAGATATATGCCATGACATGTATATGTATTTTGATCTTTGATGGTCACTTTGATAGATTAAGGTAGAATTTTAATCATGCGTATATGTGATAGGTTAATAAAGAGAGATGTTAGGCATTTCAATTTCATGAAATTGATATGAATATGAATTTAAGTTATATGCTTGTGAAGTATGTATCTAGATATGTATCAAATTCGGTTGTTTTAAATAGGATGAATTATATTGAATAAAATGGGTATGTGTATTCGGCCAAATCTAGGTGACCATTGCAAATGTGGCTAAAATGTTTAAAATAGTTAGGCATAGTCGAGTATGGAAAAGAGTGCATAATTGAGATGTATGCATTTTCATATATAAATTTGTATATGTATTCGGCTTGTTGAATTGCTTGTTTTAATTGGGTGCATAAAATTGTTATACTCGGTTTATGCTAGGTAATGTGCATAAAATGCCAATAATGGAACCATGCATATTCGGCCTTTTAGTGGGTGTACAATTGATGTGTAATGGTTGCACGCATTAATTTATTTGTAACTGAGACTTTATGCTATAAGAAGCTTAGACGCTTATGAGATTTCATGAAATCTACTTGTTTATGTGATATTGATGTATTATACACGGTATGATGAATTAGGTTCATCGATGATTCTTTTGTGAATGATTTGGATCTAATATATATATATATATATATATGTGTTACACACATGTGTGAATTATTTGTTTATAGATAATTCTTTAATAAAGATGATCATCCATGATTCAATTATTTTAGCTTAAGTGTTAGATTGCATGGTAACACCTGTAAACCCTTATCCGGCGATGGACTCGGGTCAAGGGGTGTTACATTAATAATTAGGGATTTAATCAATCGTATGATGAGAACTTGCATCGTCGACACTAGGAATAGGAAATTCCATTAGATTATTTTAGGTTTATCAAATTATATTAGATTATTGTAGAATAAATAATTTAACTAGTTTAATTAATATTTTAATTATGCATAAACTCTACTAATTTGTGATTCAATTACATTAGTGATTTTCTTAATTAGTTTAATAGTAAATTTCTCCAATCCGTAACCCCTTAGGTACGATCCTCGGAACACTTCCCGAAGTGTTTCATTGTAACAGTTTACTATATTATAATTTGACCCGTATACTTCCAGACACCCCTGCCTTGTTATTTACCTTTTTGTTGCAGTATTTCCAGTCCAGACATTTGCACATCTAGCGGCAGTCAATTGCCCAATGGAAATTAGGGAGGGCAAGAAGCGTCCCTACAACACCCCATACTCGGTCCGATCACTAGACCCGAGATATGAAATGCTACTATAGTTATCAAATAATATCACATTCAATTCAGAATTAAAATCAATTAATCATTTCACAATCAATACAAAACATTATTTACAAACTAATCCACGTCCCACTCGAGCTTATGAAAGGTCTAAAACAACTAAAACAAGTTTGGGATTGGATGAGTACCAAATTAAAAATTTTAAAACAAAGAAGAGCAAACATGAAAACAGAGGTCACACAATTTTGTGTTAGGCCATGTGAAAGACTATGCCCGTGTGTGCATAAGTCACATGATTGTATGGTAAGACCGTGCAACTAACTATGGTTGTGTGGTTCAAAAATTATCAAACCTACAGTACCCACATGTATTTTAACTATCTATCATGTGTTGGGTCGCCCGGACACCCCGTGGCGCAGTGGAAAAATTATTCCGGTGATCCAAACCAGGAATCCACTGCTGGTTTAATCCCCTTCATACGCTATCAATCCAAAGCCACTACAGAATCGTCCCGACCTGTACATAGTCCAGTCAGTTGCAAACGGACAAACAAAAACTTTTTTCTAAACGTTTTATAGAGTCTTTTTCCAAAAAACTACCGCTGCTAGACCTAGGTTTCTTTTTCTTTCGTGGTTAATGTTGGTAACACTCTCTCACCTTAGGGTTTTTTATGATTCACTTTTATTTTAATATCCATATTAAAATAGAAATCACCCTTTTGGTCTTAGAAAATATATGAAAAATATCACAATGTAATATCCTTTCCAAAAGATATTAATTTCCATATATTTTATGTTTGACCAAATTATTATAACACTTTCTTCTAATTATTTTGGTAAACAATACATAATTAATATTTTATATGAATTAAAATCATAAATTTATTTTAACTATATTCTCTATTCTTGTACAACAAATTTGACATATCTTGTGTTTATTATTTAACATCAAATTAAATTAATTCAATAATTAATATAATTATCATGACAATTAAATTTAATACCAGCTGTGTTTAGATTTTGTTCGTTTCAACCATAGGGGTAACATTGTTAGTAATACTAGAACACTTCTAACAGTACAAGCAATAAGTGGCATCTAGCAATGCATCATCGCTACCCTAGTTACAATAAGTCATGGTTCGACATAACCTTTCTGTGATAAATTTTCATGTATTATATCATTTTGTCTTTTATATCTCAATTGGACACAAGTCATGGAATAGTCACACTTGCAAAGTCCAATCTCATGTTTCTTGATACCCGAAGTAGACTACAATAAACAAATAGTGTAATATCTTATATTAACTTATTTAAGCATGGTCATACATTTCTAGCCTCACTTCATCAAGTGGCCTAAGATATTGCTCCCATTATGTAGGAGGGACAAATCTTGTCTTGATCAATCATATCCTACTATATATAATGTGGCATACCCAACATCAGTCTTTATAGTACAACATGTTAAAGTATACATTTGACTGTATCAAAATATACAACTCCATATACATAGTTATCACTATGAGTAATTGTAACAACCCATTTTCAGTGAAATTAAAATAGTGGTTTCGGGACGAGAAATCTAAAGTTGAAAAATTTATTTTATTATTTTTATTACCTATAGCATGGTAGTAATACCGTATAAAAATATCATTAAGAAATTTTACCGTTTACATACTCAAATTGATAAAAAGGACTAAATCGCATAAAGTGTAAAAGTTGTGTTCTAATAGAAAAATGTATTAAATAGCTATAGAACCTTAAAGTAAGAGTCATTATATGGTAATTATACCATTTATATGTTAGTGGATGAGCATGTCTTGGCATTTGTGTGAGTTTGATTAATTTTTAAGGTTAATTAAGTAAAGAAGTAAATAATGATAAAAACTAATGAAATAAAATATGCCATCATCTTTTATTCATCATCATCAATCGAAAATTAGGTTTTGGGAAGCTATTTTGTGCTTAAGCTTTTGGCAACTTCATAATGCTCTTACATCAATTTAGACCTCGTACGGAGTTAGATCGGGGCAAAGAGAAAGTCTCGGATTAATCACCTTAGTATCTACGTATACTTGTCGAGGTAAGTTCATGTGATGAAATTGTGATTATATGTTTATTTTGAAATATGAATGAAATGTAAAATTGCTACATGTATACGCAATTACATATCCAACTACATATGACTACCGAGCCCCGTTTGAACCTTAGGATTTGTAGGATATAAATGACATGTGATTAGGGTTCACATGATTTGGGTACTAGTCTTGGACATCCTACCGATGGCTAAGGTCCTACATGTTTTGTCGATACTCCACATCTCGTGTGAGCAACATCGTGTAGCTACATTTTGACCCACAGCTCATGTAAGCATACCAATTTACAGCTCATGAGAGCAAATCGATCTACAGCTCAAGTAAGCATACCGATTCACAGTTTGTATGAGCATACATTATAACAGCCCGGTTTAGACCCTAGTTGTAACATCCTAAATATGGGCTTGTGCATTTATATGTTGGTTTAATATGTTAATTTAAAGAATTTAAGGCTCGGGCTGAGGCCTTGGTTAAATATTTGGATTAGGGTTTAAAATAATGTTCTGGGTAATTTAATAGATATTTTGGGCTTTAAAACTTGGGTTAGGTGGTTTATAAATGGTGTTAGTTCATAATTTAAGTTAGATAATTAAATTAGTGGCAAGTTGGGCTTGCGGCCCGAAGACAAAAGGTGCTTTAAGTGGGCATTAAGGTGGCATCACAAGGGGGAGGTGTTGGGCCTAGTGTGGTGCATGGGGCCCAAATGGATGAGTCCAATTTCGGCACTGAGAAGGGAAGGGGGTTGGATGGCAATTAGGCTACCTTTTAGGAATTTTTATTTTATTTTAAGTGACAAAAAGATGATAATTAAGAGGGAAGAGTTGGTGCTTGGTGAGACTCTTTTAAAGAGTAGATAAAGATTAAGCTTGTAAGGGTGGATAAAGGTTATTAGAGGGAGGAGGAGTTGGCCAAAAATCCAACTCTAAGAGGTGTGTGTTGCTGAAATTAATAGACAAAGTGGTCATCTTTTCTTCACTTTTCTCTTTTCCTCACCTAGCCGAAATTCTCTTCTCCCATTTGCTTCAATTTCTTTTCAAAATCGAAGCCCCCTAGTTGTTTTCTCCTCTCGTCAGTATTTTTTCAAAAAGTCAAATTTTCTTTTGTTCATACTTTCCTTCTCCTAGAGCTGAATCTTCAAGGTTGATTTCCTGAAGGTGCACCATAGCCGATTACACCTTCCTAATTTGGTAAGTTTTGGGATTTTGCTTCTTTTCGATTTCTTCATTCTTTTTATCAAGTTTCTAATCCGAATCGGTTTTCTAAGGCCTTGTCGATTTCACTCCCTAATCTTAAGAAGTCCCTTTCTTCTTTGAGATCTGTAGTCTTGGGTTGTGAAAAGCCAAGGTAGGTGGTCAAAGGTAGGTTTGGTAGAATGGCCACTTTCTTATCCTTTGTCTTTGGACGAATGTCTTAAGGTGTTAGATGGATTACGATCATCTATTTGGTTAACTATTTTTGGTGATGGCTGAATGTAGGAAGGAAGGTGACGAGTTCTCAACGACATTCGGGATTCGATTAACTAGGTAAGAATTTGATTTAAGTGTTATAGATGTTAAGTAATTAGATCTCATCGTTTAAATGATTTAGTGATTAAGGATGGACTCGAATAACAGTCAGGAAGAAAAGGTTGGATCTACAAAACCAACACCCAAATACAAGAAGTGATCTGTTTCAGTAGTGCGAGATTGGCCATCGGGGTGTGGGCCGACATCGAAGTCAGATCGTGGGCCGATCGTGGTAGTCTCGAGTGTTAGTAGTGTAGACATAGAGAAAGCATTAGTACGAAAATCAGGTGTGTAATACTTCCCCACCATCTAGATCTAATTATTAATTTATATGTTCATAAGTTTTAAATGTTACATTAAAAGCCAAAATCTCGAAAATAAATAGAGGACCACCAGGTTAGTAAATAATCTGATTATATGTTACAAGTAGATTGTTGTACGTGTTTGCATGGGTTGGGTGATGAAGGAGGAAGTTATATGTATATGTATATGTGAAGCAATTTTTACCGTAATTTGATGTAGCGTCTAATGCCATGATTTGTTATAAGAGCTTCGGCCATAATATGATGATGAGCAGCATGACTGCCATCTTAGTGTGTAGCAGTGTGGGTTGATTGTAGAAATCCCCAATAGTGTGATTGGTTGGTACGGGTGCGTGCAGCGGATGGAAACCTAGGCAAATGGGTTGGGCTTTATATATTTCTTGTTAATTATGTAAATGAAATTGTTGTTATGTTTTATGGGTTGAGGCCCAAAACTAGTGGTACATGAGGGTTGCACACTAAGTCTCGCAGCTCACCCAATTAAATTAACCTTTCAGGTGACAATTAGTGCATCGGACCAGGCCAGAGTATAGCGCAAGGTGGCCATGCAAAAGAATATATGGATCTGGCAAAAAGCCCCTACTTGATAGTTTTTTTTAAAAGTATTTTATGTTATGGATTCAAACTTCATTGTAATAAGGCCATGGGCCACTAGTTTACATTTTGGTTTTATTATGGGTTTTATTTTTTATTTTTTTAAACTAAGACGTGTAATTAAGTTTTGGGCTTTTGATTATTTGGGCATATTTTATATAAATCACATTTGGGCTTTCTGTCAACACGATTGGTTTTACAAAAATTTTCTTAGTGACATACCAGATCCGATTGTAGTGTTTGGGCTGGGTTTAGGGTGTTACAAGTTGATATCAGAGCCCGGTTCAAACTCAACTTTGGGGTTTTGGGCCAAAAAGTTTTTTTAAAAATGGGTTTTTGAAACATGGATTTATCTTAGTAAAGGTTTGTTAGCTCAGCATGGCACCTGCGTCTCCAACCGAGTTCACCAGGTAAGTATTCTAAACTCCTGATTGTGATATCAATGTGGGCTTAACGGGTTTTATGGGACGTAGACTATTTAGGTTAGAACTTGATGGACTCTAGGCTTAGACAAACAACTTCTAAAATCCATAAGACTTAACTTCATTAAACAAAACCGGTAAACAAGTTACAAGACTAAAGTGTGGTAACAAGCATATGCATATCTAGGAGTAGATCCGAAAGAGCTTGGTATTTAACCAGTCCGAGTGACTCACCTCCTCTTCGCTGGAATCTTACCCGATGCATAGTGATTGTTCACTTTAGCCATGACAGGGTGTGGCAATAGGCGTATGCATGTCTAGGAGTGGATTCAGGGAAAGCTTGGTATTTAAGCAGTCCTAGTGACTCACCTCCTTTTCACTAGAATCCTACCTAGTGCATAGTGACTATTCACCCTAGTTACGAGTACGTGTTTACAGGCCAAAACTTACAATTAAAACCCGAAAGGGACCAGCCAACTTGTTTTGTAAAATCCTAAAGTAAACCTTAGTTCTGAAATCACCGAATTACCCTTGATTTGTAAAATTACCCTGGTTTTGCAAAATGACCCAAAAATACCTCTTGTCTGAAAAATGACCAAAATACCCCTAATTTGCAAAATGACCAAACTACCCTTAACTTACAAAATTATCGAAATACCCCCGAGTTGAAAATTACCAAAATACCTTTATTTTAAAAAAATCACCCGGAACCATATTTTGAAATTTTTTTATGAAAATACCCCTGTAGGATAAAATTACGAAAATACCCCTAGGTAGTAAAATGACGAAAATACCCTTAGGTGATGGATGTTACTTGTATGAATGTTGTGTGTGCATAACTCCTAGAATTAGGAAGACTGAAAACTGTAGATAGGTTCGAATTCGAAAGAATCACTTTTAAAAACTATGTTTCATAAGATTGTCTGCGATAATTAGTGGAACAACTAATGACTCATAAAATTTTTAAATCAGATAAACGCGAATTAGAAGAATGAGTACAAGAGGTCGAGGACGTCTGCCACGTGGTCGCGATAGAGGTAGGATGATCGTGTCAGAACCCGTAAGATCGGGTCATGGGTCCGGAAGTGAAATACCGTTCCACCAATTTCTTTGAGGTGGAATTTCGTGACCGAACATGTGGAGAGGACGTGGTGTCTCGGTGTCTTGAGGATGTTGGAAAGAGTGGTTGAGGCTGGTATGGGCATAGGAGCCCAAAAATCTGTGCTATAAAGGCTGAGGAACAACAGGGCAGAAGTATTTAGGGGAGTCTCGGCGTATCCCCAAGTTCCGCTGAATATTGGTTGGAGGCAGTGGAACGAATAATGGATGACCTAGACTTCATGGTGGAGGAGAAGCTGAAGGGGGTCGTGTCTCTTCTTCAAGACGAGGCCTACCAATGGTGGCTCATAGTGAAAGAGGGTACGGCCCGGACCTGATTGACTAGGATTTCTTTAAGGAGTCATTCCAGGGAAAGTACGTTAGGGCTAGTTATATGGATGCTCAAAGGAAAGCATTCTTGAATTTGGTGCAGGGGAGTAAGTCTGTGGCTGAGTATGAGGCTGAGTTTTTACGCCTGAGTCGTTACGCTCAGGGAATGGTAGCAACGGAGTAGGAACGATGCATTCAGTTTGAGGATGGGCTACGGAATGAGCTAAGGATTCTTATTGCACCACAGCGAGAGAGAATTTTTGCGGTTTTGGTAGATAAGGTCAAAATAGCTAAAGAAGTGAAACAAGTGGAGAGACAAGAGAAGGATAAGGATCAAGGCAAGAGTAAGAGAAGTTTTGGACCCTCTAGAGCAACTAGAAATTTTCAAAAAAGGCCTAGGACTGATGGGCCAGCTCGTGCTCCATCGGGCCAGAGTCAAGCATGTTCTACATACGGGAGGACCCATTATGGGGAGCGCAGAATAAAAACCGGTGGATGCTTTAGGCGTGGATCCACAGAACACTTAATGAGGGACTGTCCCCAGATGGATCGGGGCAGCCAATGGACCGAGGTTCTGATCGGACAAGGAGAGATGATCAGCCTAGACCAAGGGGTAGAGGTGTAGCTAGAGGAAGAAATGGATCCGGTCGGGGTCGTGGAGCATCTGGTAGAGGTATAGGTAATACAGATGCAAGGCAGCCGGGCTTAGTTTATGTAGCTCGTCGACGGGAGGATAGTACCACACCGGATGTTATAACTGGTACGTTTCTTGTTACTGATAATCCTTTATTTGCTTTAATTGACATTGGGTCAACCTACTTCTATGTTGCAAGTTCAGTGTCTAAGACTTTAAGTTTAGCCTCTGAAATAACCATTAGGATGATGACTGTGGTTAGTCCCTTAGGACAATCTAAGGTAGTGGACAAACTATTTAGGGATGTACCTTTAGAGACTCAAGGGGTGATATTCCCAGTAGATTTAATGGAATTACCGTTTGGAGAGTTTGACCTTGTATTAGGAATGGATTGGTTAACTAAGCATCGTGCCAAGTTGGATTGTGGGAATAAGCGTATGGTGTTGAGTACCCCGGAAGGCGGGGAGCTGGTTGTGTTAGGAGAAAGAAGGAATTACTTGTCCAACGTGGTATCATCCTTAAAAGCTATTAAGATGATTCAGAAGGGATGTAGTGCATTTCTAGCTTTTATTAGTGCGTTGGATGCTAGGAAGGTGACTGTTGAGGAGGTTTGAATAGTCAAGGAGTTTGCGGATGTCTTTCTAAAGGAATTGCCAGGATTACCCCCGAATCGCGAGGTGGAATTTGGAATAGACCTACTTCCGAGTACAGCTTCAGTATCCATTGCTCCTTATAGGATGGCGTTGAAGGAGTTGGTGGAGCTCAGGGCTCAGATTCAAGAACTATGGGATCGTGGGTTCATTCGACCGAGTGTGTCTCCATGGGGAGCGCCGGTCCTATTCGTGAAGAAAAAGGACGGATCCATGCGTATGTGCATAGACTATGGTCAATTGAACAAGTTGACATTAAAAACAAGTATCCATTACCAAGAATTGACAATCTGTTCGATCAGCTCAAATGAGTTTCGGTCTTTTCTAAGATTGACCTACGATTTGGATATCATAAATTAATGGTTAAAGCAGAAGACATTCATAAGATGACATTTCAAACTCGGTATGGGCATTATGAGTTCTTGGTGATGTCGTTTGGGTTGACAAACGTGCCAGTAGCTTTTATGGATATGATGAACCGGTGTTTCAGCCATATCTTGATCGGTTCGTCATGGTGTTCATTGACAATATCTTGGTTTATTTTAAGTCAGAGCAGGAGCATGACGAACATCTTCATGTGGTGTTGCAAACTCTAAGGGAGAAGCAGTTGTTTACAAAGTTCAGTAAGTGTGAGTTCTGGCTGAAAGAGGTGACTTTCTTAGGACATGTGGTTTCAGCCGAGGGAATCTGGGTGGACCCTCAAAGATAGAAGCTGTATTGGATTGGAAATCACCAAAGTCTGTGGCAAAGGTTCGAGTTTCTTAGGTTTGGTAGGGTATTACCGAAGATTCATTGAAGGGTTTTCTCTAATAGTAGCACCTCTAACTATGTTGTTGAGGAAGGGAGTATTGTTTGTGTGGACTGACAAACAGCAAGAGAGCTTTGAGAAGTTAAAGAGAATCCTGACGAAAGCGCAAGTGTTAATTCAGCCGGAGGTAGGAAAGGAATTTACCATCTACAGTGATGCATCACACACGGGTTTAGGGTGTGTATTGATGCAAGAAGGAAAAGTGGTGGCGTATGCGTCTCGACAGTTGAGACTGCATGAGTTGAACTACCCTACGCATGACTTTGAGTTGGCAGCGGTAGTGTTTGCCTTAAATATTTGGAGGCACTACTTGTATGGGGATAAGTCGGTAATTTATACTGACCATAAAAGTTTGAGGTACCTCCTTACCCAGAAGGAGCTAAATTTAAGACAACGTAGGTGGATCGAACTTTTGAAAGATTATGATTGTTCGATCGAATACCACCCTGGTAAGGCAAATGTGATGGTAGATGCGTGAAGTCGTAAGATAGTATCGAAACTAAGAGCCATGTTTGATCATCTAAGTTTATTCGACGACGAGAGTTTGCTGGCTGAGTTGCAAGTAAAGTCGACATGGGTAAGTCAGGTTAAGGACAAACAGTTAGGAGATAAAGACCTGAGTGCTCGACTGTTGCGAGTGAAGGATGGTGGAATAGAGGACTATAGTCTAAACAATGATGGAGTTCTATGTTATCGTGGGAAGATTTGCATGCCTAAATATAATGAGTTAAGACAGATGATTCTTCGGGAATCGGATAGTAGCCCGTATGCTATGCATCTTGGAGGAGTCAAGATGTACCGTGATTTGCGAGAACAATTTTGGTGGCCAGGTCTGAAAAAAGAGGTAACAAAAAATCATAGGAAAATGTTTGACATGTCAGCAGGTCAAAGCCGAACACCAAGTGCCATCGGGATTGTTGCAGCTGGTGAAAATTCCCCAATAGAAATGGGAGAGAATCACAATGGATTTTGTTAGTGGGTTACCCCTTACACCCACTAAGAAGGATTCAATTTGGGTGATTATAGATCGACTGACAAAATCTGCTCACTTCATACCGGTTCGAGTGGACTTTTCTCTACAAAAGTTGGCTAAATTGTATGTGGCTAAGGTTGTAAGATTGCATGTTGTGCTGGTGTCGATCATATCAGATAGGGACCCTAGGATCACGTCACGATTTTGGAAGTTTCTTCATCAAGCAATGGGAACAAGGTTAGACTTTAGTACCGCTTTTCACCTACAGACTGATGGTCAGTCTGAGAGGGTAATTCAAATCTTGGAGGATATGCTAAGGGGTTACATCATCGACTTTAGGGGCAGTTGGGAAGAATATTTGCCCTTGGCAGAATTTGCATACAATAATAGTTATCAAGCTAGCATTCGAATGGCGCCTTATGAAGCGTTATATGGAATGAGATGTCAGACTCCAACTTATTGGACGGAGTTTGGTGAACGAAAGGTGTTAGGTCAAGAATGAGAGGAGAAAGTTAAGTTAATACGGGCTAGGTTAAAAGAAGCGTCTGTTAGACAGAAGTCTTACGCAGATCTAAAACGGAAAGAGGTGAAATTTGCGGTAGGTGATCAAGTCATCTTGAAGGTTTCCCATGGAAGAAGAAGATGAGATTAGGTCGAAAGGGGAAGTTAAGTCCACGATTTATTGGGCCTTACCAAGTACTAGATCGTGTAGGCCCAGTGGCTTATCGGTTGGAGTTGCCTTTGGAGTTGGAGTAGATACATGATGTATTCCATGTCTCGATGCTGAGATGTTATCGATCTGATCCATCGCACGTAGTGCCGGTAGAAGAGATAGAAGTAAGGCCGGATTTGTCTTTTGAGGAGGAGCCAGTGCAAATTTTGGATCGAGATGTGAAAGTGTTGAGAAGGAAGTCTGCATTACATTGGTTAAAGTCTTGTGGTGAAATCATGGTGCGGAAAAGGGGCGTGGGAGCGGAGGATGTTATACATGTGATATCCCCATCCTTTCGATCGAGTAAATTTTGAGGCCAAATTTATTTTAAGGGGGTAGAAGCGTAACATCCTAAATATGGGCTTGTGCATTTATATGTTGGTTTAATATGTTAATTCAAAGAATTTAAGGCTCGGGCGGAGGCCTTGATTAAATATTTGGATTAGGGTTTAAAATAATGTTCTGGGTAATATAAGAGATATTTTGGGCTTTAAAACTTGGGTTAGGTGGTTGATAAATGGTGTTAGTTCATAATTTAAGTTAGATAATTAAATTAGTAGCAAGCTAGGCTTCTAGCCCGAAGACAAAAGGTGCTTTAAGTGGGCATTAAGGTGGCGTCACAAGGGGGAAGGTATTGGGCCTAGTGTGGCCGTTTGGGGCCCAAATGGATAAGTCCAATTTCGGCACTGAGAAGGGAAGGGGGTTGGACGGCAATTAGGCTACCTTTTAGGAGTTTTTCTTTTATTTTAAGTGACAAAAAGATGATAATTAATAGGGAAGAGTTGGTGCTTGGTGAAACTCTTTTAAAGAGTAGATAAAGATTAAGCTTGTAAGGGTGGATAAAGGTTATCAGAGGGAGGAGGAGTTGGCCAAAAATCCAACTCTGAGAGGTGTGTGTTGCCGAAATTAATAGACAAAGTGATCATCTTTTCTTCACTTTTCTCTTTTCCTCACCTAGTCGAAATTCTCTTCTCCCATTTGCTTCAATTTCTTTTCAAAACCGAAACCCCCTAGTTGTTTTCTCCTCTCCTCAATATTTTCTCAAAAAATCGAATTCTCTATTGTTTATACTTTCCTTCTCCTATACCCGAATCTTCAAGGTTAATTTCCCGAAGGTGCACCATAGCCAATTACATCTTCCTAGTTTGGTAAGTTTTGGGATTTTCTTCTTTTCGATTTCTTCATTCTTCTTTATCAAGTTTCTAATCCGAATCAGTTTTCTAAGGCCTTTTCGATTTCACTCCCTAATCTTAAGAAGCTGAATCCTTTCTTGTTGAGATCTGTAGTGCCGATTTGTGAAAAGCCAAAGGTAGGTGGTAAAGGGTAGGTTTGGTCGAATGGCCCCTTTCTTATCCTTTGTCTTTGGCTGAATGTCTCAAGGTGTTAGATGGATTACGATCATCGGTTTGGTTAACTATTTTTGGTGATGGCCGAATGTAGGAAGGAAGGTGACGAGCTCTCAACGACATTCGGGATTCGATTAACTAGGTAAGAATTTGATTTATGTGTTATAGATGTTAAGTAATTAGATCTCATCGTTTAAATGATTTAGTGATTAAGGATGGACTCGAATAATAGTCAGGCAGAAAAGGTTGGATCTACAAAACCAACACCCAAATACAAGAAGCGATCTGTTTCAATAGTATGAGATTGGCCATCGGGGTGTGGGCCGACATCGAAGTCAGATCGTGGGCCGATAGTGGTAGTCTCGAGTGTTAGTAGCGTAGACGTAGAGAAAGCATTTGTACGAAAATCAGGTGTGTAATACTTCCCCACCATATAGATCTAATTATTAATATATATGTTCATAAGTTTTAAATGTTACATTAAAAGACGAAATCTCGGAAATAAATAGCAGACCACCAGGTTAGTAAATAATCTGATTATATGTTACAAGTAGATTGTTGTACGTGTTTGCATAGGTTGGGTGAGGAAGGAGGAAGTTATATGTATATGTATATGTGAAGCGATTTTTATCGTGATTTGATGTAGCAGCTAATGCCGTGATTTGTTATAAGGGCTTCGGCCATAATATGATGATGAGCAGCATGATTGCCATCTTGGCGTGTAGCGGTGTGGGTTGATTGTAGAAATCCCAAATGGTGTGATCGGTTGGTACAGGGGCGTGTAGCGGATGGAAACCTTGGCAAATGGGTTGGGCTTTGCATATTACTTGTTAATTATGTAAATGAAATTATTGTTATGTTTTATGGGTTGAGGCCCAAAACTAGTGGTGCATGAGGGTTGCACAACTTGAGTCTCATGACTCACCCAATTAAATTAACCTTCGGTGACAATTAGTGCATCGGACCGGCCGGAGTGAAGCGCAAGGTGGCCATGCAAAAGAATATGTGGATCCGGCAAAAAGCCCCTACTTGATTATTTTTTTTTTTAAAAGTATTTTATGTTATGGATTCAAACTTCGTTGTAATAAGGCCATGGGCCACTAGTTTACATTTTGGTTTTATTATGGGTTTTATTATTTATTTTTTTAAACTAAGACATGTAATTAAGTTTTGGGCTTTTGATTATTTGGGCATATTTTATATCAATTACATTTGGGCTTTCTGTCGACATAATTGGTTTTACGAAAATTTTCTTAGTGACATACCAGATCCGGTTGTAGTGTTTGGGCCGGGTTTGGGGTGTTACACTAGTCGGAACGATGGTTTTGAGACCACAAATTCTAGGTCAAAATTATATTTTACCGTTATCTTTATTGTTGATTCTATGTGACATAGTGTGTGTGAAAATTCTGTGTGATAATTTTATCGATTGTGTGCCGAATTAAGAGAAAGGGCTTGATCGCGTAAAGAGTAAAAGCTATGTGCTGATTTATATGTACCTAAGTGTTGTTGTCTTATTAATGTGGAATCCTTATGAGGCAATTAAACCAAGTTTTAAGATAGTGGGTGGTAATGGACAACTATGAGCTTAGTGATTATATGTTTATATGTTTAATAATAAGGTTAAAATAGTAAAGTTTGTATTATTATGCATTAAATAAAACAAAAAGAAAGATGAAACCATGTTCATTTTCTTGGCGTCGAAATTAGAAAAGAAAAAGGAGAAAGAAAAGCTTTAAAATTTTGGTTGGGGTTAAGCTTGGTTTAAGGTGTGTTTGAGCTTGATTTTTTATAATTTTTACGTTTTCAAAATCTTTGCTTCGTGCTCTAGCTAACCCATGTTGAAATTTTATGAATTGATGACGTTGAGATGAGGCATTGATGAATACTTGAGCTATGTGCTAGTTGTTAGTGAAATATGAAAAGTTGGTGTTTAATTAAGATAATTTATCTTTGGAGTTTTGATGAATTTGTGTAATTGGGGCTTAATTGAGAAAATGAGTAATTGAAGGACTAAATTATGAAATAAATGAAATGTATGAGCTTGTCTTAGCATGGGAAGAATTTGGCTAGCATATGTGTTTTGAAATTTTGTGTATTTGATGATTTTGTGAAATAAGGACTAAAGTATCAAAATGTGAAAATGTGAGGGCTATTTTGTAAAATGCCCTAAATAAGTCTGTGTGGACTAAATTAGATGAAATTGTGATTGAATGGATTGAATTTGAATGTGTATAGACCAAGAAAGGAGAGGTTTGGATCGAGATCGAGGCAAAGATAAAGTGCTTGATTAATTGACCATTTCGATAGTTCGATGTCCGAGGTAAGTTCAGACATAATACGTGTATTTAGTTATGTTTAATGCTATGAAATGAATGGTATGAATATATTAAAATGTGAATGCTATGTGAGGGCTTGAGTTATATGGCACTAAGTGTGCGTCTTTGAAAAGGTGACCGAGATGATTAGCACTGTGTGTGCGATATTGATTTAATATTGATTTGATATGGATGCACTAAGTGTGCGATGTTAATTAAGCTTCGACTAACTATTTGGGCTCTAAGTGTGCGATTGAATCGAGGAAGAGACAAAAGTTGATCGAGAGGAAATAGTGAGTATTGAAGAGCAAATGTAATTGAAACCTAAGTGTTGGATAAGGTACGTTTGGAAACTATGTGGTTGACGAAATTATGATTGAGATCATGGAATGATAATTGAATATATTAGCTTGTATGGTATGGTACATAGGTGTTTATGAAATAATCCATGTGATGGTTTGTTTAGTATAACGTTTTATGTTATGAACTTACTAAGCTTTGGAAAACTTATTATGTGATTTGTTTCTCTACTTTGTAGTGTCAGTAAAGCTAGCTCGGATCCGGGAATTATCAGCATCTCAATCACACTATCGAAAATCTATTTTGGTACTTTTAGAAAGATGTACATAGTTGAAATATGGCATGTATAGGCTAGTTATGTAAATTATGTATGAGATATGTAAATAGCCATGTGAGGTGGCTAGATAAATGTTTGAAATATGCTTGTGTGAAGTTGGTATGTGAAGTGAGTTTTGGTATGTTTTGATGGCAATGGATAAGTCTTAATAATGGTAATCTTGATGATAGATTGATGTTAATATGATTTAGTAAATTTGAGGAGGAATCATGCTTGGTATTGAATGTGTTCAAGTTATGAATTTTAGTTTATAAGTTAATATGGTTATAAATGAGATTGTATGAGATGTTATGTTGATCACTTGACATGAAATTGGTTGCCAAATTGTGTGTGGAATTATACTCAAATGTGCTTGAAGTTTTGACCCTTGTGTGGGTGGCAATTTGGCCTTGGATATGGTCTATTTTACCAACACGGTTATGGCACACGGGCGTGCCTAATGAACATGGGTGAATGACAGGATCTACCCTAATAGTACATGGCCTTGGCATGGGCGTGTCAACTAGTCGTAGGCATAAGTCAGTAGCTAGCTTAAGAGCACACGGCCATGGCACACGGGGTGTGCTTGGTGGCCGTGTGGAGAAGTCAGAATGCTTGCTCTGTTTTTGCATGGCCTGGACACATGGGGGTGTTTGGTGACCGTATGAGGCACACAGCCTGGTGGCACGGGCATGTGGCCTCAATAGACTTGTTGAGTGTTTGAAATTTCTAAATCTTTCGTAAGTGTTTGGTTTAGTCCTGAGCCCTCTAGAGCATGTGTTTGAGGTCTTGTAGGCCTCAATAAGGAACTATATGATTATGTCTTGATGTGTTATGATGATGATTGACTTTGTGTCATAAATGGGATGTAAAATGATTCGATTGTTCAGTAATGCCTCTTAACCCTATTTCGGTGACAGTTTTGGGTTAGGGGTGTTACATTTTATTGGCATCAGAGCTACAATTTAGTCGATTCTCGGACTAACATAGTGCGTGTGAGTCTAACTATACATGCCATATATGAAATTGCGATAGTGTGATGAATTCTGACAGTTGAAAATGTGTTCTCATATAGTAATAGATCCCGATCGAGTAGTTGCTAATGACGTAGAGAGTAACGCGCCTCTGCCTACTTCCGCTCAAGGGAGAGCACCGGCCACATCTAGACGGAATGATAGTGGTGAGGGAGAAGAGGTTAAGAAAGCTTTCTACCAAATAATGAGCGAGTGGTTTACGGAGTTCGTTCGAATGAATCCGGCTGCTCCACAACCTCCACCCCCACAAGTACCTGTGGTTCCACAAGTTGTAGATCCAATCAGATTGAATAAACCCCCTGTGGACAAGATTCGTAAGTATGGGGCCAAAGAGTTTAGGGCCACATCTGATGACGATGCTGAGCGAGTAGAGTTTTGGCTCGAGAATACGTTTCGAGTATTGATGAGATGTCGTTGGCTCCGGACGAATGTATAAAATGTGTTGTTTTGTTGTTAAGGGATATGACTTATAATCGGTGGAAGACGTTGATATCTATGGTTCCGAGAGAGAGAATCACTCGGATTTCTTTCAAGCCAAGTTTAAAAAAATGTATATAGTTAACGATTTATTGATCAGAAACATAGAGAGTTTTTAGAGCTGAAATAAGGCCATTTGTCCGTTACTGAGCACGAGTGAGAATTCGTAAGATTGAGTCAATACGCGAGAGAATGTGTTTCGACCGAAGCTACTATGTGCAAACACTTCATAGAGGGATTGAATGAAGGCATTAAATTGTTGGTTGGGATACTTGATATAAATGAATTTCTTGTATTAGTAGAAAGAGCATGAAAAGCTAAAGAGCTCAATAAAGAAAAGAAGAAAGCTGATTCTGAAGCTCGTGATGAAAGAAAAAGATCGATGAGTAAGTTTTCCCAACCTTCTACAAAGAGATGTAGAGATGCAAGCAATTGTTCAAATGCTTCGTTTGGACATCCAGGTAAAGATCGTTCGAGACAAAGTGTTGGTCCACGAACTAAAGTTCTGATTGAATCAAGTGTTGGCAGCGTTAATAGTAACAATGCTGGGGCTAGTACAACAATAGAGTTTGTTATAAATGTGGATCCCGAGATCATTTTATTCGAGATTGCCCAAATATGGTTGAAGAGGAAAATGTTCAAAATGTGTGATCAAGTAATGTATTGACTAGGGGTAGACCACCCAGAAATGTTGGGAATGTAAGTGGAAGTCAAATAAGGACTACTGACACAGCTGTGAGGTCAGAGGCGAGAGCACCTGTCCGAGCTTATGCTATACTTGCATGAGAGGAAGCATCATCTCCAGGCATTATCACTGGTACTTTCACTTTATCTGATACTGATGTGATTGCATTAATAGATCCAGGATCAACTTATTCTTATGTGTGTGTGAATCTAGTATCGAGTAGGACTTTATTTGTTGAATCTACTGAATTTGTGGTTAGAGTGTTGAGCACTTTAGGCAAGTGTGTCTGGGTGGATAAGGTGTCCAAGAATTGCTTATTTATGTTTCGAGATATATGTTTTCCAGTTAATTTGATGTTTTTACAATTCGATGAGTTTGACATTATTCTGGGTATGGATTGGCTTACGCTGCATAATGACATTGTGAATTGTAAAAGAAAGAGTATTGAATTAAGAAGTCAAAATGGTGAGATAGTTTGAATTGAATCCAATGATATGAAAGGACTGCCAACTGTTGTATCTACGATGAAAGCTATGAACTATGTGAGAAAGGGTTGTGAAGCTTATATGGCATATGTGATTGATACAAAGGTGTCAGAAATGATCGTTGAATCTGTGCCTATGGTTTGTAAGTTTCCAGATGTGTTTCTGAAGAGTTACCGGATTACCTACAATTCGAGAAGTTGAGTTTGGTACTGAATTAGTGCCAGGAACTACTCCTATTTCGATAGCTCCATATAGAATGGCACCAATAGAATTGAAAGAGTTCAAGTTTCAGTTGCAGGAGTTGACTGGCAGAGGATTTGCATGACCGAGTTTCTCACCCTAGGGAGCTTCTATGTTATTTGTGAAAAAGAAAGATGGAACTATGAGGATGTGTACTGATTATCAGCAGTTGAACAAAGTGACGATAAAGAACAAATATTCATTGCCTCGTATTGATGATTTGTTTAATCAGCTGAGAAGAGCTACAGTGTTTTCAAAGATAGACTTGAGATCAAGCTACTTTTAGTTAAGAGTTAAAGAATCCAATGTGACAAAAATTGCTTTTAGAACGAGGTACGGACATTACAAATTCTTAGTTATGCCTTTCGAACTAACAAATGCTCCTGCAGTGTTTATGGATCTTGATGAATTATATATTTAGACCGTATTTGGATCGTTTTGTAGTGGTGTTCATTGATGATATTTTGATCTATTCGTGTGATGAGATGAAGCATGCCGAGCATTTGAGAACCATGCTACAAACCTTGCGTGAGAAACAATTGTATGCAAAGTTTAGCAAATGTGAATTTTGGTTACGTGAGGTTGGTTTTCTCGGGCATATTGTATCCGATGCGGGAATAAGAGTTGATCCGAGTAAAATCTCTACTATTTTGGGATGGAAGCCCCCGAGAAATGTGTCTAAAGTCTGTAGCTTTTTAGGATTAGCGGGATATTATAGACGGTTTGTGAAAGGTTTCTCGATGATTGCGACTCCGTTGACAAAGTTGCTATAGAAAAATGTTAAATTTGTATGGTCAAAAAAGTGCCGGTAGAGTTTTGAGCAGTTGAAAGTGTTGTTGACAGAGGCGCCAGTGTTAGTTCAACCTGAATCGGGCAAAGAATTTATAATTTATAGTGATGCATCGTTGAATGGTTTGGGTTGTATGCTGATGCAAGAAGGTAAAGTCATCACTTATGCTTCAAGGCAGTTAAAGCCGCACAAAAAGAATTATCCAATGCATGACCTTGAGTTAGCTGCGATTGTGTTTGCGTTAAAGATTTGGCGTCACTACTTATTCGGTGAGAAATGTCATATTTATACTGATCATAAGAGTTTGAAGTATTTAATGACTCAGAAAGAATTGAATTTGAGACAGAAGAGATGGTTAGAATTATTAAAAGACTACAAACTTTTGATAGATTACCACCCGGGTAAAACTAATGTTGTAGGATGCTTTGAGTCTAAAATCGTTATGTGCTTTGCAAGCTATGAGTACTTAGATAGATTTGTGTGATGATAGTGCGATTATAGCTGAATTGAAAGTAAAGCCAATGTTTGTACATCAGATTTGTGATGCTCAGAGAAGTGATGTTGAAATGATGGCTAAACGAATTCTATGTGAATCGAATGCTGAATCAGAGTTTCGAGTAGATAGTGATGATTGTCTGAGATTTAGAGGTCGAATTTGTGTTTCAAGAAATCCAGAGTTGATCTCGATGATTTAGAATGAAGCTCACAATAGTCATTTGACCGTACATCCGGGGAGTACAAAGATGTATAATGATATGAAACAGTTCTATTGGTGGCATGGTATGAAAAGAGACATTTCTGACTTTGTGTCAAAGTGTTTAGTTTGTCAGCAAGTTATGGCTAAACATACAGTGTCCATCCGATTTGTTACAACCGATTATGATTCATAAGTGGAAATGGGAGAGAATTACGATGGACTTTGTGTCGGGTTTGCCCTTATCTCTGAGCAAGAAAGATGCAATCTGGGTGATAATGGATAGATTGATGAAATCAGCCCATTTCATTCATGTGAGAACTGATTATTCTTTATATAAATTAGCGGGACTATATATTGCTGAGATTGTGAGATTGCACGGAGTACCACTAGCTATAGTGTCTGACTGAGATCCGAGGTTTACCTTGCAATTTTAGAGGAAATTGCAAGATGTGTTAGGCACAAAATTGCATTTCAATACTGCTTTTCATCCATAAACGGATAGTCAATCCGAACTAATCATTCATATTCTCGAAGACATGCTAAGGTGTTGCATACTTGATCTAACATCCCAAATTTGGGCCTAGTAGATTTGGGCCTATTGGGTTGTAACGCCCCAAAAAACCCAAAACTTTTAATTTCTGTGTATGGGAGTTAATATGTATGTGCAGCACTTAGAATAATAATATTAAGGTATTATCGGGATTATTTGAAGCCTTAGAGTTAGGGGAGACCATAGGAAAAAATTATGTTCTTACTTAGTGGACCCTAGTCTCAGGCATGAGGCCTTATAAGCAGATTAAGAGAAGAAAGGACACAAAAATGGGCTCAGGTTTGGGTTGAGGCCCTAATTAAGTTTTCTGTTCGGGCAATATAGGGTTAAAAGGGTAGCATCTGTGTTTAAAACACCAAAGTGGGCTGGTGTCCCAATATTAAGTGGCGCTGCAAGGGAGCTAGAGGGTGGCATCACTAGCAGTTGAAAGAGGCCCAAGTTTGGCCGCAAGGAGCCCATGTCTTTGGGCCAGTTTTGGCACATAAAAGAGTAAGGAGGAATGGGCGACATTAAGGTTTATTTTTAGGAGGTATTTAATGATAATATTGTGCTGATAATAGAAGAAAGAGATGGTGTTATCTAAGAGTCTTTTGAAGGTGTGAAGAGATTTAGATAAAGGAGAAAAGTTAGGAGCTATCTGCTGAGAGCAGAGTTGGCCGAAATTCCATCACCTAGAAGAGTAAAGAAATCGGTTTCTAAATGCCATAGGGGGTGCCAAAATTTCTATAAATAAGGGGGGATAGCTCATCAATTTCGGCATTTGAACCCTACTCTTTTCTTCATTCTTTGTGCTGAAAATCTGAAGGCCATCTTAGTTGTCTTTCTTTTCTCATCTTTTCTCTTCCAAAAGCCGAAAATCACCATCTCCCTTACCCTTTTCTTTTTCTTTGAAACCTCCTTCTAGTCGAATCTTTTGATCCCCATTGTTATTCTTCTCCCATTCACTAAAAACGGAAACTATGTTCTTGTTTGTTCTTATAGTCAAAATCTCTAAGCCTTTCATTGATTTCTTTTTACTTTCTTTCTAAGCCAAAGCCGAAACACTTTACTCAGACCTTCTAAAAGCCAAAAAACACATCTAGTTCATCTTTCCAAGATTTTCCTAAAGAGCCGAAACTCCGAGATCTCTACTCTTCTACGCTTTGATCTTCTTCTATGATTGCCGAATCATTCTACAAGGGATAGCCGAAATCTTCTACAGAGGTAAGTATCGATTTGGGTTTTTTTCAATCCTTTTTTGGCTTTTGGAGGCAGTAGCCAAATGGCTAAATAGTTGGCTAATCTCGTGTTTTCTCTCATTTGTGATATTTCGAGATTTGAAGGAAATCCACTCGCTTAGGTTTCCAAATCGGTAGCACATGAATCATCCTACTTCCGGGATCTAATCGATTTAGGTAAGGGGATTTGTTTTATTTTAATGTATAAATTGGGTAAAACACTAACTTTGGTCGAATATAGGAGAGGCTTTATCTTCGCATTTTTTTCAGCTTTTGAGCAAGATTATAGATTCGGTTACCAAGGGTATCGACATAGAGAGTAGTCCTACGTATTTACCAGGTGTGTAACTTTTCACACCATTAGATTGTCTGTTAGTATGCATGTATATAAATCTGTAATATTCTGTTAAATGTCAAAATCTCGGCATAACGTTGGAAACCTGAGGAGGGTAAAAGCGAATCACCAGGTTAGTGATCTCTGCCATTCTTCAATGAATGTTTCTGTTAATGTAATATCCCGGACTCGGGCTTATGCGCTATTACTAAATTGTATGAAATAACATGCCTATGTGTGTGTTGTGAATGTGTATTATGAATTTTGTGAACCTTAGTGTGAAGGGGGATAGCTTAAAAATTGTTTGATTTTAAAGTTTAAAAGAGGAAGCTAAGTCTGATAAGGCCTTAAAAAAATTTCTAAGGGAAATTCGACATGAAATTGGGCTTGTTAAAGTGGTTGCAAGGCGCCACTTAGGGCCTCTGTAAATGATGCCACCAATAGGTGTAAATGGGCCAAGGTTCGAGTCGCATGGGAAGCTAAATAAAGCTTTTATTTTTGCGGCAACAAGGGGAAGTAGTGGATGGCATGGGGAGTCTATGGGAGGAGTTTGAGATGAGGTCTAATTCTTTTGGAAATTTCAGCTAAGGTAGGAGATAAGCAATGAATTATTTTTGAAAGGGTAAGGAAGAGTTAATTAAGGGATTTGATAGTGAGAGGAAGAGGTGGCCGGCCAAGGGACTCTCTTGGTGATTATTTTCGGGTTTATAGTGTGTTAAGGGGTGTGTGCCGAATTTTACAAAGCAAATTAGTCTCTCTTGCTGAAATTTAGCCCCCTCTCTTCACTCTTTTCTCATCTTTTCTTTCTTCCATTCTCTTTCCCAAAGCCGAACCTAATAAGTCACTAATCTCCTTTTCTTCTTCATATTCCTTAAAGTCGAAACCTCTCTGCTAGTGATCACCATTGCCGAATCTTTCAGCCTCTCATCCTCTCTTCTATTTTGCAAGTCTTAAAAGCTGAGACCTCTCTTCTTTACAAGAAACGATAGTGGTAAGTACTTCCATAAAAGTCGATTTTGATTTAGTGTGTCGAAATCAAGTGCTTGGCCTTGATTTCTAGGGATAGCCGAATGTCCATTAAGCCTTAATATGTGTTTCTTGTGAAGGTAGTCAACAATAAGGAGCATTAAAAGGAGAGTCTTTCGGGATTTAAAGAGATCAAGGTAAGCAAGTATGGTATTCAACCAAGGGCCATTCTTATGGATTATTGCTTAAAGCCAATTCTAACATGTGGCATATAGGGATTTCGACAGCTTCTAAGGCAGGTGGTGGTTTTCAGGATTAGCTCCGTAAGGTAAGGTAGTAGTGGTATTCAGCCATAGGCCTTTTTGGTATACAATGTTAGCCGAATCTAACTATGGATATTTAGGGGCAGTCGATAGTGGTATACAAAGATTTCGGGATTTCAAATCGCAAGGTAAGCACTTATGTACAATCGGCCAAGGCCATATTTGGTGCTTTAAGATCTATTCCTTATTTGTTCAAAAGCCGAAACTAACCAAGTTAAGTGATTTAGCATTGGCCGATTGAAGGGTAAGAAGATCAGAAGATTTTTGGGATTTGATTAATAATCAAATGGCAACAAGGAACTAGAATCTAAAGCATTAGAGTGGATTTTCGGGATTTGAGTGAACCTACTAAGTATATCAGGTGTGTACCCTCACACTAAGCTTCAATTAATTTACGATTATGCTATGATATATGTGTTAATAAAATATGTGTGAGGTGGCAAAAAGTACCATGCAATGGTACGAACGAAATACTCAGGTACGTTTACCCACTCCTACTATGAGTAGGTTATGATCTGTTGTGGCACATTGTCAATAGTGATAAGAATGTGAAATAAAGCATGATATGTTTGACATGGGGCATATGGGTGATATGTGAAGGGGAAGTGAATTGGTGGTTTTATACCCCAATATATGAATGTGGTGACTTATATCACAATATATGAATATGGTGACTTATGTCACGAATATATATCTGGTGGCTATGCCACGAATTTTATAAGGGCGATGAGCACGTTGACTGCAGCGACTACCTTCGTTGGTGTGTAGTGGATAGAGGGTTGACTTAGTAGTCCCCACGGTGTGATGGTTGGTATGGGTGATGTGTAGCGGATGGTTATCTAGGCATTAATTATATATGTTATTATGTATGAATTGACATGCCTGAATTATTTGAGACTTGTGTTGGTTGTACACATTGAGTCTGTTTGACTCACCCCGTGTGGGACTATTTTTCATGTGACACTCAATAATGGACTGGGTCGGCAGAAGCTCAGTGATGGCCATGCACAGTTCGGGATTTTATGTTATTTTGGACTTGTTATATTTTAAATATTTTGGGATTTATTTTGGGTTTCACTTTCGATGTAATAAGGCCATAGTGTGAACTGTTATATGCATGTTTTCTTTTATATTTGATTTTATTATGTTACGATTTTTTTTATCAAATTAAAGATTAAGAAATCTGATTTTTAAAATAAATATTAAATGTTTTGACACCTAATCAACACGAGTTTTAATTTTGAACCCAACCCAAATCAACTGTTTTCAAAAACACGAAGAAATTTTAGCAAAGTTCAAATAAGATTCGAATGGTTTTTCTTAGAAGCATGCCAGATCCGGTTAGAGCTTGTGGGCCGAGTTTGGGGTGTTTCAGTTAAGATGATATGTTTTATAAGTATTCCGATTGTTGTGATTGCACGGGGTTGAGTTTGATGAAAGGGGAAGTGTTCTGTTGTTGTGGCTTATGCCATGATTTGTTGTAGTGGCTTACGCCATAATCTATTGTAATGGCTTATGCCATGATCTGTTGTAGTGGCTTTTGCCATGATCTGTTTAGTGGCTTTTTTCCATGATCTAACGATGAGCAGCATGACTGCCATCGATGGTGTGTATCGGTGTGGGTTGATTGTAGAAATCCCTAATGGTGTGATTGGCAGGTAAGGGTGGTGTGTAGCGGATGGAAACCTAGGATTGGGTTGGGCTTTGCATAATTTCTGTTGCATGATAATATGTTATTACATTACGTAGGGCTAAGGCCCAATCGATGGTGTCTGAGGTTGCTGCTGAGTCTCGCGACTCAACCTATTATTAAGCAATTTTCAGGTAGCACCTAGTGCATCGGACCGGGCTAGAGAGGAGCGCAAGGTGGCCATGCAAAAGAACATTTGGATTCAGGAAAAAAAAAGACTTTTGTTTATTATTTTATATTTTTATTTAATGGGTTTTAAATTTCATTGTAATAAGACCACGGGCCGTTAGCTTTATATTTCGTTTCAGTTTTAATTTTTGGGCTTTTATTATTATTATTAGACATTTTAAGTTTACATTTTTTTCCATCTTTCTAAGGTTTGTATTTAAGTTTCGATTTTTAATTCATAAGAACATCTCATAGAATTTATAGCTTATCTAAATTATCAACCTATTAAATTTTTCCCGAATAAAAGCTTAAACTTTAGGAAAATAATTTCCAAAAATGCGACATGTTTTATTAAAATCTCCTTAGTGACATGTCAGATCCAGTTGTAGTGTTTGGGTCAGGTTTGGGGTGTTACAAATTGGTATCAGAGCCCGGTTCAAAACTTGACTTTAGGGGTTTTGGGGCTCAAAACATTTTCTAAAGATGGGTTTTAGAAACACGCATGTTTATAAATAGTACAGGGTTGTTTTCCCGGCATGGCACCTACGCCTCCGGCCCAAGTCCACCAGGTAAGTATTCTGAACTCACTGTGTGATATATATATCTGTATGTGGGCTTGATGGGCTTTAAGGGACGTAGACTATCTTAGCTAGAACTTGATGAACTTTAGGCCTAGTTTACATCATACTTTTCAACTTCCATAAAACTTAAACTAATTAAACAAACCCGGGAATAAGTCACTGAGCTAAGGTGTGGCAACAGGTATACGCATGTCTAGGATTGGATTCAGGAGAGCTTGGTATTTAAGCAGTCCTAGTGACTCACCTCCTCTTCGCTGAATCCTACAGTGCGTGGTATGCTCACCCTAGCCGTGAGGACTTGTTGACGGGCCAAAATTTATAATTAAAACCCGAAAGGGACCAGCCACCCTATTTTGTAAAATTACTAAAATAACCTCTAGTTTCAAAAATTTCCAAATTTCCCCAGATTTGTAAAATGACCAAAATATCCCTTGTTTGAAAAGAAATTACCAAAATACCCTTGATTTGTAAAATTACCGAAATACTCCCGATTTGTAAAATTATCGAAATACCACTGGTTTACAAAATTACCAAAATACCCCTGAATTGAAAAATTACCAAAATACCCTTATTTTGAAAAAAAACCAAGATACTCTATTTTGAAAAATTACGAAAATACCCCTGTAGGTTAAAATTATGAAAATACCCCTGGTAGTGAAATGACGAAAATACCCCTAGGAGAGGAATATGAGTTCATGGATGTTGCTTGTGTGGTTGATGCATGTATGTGATGTTCTGATTAATGATGATTGAATGAGAATTCTAGAATTAGGAAATATAGACTTGAGAACTAAACTTGTAGATAGAATTCGAATTCGAAAGAACTACTATTGAAATGATTTTACATAAGATTATTCGTGGTTAATAAGTGGGAAGAATTAATTATTCATAAAATTCTTAATCAGATAAACGTCGATCGAAAGAATGAGTACAAGGGGACGAAGACGCTCCAGATGCGAATAATGGTGCATAGCCTACTGTAGTATATTGAGTGTTTATTTTTATAAAATTGGGGTGAGCAGTGGAAGCGTAGTGATGAGACTTGGGTAGTACAATTGATTGTTAGTTGAAAATTTTGAGGACGAAATTTCTTTAAGGAGGGTAGAACTGTAACTTCCCAAATTTGGGCCTAGTAGATTTAGGCCTATTGGGTTGTAACGCCCCAAAAATCTCGAAACTTTTAATTTCTGTGCATGGGAGTTAATATGTATATGTAGCACTTAGAATAATAATATTAAGGTATTATCGGGATTATTTGAAGCCTTAGAGTTAGGGGAGACCATAGGAAAAAATTTTGTTTTTACTTAGTGGACCATGGTCTCAGGCAAGAGGCCTCATAAGCAGATTAAGAGAATAAAGGACACAAAAATGGGCTCAGGTTTGGGTTGAGGCCCTAATTAAGTTTTCTGTTTGAGCAATATAGGATTAAAAGGGTAGCATCTGTGTTTAAAACACCAAAGTGGGTTGGTGTCCCAATATTAAGTGACGTTGCAAGGGAGCTAGAGGGTGGCGTTACTAGCAGTTGAAAGAGGCCCAAGTTTGGCAACAAGGAGCCCATGTCTTTAGGCCAGTTTCGGCACTTAAAAAAGCAAGGAGGAATGGACGACATTAAGGCTTATTTTTAGGAGGGATTTAATGATAATATTGTGCTGATAATAGAAGAAAGAGGTGGTGTTATCTAGGAGTCTTTTAAAGGTGTGAAGAGATTTGGATAAAGCAAAAAATTTAGGAGCTATCTGCTGAGAGCAGAGTTGGCCGAAATTCCATCACCTAGAGGAGTAAAGAAATCGATTTCTAATTGCCATAGGGGGTGCCAAAATTTCTATATATAAGGGGGGATAGCTTATCAATTCTGACATTTGAACCCTACTCTTTTCTTCATTCTTTGTGCTGAAAATCTGAAGGCCATCTTAGTTGTTTTTCTTTTCTCATCTTTTCTCTTCCAAAAGTCAAAAATCACCATCTCCCTCACCCTTTTCTTTTTCTTTGAAACCTCCTTCTAGTCGAATCTTTTGATCCCCATTGTTATTCTTCTCCCATTCACTAAAAGCCGAAACTACGTTCTTGTTTGTTCTTATAGTTGAAATCTCTAAGCCTTTCCTTGATTTTTTTTACTTTCTTTCTAAGTCAAAGCCGGAACACTTTACTCAGACCTTCTAAAAGCCGAAAAACACATCTAGTTCATCTTTCTAGGTTTTCTTAAAGAGCCAAAACTCTTAGATCTCTACTCTTCTATGCTTCGGTCTTCACCTATGATTGCCGAATCATTCTACAAGGGATAGCCGAAATCTTCTACAGAGGTAAGTATCGATTTGGGTATTCTTTCAATCCTTTTTTGGCTTTTAGAGGCAGTAGCCGAATGGCTAAATAGTTGGCTAATCTTTTGTTTTCTCTCAGTTGCGGTATTTCAGGATTTGAAGGAAATCCACTGGCTTAGGTTTTCGAATTGGTGGCACACGAATCATCCTACTTCTGGGATCTAATCAATTTAGGTAAGGGATTTGTTTTATTTTAATGTATAAATCAGGTAAAACACTAACTTTTGCCGAATATAGGAGAGGTTTTATCTTCGCATTTTTTTTGGCTTTTGAGCAAGATTGTAGATTCGGTTAGCAAGGGTATCGACATAGAGAGTAGTCCTACGTATTTACCAGGTGTGTAACTTTTCACACCATTAGATTGTCGTTAGTATACATGTATATAAATCTGTAATATTCTGTTAAATGCCGAAATCTCGGCATAACGTTGGAAACCCGAGAAGGGTATAAGCGAATCACCGGGTTAGTGATCTCTGTCATTCTTTAATGAATGTTTCTATTAAGATGACATGTTCTATAAGTATGCCGATTGCTGTGATTGCACGGGGTTAGGTTTGATGAAAGGGGAAGTGTTCTGTTGTAGTGGCTTATGCCATGATCTGTTGTAGTTGCTTATGCCATGATCTATGTAGTGGCTTATGCCATGATCTGTTGTAGTGGCTTTTGCCATGATCTGTTGTAGTGGCTTTTTGCCATGATCTGACGATGAGCAGCATGACTTCCATCGATGGTGTGTAGCGGATGGAAACCTAGGATTGGGTTGGGCTTTGCATAATTTCTGTTGCATGATAATATGTTATTCTGTTCTGTATGGCTAAGGCCCAATCTGATGGTGGATGAGGGTTGCACACTAAGTCTCGCGACTCAGAGTATTATTAAACATTTTTCAAGTAGCACCTAGTGCACCGGATCGGGCTGGAGAGGAGCGCAAGGTGGCCTTGCGAAAGAACATTTGGATTCACAAAAAAAAAAAAACTTTAGTTTATTATTTTATATTTTAATTTAATGGGTTTTAAATTTCATTGTAATAAGGCCACAGGCCGCTAGCTTTATATTTTGTTTCAGTTTTAATTTTTGGGCTTTTATTATTATTATCAGACATTTTAAGTTTACATTTTTTTTCCTCTTTCTAAGGCATGTATTTAAGTTTCGGTTTTTAATTCATAAGAACATCTCATAGAATTTATAGCTTATCTAAATTATCAACCTATTAAACTTTTCCCGAATAAAAGGTTAAACTTTAGGAAAATAATTTCCAAAAATGTGACATGTTTTATTAAAATCTCCTTAGTGACATACCAGATCCGGTTGTAGTGTTTGGGCCGGGTTTGGCATGTTACACTTGAGTTTGGGAATACGTGGGAAAAACATACCGTTAATTAAATTCGCGTACAATAATAGTTTTCAATCTAGTATCAAAATAGCACCATATGAGGCTCTTTACGGTCAAAAATATCAAACACCATTGTATTGGACTGAGCTGAATAATAATAAGATTCACGAGGTTGATCTTATAAAAGAGACTGAGCAAAAAGTGAAAGTAATCCGTGACAGTTTGAAAGTGGCCTCAAATCGTCAGAAGTCTTATGCAGATTTGAAACGAAAAGATATTGAATTTGAGGTTGGTGATAAAGTGTTTTTTAGGATATCTCCATGGAAGAAAATACTTCGATTTGGCCGGAAGGGCAAGCTGAGTCCGACATTCATCGGACCGTATGAGATTATTGAACGAGTTGGGTCGGTTGCTTATAGATTGATGTTGCCACCTGAGTTAGAAAAGATTCATAATGTGTTTCATGTGTCGATTCTTAAACAGTATCGATCTGATTCGTCTCATGTGATTGCTCCTACTGAGGTTGAGATTCATCCAGATTTGTCGTATAATGAAGAACCAATCCAAATTTTGGCACGAGAGATCAAAAAGTTAAGAAACAAAAGAATTTCCTTAGGGAAAGTGTTATGACACAAACACGGAGTTGAAGAGGCTATGTGAGAGCCTGAGAACATTGTAAGAGAGCAATATCCACACCTATTTACTGGTAAGATTTTTGGGGACGAAAATCCCTAAGGGGGGAGAGTTGTAACAGCCCGATTTAAACCCTAGTTAGAACAGTGGTTTTAGACCACAAATTCGAGGTCAAAAATGATATTTTAATGTTATCTTTGGTGTTGATTCTATGTGACATAGTCTGTGTGAAATTCTGTATGATAGTTTTATTGATTGTGTTCCGAATTAAGATAAAGGACTTGATCGTATAAGGGGTAAAAGCTATGTGCTGATTTATAAGTACCTAAGTGTTGTTGTCTCATTAATGTGGAGGCCTTATGAGGCAATTAAACCAAGTTTTAAGATAGTGGGTGGTAATGGACAACTATGACATTAGTGATTATATGTTTATATGTTTAATAATAAGGGTAAAATAGTAAAGTTTGTATTATTATGCATTAAATAAAACAAAAATAAAGATGAAACAATGTTCAACTTCTTGGTGTCGAAATTAGAAAAGAAAAAGGAGAAAAAAAGCTTTAAAATTTTGATTAGGGTTAAGCTTGATTAAAGGTATGTTTGAGCTTGGTTTTCGATAATTTTTATGTTTTCGAAACCGTTGCATCATGCTCTAGCTAACCCATGTTGAACTTTTATGAATTGATGATGTTTTTGAGATGGGGCATTGAGAAATACTTGACCTATGTGCTAGTTGTTAGTGAAATATGAAAAGTTAGAGTTTGATTAAGATAATTTGTCTTTAGAGTTTTGATGAATTTGTGTAATTTGGGCTTAATTGAGAAAATGAGTAATTGAAGGACTAAATTGTGAAATAAATGAAATGCATGAGCTTGTATTAGAATGGGAAGAATTCAGCTAGCATATGTGTTTTGAAATTTTTTGTATTTGATGATTTTGTGAAATAAGAACTAAAGTGTCGAAATGTGAAAATGTGAGGGCTATTTTGTAAAATGCCCTAAATAAGTCTGTGTGGACTAAATTTGTGATTGAATGGATTGAATTTGAAAGTGTATAAACCAAGAAAGGAGAGGTTTAGATCGAGATCGAGGCAAAGATAAAGTGCTCGATTGATTGACTAATTAGATAGTTCGACGTTCTAGGTAAGTTCAGACATAATACGTGTATTTAGTTATGTTTAATGATATGAAATGAATGGTATGAATATATTAAAATGTGGATGCTATGTGAGGGCTTGAGTTATATGGCACTAAGTGTGCGTATTTGGAAAGGTGACCGAGATGATTAGCACTGTGTGTGAAATAATATAAGCTTCACTTTGTAGTGAGCACTGTGTGTGCGATACCGGTTTAAGATCAGTTGATATGGATGCACTAAGTGTGCGATGTTAATTAAGCTTCAGCTAACTATTTGGGCACTACGTGTGCAATTAAATCGATGAAGAGACAAAAGTTGATCGAGAGGAAATAGTGAGTATTGAATAGCAAATGTAATTGAAACCTAAGTGTGGGCTAAGGTACGTTTGGAACCTATGTGGTTGACGAAATTATGATTGAGATCATGGAATGATAATTGAACATATTATCTTGTATGTTATGGTACATAGGTGTTTATGAAATAATCCATGTGATGGTTGGTTTAGTATAACATTTTATGTTATGAACTTACTAAGCTTTGGAAAACTTATTGTGTGATTTGTTTCTCTACTTTGTAGTGTCAGTAAAGCTAGCTTAGATTCGGGAATCGTCAACATCTCAATCACACTATCGGTAATCTATTTTGGTACTTTTGGAAAGATGTACATAGTTGAAATATGGCATGTATAGGCTAGTTATGTAAATTATGTATGAGATATGTAAATAGCCATGTAAGGTGGCTAGATAAATGTTTGAAGTATGCTTGTGTGAAGTTGGTATGTGAAGTGAGTTTTGGTATGTTTTGACGGCAATGGATAAGTCTTAATAATGGTAATCTTGATGATAGATTGATGTTAGTATGATCTAGTGAATTTAAGGAGGAATCATGTTTGGTATTGAATGTGTTCAAGTTATGAATTTTAGTTTACAAGTTAATATGGTTATAAATGAGATTGTATGAAATGTTATGTTGATCACTTGACATGAAATTGGTTGCCAAATTGTGTGTGGAATTATACTCAAATGTGTTTGTAGGTTTGACCCTTGTGTGGTGGCAATTTGGCCTTGCATATAGCCTATTTTACCAACACGGTTATGGCATACGGGCGTGCCTAATGACCGTGGGTGAATGGTAGGATCTAGCCTAATAGTACCCGACCTTGGCACAGGCGTGTCAACTAGCCGTGGGCATAAGTTAGTAGCTAGCTTAAGAGCACACGACCGTGGACACTGGTTGCTTAGTGGCCATGTGGAGAAGTCAGAATGCTTGCTCTATTTTGGCACGGCCTGGACACATAGGGGTGTCTGGTGACCATATGAGGCACACGGCCTAGTGCCACGGCGTGTGGCCTCAACAGACTTGTTGAGTGTTTGAAATTTCTAAATCTTTCGTAAGTGTTCTGTAATATCCCGGGTTAGGGGGCTATTTTATTTTGGCTTGTTGCATGTGCATGGTGTGCTATGTTGTTGTTTTGATGTTTTTGGGGCTTAGTTATAAGCTAGGTGTAAGCCTGAGTGGTAGGAAAAATCTTTGCTTTTAGGCTTAGGTGGGAGGAGCTGAAGGAGCTGGGGTTTATAAATATCTTTAGGTGAATTTTAGCTTAACAAATAAGCTGGTGGAGTGGCAGGATAGGCGCCACTTGAGGCTTGTGTGTGTGACGCCACTTGCAGGGAGGAGGTCTTGTGTTCATGCTACAGAGTGCTCCATTTTGGCTTCTATTTTGACGGCATGGGGGGGAGGAGTTGTAGGCAGTTCAAACTCTGCCTTGGACCAAGTCAAATGTTCAAATGGTGGGTGGAGAGTGAATTTAGGAGGGAGACTAGTTCAAACTAGTTTGAATGGATGGCTTGGAGGGTTTGGGGGAGTGGTTGTAGGTGATGGCCGAATATTGAAGAGCTCTTGGGGGGTGAGTGGACGGCTTGGTATGGGGGAAAATAGGAGTGCCGAATTTCTTTTGGCTATCTTGAGCATTTTCGGTCAAAGCAAAAATTGGTAAGCCAAATTCTCCTTTAGTCAAAAAAACTAGCGAAATTTTAAGTGTATTTTTTCCATTTTTCTCCTTAAACCAAAAGTCCAAGCATCCTTTTTGCAAAAGTTGCTTTGCATCTCTTAATTTGGTGTGTGGGTGGTCGAATGTTTGTTCCTATTTCTTCTTATTTTCATTTTGTAAACCAAACCGGCATTCTCTTCTTCTCATACTTTTCTTCTCTTGGAACCTTGTTAGTGAAACTCCCTTCTCCATAAGACCTTCCTCCATTTCTTTTTCTTTCAAACCGAAAGCACCCTCCCTCTTTTTATCTTTTACTTTCTTTCTTTTTCCAAAACTCCTTAGCCGATTGTCACCATCTGTTTCTTCCCACTTCTCTTAAGCCGAAACCCTCTCAATCTCACCTCTACTCTCCCTTTTCTTTCAACTCAAAGTCGAACATAGGTGTGTTAAACACCTTGGCCGAATCCTATTTCTTCTTGTTTAGGTGCTAACCGAATCTCTTTCTTGTGTTGCTGAAACTTCCCTTTTCTTATTATTTTTGCACTTTGGCCGAATCTTTCCTCTCCTAGTAGTTGTCTTGTGGCCGATTCTTGTGTGTGGTGATAATATCGGTTGGTGGTTCAATCGGGTTGAGGAAGGTAAGTTTTGGCCGTAAGGCCATCTTTTTCCCCCTTCTTTGTTGTTGATTCTAGTTTGGTTAAACCGATGTGGGTTGGTTGAAAGGAGTTAATTTGTTTGATTAATCATTTCGTTATAGGGCCTTTGGATTTCGAAAGCAAGCAAGAGGAGTCTTCCTTCTCTGATAATCGTTGGGTAAGTAGTGGTAAGAGGTTGCTTTAAGGGTCGTTCTTTTAGAGTTTGTTAAGCCAAAGACTTGTGAGGCTAATGGTTTGTGTTTTAGGGGGAGGCCGATTGTCAGAAAAACCATTGTTGGTTCGGGTTTGGTAGGAAACCAAACCAATTGCAAGGTAAATGTTAACCCCTTTGGTTTAATGGTTTTGGCCGAAAGGTATAAGTGGCTAATCTCATGTTTGGCCGATTATAAGAGCAGGGTATCGAGGGATTTAGATCGGTTCGTTGGGTTAAGCTTGCGTGTTAACAGGTGTGTAAACTAACATACCTTCTTACTGAGTAATATGTTAATAACCTGATTGTGTAAGTGAAACAGTATGGTTGACTGATATAATACCCAATGAGTTATGGATACAGATTCAGGTAAGTTCGTTTCATTATGAGATCTGTGATGATATGTGATATCATGATTTATGGTGTATGTATTTTGAGATGTCATATTAAGCATGTGAGCATGATAGCATGATTGCACGATTTGCATTAGTATGATATGTTATTGGGTGATATGAGAGGAGGGGGATATGATATCCGTGTCTTTGGGACACCGGAGGTTTGGCACCTCTAGTGGTTTGGTACCACCTTTGGGTCACGGAGGTTTAGCACCTCTGCGTCTCGTCCCAGTGGCTTAGTACCACAGTGGGTTGGCCCCACGGTTGATTTTACGGGATTGACGCTAGTGATTTGGTATCACACGATGGGTTGGCCCCATCATTTTAATCGTGACTATGGTCGCCAGTGATTTGGTATCACACTTGTGTCTTTGGGACACCAGAGGTTTGGCACCTCATAGCGACTCGTCCCTGTGGTTAACACCACCGTGGGTTGGCCCCACTTTTGAGATACGGGATTGTCGCCAGTGATTTGGTATCACACGTGGGTTGGCCCCACAGATGGATCTTTCGTGACTTTGGGTCACCAGTGGTTTGGCACCACATCTATGGATATCGTGACTTTGGGTCACCAGTGGTTTGGCACCACCAGTGGTTTGGTACCACACGGGGTAGCAAAGGTGTTACGGATGGTTAGGATCGGGTGCATTAATTGTATTGCTTTGTTATGATGTGTGTTAGCATGTTGCATATACCGGGAGAGGGATTTATGCACTGAGTCTTGCGACTCACCTTCTCCCTTATCATTTCAGGTGACACATAGATCGCGGACATGGAGCCGGGATGGACTCGAGGTGCCCATGCCATGGATAAATTCGGAGTTGCATTGATTTAAACGTGGTACTTTATTTTGACTAGTTTTTCATTGGGTTTATTTGGATTGTAAAAGGCCTTTTTAAACTTATGTTTTGTTATTTACATACTTAGATTGGATTTCAAATATGCCTTAATAATTTATTGGGTTAAAATTTGGCTAAAATTTGTAAAGATAAAGTTTTCAAACTACAAGCGATATGTTTTGAACTTTACCATCGGGTATCACACTGTAATTTAAGATAAATGAAACTCAAATGTTCTTCAACTTGAATGCATTCTCGTACTAAGTCAAAATGTTTTTAAGCAACAACAAGGATTACTTAAATTTCTAAATGAGATAAACTGGTTTTACTTACATATCTGATTAAGTTTTCAAAATTTTTGGGTTTTCAAATGCACCATCGGTTTTAAAACAGTCATCCTCGAGATTTTCTTCAAGTACAAAATTTAGCAAGATGATTTTATCAAAATCCTAAACTTAAACCTAAACCTCTCAAATACATTTTTCCCTGTAACATACCAGATTCGGTCGTGGTGTATTGACCGGGTTTGGGGTGTTACATGTTCGGTTTAGTCCCGACCCCTCTCTAGCATGTGTTTGAGGTCTTGTTGGTCTCAATAAGGGACTTTTTATTATATCTTGATGTGTTATGATGATGATTGACTTTGTGTCGTAAGTGGGATGTGAAATGATTCGATTGTTCGGTAATGCCTCTTAACCCTATTTCGGCAATGGTTTCAGGTTAGGGGTGTTACATACATGTACAGGATTTGACGGATTATAGTTAAATGAGTTAGCATACTATCTGTGAGCTATCCCGGGTATCCAACAATATTCTAAATGGTTCAACAGGTAATATTCAAATGCGAAATGGTAAGAGTTCAATACGAACTATTATAGAGATACATATGAATTACATGGAAATGTTGTTACATGTTATATGGAAAAATTAAATTGAATGATACATGTATATGAAATTAATCTTTTGATGTGATCATCCATGATTGTTGGTTTATATATGAATTTACATGGCTAACATGGTTGATGTATATGTACTTAGACATTTGGCGAAATTATGTTGGGATATGATATGTTTACTTACCTATTATGTGACTAAATGGTAAGTTTTATTCTATATTGAATTAACTTGCTAAGCTCAAATGCTTACTCTGTGTTATTTTTGTGTTTTATAGTGAATCAAAAGCTCGTTCAGGTTGGAAGCTTGTCAGAGCTATATCACACTATCTATCAGCTCTTTCGGTGCTTTTCAATGTTTAATTTTGGTTATAATGGCATGTATAGGTATTTTGGCTAATTTTGGCACCATTTGGTATGTTTTGGTAAGAAAATCTAATGGTATGTGTTGATGCAAACTTAGTTGGAAGTTTGTTGATCATTTTGACCAAAATGAGTACATGATTATACATGTTTACATATTGTCATTTGAGGTGCCTAAGGGCATATTGGTTGTATGTAATTATACCATATGTATGAAGCTAGAATATGCATGATTTTGGTGACTATATGTGCACTTTTGGTTGTAGGTACATGCCTAGTTGGGTGAGAAAAATTGTAACACTCCAAACCCAGCCCATGCATTATGACCGGATCTGACATGTCACATGAGAAAATATGTTAAATCCTTTTTATTCGTTCTAAAATAGGTATTGATTTATTAAAATCAAGAGAACAAGTTTGATTTGAAATATTTGATAAAATACTACTAACCTCAAAGATTGATTGATAAATCGATAAATTGAACAAGAGATTTTATAAACCGTGACCTTTGAAAATATCGTTTATATTTTGAGAGAAAATTTTCGAGTTAAAAACATTTGTAGAAGTTTGTTATGAAATCCATTTGTTAATCTATTTTGGAAAATCTTTATTTAAGTTTTTAGAAAAATTCCCATTTTTAAAGTAATTTAAGCAAAATAATAAGTTCGTCCAACATAAAGCAAAATTAAAATATTTTAGAAGCCTTATTACAACATAAAAAAAAAACTCAAAATAATAAAGTAAATGGAAATATAAATCTAAAGTTCAAAATAAAACACCATTTCTGAAGTATGGCCTCCACGTTACTACGCATTACCTGCAAGGGTTAAGGAAACATAGTGAGTTACTAGAACTCAGTGCATAATCCCCTTACCGTTGTCCACTGGGCCTGAACCCATTTAGCAATAACTTGGGCTGGTGCCCATTTAGCAATAACAATGTGTAACAAAATAAATGTATGCAACCCAACCCATCCTAATAATCCATCCGCTACACACCACCCGTACCATCCCATCACACCTGTGGTGATCAAGTCAACCCACCCCGCCAAACACACCAATCGCAGGCAAATTGTAATTTATAACATATTTTGATTATGGCCAAGCCACCGGAATCATAGTAAAACATAATAACAAACATTTTTGTGGCAATGCAACCATGCTACACTTCTCTTCAACATTTTTCCTAACCCAATGCAATATATGAATATGCAGCATACATAATAAGATATTCACATATAATTAACAACCATTAATCAAATAATGTATTACAAAATCTCGGCCCATTCAAACAATAATAAATCGACCTATTAGGGGCATTTTCGTAATTTAGCCCACAAAGGCATTTTCGTAATTCGGCCCATAAGGGCATTTTCATAATTCTCATAGTTTTAATTCCGATTTTGACAAATTTATTAAAATAGTGTAATTTAGGTCAACTTTCCAGTTTATGCCATATTACGTTTTTTTTAATAATAAAAATAATAGCGATCTATTTCTAATATGATATCGAATCTCAAAATCTACGAGAATACGGTGTGAGATTACACACCTAATTACGGTAAGTATTAAACTCTCTTGATCGTTGGCACCTATGAGAACATAACACTCGATTAATCTAACGGACGAGATTTTTATTAAACCAAAACTAAACCAAGTGATCTATAATACTTACTCTCAAAATCGTGAATGACCACGATTTGTCAATCCTCACCGGATGATGGTCCCCAACTCGGTGGAAAATCCCAAACTGTCGATACTGCTCTTCGTTTGAACTTAGGAGTAGGAATCGCAAATCCACTCCTTTTGTGATCTCCAAACACTTTCCCTTTCGAATCGGTACCACTTGCCTCCATTGAATAAAATCTTAGTCAAAACGATATTATGTTGATATGAAATGATTGACTAAGGAAAAAGGTTCGGCTTACCACTAGAATCGTATGATCAACAAGTGGATAGATCGAGCGATTTAGTCCCTAAAAATTTAATCGATTAGTCCAAACTATTATTCCGTTAGCAACTAATTGAATATTTGAACGATATCAAATAATTCATAAAGAACTACTTACCTTATCGATATTGGATCCGATTTCCACCGTTCGACTTAATGCTAGAATGATATTCGGCCACCCACTTAGAACGCTACGAAAAAGAGGGTGCTTAAGATGTGAAGGAGTGGAAGGTAACACCAATTCGATTTAGAAACAAGATTCACAACTAAATAGTGATAAACATCCATTCGGAAAAAGGAAAAAAAATGAAAAGAGAAAAGAAACCACTTACTGATTTGATCGAAGAAGGGAGTGTCAACACAAATGAGAAAGAAATTGTGAAGGAGGGATTATGTGTTGAATGGTTCGGCTATGGAGGAAAAATGAATAAGAAAATTTGGCTATGAGAGTATGGATTAAAGAAGAAGAAAGAGGGTTGAAGAATTCGCTGAAAAAGAAAAGAAAGATGGTGAATGAGTGCTTAATTAGTTTCGATTTTCAAAGGGAAGATGAGCAATAGTGTGATGAGTGTTGCGGCAAAACAAAAAAAAATGAGATGAACAATTAGGCTAGGTGTTTCGGCTATCAAAGAGAGAATGACCAAAATGCATTGAGGTTTCAGCCAAAACAAAGGTAAAACATGCACGAATGGACTTGGAGGTTTCGGCCAAAGTAAAAAGGAAAAGATATTAGCAAGGAAGAGCACCCAAAATGCTAAGAGAACCAAACCTTAGCATGCACAAAACTTTTCAAAATGACCAAAGAAGATTTCGGCTCTCCCTATTCCTTTACCAAAACTGTGTATTGTTTTGCCAAAAGGATAAGTGTTGACCAAAAACACTTTCCAAAACATCACCCATGAAAAAGGCCAACATGCTCCATTCTCTTGCCTTTTTCTTTTGATTCTTCCATTCATTATCCTTTATCCTACCATATTTCCTTAGCCACCATACCATAATTAAAAAGTCTTCCTTGCCTTAAATACCACCATGGCCGACACTTAGAGAGGGAACACAAAAAAAAAAAATAATCAAAATTTTGCACCAAGTGGGATTCGAACCTCTTCCCTTAAAGCCCTTCATGTGACGCCGCATCCTCTTTACCATATGCTCATTTATGCTAGCACATTACTCACTTGTTTCCATAAGCATTGATGCCACTTACTATCTCTCCTTAATAGGCATAAACACCAAATTTTTACTAGGGCCCAATTCAACCCTGAGCCTTCTTAGGACCATAAAACATACATGATTAATAATTTAACTAGCCTCACGCAAGATATCGTGCAACACATAAAATTCTAATTTTAAGATGCTACAATTCTACCTACTTAAAGAAAATTTTGTCCTCAAAATTTACCTGATTAAAAGAGATGAGGATATTGCTTCCAAATTGCGTCCTCTGGCTCCCATGTAGCTTCCTCTGATCTGTGATTACGCCATAGAACTTTGACTAATGATACCGACTTCCTTCTCACCACTTTAATGTCCCGATCTAAAATCTGTATTGGCTCCTCTTCAAAAGACAAGTCAGGTCTTAACTCAACTTCCTCCACCGGTACAACATGAGATGGATCCGAATGATAATGCCTTAACATAGAGACATGAAAATATGCCATGTATCTGACTTAATTCTGGAGGTAACTCAAGATGATAAGCCACTGGCCCAACACGCTTCAATACACAGTATGGTCAGATGAACCTAGGGCTTAACTTGCCCTTCCGTCCAAATCTAAAGATCTTCTTCCAAGGTGAGACCTTCAAAAAGACCTAATCACCCACTGCAAATTCTATATCCTTATGCTTCAAATCTACGTACAATTTTTTTCTATCTGAAGCTTCTTTTAACCGAGCTCGAATTATCTTAACTTTCTCCTCCGTCTCCGAAATCAACTTAGGACCCAAAAGCTGACGCTCACCCAACTCAGTCCAGAAAATAGGAGTGCGACACCTATGACCATACAGTGCCTCGTAGGGTGCCATCTGGAAACTAGATTGATATTTGTTGTTGTATGCAAAATCTACCAAAGGTAGAAAATCTTCCCAACTACCACTAACCATCTGTCTGCAGATGAAATGTCGTGCTGAAATTTAACCTTTACCCAAAGCTTCATGTAAAGCCTTCCAAAATCGTGATGTAAACCTAGGATCCATGTCTGATATGATAGACACGTGCACCCTATGTAACCTCACGAACAGGTAGGAAATAAGCAGTCTTTGTCAACCGATCCACTATTACCCAAACAGAATCTTTCTTAGTAGGCGTTAAGAGTAACCTACTAACAAAGTCCATCATTATCCTTTTCCATTTCCATAGTGGAATTTTCACCAATTGTAGAAACCCTGAAGGCAGTTGATGTTCCGCCTTCACCTGCTGACATGTTAAGTACTTATTCACGAAATCAGTAACCTCCCGTTTCAACCCTAGCCACCAATACTGCTCACAGAGGTCTCGATAAATTTTGTTTCCCCCAGGGTGCATAGCATATGGGCTACTATGTGCCTCTCGTAGAATCATTTGTCTCAAATCTGAATCCTTAGGCATACGAATTCTACCACAAAAACACAATACTCCATCACTATTCAGTCCAAAATCCCCTATCTCACCACCTTTCACTTGCTGAAGTTGAGAACCCAACGCTTCATCTATCAATTGCTTTTCCTTAATCTGGCTTACCCAAACAGGCTTCAGTTGAAGTTCGGCTAACAGGCTACCGTCTTCATAAGACTTAGATGAACGAACATCACTCTCAAATCTGATATCACCTTATGACTTAACGCATCAGCCACCACGTTAGCTTTTCCTGGATGATACTTGATTGAGAAGTCATAATCCTTCAATAGTTCTATCCACCTTCGTTTTCTTAAGTTTAACTCATTCTAGGTAAGGAGCTATTTCAGACTCTTATGATCCGTATAGATAATCGACTTCTCACTGTACAGATAGTGTCTCCAAATCTGTCTCCAAATCTTCAGAGCAAACACCACAGCAGCTAACTCCAAGTCATGTGTGGGATAGTTCACCTAGTCCAGCCTTAATTGACAAGATGCATAAGCCACCACCTATCCACCTTGCACCAACACACATCCTAAACCCGTGTGTGATGCATCACAATAAACAATAAACTCCTTACCAGCCTCAGGTTGAATCAATACTGGTGCTTCTGTCAGAATCATCTTCAATTTCTCAAAGCTCTCTTGCTACTTATCTGACCACACAAACGATACTCCCTTATGCAACAGCTTAGTTAGGGGTGCAGTTATCAACGAAAACCCCTCAACGAACCACCTATAATACCCAGCCAGACCTAGAAAACTCTAAATTTCTACCACTGACTTTGGTGGTTTCCAATCCAAAACAGCCTCGACTTTTCGGGGATCAACTCTAATATCTTCAGCAGACACAACATACCCCAGAAAGGTCACTTCCCTCAACCAAAATTCACACTTACTGAATTTGGCATACAATTGCTTCTTCCTTAATATCTGCAATACTACCCACAGATACAAATCATGTTCTTCTTCATTCTTCGAGTACACCAAAATATCATCTATGAACACAACCACAAACTGGTCTAAATAGGGTTGGAAGACTCAGTTCATCATGTCCATAAACACAGCTGGTGCATTTGTCAACCCGAACAGTATCATTAGGAATTTGTAATGCCCATAACAAGTTTGAAATGTAGTCTTATGAATATCCACCTCCTTGACCTTTAATTAATGATAACCCGATCTCAAATCTATCTTCAAGAAAACTAAAGCTCCTCGCAGTTGATCGAATAGATCGTCGATCCTTGGTAACGGATACTTATTCTTGATTGTTAACTTATTTAATTGTCTATAATCGATGCACATACGCATCGACCCATTCTTCTTCTTGACGAATAAAATCGGCGCTCCCCACGGTGACACACTTGATCGAATGAATCTGCGATCCAACAACTCCTGAATTTAAGCTTTCGACCGCTTAACTCCTCGGCACCATTCTATAGCGATAATGGACACCGAGTCGTTCACGCAATGACTCAATGCCAAACCTGCACTCTCCGATCTAAAGGCAATCACAGAAGCTCCTCGGGAAAGACGTCTAAAAAATCTTTCACCGTTTTGACACTTTCTACTGTCAACTATTTAGCATTCAAAGCACTGATAAAGGCTAAGAATGCTCCACACCCCTTTCGCACCAACTTTTCTACCTTTAAAGTAGATACCACATTAGACAGATAGTTTCTTCGTTCACCTATCATCATCACTTCCTTATCCTCTGAAGTTCTTAGTACCATCTACTTTGCAGCCCAATCCAAGTTTGTACGATGTTTCACAAACCAGCCCAGGTCCAAAATAAGGTCGAACTCACCGAATGGCAGTTCCATCAAATCCGCCAGAAAAACTTTCCCCTAAATTTCTAAGGCCACATCCCTAAACGACTTATTTACTATCACCAACTATCTTAAAGGGCCAATCACAGTTGTTGCTCTAGCAGTAATTTCATATCTAATGTTCAGATTTCCAGATACAGCACAAGCGAAATACGAATGGGTGGATCTAGTATCTATCAAAGCAGTAACAGGTACATCAGATATGAAGAACGTACTGGTTATGACATTAGGTGCATCACCATCCTCTCGACTTTTGACCGCATAAACCAACCCTCGCTATCTTGCCTCCGCGTTACCTCTATTACCAGTACATCTACTCGATGCACCCTAACCTCGTCCTACGCCATTACCACCTCGACCTATCCCATGGCCTCTCGGCGGCTGTTGGCGCCTCTAGTTGACTGCGCATAATCATTACGAACACCTTGAGTCTGAGCAGGCTGTTGAAGGCAATCTCTAAGCCGATGGTCCTTGGAACTACATTTGAAACAACCACCGGTTCTCTTCCAGTATTCACCCAAGTGAAGTTTTCCACAATCCACACATGGCTGTAACTGATTGGTAGTAGCTGGTACTCTAGCTCAAGCTGGCTCTTCATTCTTGGGCCTCTTCTGAAACCCTCTGGCAGGACCTGAGTACCTAGAGTCTCTGTTGCTCTTGCCCCTATCCCTGTCTCAATTTCGCCTCTCCAAGTGTTTAACCTCTTCAGCTATCTTGGCTTCCTCCACTAGTGTGGAAAAATTCCTTTCCTTCTGTGGGGCTATCAATATCCGCAAATCATCGCGCAATCCATCTTCAAAATGCACACAGCGTTCATAGTTATTCATCACTATTCCCCGGGCATACCGACTCAGACGTAGAAATTTTCCCTCGTATGCTACCACAGATTTACCTCCTTGGACCAGATTCAAAAATTCCTTCCTTCGGGCATCCATATAACTAGCCCCGACGTATTTACCTTGAAATAAGGTTTTAAAGAATTCCCAAGTAATACGACAAGCCTGAGTGCTTTCCCGAACAGTAAGCCACCATTGATACGCCTCGTCTCTCAGTAAAGACACACTTTTTTCAATTTTTGCTTGGCAGTGCAATCTAAATCGTCCATGATTCGCTCCATCGCCTCGAGCCAGTACCCTGCTACATTTGAGGCCACACTCGAAATACCCCTAAAAACCTCAGCTACATTCAATCTGAGTCACTCCGATATTGACCCACGAGTTACTGACCCAGTTTTTGCCCCAGCAATCCTTTTTAAAACTCATAACTTTTCTTGGGACAGAGCGTCGTCCTCTCTCATATGATCATGTGACCCAGCTTCAGTCACAGGTGATGTAGGTGCATCTATTTTCGGCATATGTCCCGATGCCTTAGATACAACTCTAGCCCCACGGCCTACAACGGCCACGTCTACTGCGTCCACGTCCTCTAGAGCTCATTTTTGCTAATTCGATTTAATCTGATTAAGATTCTTATGAATCAGTATGCTATTTCAGTGTTTATTAAACAATATTTTATGAAGTATAGATAGTAAAGTCGTTTTCGCAAAACGCATCCTATAGTCTCAATCTCTATAGTTTCAGCTCCTAAAACTAAAAGTTCTAGAGTATTCCTACAGTCATATCACAATATTCATAAAATGAAAACATAAACTTACTTGACTTGGTGTCGGATACCCATGGTACCATACTTCCTTCAAAACATGCATTCATAATTTAAAAATTCGAACTGCTTTAGACAACACTTTTGAACCCAAACCACAGTCGAGTTTTGCAATCGGGATCTAATACCATAAAATGTAACACCCCAAACCCGACCCATGCGTTATGACCGGATCTAACATGTCACATGAGAAAACATGTTAACTCCTTTTTATTCGTACTAAAATAGGTAATGATTTGTTAAAATCAAGAGAACAAGTTTGATTTGAAATATTTGATAAAATACTACTAACATCGAAGATTAATTGATAATTCGATAAATTGAAATAGAGATTTTATAAACCGTGACCTTTGAAAATATCGTTGATATTTTGAGAGAAAATTTTCGAGTTAAAAATATTTATAGAAGTTTGTTATGAAATGCATCTGTTAATCTATTTTGCAAAATCTTTATTTAAGTTTTTATAAAAATTCCCATTTTTAAAGTAATTTAAGAAACATAATAAGTTCGCCCAACATAAAGCAAAATTAAAATATTTTATAGGCCTTATTACAATATAAAAAAACCCATAATAATAAAGTAAACAGAAATAGAAATCTAAAGTCCAAAACAAAACACCATTTCTGAAGTATGGCCTCCACCGAGTCATCCATGGCCTAGATTCACGTTATTAAGCATTACTTGCAAGGGTTAAGGAAACGGAGTGAGTTACTAGAACTCAGTGCATAATCCTCTTACCGTTGTCCACTGGGCCTGAACCCATTTAGTAATAACTTGGGCAGGTGCCCATTTAGCAATAACAATGTGTAACAAAATAAATGTATGCAACCCAACCCATCCTAATAATCTATCTTCTACACACCACCCATACCATCCCATCGCACCTGTGGGGATCAAGTCAACCCACCCCGACAAACACACCAATCGCAGGCAAATTGCCATTAATAACATATTTTGATTGTGGCCAAGCCACCGGAATCATAGTGAAACATAATAACAAACATTTTTGTGGCAATGCCACCTGGCTACACTTCTCTTCAACATTTTTCCCAACCCAATGCAATATACGAATATGCAGCATGCATAATAAGATGTTCACATATAATTAACAACCATTAATCAAATAATTTATTACAAAAGCTCGGCCCATTCAAACAATAATAAATCGACCCATTAGGGGCATTTTCATAATTTGGCCCATAAGGGTATTTTCGTAATTCAACCCATAAGGCCATTTTCATATTTCTCATAGTTTTAATATCGATTTTGACAAATTTATCAAAATAGTGTAGTTTAGGCTGATTTCCCGATTTATGCCATATTACGATTTTTAATAATAAAAATAATAATGATCTATTTCCAATATGATATTGAATCTCAAAATCTATGGGAATACGGTGTGAGATTACACACCTGATTATGGTAAGTATTAAACTCTCTTGATCGTCGGCACCTATGAGAATATAACACTCGATTAATCTAACGGACGAAATTTTTATTAATCCAAAACTAAACCAAGCGATCTATAATACTTACTCTCAAAATCGTGAACGACCACGATTTGTCGATTCTCACTGGATGATGGTCCACAACCCGGTGGAAAATCCCAAACCACTGATACCGCCCTTCGTTTGAACTTAGAAGTAGAAATCGCAAATCTGCTCCTTTTGTGATCTCTAAAAGCTTTCCTTTTCGAATCAGTACCACTTGCCTCCATTGAATAAAATCTTAGTCAAAACGATATTACATTGATATGAAATGATTAACTAAGGAAAAAGGTTCGACTTACCACTAGAATCGTATGATCAACAAGTGGATAGATCGTGCGATTTAGTCCCTAAAAATATAATCGATTAGTCCAAACTATTATTCTGTTAGCAACTAATTGAATATTGAATGATATCAAATAATCCATAAAGAACTCCTTACCTTATCGATATTGGATCCGATTTCCACCGTTCGACTTAAGGCTAGAATGATATTCGGCCACCCACTTAGAACACTATGAAAAAGAGGGTGCTTAAGATGTGAATGAGTGGAAGGTAACACCATTTCGATTTACAAACAAGATTCACAACTGAATAGTGATAAACATCCATTTGGAAAAAGGAAAAAAATGAAAAGAGAACATAAACCACTTACCAATTTGATTGAAGAAGGGAGTGTCAATACAAATGAGAAAGAAATTGTGAAGGAGGAATTATGGGTTGAATGGTTCGGCTATGGAGGAAAAATGAATAAGAAAATTCAGCTATGAGAGTATGGATTAAAGAAGAAGAAAGAGGGTTGAATAATTTTGTGAAAAAGAAAAGAAAGATGGAGAAGGAATGCTTAATTAGTTTCGGTTTCAAAAGGAAGATGATCAATACTGTGATGAGTGTTGCGGCAAAACAAAAAAAAATGAGATGAACAATTAGGCTAGGTGTTTTGGCTATCAAAGAGAGAATGACCAAAATCCATTGAGGTTTCGACCAAAACAAAGGTGAAATATGCATCAGTGGACTAAGAGGTTTCGGCCAAAGTAAAAAGGAAAAGATATTAGCAAGGAAGAGTACCCAAAATGCTAAGAGAACCAAACCTTAGCATGCACAAAACTTTGCAAAATGACCAAAGAAGATTTCTACTCTCCCTATTCCTTCACCAAAACTGTGTATTGTTTTTCCAAAAGGATAAGTGTTGACCAAAAACACTTTCCAAAACATCACCTATGAAAAAGGCCAACATGCTCCCTTCTCTTGCCTTTTTCTTTTGATTCTTTCCTTCATTATCCCTTATCCTCCTCCTTACCATATTTTCTTAGCCATCATATGTAACATCTCGATATTGGGCTTAGTAGGATTGGGCCCAATGGGCCTTGGACATAAGAATGTTTAAAATTCTGAGAACAAGAGAATGGCATTATTGCAAATTGGACTTGTTAGTTAAGTGAATTTGGAAGGTTACGAGGTTTCTATGAAGTCTCAGGTTTAATTGGGCCTTAGGAAAATTTTGGTATTTTAGCACTTTAAGGAGATAGAGTAAGTGACCTTAAAGCATATGGAAATAATTGATTAAATAGCTAGCATAAGTGATCAGTTAGTAAAGAGGATATGGCGCCACTTGTAGCACCTTGAAGGAAGGAGTTCGAATCGCTTTGTATGCAATTTGACTCTTACTTTTACTTCCCTTCCTTATGTGTCAGTCAAGGAATAAATATGGCAATGGTGGACTTCATTATTTTGGTAAGGTGGCTAAAAGAATAAGGCAAGGTTGAAGTTGGGGAAAGGAATCAAGAGAAATAGGAAAGAAAGGGGGACATGAGGCTAATTCCATGGATGATGTTTTGGAAAGCTTAGGAGGCCAAACTCTAATCCTAAGGGGGGATGCATGTGGATGGTTTTGGAGTAGTTAGGTGGCTGAAATTTTATTTTGGCTTTTGGTAAAATCCTAGCTTTGTTTTGGCTAGAAATCCTTTTGGCAACTTTGTGCCATTTCTCTAAATTTTGCAACCCACCTTGCCGAAACATAATAGAGCAATAGTGCACTATTTTCCTCTTAAATTCTTTTATTTTTCCTTTGCTTTGTGCCGAAATTACAAGCCTTGGTGACCATATGTTTCTTCTTTCTTTTTACTTTGGCCGAATTCCCCTAGCACATTTGTGCACTTTCTTACTCTTTTGTTTGATCAAGATTTTCATCTCTTGCCTATCTCCCTTTTGGATAGCCGAATCTTCCACCCTTCTTTTGAACTCTCTTTTCCATTCGAGTAGTCATTTATGTACAATCGGTAAGTGAATTCTTTTTTATGATCATATTCTTTCCTCTTTAGCCGAATAAGTAATTATCACTATTCGGTTGTAAATCGTGATCGAATGTAGAAAATGGTGTTATCCTCCACTTCTTCATGTTTTATTCACTCTCTCTTTTCGTAGTGCTTTAAATGAGGGACCATGTATTGTTCTAGCTGAAGTCAAACGGTGGTAATTGAATCCAATATCAATAAGGATCGATTCTTGGTGCATCGAGGGAGATCACCATTGTGGTGTTGAAATCAGTAGAAAGCACAACTTGTAATCAAGGTGTGTTATCCCGTACCCTTCCAAATATATGTTTGAAATGGTGAGTAAGTCTCACATATCTTTGAAAGTTTACATGAAATATTCTATGATTCGGTAGAAATACCGAATAAAATCGATAATTGGCATCCGTGATCACTCGGGAGTGCGTATATTCGTAGTGGTAATCGTGTTTTGTAATAAAACAGTTCCGGTCAGAAACAGTGATGTGTATTTGAAAACTCACAAAAAATTGGATAAAAGAAATTAAAAAGTGAGCAAGATATCAAATTGAAGCTTACTATGTCTACTTTAATATGGAAGAAACGGAGAAGAAAAGGGAATACTATATTCTGAGATATGTTAATTTTAGTGAGACTGGTTCTGAATGACTTCGGGGTATTCTATTTTGTTTTGGAAAAATCATATAAAATTGTACAAAGTGAATTATGGGACATAATTTATATGTATGGATTCCTTACTGAACTTATTTTCGATGGAAATAGGTGGGAGCAGTATATGAAAACGGTACAGTGAGATATTTGGATTTTGGGTAAGAGAGGTCAGAATCATTAGACAGTGAAACAAGGGAAACTTTGAGGAATAAAATGTACTAAATGGTTAAGTTAAAAATTCTGGAAAAATTATAGGAGAAAGATATCTGTGTCTAATTTCAAGGAAAATCTACGGATTTAGATTTCAAGTTTCTAACTCGAGTTATGGTCAATTAAGTCAGTATGATGCAGATGGATAGTTTCAATTTTATACTCCAAATTAGTAGTTAAGCCTAGGTTGTGAAATTACCATAATACCCTTAGAGAGTAAATTACCGAAATACCCCTGGGTTTTGAGATTACCGAATTACCCTCGATGAGTAAAATTACAAAAATGCCCTTATGGGTCAAATTACAAAAATGCCCTTATGGGCCGAATTACGGAATTGCCCTTAATGGGCCGAAATACGAAATTGCTTAATGAACTGAATTGGCATATTACTTTATGGGCCAATCTGATATATTTTTTTATGAGGGCCAAAATATGTTAAATGGGCCAAAATTTGCTAGATCGTTAAATGGGCCAAAATTTGCTAGATCATTAAATGGGCCAAAATTTCTATTTTGACTAATGGGTCAAATTTATAACTTGTAATATGGGCTTTTTGTTGAAATTTACCTTATGAATTTATTATTATGCATTAAATATGTATAAACATGACTGCATGGGTTGGGATAATTGACGAAGAGAAGAAAGGCCTGTTGCCAAAATCTAGTTCGGTGGCTCTGCCACAAATATTTTAAATGGCCTGTTGCCAAAATTTAGTTTGGTGGCTCTGCCACAAATATTTTAAATGGCCTGTTGCCAAAATCTAGTTCGGTGGCTCTGCCACAAATATTATAATTGGCTTAATGCCTGCTATTGGTGTGTTGGCGGGGTAGGTTGACTTGATCCTCATAGATGTGTTGGTTGGTACAGGTGGTGTGTAGCGGATGGAAATTTAGGCTTGGTTAGGAATTGCATATCACATGCATTTTATATTTGTTATATTGTTACATTTTTAAATGGGCTTAGGCCCAAATATTTGCTTTATGGATTTTGGCCTAGTGAACAACGGTGAGTGGGTTACACACTGTGTTCTAAGTAACTCACCCACCTTCTTTCTTAACCCTGTAGGTAATGCTCCGTAAGGTGGACTTGGGCCATGGATGACTCAGTGGAGGCCATACTTCAGAAATAGTGTTATTAAATTTTAAATTTCTATTCTCGTTATTTTATTATTTTGGTTTAAGTTGTAATAAGGCCTCTGAACTATTTTATTATTTGCTTTATGGTTGGTTTACTTATTATTTTGCTAAAATTGTTTTAAACGAGAATTTTTCTAAAAGCTAAAATAAAGGTTTTCCGAAATCGATTAGCAAATGGAATTCATAATAAAATCTGCCACAAATATTTTAATACGAAAATCTTCTTCGAATTTTCAATGTCATTTTCAAAAGTCACGTTTTATAAGATTATTAGTTCAAATCTAATGATTTATCAATCAATCTTCGAGGTTAGTAGTATTTATCAAATGTATCAAATCAAACTTGTTTTTTCTTGATTTTAACAGAACTTATTTTAGTACGAATTTCAAATCCTTTATACGTTTTCTTCATTGTGACACACCAGATTCGGGCCTAACTTCTGGGCCGGGTTTGGGGTGTTACACCATACCATAATTAAAAAGTATTCCTTGCCTTAAATACCACCATGGCCGACACTTAGAGAGGGGACACAAAAAAATAATCAAAATTTCGCACCAAGTGGGATTCGAACCTCTTCCCTTAAAGCCCTTCATGTGACACCACATCCTCTTTACCATATGCTTATTTATGCTAGCAAATTACTCACTTGCTTCCATAAGCATTGATGCCACTTACTATCTCTCCTTGATAGGCATAAACACCAAATTTTTACTAGGGCCCAATTCAACCTCGAGCCTTCTTAGGACCTTAAAACATACATGATTAATAATTTAACTAGCCTCACGCAAGATATCGTGTAACACATAAAATTCTAATTTTAGGATGTTACAAAAATGGCTTGTCAAACGGCTTATTTTCGTCCAAGCGGGCAAAGACACGAGCTTGTGTCTCAGCCCTGTGTGACACACGGCTATGTGACACGGCCATGTGTCCCCTGTAGCTTTCAAAGGGTTTCAAGTTAGGCTGTTACACGACCTAGTACACAGCCTGGCACACGAGCATGTGAGGTTATTTCGAAGGGTACACGGCCTGGCACACGGACTTTTGGCTTGGCCGTGTGACCCAAGTCAGTGAGTTACATAGGTACGACCACAAGCTGGGACACGGTCATGTGTTCCTATTTCAAATGCCCACACGACCATGTGACCCCTACGGTGTTGAAAATTTTCAGTGTTTCTTAAAAAAATTTTTGAGTTTACGATTGAATCCCAACTTGTTTCTAACGTATATATAGGGCCTCGAGGGCTCGTATAAGTGACAATATGTATGCTTTAACTTGGTTTTAATATGTTTACTGCTTGGGTATGAAATTCTTGAAATTTATGTCCCTTTGAATTATAAACTCTTGTGGCGACGGATATGGGTTAAGGGTGTTACAGTAATGTTGTGACTATTATATAATAATCCAAGAAACATTCTCATAGCAGGTTAGTCCAATATGTCATTCTCTAACATATACTCATATTTTGATTTTGACATCCTTATATTAATGACAACACTTTGTCATCAATCAACTACATGTTAGTCTTAATGCATTATTATTGTCCAAGCCCACAATAATACTCGACTAAGGACCTTTTAAGAATAATCATATTATTATCAAGACATTATTATAAAACAACTTATTGATATATACAGAAAAGAAACTGAAATAATAATGGTAGTGCCTTATATTAATAAAGGAGGTAAAACAAGTATGCTATTACAATCATCTTATGATTGGTCTTTGGGGATACTCTAACATCATGTACCAAATCAAACCAATGGTTCAAATAATAGATAAATGGCCAAATACACTGAACAAAACAAACTAACATTTATACCAACACATGTAATTAACCAACTACAAGACCATTCAACCACATCACATTATTTCTTATTGATTAGCAACTTATGCTTTCAACAACTAGCTAATTATGTCTAAAATATGTACTTTTCAAGCCAAAACTTTAATTTCTATATTCATCTAAACATACACATATGCCACATTTGACACCATTATAATCAATAAGCATAAATCATCACAAGTTATATCATTATATTTAATCATTTCATAGCATAAATTGAATCATATGCATTTCATCTACTAAACTTTGCCATTCACATAAGGCATTCCATGTTCAAGACTATACAACCAACTAATCAAAATTTCGTTAATCTACCATATACTTATGTGCAAAGTTCAACCATACCAAAATATACATCAACTTGCACAAGTTTAACCATCCTATGTACATGCCACAACCAAACTTGAACTTTCAAAAGTCTATTGAATTGGAAGACAGTAGCTGTGTACTTCTTGCTGATCTGCTTGAAATGTTCCAGACATCCAAAATCTACAAAGAAAGTAGTAACAATGAGTATGTATTATATATACTTAATAAAATCATACAATATAAACAAATGACTTATCGTATTCATTTAACAATTATGATTCAATATGCAAACAATTTGACCTATCATGGCATTCTCAATAACGTCAACCAAGTGAGATTTGTATCATAACCACATATATAATTTCAAATGGTAAATTACAAATTTCAAGTAAAAATGCTTCATGTAAAAATTTCTGATCATTATTTTCCTCATATCAACATCATAATTTCCACATTTTATTTGTATCTTTTGTTAACAACTACTTCATAATTCCACATTTTCATCTTTTATTTTACTTGATGAAAACTTATAAAAGAACTCAGTACACAAGTGAAAATAATGTCAAATGCTCATCCGAGCTAATCATAAACATTAGTTTCAGGTTACCCATCTGGGCTAAACCTTTACTAACACAACAAATAGCTTGGTCAGGGTGCTATATATATATATATATATATGTAAGGTTACTAGTCTAGGCTAAACCTATAAAACGACATCAGGTTACTTGTAACAATCTGTTTTTAGTTAAATCAAAATATTAGTTTCAAGATGACAAATACGAAGTGAGACTATTTATTTTATTATGATTTTAATGTCTAGAGATGTTAGTATTATCGTATAAAAATTTTGTTAAGAAATTTTACCGTTTGCATGCTTAATTAGACAAAAAGAACTAAATTGCAAAAGGTGCAAAACTAGAGTTCTATAGGCTAAAGGCATTAGATAGCTAAAGAAATTAAATGTATGAGTACTTGAATGTTAAATAGACCATTGTTTATTTGAGTGGACAAAGATGGACAATAAATAGGTGAATTTTAAATTAAAAAGAAAGGTTAAATTTGTAATTCATTAAATAAGTTAAGTAAAATACTTAAAACAAAAGCTATCATCTTTGTCTTGTTTCTCTTCCACTAAAAATTAGGGTGAATAACAAAAATTGAATAATTTTAAAGGTTAGGCTACATCTCATTGCTTGCATGGTATAATTTTTTATCCCATTTTTTATGATTTCTAAGTTTTTCCAGTCGTTGTAGATTAATCTAGCTAGCTTAGGGACTAATTTACAAAACTATTAAAAGTCTATGTTTCTGCCATGAATGGATACATGTTGTTTGTGGTGTTTGATGGAAGAAAATGAACCTTTTTTGTTAGATAAACAACTTTTGTAAAGTGATTTTGGTTGAAAATGTCAATTAGAGATTAAATTGAAAAACGTGAAATATTTATGGTGAAATTTATGAAAATAATGAAATGTATGAGCAGCTAGCGACCTATATGAAATTCGACTAGCTTGGTTTCGGGATGAATTTGCATGAATTTTACTTTACGAGCTTAGGGACAAAATTGTAATAAAATTAAAATAATAGGGGTAAAAGCATAATTTTGAAAAATATGAATTTGGATTGAATTGAATAGAATGGTTATTAAATGAATTGAATTTATTCATTTAGATCAAGATAGACGTCGTACGGCTTTAGATGGGGCAAAAATAAAGTTTCGAATAATCGACTCCGTATCTACGTTTTATCATCGAGCTATGTTCGTATGTTTAAGTATCGTTTTAAATTTATGTCTTAAATGCTATCATGTTATATTGTCAAATTATGTTTCGACGGAAAAATCTAATGGCGTATCGATGATTATCGATCAATGAAAAGGGACGGTTTGACCATGAAAAGTGATAGTTTTGACTATTGACTATGAAAGGGATGGTGAAGACCATCAACTATGAAATGGGATGGTGACGACAATAGTATATGAAAGGGATAGTTTTGGCTATCTACTATGAAAAGGGATAGTTTCGACTATCGACTATGAAAAGGGATGGTGACAACCATCCACTATAAAAGGATGGAGACGACCATTGAATATGCAAGGGGATGGTTACGACCATTGTTAGCACACTTCGTGGGAGCTTCGGTAAGGGTTTTTTATGCAATTTACTTTGTTATTATGGAAAGGTAAAAAGTATGTGTATTCATAATTATGGATAGTATTAGTTCACATGACTTATAGTTATGAATTTTATATTATCATGTGTTGATATTGAAGTTATGTGATTAAGCATTAATTTGGGTTATTGGTGATGCTTAGGCTTGTTCCAAGATTGTGTTCGATTGATCCATATTTATTTTAAGCTTATGCATTGTTATGGTAAGAATTGTTTATGAATTACAAACTTACTAAGCATTATATGCTTACTTTGTGTTCTTTTTCTATGTTTTATAGTTAATCAGAGGCTCGTTCAGGTTGGAAGATCGTCGGAGACCTATTACACTATCCATTGACTATATCGATATATTTTGATGTTTTTAAGTCATGGTTATAATGGCATGTATAGGTGTTCTATTTTTGATGAAATGGCCAATATGTTTGGTTTGTAATTAAGGTACTTTGGTTGATGATATTTTGATATTTTGTGCTTGTTGGCTAATGTTGAAGTGGTTAGAAATGATATGTATAGAATGGCCCTTGTGGTATGCTTGAATATGATTTTGGTATATGGTTGTTATGGTCGAATTTGGTATGGAAATTGGTTGCAATTGTTGAGTTGTTAAATGGCTATGTTATGCTTGTATTTAAGCATGTTTAATGTCATGTGAATTGAGGTGCCTTTTGGCATATTGGTTGTATGAATAGGTACCATATTGTTCTAGCTTGATTATTCATATTTTAGGTACACTTTGGATGCTTGAAATGGGTGTAAATGGGTTGTATGTGTGTGCATAATTTGGGTGAAGGAAATGGCTTGAAAATGGCCTATTTCTTGTCCACATGGCCTAAGACTACGAACACGACCGTGTGTCCCCTATAGGTTTTAAAGGGTTACAAGTCATGTAGTTACACGGCCTAGCACACAGCCTGGAACACAGGCGTGTGAGGCCATTTTGAGAGTTACACAGCTTGGCACACGGGTGTGTGGCTTGGCCGTGAGACCCAAGTTAAAAAGTTACATGAGCATGGACACGGGCTGGGACACGGCCATGTGTCTCAGCCGCATGACCCCTGTAGTGTGAAAAATTTTAACTTTTTCCATGAAATTCTATCTATTTTTAATTTAGTCCCGATTTGTTTCTATAGTGTTTTTAAGACCTCGAGGGCTTTTTTAAGGGACATTATGAAATAGTTTGATTAATACTACCATGATTAATGAAATGTTTCGAATTGAATATTTTAAGTTTTAAATTTTTCTTATAATGCTCTGTAACCTTATTCTAGCATAGATACGGGTTAGGGGTGTTATATTTAATGGTATCAGAGCTATAGTTTAGTCGATTCTTGGACTAAACGTAGCGTGTACGAGCCTAGAAATACATGCCATTATATAACCTGTGATAGTGTGATAACTCCTGACTTGTTTGAAATACGTTTGCGTATAGTTATGACATGCAACCAAGCTAACTCCAATGAAGTTGAAAGTAATGCGCAAGCCTCCATTCACGGAGCAACATCGAGTAGTTCAAGGCACGTATCTGAGGGTCGAGGAGGAGAAGCTAAGGAAGCTTTCTTCCAAATGATGAGTGAATGGTTTATCAAATTTGTACGAATGAATCCGATCGCTCAATGACCTTCAACCCTACTTGTTCCCCAATCGATCCCCATTGTTCCTCAAGGTTTAGAACCAATGTGAGTTAATAAACTATCAGTTGATAAAATTTGCAACTATAGGGTTGAAGAATTTAGAGCTACAATTGATGATGATCCGAAGAGAGTCAAATTTTGGTTAGAAAATACTATTAGAGTTTTCAACGAGTTATATTGTACACCGACAAAGTATGTAAATATGTTGTATCTCTACTAAAAGATTTAGCTTATCAGTGGTGGAACACTTTGGTTTTAGTTGTGCCGAGGGAGCGTATTGATTGGGAATTCTTTCAAACTGAGTTCTGGAAGAAATATATAAGTCAGAGATTCCTTGATAAAAACATAAAGAGTTTCTTGAGCTTAAACAGGGCTAAATGACAGTGTCTGAATATGAGAGGGAATTTGTTAGACTGAGCAAATATGCTAGGAAATGTATTCTAACCGAAGTTGCAATGTGTTAGCGGTTCGAATATAGGTTAAATGAAGATATAAAGTTGTTAGTCGGGATACTTGAACTAAAAGAATTTGTTATTCTGGTTGATCGAAAGCACAAGGTCAAGGAACTTAGTAAAGAAAGGAGAAAAGCCGATTATGAAGTTAGAGATTCAAGAAAGAGATCATTCGGAAAGTCCTATCAGTCATCATCGAAGAAATTGAGAGAATATTATAACCGTTCGATTGCTTCAATGGGATATTCTGGTAGAGACCGAGGTAAAAAACATGCGGGTTCAAATGCTCAATCTACACTTGTAGTGAGCATAGGCAGTGTTAGAGAGAATAAGCTTGACTATTAACTGTGTGGATGTCAATATTTTGGTTAGTACAGGGCGAAAGATGGTACGTGTTTCAAATGTAAGTTGTATAAGCATTTTATTCGAGATTGCCTAGAGGTACCCAAAAAGAAAAGGTTTAGAATGTTCAACTTAGCAATGCTGTCGCGAGAGGTAGACCACCTCGTAATCCTAGAAATACGAGTAATAGTCATACTGGAACAAAAGACTCTACTGCGAGATCTGAGGCAAGAGCACCAACCAAAGCTTACTCAATTTGTGCTCTAGAGGAAGCTTTAGCGCCAAATGTTATTACTAGTACATTTTCTATCTTTCATACTGATGTTACTGCTTTGATTGATCTAAGATTAACCCATTCATATGTATGCATGAATCTAGTGTCAAGTAAGAATTTACCTAATGGGTCCACTAAATTCATGGTTAAAGTATTTAACCCCCTAGGTTAGTATGTGTTAGTTGATAAGGTTTGCATAAACTGTCCATTGATGATTCAGGTTTGTAATTTTCCAGCCGATTTGATGCTATTGTCATTCGATGAATTTAATGTGATTTTGGGCATGGATTGGATGACTCTTCATGATGCTATTGTGAACTGTAGACAAAAGCTTATTATGTTAAAGTGTCGAAAAGGTGAAAAACATTAGATTGAATCAGATAGTTTAAGTGGTCTGCCTAATGTTATTTCAATTATGTCAGCACAAAATATGTGAGAAAGAGATGTGATGCATACCTTTCATATGTATTTGATTCTATAGTTTCTGAGTTGAAGTTAGAATTGTTTCTAGTGGTTTGTGATTATCTAAATGTGTTTTGAGAAGAGTTACTTGGGTTACCGCTGATCAGAGAGGTTGAGTTTGCCATTGAGTTAGTATCGAGAACATCACTAATATTTATAGCTCCTTACAAAATGGCACCTACAGAGTTGAAAGAGCTAACAGATAGGGGTTTTGCTCGACCTAGTTTTTCACCTTGGGGTGCACCTGTTCTGTTCGTTAAGAAAAGGGACAGATCTATGAGATTATGTATTGATTACTACCAATTCAATAAATTTATGATCAAGAATAAGTATCCATTGCTGCGAATTGATGATTTGTTTGATCAGTTGAAAGGTGCAACAATATTCTCAAATATTGATTTTCGTTCTAGTTATTATCAACTACGAGTTAAAGATTTTGATGTACCAAAAACAGTGTTCAGGACCAGGTACGGACATTATGAATTTCTTCTGATGTCATTTGGTTTAACTAATGCATCTGCAGTATTTATGGGTTTGATGAACAGAATCTTCAGACAGTATTTAGATCAATTTATTGTGGTATTCATCAATGATATCTTGATTTACTCATGAGATGAGACTGAACATGCCGAGCATTTGAGAATTGCTTTACAAACTCTGCACAAAAAGGAATTATTCGCTAAGTTTAGCAAATGTGAATTTTGGTTTTGGGAAGTTGGATTTTAGGACATGTTGAATCAGCTGAAGGCATCAAAGTTGATCCGAGCAAGATTTCAGCTGTTGTTGACTTGAAACCTCTGAGAAATGTATTTGAGGTTAGAAGTTTTTTGGGGTTAGTCAGGTATTACAAAAGGTTTGTTAAGGGATTTTTGATGATTGCTACGTCGATGATGAGATTATTAAAAAACGATGTGAAATTTGACTGGTCTGAGAAATGCCAGTAAAGTTTCAATCAGTTGAAAGCGTTGTTAACCGAGGCACCAGTGTTAGTTCAACCTGATTCGAGTAAAGAGTTTGTGATTTTTAGTGACGTGTCTTTAAATGGTCTAGGTTGTGTTTTGATGCAGGAAGGCAAAGTGATAGCTTATGCTTTTAGACAGCTAAAGTCACACAAAAAGAATAATCCGACGCACGATTTAGAACTTGCAGCTATTGTGTTTCCATTGAAGATCTAGTGACACCATTTGTACTGTAAAAAAATGTCACATCTTTATAGATCATAAAAGTTTGAAGTAGTTAATGTTACAGAAAGATTTGAATCTGAGACAGCGCAAATGGCTCGAGCTATTGAAAGATTATGATTTGATCATAGATTATTATTCGGGTAAAGTGAATGTAGTTGTTGATGCTTTGAGTAGAAAGTCTCTATTTGTTTTGCGAGCATTGAATACGCGGTTGACGTTGTCAGATGATGGTTCGATCTTAGTTGAGTTAAAAGCCAGACTGATGTTTTTACAACAAATTTACGAGGCTCAAAAATGCGATGATGTGATATTAGCTAAATAGAAACAAAGTGAGTTGACTCTTGATTCAGATTTTCAGATTGGATCCAATGATTGTTTGTATTACAGAGGCAGAATTTGTGTTATGAGGAATTCAAATCTCGTTCAGAAGGTTTTGCATGAAGCTCATAGCGGTAGTTTATCTATTCATCCTAGTAGTAATAAGATGTATAAGACTTGAAACAAATATACTAGTGGTTGGGTATGTAACGAGAGATTTCTGACTTTGTATCGAAATGTTTAGTATGACTGTAAGTTAAAGCTGAATATCAAGTACCTTCTGATCTACTACAGCCAGCTATGATGCCAGAATTGAAATAGAAGCATGTTATGATGGACTTTGTATCGAGATTACCTCTGCCTCGAGAAAGAAATACTCAATTTGGGTTGTCGTTGATCGTCTGACAAATTTTGCACATTTTATTCTGGTACATACAGATTATTCTCTTGATAGGTTATCCGAGCTATATGTTACTGAGATTGTTAGATTGCACAGGGTGCCAGTTTCCATTATTTCAGATAGAGATCCACAGTTTACATCAAGATTCTGGAGCAAGTTATAGGTGGCTCTAGCTACACATCTACATTTTAGCACTGCTTTTTGTCCTCAAATTGATGATCAGTGAAACACCCCAAACCCAGCCCACGAGCCTTGTCCGGATCTGGCATGCTTCTAAGAAAACCCATTCGATTCTTATTTGAGACTTAGCTAAAATTTTTATTTCGATATTTTGAAAATAGCTGATTTGGGTTGGGTTCAAAATTAAATTCCTTGTTGCTTAGGTGTTAAAACATGTAATATTTTTACTTAAGAAAAATTACTTAACCTTAAATATGATAAAATTTGTATCGTACTGAAATAAATGACATGCATGCATAAAATAGTTCATACTATGGCCTTATTACATCAATACAACCCAAATAATTTAAAGTACTTAAATAAAATGAAATGTCCAAATAAAAATAATTCCTTCTTGAACATGGCCACCACTAAGCTCCTGTAGGCCAGGTCCATTCTTGTCGTCACACGAAAAATGATCCCACAGCAGGGTGAGTCAAGCAGACTCAATGTGTAACCACAACACTAAGGCCCAACAGATTATGGCATACAAAATCATATATACAAATATAATAACATAAGTTATGATGCAATCCCGAACCCAAGCCTAGTTACCATCCGCTACACAACACCCGTACCAACCTGCACACCATGGGGACTACTAAGTCAACCCTCCATCCGTTACACACCATCGAAGGCGATCATCGCGATCGGCGTGCTCATCGCCCTTATAATTTGTGGCATAGCCACCAGATAATATTTTGTGTCATGTGACACCACATTCGAATAATGTGACCAAGTCACCACATTCGAATATCGTGGTATAAAACCACCACATTCACTTCCCTTTCATAATCACCCAAATGCCCATGTTATACAGATCATACATTAACATGCCATGTTCTATATATTCACATTCTTATAGGTGCACATAGGTGCCATAACAACTCAAGTTATACTCATAGTAGGAGTAGGAAACGTACCTGAGTACTTTGTACCATGGCAAGGTACTTTAGCCTTATTTTTCACATTCTTATAATCACATTTTAAAACATAACCATAAAGCTATTAAGTATTAGTGTGGGGTACACACTTGGTTAACTTAATGAATTCACTCCAAATTCTGAAAACACGATCTACTGATTTAGATCTCAATTCCTACATTTGGTCAATCACTTTGATGTTTAGCAAAAGTCTATTCAGCTATGTGATTAAATCCCGGAGGATCTTTGCGACAAAAATCTTACATTGCTGTTGATTTGATTCTTAAACGAATCCTGAAACTTTATGATGCTTCTTTATTGAAATCGGCTATACCCTTAACCATTGAACTAGTTAGTTTCAGCTTTTTTAAACAAATAAGAAATAGATCTAAATACCAAAATTGGCCTTGGCCGAATGTGTAAGTACACTTACCTTACGATTCTCAAATCCCAAAAACACCACTTGACTATGGAGATGTCGAAATTCCTATTCACATAGGTTAGATCTGATTCCAATCACTTAAACATGATCAATGACTTTTTGGCCAAATACATGTCTTACCTTAAATCCTTGAAATCCTGAAAATCTTCCTCCTAGAAATCGACAATAGGCCAAAATCCTGAATGACCCTTCATAGTTTCGGCCATAAAAAAATATGAGAGATTACTTCTTGAATCTCGACAGGCCTAAAAGAACAGAATGAAAATCGAACTTGATCTTACCCCTATAGATGAAATCGACAGCTCCTATGTCTGACACCACAGAGGATTCGGCCTTGGCTTAGATGGTGGTCACTTGGTTTCGGCTTCAACAAAGATGCAAAGAGAAAGAGATAAGGGGCTTATTAGATTCGACTTTGGGATGAAGAAAAGAGAAGAAATCGACAATGGTGGAATGTAAATTTGGCTAGCACAGGGAGTATTTCGGCTTATCAAAATAAAAGAGAAGAGGAGAATTTTTGCCGAGAATTTCGACAAAGGAACAAGGAGGAAGGAATGAAGATTGACTAAAGAATTGACAAAAGAGATGAAAAGAACAATTGGCCTCACACTCCTCCTTTTGGTGAAACTACACCAAGAGAGTCCCTTGGCCGCCATCACATGCTCCCTCATCCCTCATTTTCTCCTCTTATCACCTCATCTAAAATTAATAAAATAAAAAGAAATAATCCATCATTTATCCCTACTCTTCTAGTGAATTTTAATAAAAATAAAACTCATCTTGTAAGTGTCCCTTTTGTCATTCCACTTCTCTAACTCCTTCCAGCCAAAAATAAAAAAAAATCTTTTTTGCTTCCCTTGTGGCTCGAACACAAGCCCTTTCCCTCTAGCATATGGCGTCACACACTAAAGCCCTAAGTGGTGCCTTGTAGCCACTTTGCTAAGCCCATGTCCATGTCTCATTTCCCTTACATTTTCTCTTAAGGCCTTATCAACCTAGCTTCCTCTTAAAACTTAAAACTTAATATTTTCTAAAGTATTTTCCTATTATTCTTAAGTTCACAAACATTCATAAATACACATTCAAACTCACAATGACATGCTATTTCACACATTTTAACAATAATGCATAAGCCATATTTTGGGATATTATCTGGCTAGAATAGGTGGGGGTATTGCTATCGTATTGCTTCTTCTGGCTCCCAAGAAGCTTCCTTCGATCCATGATTTCACCATAACACTTTGACTAAAGGTACTGACTTCCTCTGTAACACTTTCATATCTCGCTCCAAGATCTGAATTGGCTCTTCATCGTAGGACAAGTCTGGACTTAGCTCCACCTCTTCAACTGGTACTACATGAGATGGATCCGATCGGTAACGGCGTAGCATGGACACATGGAATACGTCGTGAATCTACTTTAATTTCGAAGGCAACGCTAACTGGTATGCCACAGGTCCCACTCGCTTCAACACTCGATAGGGCTCTATAAACCTTGGGCTTAACTTCCCTTCCGTCCAAACCTCATTACCTTCTTCCAAGGCTAGACTTTAAGAAACACTTGATCTCCCACATCAAATTCTATCTCCTTCCATTTCAAATCAGCGTACGACTTTTGTCTAACAGATGTTTCCTTCAACCGTGCTGGATTACCTCAACTTTCTCCTTGGGTTCTGCCACAATTTCTGGACCCAAAATCTGACGTTCTCCTAATTCCATCCAACATGTAGGAGTCCGACACTTCTGACCATACAGTGCTTCATAAGGTGCCATTCGAATACTTGCCTGATAGCTTTTATTGTAGGAAAACTCTGCTAAAGGCAAATATTCCTCCCAACTTCCTCTGAAATCCATCACACATCCCCGTAACATATCCTCTAAAACTTGGATTACTCGTTCAGACTGCCTATCAGACTGTGGATGAAAAGCCGTAGTGAAATCCAATTTGGTGCCTAAAGCATGATGTAGAGCTTTCCAAAATCGAGACGTGAACCTCGGATCCCTATCCAAGATAATTGACATCGGTACTTCGTGCAATCTTACAATCTCTGCTACATACAACCTTGCTAACTTTTGTAGGGAGTAGTCAACCCGCACTAGAATAAAATACGCGGACTTGGTCAGCCGATCCACTATCAACCATACCAAGTCCTTCTTAGTAGGCATAAGGGGAAGCCCACTAACGAAGTCCATGATAATTCTCTCCCACTTCCATTAGGGAATCTGTATTGGCTGAAGCAATCCTAATGGAACTTGGTGTTCAGCCTTAACTTGCTGACACGTCAAACACTTGCCAACAAATTCAGTAACTTACTTCTTCAGACCAGGCCACCAAAACTGTTCCTTTAGGTCTCTGTACAACTTAGTGCCCCCAGGATGCATAGCATAAGGGCTACTATGCGATTCTTGAAGAATCCTTTGTCTAAGTTCTTCGTTCTTCGGCATACAGACCTTACCCTTGAAACACAGTACTCCTTCATCATTAAAACCATAATCCTCTAACTCTCTATTCTGCACTTGCCGTAACTTATCACTTAGATCAACATCTACCAACTGTCCCTCTTCCACTTCATTCAACCATGTCGGCTTAACTTGCAACTCTGCCAGCAGACTTCCATCATCATACAAGCTCAGATGTGCGAACATTGCCCTCAGATCCGACACAACCTTCCGAATTAGGGCATCTGCCACTACATTTACCTTGCCCGGGTGATATTCTATGGAACAATCATAGTCCTTCAATAGTTCCACCCATCTTCACTGTCTCAAATTCAATTCCTTCTGAGTTAGCAGATACTTAAGGCTTTTGTGGTCTGTGTAGATCACCTACTTTTCTCCATATAAATAGTGCCTCCATACCTTAAGGGCAAAGACCACTGCCGCCAATTCCAAGTCATGCGTCGGGTAGTTAACCTCATGTGGCCTTAGTTGTAGAGACGCATAAGTGACTACTTTTCCATCTTGCATAAGAACACTTCCCAATCTTGTGTGGGAAGCATCACAATACACCACAAAATCCTTCCCTGCCTCCGGCTGAATCAAAACTGGAGCTTCGGTCAAGACCTTCTTAAGCTTCTCAAAGCTCTCCTGTTGCTTATCCGACCATACAAAAGGTACTTCCTTTCTCAGTAACTTTGTCAGAGTCATGACTATTGACGAGAACCCTTCCACAAACTGTCTATAATAGCCTGCTAGTCCTAAGAAGCTCTGGGCTTCTGCCACTAACTTAGGGGGTTTCCAATCCAACACCGCCTCAATCTTCCTAGGATCCACCCTTATTCCTTCTGCGGATACCACATGCCCTAAGAAGGCAACTTCCCTAAGCCAAATTTCACACTTGCTGAATTTGGCATAAAGCTTCTTCTCCCTCAACACTTGCAACACAACCCGAAGATGCTCATCATGCTCTTCTTCAGACTTGGAGTACACTAGGATGTCATCAATGAACACAACGACGAACCTATCCAAGTAGGGTTGAAAAACCCGGTTCATCATATCCATGAACGTGGCTGGGGCATTTGTCAATCCAAATGGCATTACCACGAACTCAAAATGGCCATACCTTTTCTGAAAAGCCGTCTTATGGATATCAGCCTTCTTCACCTTAAGCTGGTGATATCCAGACCTTAGATCTATCTTTGAAAATACCGCGGCTCCTTTAAGCTGATCGAACAAGTCATCTATCCTTGGCAATGGATACTTATTCTTGATGGTCAGCTTGTTCAACTGACGATAATCTATGCACATGCGCATAGTTTCATCCTTCTTTTTCACAAACAGAACCGGTGCTCCCCATGGAGACACACTGGGTCGAATAAACCCACGATCAAGTAACTCCTGGATTTGAGCCTTGAGCTCAACCAACTCTTTTGGTGCCATTCTGTATGGGGCGATTGACACAAGATCTGTTCCCAGCAATAAGTCAATTCCGAACTCAACCTCCCTGCCTGGGGGTATTCTAGGTAATTCCTCCGGAAAGACATCCTCAAACTCCCTTACCATTCTAACTCCACCAACTCCCCCTTGTTTTACATCCAAAGTACTAATAAAAGCCAAAAATGCCTTACACCCCTTCCGAACCATCTTATCTTCCTTCAAAGCTGAAACTACATTAGATAAGTAGTTCCTCCTTTCTCCTATCATAACTACCACCTCATCCTCTAGGGTCCTTAACTCCATTCGCTTAGCTGCATAGTCCATCACAGCCCGGTGTTCCACTAGCCAGTCCATCCCAAGTATGAGGTCGAATTCTCCAAAGGGAAGTTCCATTAAGTCGGCAGAAAATACTATGCCTTGAATTTCTAAAGTTACACTTCAAAAGATCTTATTCACCACTACAGTTTGGCCTAGTGGGCTTACTACAGTCATCACCCTATCAAAAAGTTCAGATGCTATGTCTAGAGTTTCAACTACTCTGCATGCAACATAAGAATGGGTCGAGCCCACATCGATCAAAGTAAAATAAGGCTTGCCATAAATAAGGAACGTATTGGTTATGACGTCCGGTGCGTCACCATCCTCCCTATGGCAAACTGCATACCAAGCCCGGCTGTCTTATCTCTGTATTACCACCACCTCACCGGTGTTCCACGTCCTCTTTCGGTACCATTTCCTCTGTTATTCAGACCACGACCCTGCTGAGGCTGCTGACCACCTCTACCAGCCTGATTAACATTCTGAGCTATTGGTCGATTCCCATCTGGTCTCATCAGACAGTCCTTAATCATATGGTCCTTTGACCCACACTTGAAACATCCCCATGTCTTCTTCCAACATTCGCCTAAGTGCTTTTTCCCACATTGCGGCCCATCAACTCTAGGCCTCTTTTGAACACTCCCAGACGATCCTGACGGCCCAAATCCTCTTTTTGCTTACTCTGGTCCGTGTTCTGCCTTACAGTGTTCTTAATTCCCTCGGCTACCTTAGCCTTTTCTACTAATGCGGCAAACTCCCACACCTGGTGTGGGGCTATCAATAACCTCAGGTCATCCCTTTGTCCGTCCTCAAACCAAACACATCGCTCATGCTCTGTTGCCACCACTCCTCAAGCATACCGGCTAAATCTTAGAAATTCAACTTCATATTCTGCTACAGACTTGTTCCCTTGAACCAGCCCCAAAAATGCCTTCCTCTGCTCATCAGTATATCTGGTTCCCACATACTTCTTCTGATACGCCGCCATAACATACTCCCAGGTTAGATCCTTAGCGGTGGCACCATCCCGAACTGTGAGCCACCATTGATACGCTTCATCGCGTAGCAGCGCCACCATTCCTTTCAATTTCTCCTCAGGGGTCAGATCGAGCTCATCCATAATTCACTTAGTCGCCTCCAACCAATATTCAGCTGTACTGGGTGCCACACTAGATACTCCACGGAACACTTCAGCTCCGTTGGCTCAGAGTCACTCGGGTATAGATTTTTGAGCTCCCATATTCCCTCCAACACCAGCCACCATTTCAAGAACTCGCAGCACAGCATGCGATACAGCATCTTCTCCTGTCTGATCTTGTTGCTCAACACCAACAGCTGCTGGTGGTGGTGGAGGTGGTACCTCATTCTCAGATCTTTGACCCGATCTAACGGGTTCTGACACGGTCATTCTACCTCGACCGCGTCCTCGTACATTTCGACCACGTCCCCTAGAGCTCATTTGTACGATCGCGCTTTAATCTGGTTTAAGAAATTTTATGAATTAGCCTTTATTCCACTGATTATCCACAAAGAAGTTTTATGGTAGGAAGTTTAATAGGGGTTCTTTCGATCATTCAAAGTTTCAAGTCTTCTATCCTAATTCAAATAAAACACATCCATTTCTTAGTATCTCCCACTCTTTGAACATTTTTGTCCATTCCTATCCCAGGGGTATTTTCATAATTTGTCCTACAGGGGTATTTCAGTAATAAATCAGGGTCAATTTGAAAATCGCAAAAGTCATTTCAAAAATTTCCAAACTTATTGGTATTTTAAAAGAAAGATTTCCTAGATCAAGATATTGCAGAAATTTTGAAAATCGAGGTTATTTTGGTAATTTCGTAAACCAGGGGTAATTTGGTAAATTTTCCCAATTAGGGTATTTTGCCTTTTTGCAAAATAGGGTTTTTGGATACCTTTGCAAAATAGGGAAATTTTATTAAAACCAAGGCTAGTATGGAAATTTGGAAATTGAGGGCATTTTAGTAATTTTACCACTAGGGGTATTTTAGTAATTTTATAAATTAAAAATATTGTAGAAAAATTCATAAAAATAGTCTTTACAAATCAAAAGGGTAATTTAGTGATTTGAAAAATAGGGTGTTTTATGAAAATACGTCTAGTCCCCTTCGGGTTTTAGTTATTGGGTTTAGCCTATGATTAAGTCCTCTTGGTTAGGGTGAACCATAGCTACGCACTAGGTAGGATTCGAGTGGAGAGGAGGTGAGTCACGCGGACTGCTTAAATACCAAACTCCCACCAAAACCAATCCTAGACATGCGCACAATGGTTGCCACACCCTAACTCGGTGACTTAATCACAGGTTTGTTTAATTAGGCATTTAAAATTTTATGTAATTGTTGGGGTAACCTAGTCCTAGGGTTCAAGTACTTATCATGCTAATCTACGTTCCCTTTCTACCCTTCTACAATTCATATCATGAATCACACAAGAGATAGGGGTACTTACCTGGTGGACTTCAGGTCGGAGACTTAGGTGCCATGCTAGAAAACCTGCTTATTTCTCAAAATTTTTCACAAAGTTCTTTTGGGCTTAATTTTGAAAACATTTTGGGCCTTAAACCCAAGGCTGAGAGTTTAAAATTGGGCTCTGATACCAAGCTGAAACACCCCAAACCCGGCCCACGAGCCTTGTCCGGATCTAGCATGCTTCTAAGAAAACCCATTCGATTCTTATTTGAGACTTAGCTAAAATTTTTATTTTGAGATTTTGAAAATAGCTGATTTGGGTTGGGTTCAAAATTAAATTCCTTATTGATTAGGTGTTAAAACATGTAATATTTTTACTTAAGAAAAATTACTTAACCTTAAATATGATAAAATTTGTATCGCACTGAAATAAATGACATGCATGCATAAAATAGTTCATACTATGGCCTTATTACATCAATACAACCCAAATAATTTAAAGTACTTAAATAAAATGAAATGTCCAAATAAAAATAATTCCTTGCTAAACATGGCCACCACTAAGCTCCTGCGGCCCGGTCCATTACTGTGCGTCACCTGAAAAATGATCCCACAATGGGGTGAGTCAAGCGGACTCAATGTGTAACCACAACACTAAGGCCCAATAGATTATGGCATACAAAATCATATATACAAATATAATAACATAAGTTATGATGCAATCTCGAACCCAAGCCTAGTTACCATCCGCTACACATCACCCGTACCAACCTACACACCATGGGGACTACTAAGTCAACCCTCCATCCGCTACACACCATCGAAGGTAGTCCCTACAGTCGATGTGCTCATCGCCCTTATAATTTGTGGCATAGCCACCAGATAATACTTTGTGTCATGTGACACCACATTCAGATAATGTGACCGAAGTCACCACATTCAGATATCGTGGTATAAAACCACCACATTCACTTCCCCTTTCATAATCACCCAAATGCCCATGTTATACAGATCATACATTAACATGCCGTGTTCTATATATTCACATTCTTATAGGTGCACATAGGTGCCATAACAACTCAAGTCATACTCATAGTAGGAGTAGGAAACATACCTGAGTACTTTGTACCATGGCAAGGTACTTTAGCCTTATTTTTCACATTCTTATAATCACATTTTAAAACATAACCATAAAGCTATTAAGTATTAGTGTGGGGTACACACCTCGTTAACTTAACGAATTCACTCCAAATTTTGAAAACCCGATCTACTGATTTAGATCTCAATTACTACATTTGGTCAATCACTTTGATGTTTAGCAAAAGTCTATTCATTTATGTAATTAAATCCCGAAGGATCATTGTGACAAAAATCTTACCTTGCTATCGATTTGATTCTTAAATGAATCCCGAAACTTTATGATGCTTCTTTATTGCAATCGGCTATACCCTTAACCATTGAACTAGTTAGTTTCGGCTTTTTAAACAAATAAGAAATAGATCTAAATACCAAAATTGGCCTTGGCCGAATGTGTAAGTACACTTACCTTATGATTCTCAAATCCCAAAAACACCACTTGACTATGGAGATGTCGAAATCCCTATACACATAGGTTAGATCTGATTCCAATCACTTAAACATGATCAATGACTTTTTGGCCAAATACATGTCTTACCTTAAATCCTTGAAATCCTGAAAATCTTCCTCCTAGAAATCGACAATAGGCCAAAATCACGAATGACTCTTCATAGTTTCGGCCATAAAACAATATGAGAGATTAGTTCCTGAATCTCGACAGGCCTAAAAGAACAGAATGAAAATCGAACTTGATCTTACCCCTATAGATGAAATCGACAGCTCCTATGTCTGACACCACAGAAGATTCGGCCTTGGCTTAGATGGTGGTCACTTGGTTTCGGCTTCAACAAAGATGCAAAGAGAAAGAGATAAGGGGCTTATTAGATTCAGCTTTGAGAGGAAGAAAAGAGAAGAAATCGGCAATGGTGGAATGTAAATTCAGCTAGCACAGGGAGTATTTTGGCTTATCAAAATAAAAGAGAAGAGGAGAATTTTTGCCGAGAATTTCAAAGAATGGAACAAGGGAGGAGGGAATGAAGATTGACTAAGGAATTGACAAAAGAGATGAAAAGAACAATTGGCCTCACACTCCTCCTTTTGGTAGAAACTACACCAAGAGAGTCCCTTGGCCAGCCATCACATGCTTCCTCATCCCTCATTTTCTCCTCTTATCACCTCATCTAAAATTAATAAAATAAAAGAAATAATCCATCATTTATCCCCTACTCTTCTAGCCGAATTTTAATAAAAATAAAACTCATCTTGTAAGTGTCCCTTTTGCCGTCCACTTCTCTAACTCCTTGCAGCCAAAAATAAAAAATCTTTTTTGCTTCCCTTGTGGCTCGAACACAAGCCCTTTCCCCCTAGCATATGGCGTCACACACTAAAGCCCTAAGTGGTGCCTTGTAGCCACTTTGCTAAGCCTATGCTCATGTCTCATTTCCGTTACATTTTCTCTTAAGGCCCTATCAACCTAGCTTCCTCTTAAAACTTAAAACTTAATATTTTCTAAAGTATTTTCCTATTATTCTTCAGTTCACAAACATTCATAAATACACATTCAAACTCACAATGACATGCTATTTCACACATTTTAACAATAATGCATAAGCCATAATTCGGGATATTACAATCAGTCTGAGTGGGTAATTCAGATACTCGAGGATATGCTTCGATGTTGAGTGTTAGAATTTCAAAGCAACTAGGAGAAATATTTATCATTTTTCGAATTTGTATACAATAACCATTATAAATCTAGCATAAAGATGGCACTGTACAAAGCTTTCTATGGTTGTCAATGCCAACCTCCATTGTATTAGATTGAGATCAGTGAGAAAAAGATTCACTGGGTTGATTTGATTCGAGAGACTGAAGAAAAAGTAAAAGTAATATGAGATAGTTTAAAAGTAGCTTCAGATCAACAGAAATCGTATGCGAACTTAAAACGTAAAGATATTGAATTTCAAGTTAGCGATAAAATGTTCTTGAAAGTATTACCCTAGAAGAAAGTTCTTCGTTCCGGTCGTAAGGAAAGTTAAGTCTGCAATTTATTAGGCCATACGAGATTATTGAAAGAATCGGTCCAGTAGAATATCAGTTAGCTTTGCCGTACGAATTAGAAATTATTCATAATGTGTTTCAGGTATCCATGTTACGATGGTACCGAACAGACCCTTCACATGTTATCTCGCCTGTTGACATTTATATTCAACCTAATATGTCGATTAGTGAAGAACAGATGATAATTTTAACTCAAGAGGTTAAAGAATTGAGACACAAAAATATAGCTTAGTGAAACTTCTTTGTCAATGAACAGTTTAGAGGAGGCCACTTGGGAATCAGAAGAAGCTATGCAAAAGCAACATTCGAACCTCCTTTCTGGTAAGATTTTCGGGGACGAAAATTCTTTTAGGGGAGAGTTCTAACTGCTCGCCTTCAATGAAATCAGAATAGTGGTTTTGAGACCACAAATCTATTGTGAAAATATTTATTTTATTATTATTTTAACGTCTACATCATGTTAGTATTATCGTATAAAAAATTCGTTAAGAAATTTTACCATTTGCATGCTTAATTCAGTAAAAAGGACTAAATTGCAAAAGGTGAAATATTAGAGTTATATAGGCTAAAGGCACTAAATAGCTAAAGAACTTAAATGTCTAAGTACTTGAATGGTAAATAGACCATTGTTTATTTGAGTGAACAAAGATGGACATTAAACATATAAATTTTAAGTTAAAAACAAAAGTTAAATTTGTAATTCGTTAAATAAGTTAAGTAAAATAATTAAAACAAAGCTATCATCTTTGTCTTGTTTCTCTTCCACCAAAAATTACGGTGAAAAACACCATTGAAGAAGTTTAAAGGTTTGGCTACATCTCATAGCTTTCATGGTATGATGTTTATCTCGTTTTTAATGATTTTTATGTTTTTGGAGTCATTGTAGCTTAATCTAGCTAGCCCAACGACTAATTTGCAAAATTGCTAAAAGTCTAGGGTTTTTCCATGAATGTATACATGTTTGTGATGTTTGATGGAAGAAAATGAACCTTTTTTATTAGATAAACAACTTTTGTAAAGTGATTTTGGTTGAAAATGTCAATTAGAGATTAAATTGAAAAATGTGAAATATTCATGGTGAAATTTGTGAAAATAATGAAATGTATGAGCAGCTAGGAACCTATATGAAATTTGGCCAGCTTGGGATAGGGATGAATTTGCATGAATTTTACTTTACGAGCTTAAGGACTAAATAGTAATGAAATCAAAATAATAGGGGTAAAAGTGTAATTTTACACAAATATGAATTTGGATTTAATTTAATAGAATGATCATTAAATGAATTGAATTTATTCATTTAGATCAATATAGACCTTGTACGGCTTTAGATTGGGGCAAAGATAAAGTTTCGGATTAATCGACTCCGTCTCTAGGTTTTATCGTCGAGGTAAGTTCCTATGTTTAAGTAGCGTTTTAAATTTATGTCTTAAATGCTATCATGTTATATTGTCAAATTATGTTTTGGCAAAAAAATCAAACGGCGTATCGACGATCATCGATCAATGAAAAGGGATGGTTTGACCATCGTATATGAAAAGGGATAGTTTCAGCTATCGACTATGAAAAGGGATAATTTCGACTATCGACAATGGAAAGGGATGGCGATGAAAATCAACTATGAAAAGGGATGGTGAAGACCATCATATATGCAAAGGGACGGTTTCAGCTATTGACTATGTAAAGGGATAGTTTCGACTATTGACTATGAAAGGGATGGTGACGACCATCCACTATGAAAAGGGATGGTGACGACCATCGTTAGCACATTTCATGGGATCTTCGGTAAGGGTTTTCGATGCAATTTACTTTGTTATTATAGAAAGGTAAAAATTATGTGTTTTCATAATCATTGATAGTATGAGTTCATATGATTTATACTTACAAATTTTTTATTATTATGTGTTGACATTAAAGTTATGTGATTAAGCATTAATTTGGGTTGTTGGTGATGCTTATGCTTGTGCCAAGCTTGTTTTGGATTGATCCATATTTATTTTAAGCTTATGCATTGTAATGGTAAGCATTGTTTATGAATTACGAACTTACTAAGCACTATATGCTTACTTTGTGTTCTTTTTCTATGTTTTATAGTTAATCGGAAGCTCGTTCAGGTTGGAAGATCGTTGGAGACCTATCACACTATCTATCGGCTATATCGGTAGATTTTGATTTTTTTAAGTCATGGTTATAATGGCATGTATAGGTGTTTTGTTTCTGATGAAATGGCCAATATGTTTGGTTTGTAATTAAGGTACTTTGGTTAATGATATTTTGATATTTTGGTGCTTGTTGGCTAATGTTGAAGTGGTTAGAAATAATATGTATAGAATGACCCTTGTGGTATGCTTGAATATGAATTTGGTATATGGTCATTATAGTATAATTTGGTATGGAAACTGGTTGAAATTATTGAGTTGTTAAATGGATATGTTATGCTTGTATTTAAGTATATTTAATGTCAAGTGAATTGAGGTGCCTTTTGGCATATTGGTTGAACGAATAGGTACCACATTGTTCTAGCATGATTATGTATATTTTAGGTATGCTTTGGATGCTTGAAATGGGTGTAAATGGGTTGTACTTTTGTACATAATTTGGGTGATGGAAATTGCTTGAAAATGGCCTATTTCTTGTCTACATAGCCTAAGACACGTACGTGTGTCTCAGCCGTGTGTAGCACACGGCCATGTGACATGACCGTGTGTCCCTTGTAGGTTTCAAAGGGCTACAAGTTAGGCAGTTACACAGCCTAGCACACGGCCTGGCACACGGGCGTGTGAGACCATTCCGAGAGTTACATGCCTAGCACATGGGCGTGTGGCTTGGCCATGTGACCCAAGTCAGAGAGTTACATGGGCATGTATAGGGGCTGGAACACGACCGTGTGTCACTACTACGAAGGTCCACATGGCTAGAGACACAGGCATGTGTCTCAGCTGTATGAGTCACACGTCCTGGCCATATGGCCTTGTGACCCTTGCAGTGTAACAGCCCTAACACGTATCTGTTGCCAAAATAGGTTTACAGAGTATTACTATAAAAGATAGAAAAATTCACACTACCGGGGTCACACGGCCGTGTGGCCAGGCCGTGTGGGCATTCAAAGTAGGGACACACGGCTGTGTCCTAGCCCGTGTCCATGTCTGTACCCGTGTAACTCTCTAACTTAGGCCATATGGCCAAGCCACACACCTGTGTGCTAGGTCGTGTAACTCTCGAAATGAAAACTTTAAAAACCTACTGGGGACACACGGCCATGTCACATGGCCGCTTGTTACACACGCCCGTGTCTTAGGCCGCATGGACAAGAAATAGGCCAAATTCAAGTCATTCCTTTCACCCAACTCAAGCACACATCAACAATCCATTTACATATATAATCAAGCCTTTAAACATAATTAAAACTTGCATAATAAGACCAGACCAAATACCAAATTCCATTCAACCAATATGCCATATAGGCACCTCAAATGCAAACATACAATTTACCTAAACATATGCATGTAGTTAACACATTTCACTCATCAACACTTAATTCATTTTCCATCTCAAAACTCCACATAAATTAACCACATTTATACCATTACAAATAGTTCATATCTACCTCAAAGCATACCTTCACTTGGTCTCATTATAAACATACTAAAACATACCACTTTTGACACATACCAACCTTACCAATTTAGATTCATACCATAACAAAATAACATTACCATTTGAACCACTTCTCTTATGTATCAAAACCATATAAATGACATAAAACTAACCATTACAAAATGGTTCCAACATTCAATATATATACATACCAAATTTAGGTCCAAATGGTCGTAATTCAACCAAACATGTTTGATTAAATCCTATATCAAAACATGCCCTAAATGATCACTTTGCAAACATTCCAACACACAAAGCTTTGGTCATAAAATCATGCATCAATTTGACCATATAACACCAACCATTAAGCATCAAAGTGCCATAAGCACATCAACCATCAAGGCACCAACATAACATAAGTTTCACAAATTCAAAGTAACATTACATGCCAATATCACACACAAGCATACCAATTTGGTCATTCAAAACATATCATCACTAAACCATTTCAACATTAGCCATCAGGTCGAAAAATGCCAAAATTTCATTAATCATAAAATCATATTTACAATCCAAAATTAGTGGCCATATCAATAAGCACAAAACACCTATACATTCCATTATAACCACGACCAAAGCATAAAAATCTACCAATAAAATCAATGGACAGTGTGATGGATCTCCGACTAGCTTTTAACCTAATCGAGCTTCTGATAATCTGTAAGGTAAAATAAAAACTACGTAAGCAATGATTGCTTAGTAAGCTCTTATAAACTTTAAGCATAATATTTCATTTCAATATTAAACTTTATAGAATAAACATAAATCTATGCCAATGCTATAAGATTCATAAATCAATATGATCATCAACTCACAAATGAGTAAGTTTTTTAACGTCGCATATTTATTGACCATTCATAACATGATAGATTTCATGAGACATAAATGTATATCATCAATCCCTTTTATAAGATTATATATCTTTCTATTTACTTACTTTCCATTCCATCCCCAATGCTTATCATAAGCCTAAACATCATTATTAACTCTCGATTCAGTGTATTTATCCATGACATAGGTTTATTCATTCATAGCATAAGCAATTTGCTCACATATAATACATCCTAATTACATACTTACCATTTCATTCCCTTTTCTTACTCGTTTCGTATGCATAGTACAAGCATAATCATAAACATCAATCATATCCACAAGCTTGGCATAAGCCCTAGCACATCAACAACACATGTTAGTTCATTTAAACATAATTCTTATGAATTTGACATGGATAACCATTATACTTGAGTATGATTCAATTGGTTTTATCATCCATCACAACATATCATGTTTTTCTATGTATCACCATTCCATTGAGTTTCATACAAACATGTCTTAGTTCTTATTGAACACTTACCATTTCATTTGCATACACGTAAGACATAAACATAACATTAACCATAGTCACAAGCTAGTGATAAAACACATAACTTAGCAATATCATCACATGGTAAGATATGGTACATAACATAGCATCACTTATATCATACCTTTCATAAACATGAATATTCATACTTTGATCATTGGTACATCATACCTTTCCATATTTGTCATATTGAATGCAATAGAAACCCTTACCGGAGCTCACACAAAGTGTGCTAAACAACCCATTCAATTTATTAATTTAGACAGTAAAATAATGCATTTTATACAATTTAGTCATTTTTTACATTTTTACAAAATTACCCCTAAAATTTTAGTTTTATTCAATTTAGTCCCTAAGCCTAAAACATGCAAATTAACCATTTTTACCCAAAATTGAGCCTAGAAAAATACTTATGGCATCCAATACAGCCCATTATTGCAATAGTTTCATATAAAATCCTTTTATTTTTACTATTTCAATAATTTAGTCCCTAATCAGTAAATTTATCAAAAATCACTTAATAAAATACTTTTAAACAATAAATAATATTTCAAATTCATCATTTAACATCTAAAATCATAAGAATAATCAAAGGAAACATTCAAAATTTTTAACAGTTTCAAAATCGGATGTATGGGCTAGTTGGACCTAATTGTAATTATCTCAAAAAAACATAAAAATTACGAAAAATCGATAAATGATTCACATACATGCATCCATTTTTGTTTGGCTGAAGCTTGGAGCTTCTCCCTTTCTTTATCCATGGTGACATTTGGTTTAAAGAAGAATAAAGAAAAACAAATCATAATATTCATCTTTATTTTAATTATAATACTTATTTTTAATTATTTTAAACTTTATACATAAATAAAACAAACTTTAAAGTTCCTTGCCATCCCACTATCTTTAAGATGGATAATTTACTCAATAAGGCCCTCCAACTATAATTCATTAATCAATTAGCACCTTTAAACTAATAACGATTGACTTTTTTAACTTTTACAATTTAGTCCTTTTTAATTAATTAACTATAGAAACGTTACAATTTTTCAATGAAAATTTAATACCACCTTAATTACAATCCATAAATATTTATAGAAATATTTACGGCTAGGTTTATAGAAACGAGGTATCGATTCCTCATTTTCTAAAACCACTTGACCTCAGGGTCTTACCACTTGAACTTAATAAATCGCTTATATAACATAAATTATCAAATCAAAGACCTTTTTAAAATCACATTTGATTCGTAAATATTAAATAATAATATTTACAAACTTAGCCATCGAATTTGGTGGCCCTGAAACCACTGTTTTTGACACCACTGAAAAATAGGTTGTTACATGGAATGTGAAAACTTTTAACTTTTTCCATAAAATTTTATGTTTTTTTTATTTAGTCCCGAATCTTTTCTAAAGTGTTTTTAAGACCTTGAGGGTTCTATTAAGGGAAGTTATGGATGATTTTGATTGATATTACCATGATTTATGATGTAACACCCCTCACTCGTATTCAACATGTAACATCCCGAAATAGGGCCTAAATGGAACAGTGGTTGCAAAACCACGAATCTGAGATAGAAAAGTTTATTACGATTAATTATTTTGATTTATAGAGTGATTAAATACATGTGTTAGAGTATCGATAAGAAATTTTATTGATTGCATGCTTAAATTACCTATTAGGACTTGTTTGCAAAAGCTGCTAAATAGGGGTTCTAATTCACAAAGTACTTGATTGAAATGGGGGTTTGAAGTAGGAATCCTTAAATTGTAATTAGACCATTATATTTTCCATGGACAAAAATGGACATACATAGATAAAAATAACTAAAGTTTTAATGGACATTTTAGTCATTTGGAATTAAAAGGGAATTAAAAGGGAAAAAGATGGAATGTTGTCCATCATCTTCATTAGGCCGAAATTTCAAAAGGGACATCATAGCTAGGGTTTCTTCAACTTCTCAAGCTCATAGTAAGTGCATCCAAGCCTCGTTTTTAATGTTCTTTACATTTTTGGAGTCCTAGTAACTTGATTTAGTTTAATCTAGCAATAATTTAACCTAAGTTCATATTTGGAAAAATACCCATAGGTGAAATATGTTTATTTTGATGTTTTATGATAGAATATGAAGTCTGAAATTATGTTAAACAACTTTTGCTAAGCGATTTTAAGTGAAAACAAGTAAAACGGCTTAATCGGTAAAAATACCTAATGTTCATAAGTACATGTTAGAGTGAGAATTTGATGTTGTCATAGAAGGGAAAAATGACCAACATGTCATAAAACATATGAATAAGGGATAAAGTTTAATTTTTGAGCTTTGGGGAAAATGTGTAAATATGTAAAAGTTTAGGGGCAAAAATCATAATTTTGACAAAGTTAGAGTCAAGGACTATTTTAATAAATGTGAGTATTAAATAAGCTAAATTTTCTATTTAGATCAAGAGGAATGAAATCCAGAGTTAGACCGGGGAAAGAAAAAGATAATGGACTAAATCAATCTAGTTTAATGTATTTTGTTCCGAGGTAAGTTTGCAATAAATAAATGCAATATTCTATTATTTTACATTTAATACTATTAAATTCCAGCATTTACATATTTATTCTGTAAATTTATCATTTAAAGACTCAAGTATGAATTGACAGAGAAGCAATCTCAAAAAGTCACGGTTGAACCTTAGGAATATGTACGATACAAATGTCATGACATTAGGGTTTAAGGAAATCATGTAAGACCATGTCAAGACATGGCATTGATAAGTTACTATAAGGCAAAGATCCCATGTAAGACCATGCCAAGGCATGTCATTGGTGAGTTCATAAGGCAAGGATACCACGTAAGACCATGTCAAGACATGGCAATGGTAAGTTTCAAAAGGAAAGGTACCCATGTATCCTTAGTATTCCAAGTGGTTCAACGAGAAATTCAAAGAGTATACCAAAGGAAAGGTAAGACAAGTTCATGCTAAAAAGGTACAGGTAAGAATTCAAGACTTAAGCATATTGAGTTAAAGTCTTAAATGATCTTGATAAGAAAAGAATAAGATAATTCATTAAGAATGTTGTTATTCATTTACATGTAAACTTACTAAGTTATATGCTTTCTCCCATTCCTTTCTCTCTTTTTATTGTATTGCAAGCCAACTCAAGGATCGCAAAGACGCTAGAGATCGTTTCACACTATCAAAGGATTATCTCGGTATTTTGTGACTCAAAACGTTTTAAGTTATGGCATGTATAGGGACTTAGCCTGTAACACCTCTAACCCGTATCCGTCGCCGGATTAGAGTTACGGGTATTTCTAAAAATATTATCTCATTAAAACTTACTTATAGGACTGAATACACATACTTATATTATCTCATATGGCCGAATTATACAAGGTCATATTTATAAATTTTTATGCACATTACAAAACTCCAAAATAATTCTGATAAATCCCAAACACTCAACCAGATCAAGTAATCACATATAGGTTAATACATATATAACATAGATATGCTCATTTACCATATTCGAAAATAAGCCAAAACAGCTAATTCCTTAAACATATAAATTTCAAATGCATTTTTCTCCTAAGCTAGCCGAGCATACACATGCATTGCATATCAAAACTTTTAATTCATGACATTGACAAAACTGTACTTACGCACACACACTTTTCTAAATGATACTTAAATAACACATTAAGGGCTTTAACCATATCATATCTATTTATAGTGTTAAGCAATTAAACATTCCAAAAGTTATACAACTTATACATACCTCACAAGCATATAACTCAAAATCATATTCATATCAACTTCTTGATATTCGAATACCTAACATATCTATATATAAATAAACTTATAACATTTTCATGAGATCAACCCAATGGTACCATTTGATAACTGAATGCATACCTAAGCATAGCAAGTCTTCACAAATAATTAACCGAATTAAAGTAGCCACATTTCTATTTATTAATCTATCACATATACACATGAATAAGATTCAACCTTAATTATCAAGTTGACTATCAATTATAGAAATATATATATACCTATCATAACATATATCTATTATACCATTTCATATAATACCTAAACCACATCCGAACACAATGATAATTCATGGCATGAGCAAACCATATCATCAAAACACAAAAACAAAGTTTAACCAAAATAGATAGCCATTTTCTCATGGCTAAGTATATTTACAAGATTACACATCATTAGTTATGCTGCTTAGTCTAGCCTATACATGCCCATTTTATTTTAAAATCTAAAATTAAGTTATTCAATACCAAAAGTAAGTCGATAGTGTGGTTGACTTCTTCAAAGATCCTTCGAGTCCGTAGCTTGAACTAAAAATCTATAAAATAGAAGTAAACAAGAACACATAGTAAGCTTGCTAGCTTAGTAAGTCTTAAGCAAAAATATTATCATAAATGATGGTAAAACACTTAAACATCCAACTCGTGATCTTAAATAAACGCTTTCTTATCTTATATATATATATATATATATATACTATAAATACATATATGCACATTCATAGTTCACTTAAATATGCATAACACATACCTTACAACCGAATTATAAATTTACTACTAAATGCTTAGGCAAACCTGATTCATTAGCTATAGCCTACTAAACATTACCTGAATCTCACACACCGGCATGAATCCTGCTGAACTCGAGGTCCGAAATCATAACACCGGCATTAAGCCTGCTAGGCAATAAGCCCGATTATATATATATCATCAAGCACGAGGCACTGCTAGGCATAAAGCCCAAACGATATATAAGCGAGGCACGCTAGGCATATAGCTCAACAAATCACCAATACGAGGCACGCTGGGCATATCAAACAAATCAAGCACAAGGCACGCTAGGCATATAGCCCGAAACATATTAATGTGGTCAATCATTCCACACACATTTCATAATTATATTACATAGCCAATTCACCTAAGCTTATTCACATTAAACAAATAAAATCGTTACGTCATTGTACAATCCCACGATTCACATCGAGATACTTATTCATATCACATTATCAAATTATGCAAACAATCTAATTTACTTATATACATTCGGCTATGCCATAAATATGTACTCAAATTTATCAAACTTTATCATTTAATATCTTCATAAATAATTCTTTGATATATTTCAGCTTAAGGACTTACCTCGACTATCGACGGACAACGTTAACTGGCTAGTCGACAACTTTCGCCTTTCCCCGATCCAAATTTGTTTTTCTTTGTTCTTAATCTAAACACATTAAAATTTAGCTCATTCAATTACATTTCATCTCAATTTAGTCCCTAAGCACATAATAGGTAACTTACCATTTTACCCCTAGAGTTTCACATTTTTACAATTTAGTCCTATTTGCATAAAACACAAAATACACATAATTTACACATAATATTTCAGGGCCGAATCTTCTATACCTTCATACCAAGGCATACATTTCATTTATTTTGCAAACAAGTCCCTTAAAAATTTTATTTTTACAAATTAGTCCAAAATACTCAAATTTACTAAAATTTCCAATTCAATATATACTAATCTTTAACATATCATTTACATAAAATCATAAAACACCAAAAATCACAAGAACATAGCAAAGGCCTAACATCATACATGATTATTCTTAAAAATTTTAACATGGGTCATACTGATTCAAGCAATGATCTCAAAACATAAAATTATCTAAAACCGACTAAAAACTCACCTTGAATTTTAGCTTCAAAGTGTCAAAATTTTAAAGAAATAAAACCCTTCTACTCATGCAAAGGTTCGACTAAGAACAAATGGATGATAATAGCATTTTTTGTTGTTTTACTTTAACATATATTATGTTATTACTAAATTACTTAACTAACCTTAAAAATTAAAATAACCAAATAATATATCTTAAGGACAAACTTGTCCATGGCCGGCCACTAACTCATAAAATGAGTTATTTACCCTTTTTATACTTCAGATTATAAAGCCATGCTCAAATTAGTACATTTCAATTTAGTATGCCACTTTTACATTTTACGCGATTAAGTCCTTTTAATCAAATTAAGCACTTAAACGATAAAATTTTTCTACAAAACTTTCACACATATTAATTCACACATAATGAGAACAAAATATAATAGTAAAAAAATACTTCAGACTCAGATTCGTGGTCCCGAAACCACCATTCCGATTAGGGTCAATTTCGGTCTGTGACAACTCTCCCCCTTAAGAATTTTCGTCCCCGAAAATCTTACCGTTAAACAAAGTTGGATATTGTTGCCTCATTGAATCCTCAGGCTCCCACATAGCCTCTTCAACTCTGTGCCGACTCCATAGTACTTTCACTAATGGAATTCTTTTGTTTCTTAAATCTTTCATTTCCTGAGCTAAAATACAGATCGGTTCTTCCTCGTACATCATATCGGGTCGGATTTCAATCTCAGACGAAGTGATCATATGCGATGGATCTGATCTATATTTATGAAGCATCGAAACATGAAATATGTCATGTATCTTTTCTAATTCAGAGGGCAACTTCAATCTATAAGCAATAGGCCCTATATGTTCGATGATTTCATACGGTCTGATAAATATCGGACTCAGTTTGCCTTTCCGATCAAATCGAAGTACTTTCTTCCACTGAGATACTTTCAAGAATACTCGATCTCTGACTTGAAATCCAATATCTTTATGTTTCAAATTAGTGTAAGACTTTTGATGATCTGATGCAGCTTTCAAACTACCTCTAATTATAGCCACTTTCTGTTTAGTCTCTTTATTCAAATCAACCCCTTGTATCTTATTCTCACTGAGCTTGGTCCAATACAGGGGTGTACGACACTTGCGGCCATATAGAGCTTCATAGGGTGCCATTTTGATACTTGATTGAAAACCGTTATTATAAGCAAATTCAATCAAAGGTAAGTACTTTTCCCATGTACCTTCAAACTCGAGAACGCAACATCTTAACATGTCCTCAAGTGTCTGAATGGTTCGCTCGGTCGTCTGTGCATCTGCGGGTGAAAAGCTGTACTAAAATGAAGTTTAGTACCTAAAGCATCCTGCAGCTTCTTCCAAAATCACGATGTAAATCTCGGGTCTCTGTCTGAAATAATAGAACTCGGCACACCATGTAATCTCACAATTTGAGATATATACAACTCAGCAAGTTTATCGAGTGAAACGTCCATACGAACCAGTACAAAGTGAGCCGATTTGGTCAGTCTATCTACTATAACCCAGACTGCATCTTTCTTGGTCGGTGTCATGGGCAAACCAGATACAAAATCTATAGTGATTCTATCCCATTTCCATTCAGGTATCATGATCGGCTGAACAACCCAGAAGGCACTTGATGCTCGGCTTTTACTTGTTGACAGATTAAGCACTTTGAAACAAATTCAGATATATCCCGCTTCATGCTAGGCCATCAATAGAACTGTTTCAAATCATTATACATTTTTGTGCTACCCGGATGTATCGATAATCGACCACTATGAGCCTCACTTAGAATCATCTAAATTAAACCTGAGTTCTTCGGAACACACATTCAGTTTTTAAAGTTCAAACAGTCATTTGCATTGATTTGAAACTCTTATTCTGCATCTTTTTCACACTGAATTCACCTAGCAATCAAATCCTTGTCGACTTTCTGTGCATCGTAAATTTGCTAAATAAACATCGGTCTTGCTTGTAACTCGGCTATGATCGAGCCATCACCAGACATAACCATCTGTGCGTTCATCGCACAAAGAACAAACAATGATTTTCGACTTAACGCATCTGCAACAATGTTAGCTTTCCATGGATGGTAGTCAATCACCAACTCATAGTCTTTCAACAATTCTAACCATCTGTGTTGTCTCAAGTTTAGATCTTTTTGAGTCATCAAATACTTTAGGCTTTTATGATCCGAATAAATGTGACATTTCTCCGAATAAATAATGACGCCAAATTTTTAATGCAAAAATAATAGCTGCTAATTCCAGATCGTGAGTCGGATAATTTCTTTCATGCGGCTTTAGTTGCCTCGAAGCGTAGGCTACAAATTTGCCTCCCTGCATCAAAACACAACCCAACCCATTCAGAGAGGCATCACTAAAAATGACAAATTCTTTACCCGATTCAGGCTGAGCTAACACTGGAGCTTCGGTCAAAAGGGCTTTCAGCTGCTCAAAACTATTCTGGTACTTTTCGACCACTCAAACTTGACATCTTTATGTAATAGCTTTGTTAAAGGTGTAGCTATCACAGAAAAACCTTTTACAAAATGTCTATAGTATCCCGCAAGACATAAGAAGCTTCAAATCTCGAAAACATTCTTTGGTGGTTTCCAATCGAGTATAGCCGCTATTTTGTTTAGATCCACCTGAATACCTGATGCTGAGACAATATGAACAAGGAAGCTGACTTCATTCATCCAGAATTCACATTCACTAAACTTTGCACACAGCTGTTGATCTCGTAAAGTTTGTAGTACTAATCTCAGATCTCGGCATGCTCGGTTTCATCTTTGGAGTAGATCAGTATATCATCAATAAACACTACAACAAACCGATCCAAAAACTGTCTGAAGACCCGATTCATTAGATCCATAAAAATAGTAGGTGCATTAGTGAGTCCAAAAGGCATAACCAGAAATTCAAAATGTTCGTACCTTGTCCTGAATGCGGTCTTTGGCACATCTGTGTCTCGACTCAAATCGATAATAACCCGATCTTAAATCTATCTTCAAAATACCAAGCCCTTTCAACCGATCAAACAAATCATCAATCCGTGGTAGCGGATACTTATTCTTTATAGTTACTTTATTCAATTGCCGATAATCAATACACATTCGCATCTTTCCATCTTTCTTTTTCACAAAAAGAACTGGTGCACCCCAAGGAGAGAAACTCGGTGGTGCAAAACCCATGTCTGTTAACTCTTGCAACTGTGCTTTCAACTCTTTTAACTCAGTAGGTTCCATCTGATACGAAGCTATCGAGATCAGAGTCATTCCCGGTACTAATTCAATGCCAAACTCAATCTCTCGTACTGGTGGTAAACCCAGTAATTCTTCAGGAAACACATCTGGGTATTCACACACAATTGGTACAAATTCAATCTATTTTTCAGCTACTTTATTATCTAGCACACACACCAAATAAGCTTCGTATCCTCTTTTCACATACCTCTGGACTAACATCGAGGTTATTATAGTAGGCAACCCACTCCCATCATTAGTTTGAACCATGATGATCTCACCGTTTTGGCATCTCAAATCAATAATCTTTCTTCCACAATCCACCACTGCATCATACAAAGTTAGCCAGTCCATTCCCAGTATTATATCAAACTCGTCAAAAGGCAATAACATCAAATCAGCTGGGAAGCAAGAATCCTGAATCATCAATGGGCAACCTTTACATACTTTATTAACCATTACACAATGACCCAAAGGACTGGACACACGGATCGCAAACTCAGTAGACTCAACAGGTAGAGTCTTATTGGATACTATGGTTTCACACACATATGAATGAGTTGAACCAGGATCAATCAACGCGATCACAATAGTATCATAAAGTATGAAAGTACCAGTAATAACATCTGAAGAAAAAGCATCCTCTCGGCTCGTCTGAAGATAAGTCAGAATGGTGCTCGGGCCTCTGATCGAACTACTGTGTCTTTTGTCCCTCTCTGACTGCCACCTACATTGCTTGAATGTTTGGGTGGTCTGCCCCGTGCTGGCATGCTACTTGGTCTAGCGTTCTGAGCCGTATTCTGTTCGGCTAACATCGGGCACTCACGAATAAAATGGTCCGACGATCCATATTTAAAGAAGGACCGATCACGAACCCTGCAACTTCTAAAATGCCATTTCCCACAATGTTTACACTCAGCCCAGGTTCTGTGGAACATTACCAACACTAGCCATCGAAGTGTCTCGATAACTCACTGGAGATCGATCACGTCTAAGTAAGTTTGAAGTAGCTTTATGTCGGTTGGAGTCATCTCTGGATTTCTTAGGCACTGAATGGTAAGTCTTACTCGTTGATCTCTTACGAGCATCTCTAGTTTCTATTTCAACTTTTCTTTTCTCTTTTTCGAGTTCTTCAACTTTACAAGCCCGTTCGACTAGTATCACAAACTCTTTGATTTCAAGAATGCCGACTAGTAACTTTATATCTTCATCCAGACCGTCTTCATTCGACTAGTAACACACTCTCTAACATATCTGCTAAGTTTGACAAATTTTCGTTCATATTCTGTCACAGTCATTCACCCTGTTTCAGTTCAAGAAATTCTTTTCATTTTTGATCGATGAATCTTTGACTAATATATTTCTTATGGAAGATCTAAAAGAAGTCCCAAGTCACTTTTTCTTTTGGGACTACTGATACTAGTGTATTCAACCAGTGATATGCAGTGTCCCGAAGTAAAGATATAGCACATTTCAAGCATTCTTCTGGAGTACAGGATAATTCATCAAGTACCCAAATAGTGTTATCGAGCTACAACTCAGCTCACTCTGCATCATCATCGTCATTAGCCTTAAATTTTTCGGCCCCATGTTTCCTGATTTTATCAACGGGAGGCCTACTAGATCTCATCGGATCTATCATCTGAGGTGCTGAAGGTACCGGAGTTAGATTATTCGGGGGTAGAGGTTGTTGTACAGTTGGGTTATTCTGAACAAACTGGGTAAACCACTCATTCATCATCTGTTAAAGGCCTGTTTAGCCTCTCCCTCGTGGCTACCCGTAACTGGTCAAGAGTCTACCGGCACTGATCCGCGTGCACGATCAGGCGCTACACTCTCCACGTCATCAACTATGACTCTGTCGGGATTAAGATCCATTTACTATATATAAAACACAGTTCGAAATGTCAGAAGTCACCACACTATCAAATATACAATTAAAGGCATGTATAGCTAGACTCTAACGCGCTACGGTAGTCCTAGAATCGACTAAACCATAAGCTTTGATACCAATAAAAATGTAGCACCCCTAACCCGTATCCATCGTCGGATTAGAGTTACGGGCATTACTAAAAATATTATCTCATTAAAACTTACTTATAGGATGAATACACATACTTATATTATCTCATATGGTCAATTATACAAGGTCATATTTATAAATTTTATGCACATTACAAAACTCCAAAATAATTACGATAAATCCCAAACACTCAACCGGATCAAGTAATCACATATATGTAAATACATATATAACATAGACATGCTCATTTACCATATTCAAAAATAAGCCAAAACAATTAATTCCTTAAACATATAAATTTCAAATGCATTTTTCTCCTAGGCTAGTGAACATATACATGCATTGCATATCAAAATTTTTAATTCATGACATTGACAAAACTATACTTACGCTTTTACACTTTTCTAAATGATACTTAAATAACACATTAAGTGCTTTAACTATATCATATCTATTTATAGTGATAAGAAATTAAACATTCCAAAAGTTATACAACTTATACATACTTCACAAGCATATAACTCAAATTCATATTCATATCAACTTCTTAATATTCAATACCTAACATATCTATATATAAATAAACTTATAACATTTTCATGAGATCAACCCAATGGTACCATTTTATAACCGAATGCATACCTAAGCATATCAAGTATTCACAAATAATTAACCAAATTAAAGTAGCCACATTTCTATTTATTAATCTATCACCTATACACATGAATAAGATTCAACCTTAATTTATCAAGTTGACTATCAATTATTGAAATATATATATACCTATCATAACATATATCTATTATACCATTTCATATAATGCCTAAACCACATCCGAACACAATCATAATTCATGGCATGAGCAAACCATATCATCAAAACACAAAAACAAAGTTTAACCAAAATAGATAGCCATTTTCGCATGGCTAAGTATATTTACAAGATTACACATCATTAGTTATGCTACTTAGTCTAGCCTATACATGCCTCCCTTTTTTTAAATCTAAAATTAAGTTATTCAATACCAAAAGTAAGTCGATAGTGCGGTTGACTTCTTCAAAGATCCTTCGAGTCCGTAGCTTGAACTAAAAATCTATAAAATAGAAGTAAACAAGAACACACAGTAAGCTTGCTAGCTTAGTAAGTCTTAAGCAAAAATATTATCATAAATGATGGTAAAACACTTAAACATCCAACTCATGATCTTAAATAAACGTTTCTTATCTTATACATATATATATACATATAACTATAAATACATATATGCACATTCATAGTTCACTTAAATATGCATAACACATACCTTACAACCGAATTATAAATTTACTACTAAATGCTTAGGCAAACCTGATTCATTAGCTAGAGCCTACTAAACATTACCTGAATCTCACACATCGCAAAAGCTCTTTGAACTCGAGGTGCGAAATCATAACACCGATTAAGCACGCTAGGCGATGAAGCTTTGAATTATATATATATCACCGGCATGAGGCCTGCTAGGCATAAAGCCTGAAACGTATCACCGACACGAGGCCTGCTAGGCATATAGCCCTAAACAAATCACCGATACGAGGCCTGCTAGGCATATAGCCCGAAACAAATCACCGGCACGAGTCCTCTAGGCATATAGCCCGAAACATATCAATGTGGTCAATCATTCCACACACATTTCATAATTATATTACATATCCAATTCAACTAAGCTTATTCACATTAAACAAATAAAATCATTACGTCATTGTACAATCCCACGATTCACATCGAGATACTTATTCATATCACATTATCAAATTATGCAAACAATCTAATTTACTTATATACATTCGGCTATGACATAAATATGTACTCAAATTTATCAAACTTTATCATTTAATATCTTCATAAATAATTCTTTGATATATTTCAGCTTAAGGACTTACCTCGATTATCGACGGACAACGCTAACCGGCTAGTCGACAACTTTCGCCTTTCCCGATCCAAATTTGTTTTCTTTGTTCTTGATCTAAACACATTAAAATTTAGCTCATTCAAGTACATTTCATCTCAATTTATTCCCTAAGCACATAAATAGGCAACTTACCATTTTACCCTAGAGTTTCACATTTTATAATTTAGTCCTATTTGCATAAAACACAAAATACACATAATTTGCACATAATACTTTAGGGCGAATCTTCTATACCTTCATACCAAGGCATACATTTCATTTATTTTGCAAACAAGTCCCTCAAAATTTTATTTTTACAAATTAGTCCAAAATACTCAAATTTACTAAAATTTCCAATTCAATATATATTAATATTTAACATATCATTTACATAAAATCATAAAACACCAAAAATCACAAGAACATAGCAAAGGCCGAACATCATACATGATTATTCTTAAAAATTTTAACATGCGTCAGCTACAGTTCGAAGCAATGATCTCAAAAACGTAAAAATTATCTAAAATCGACTAAAAACTCACCTTGAATTTTAGCTTCAAAGTGCCAAAATTTAAAACAAATAAAACCATTCTACTCATGCAAAGGTTCGGCCAAGAACAAATGGATGATAATAGCATTTTCTTTTGTTTTACTTTAACATATATTAAGTTATTACTAAATTACTTAACTAACCTTAAAAATTAAAATAACCAAATAATATATCTTAAGGACAATCTTGTCCATGGCTGGCCACTAACTCATAAAATGGGTTATTTACCCTTTCTATACTTCATATTATAAAGCCATGCTCAAATTAGCACATTTCACTTTAGTATGGCACTTTTACATTTTACACGATTAAGTCCTTTTAATCAAATTAAGCACTTAAACGATAAAATTTTTCTACAAAACTTTCACACATATTAATTCACACATAATGAGCATAGAATATAATATTAAAAATATTTTAAACTCAGATTCGTTGTCCTGAAACCACCGTTCCGATTAGGGTCAATTTCGGTCTATGACATAGCCATTTTGTGTGTATGTCCTTATGATATGGCTAAAGAATGGCTTGTAAATGCTTGATAATAATTAGCCGTTAATATGGCTAATGAAGAAAATGTTTTGGGTGTTATGTATGCCTAAATGATAGTTATTACAAAGAAATTATGAAAGAGTAAAATTTGCAAAGGAACAATTTTTGGACAACAACAGTGACGTGAATTTGAAAAATCACTAAGGATAGTAAAAATGGAATTATGGTGTGAATGAGGTATATAATTGAAGCTTATTGAGTCTATTTTTATATGAAAGAAACGGTGTAGGCAAAAGAATTTTATATTATGAGATGATTGATTTTTAGTGAAGAGAGGTCAGAACCCTCAGACAGTGCAACAGGGGAGACTTTAACTAATAAACTATACTAATTGGACACACTAAAAATTCTTGAAAAATTATAGTAAGAAGATACATGATTCTAGTTTCAAGTAAAATTTACAGATATAAATTTTGAGTTTCGTAACTCGAGTTATAGTCAATTTAGTGACTATGACACAAATGGACAGTTTCATTATGAATAGTAAAATAAATTGTCTTGATTGGTTTAAGAAATCAAAAAAATTTTAATGTTTCTGGTTCAGTCTCGAACCATTTCAATTGCATGTTTTAGGGCATCGAAGGCCCTCTTTAGGAACATATTGGATGTATGTGAACAAATTAATTTTAAAAGTAATTTTATGCCCCAAACTAGTAAGTTAAGTCTAGTAATGCCTTATTCTCGACTCTGGCGACGGTCTCGGGTAAGGGGTGTTACACAATGCCGAAATAGGGTTACAAAGTATTATCAAATTTATAAAACAATTAAACATTCAACTCTGCATAAATTTTCACATTACAAGCAATCATTAATAAATTTCAATCACATGGTCCTTATTATGAGCCTACGAGGCCCTAAACATGCTTTGGGAGTGGTTCGAGACTAAACAGATAACTCAAGTAACTTTCACAAAACATTGAATTTTTTTCTCAAAATAGGGGACACATGCCCGGGTGGCGAGGCCGTGTGTCTCATACGGCCACTAGAAACGCCCGTGTCACAGTCGTGTGGATATTCGAAATAGGAGTACATGGCCGTGTCCCAGCCCGTGTCCGAACCCATGTAACTCTCTAACTTGGGTCACATAGCCAACACACATGCCCGTGTGACTATCCCATGTGCCTTAAAAATGGCCATACACACTCGTGTGCCAAGCCGTGTACTAGGCTATGTCAAACCTGTACGGTATACTTGTAACACCCCTTACCCATATTTAATGCCAAAATAGGTTACGAGGCATTGTAGTACTTAAACAATAGCATTCATACAAAATCGAGACATGAATTTCCATCCAAAATTAAAAATTTTCATGTGCATTCATATCGTCCCTATTACGAGCCTACGAGGCCCAAAACATACATTGTGAATGGTTCGGGATTAAATCGAGAACTTCAGAAACTTTCGAAAAACTTAGAAAATTTTTCATGTGAAAGGTCCACACGCCCGTCTGGGTGAGGGGACATGGCCGTGCTTCAGGCTGTGTCCAAAATAGGGGACATTCTGTTTATGACATCATCAACCAAATAAAGTCACACGGCCAAGGCACACGCCGTGTCCTTAGGTCGTGTGGTGAATTAAATTTTGAAAATCAAGTGCAGACTTCACACGGCCTGGGCACATGCCCATGTCCTATGGCAATGTCTCTCACACGGCCGAGACACAAGATTGTGCCTCGTGCCTGTGTGTTTACTACTGGACATTCTGTTTCTCAAAACTAAGGTGCAGGGGACACATGGTTGGAACACATGCCCATGGGGGCAAGCCATGTGTTACACAAGACCCAGACACATGCCCGTGTGTCTACCCATGTGGACAAATACAAGATTATTTTCCAAGCCATTTTGTCACCCCCACCTGCAAACATTCACACAACATCACATGGCACAATTAATGGCATATAAATGCCCTAAAAAACAACTACAATCAAGCAATAACGTATCATTTTCATACCATCATCTATCATGCATTATAACATTAGGCCTTACCAAATCATTTCATACTAAATTCACACTCAAAAGGCATTAACATATGAACAAACTCAAATCCATCATATATCAAGCAAATGTAAACCACATCACAAAGCATCAACATATGCATATGCATAATTATATAGGCTTACAACCAATTAGCTAATATAAGCCAATTTAGATGATTACACATTACATCAAACCTTTAACCATTACAAGCCAATACCTTTGGCTAAATCATAATGACACATACACAAAGTGAATTAGTCCCTATATGTGCCATAAACTTAAGAGGTTTGTATTCACTTTTACCTCATAATGATAGCTTGATAGTGTGATAACATCTCTGGTGATCTCCAACTTGAGCTAGCATACAACCCTATAAGATAAGGGAAAGGAAGGGGAGTAAGCTACAAAGCTTAGTAAGTTCGTATGCAAATAATAAGCAACAATAGTCATACATTTGTCATGCAATTAACGTAACATAACACAACATAAACGTCATTAAATCTTCATAGGCATAACTTACTCAATGACAATGCTTACCCCTTCAATTTATAAGCATAATTTAATGCATCTTAACATTTTCCAAATATTCATAATCTCTCCAATATAACATACCATAATAATCATTAACAAATCATTTCAAGCCTCATAGTAGCATGTACATTAATTATGCATATTCATATTTTCAAGCCCAGGGCTTAACATTTTTCAATTGTTTAAACTCTTAACTTCTCATACTTTCATAACCATTTTAATAGGCAATTATGCAAACCTTTCCTTTTTCACACATGTCCAATAAATCGTAAATCAAGTGAAATAAACCTCTTATCTCTCAATTTGATATGGCTCAAAAACCTAACCCATGACTCTCAACTGAATTTACCATGAATTTACACATCATAAACATAAACACTTAATCACAAGATTTCATAAATATTTTTGATAGACATTAATATCAATCTTTCCTTCGTTTCATATTCATTGAGTCACAATCAAGGAAACAAAACATTTCAAATCTCAATTCCATTTGGCCTAAAACCCTTTTTCATAAGTATCAATCAACTTTACCATGTATTTGTTCATCATACACATACCAATAATCACATGGTTAACTTAAAGTCACTTTTATAGTGATCATGAATTCATAATATCCTGAAGCCAATGCTTATAAGCTTTACGTACATACTTGTACCATCTCGTAACATTATTATTTTACTTTATCATCATTGGCATAATCTTTGAATTTCCCGATGAACCACTTGGAATACTAAAGCATACTCGAGAATATCATACACATAGAATCATAATGTAACATCTTGATTTTGGGCCTAGTCGGAACAGTGATTGCGAGACCACAAATTTGACATCAAAAAATTTATTTTATTATTATTTTGATGTCTACAGCATGATACTAAAGTTTTGTGAAATTTTCATTAAGAAATTTCCTCGTTTGTGTGCTCAATTTGATAAAAAGGACTAAATCACGTAAGGTGCAAAACTTGAGGTCTAATTGATAAAGGCACTAAATAGCCATAGATTTGAAAAGTATGATCACTTGCATGGTAATTATACCAATAGAAAAGTGAGGAGACAAAGATGGACATGTAGTAGGTGGATTTGGTGAAGTTATTAAAAGGTTAAATTGGAAAATAAGTTAATAGGTATAATAAGACAAAATAGCATAAGTTATCATCTTTATTTTTTCTTCTTCTTCAATCGTAATAGAGAAAAAAATGGCAGCCATGGAATGGGTTTCATTCGGCCAAGCTTTGGAGCTTGATAGGTGAGTGGTTTTTGCCCCGTTTTTAATGATTTCTATGTTTTCGAAGTCGTGGTAACTCGATTTAGCTATCCCATACCTTCGTTTTCAAAACTATTAAAGTTTTTGAATTTTACCATTGTTGATAAAGTGTGTATTTTGATAATTGATGATAGAGAATACATCCTTGTTGTTAGATAAACAACATTTATAAAGTGATTTTTGATAGAAATGTCGATTAGGGACTAAATTGAGAAATGTGATAAATTGTGTGGTAAAAGTGTACCTATGACAAAGTTTAGGGGTAAAAATTGTAATTTTACCAAAAATGTGAAATTAGGCTAATTTGAGTAGCATGATGAATAAATAAATAAATTAAATGTGTTGTTATAGATCGAGGAAGATGAGATTTGGAATTAGATTGGGGGAAAAGCAAGATAATCGAGTAATTGATTTATTTCGCTGTTTCATACCGAGGTAAGTTCGTATGTTAATAAGCATTAAATTTGATATGTTTAAATGCTTAACCAATGTCATGTGTTATTTCATTTGTTATTATTGGATCATGAATAATATAAATATAATAGATTGTATTGAAAGATCAAAATAAGAGAAATACAGTGTGGAGTATGATCGAATTTTGACATGTGATGAATTGACGATAAAGACCATGGTTGGACCATGGCAATATGTGTGCTAGTGTAAGACCATGTCTGGGACATGGCATCGGCCATGATATGAGAGCCAGTGTAAGACCATATCTGGGATATAGCATCGGCATTGATATGTGTGCTAGTGTAAGACCATGTTTGGGACATGGCATCGGCCATAATATGAGACCCAGCATAAGACCATGTCTGGTACATGGCATTGGTACAATACATCATGTACGAGTTTTCCCGAGTATCCTTAGTATCCCAAGAGGTTCAACTAGTAAATCCAAAGGTGATGTCAAAGAAATGACAAGGTATGATCATGTTGAAAGGGTACAGGTATGTACGCAAAATTCATGAGTACTGAATTCGGTGTATATGGGACATTTGGTAAGAATGTAAATGAGAAAGTCATACCTATGAAAATGATCTTATGATGACCTTGTGACTATAGGTCTATACTTATGATGTATAAATAGGTGGTAAATTTGATTGATGATCATGTGTGAGGCTTTTAGGCCAAATTAAATTGAGACATGATAAGTTTAAGTTTTGTTGTTGATGGATAGGTTAAAGCGGCAAATGAATGGCATGTAAATATTGGATAATGACTAGCTATTGGAATTACTAGTTAAGGATATGCTTCGATGTTATGTATGATTGAATGGATGTTAATACAAAGCAATCATGAAAGAGTAAAATTAGCAATAAAACAATTTTGGACACCAATAGTTGTATAACTTTGAAAAATCACAAAAAATTTTGGAAATCAAATTAGAGGTTGAATAAGATATGAAATTAAAACTTATTGATCCTAGTTTCACATAGAAGAAATAGTGTAAGTGAAAGAATTTCATATTATGAGATGTTTGAATTTTTGTGGGACAGGGTCAGGATGATTTCAGAATCCCCTATTTTTACTTTACAAAATCATTAAAAATAGTATAAAAATAATTACGAATTATAATTTATCTGTTTTGAAATTATTAATGAATCTATTTTCAAGAGAATAAAATGAGAACATCATCCGAGTCCCATACGCTGAGATAATTAATTCTTAGTGGGGAAGGGTCGAAACTATCAGACAGAAAACTAGGGACGATTTTAAAGAATAAACTGTACTAATTGGCTAAACTAAAAATTCTGGAAAATTTATGGTAAGGATATATGTGTGTCTAGTTTTAGGGAAAATTAGCAGAACTAAATTTGGAGTTTCGTAGCTCAAGATATAAATAATTTAGTGACTATGACTCGCATAGGCAGCTTGATATGCTCAAAAGTGATAGTGGAACTTTGTGCAATTATGATTGTATTATCTTGAGAACTTATTATGAGGATTGTTAAAAGTATGTTAATAAATTTCTTATTATTTACATACCAACTTACTAAGCTCTATAGCTTACTCTATCTATTTTCCATGTTTATAATGTCCTCAGGCTAGCTCGGGTTGGAGAATGCCGGAGATACCATCACACTATCAAGCTATCACTTCGGGTATTGTTGAGTTCAAGTAGTTGAGTTGTGGCATGTATAGGAGATTTAATTATGTTGTTAAGTGTCATAGCTAAATTTGCTAAATGTGAGTCTATGTTATTTGATAGATCATTTTGTATAAGGTCATGTATGATGACTAATATTTGTTATTGTTATATGCATATGATGATGTTTTTCATGAATGTGAAAATTTGCGTGGTTGAGCATATGGTGTGTTAATGAGTGATTGAGCAAGTTGTATAATTGAATTGATAAAGAATGTGATAAGTGTTGCATGTGAATGAAGTGAACTGGCCATGTTGTGTAAATGTCTTAATTGTGGTGAATTGGTCATGTATTTATGTGTGGATGGGTGTTACTTGATGTTGTGTATATTGGTGCAAGTAAGGGTGGAAAAAGTCTTGATAAATAGCCTTGTTTCTATCCACAAGGGTAGACACATGGGAGTGTGTGACACATGGTCTGCCCCATGGGCATATAGTCCGACCGTGTGTCCCCTGCACCTTAATTGTGAAATTAAATTCACCACACGGGCTAGCACACGGGTGTCTGCCTTGGCCGTGTGACCTTAAAGGGTTGATGACGTTAGAAACAGAATGTCAAGGTTTGTGCACACGGGCTAAAAGACGGGTGTGTCACGGCCGTGTGAGGGACACGGGCGTGTGCCAGACCGTGTGAAAATCTAGGTTCGAAAAGAGAAATAAATCCACACGGACGTGTCCCAATATGCTCAGGCCGTGTGAGCTACACGGTCCGTCAGAATGGCCATGTTAAGAGGTCACACGGATGTGTCACTCTTCCACACGGGCATGTGCCCCTGATTTCAAATATATTTTCTAAAGTTTTTCTAAAGTGCTCGGTTTAGTCCCGAACTGTTTTCAAAGTGTGTTTTGGGCCTCATAGGTCCATATTAGGGACTTTAAGGCAAATTTTCAAAAGTTTTAAATTTTTAAAATTGAACGAAATTTTATGACTTAAAAATGTATGTTTGTATGTGTTTAAGATAGGTAACGCCTTGTACCCTGTCCCGGCATCGGATACAGGTAAGGGGTGTTACACATACCAATGTCATATCCCAAATATGGTTTTACATGGGATCTCATATCGATGCCAATAGCCCAGCTATGGTCTTACACGATTCTCATATCGATGCCATGTCCCAGACATGGTCTTACACAAAATCTCATAACGATGCCATATCTAAGATATGGTCTTACACGTAAACTCAAATAACCCTAATGTCATGACATTTGTATCATATCTATTCTTAAGGTTCAATCGGGACTTCTTTGTTATCTTGGAATTATCAAATTTGATCATAATATCAATCATGTAAATCATATAATATTAAAGCAATTTAAAACATAAATATAGTATTGCATTATTCACATACAAACTTACCTCGACATAAAAATGGAAAAAAAGGGACCTAACCGTCAATTTCTCATTTTCCCCCGTTTTAGATCCAAAACTCGTATTCTTTGATCTATAATATCACATTTAGTCTATTTATTGTCACATTATTCAATGTGATCCAAAAATCACATAATGGAAAAATTATGTTTCTTCCCCTAAAGTTTCACATATTTACATTTTAGTCCCTCAGCTCGTAAAATGAAATGTGTTCAATTTCTTTACTACCCATGCATGGCCAAATTATTTTCATGCTTATAGCAGCTCACATTTTCCCTTAAATCAGATTTTTAACACATATTTCATAACTTTTACAAATAGGTCCTTTTTATGCATTTTCACCGAAAATCACTAAGTAAAAGTTGTTTCTCTAACCATAAACATGCATATTCTACCATTTAACATCAAAATACACAAATCTCTAGCATGGGTCAAAACCTAGACCTTCATCATATTTCAAATAAATGGTGGAAATAGGTAGATTATGATACAAGGATTTCAAAAACGTGAAAATCATTAAAAATGGGGCTTGAACAAACTTTGGAGCTTGGAAAGCTTGAAAAAAACCCTAGCCATGGCTTCCATGGTATTTTTGGCCAAGGGTTGAAGATGAGCATAGATTTGGCTTTTATTTTGTTTATTTAATCATTTAATTACAAAATGACCAAAATGCCCCTGACTTAAAAATATTTTATTTCACCTATTTCATATTCATTTTTGTCCAACAAATTATCCAATGGTGTAATTACCAACTAAGGACCTCTAATTTAAAATTTCATAGCAATTACACACCTCTAGCTTCTAGAACTCGATTTTTTCACTTTTACAATTTAGTCTTTTTGACTAAATTGAGTGCCCAAACGACGAAATTTTCGAACGAAGTTTTCACGAAATCATCCGGTAAAATTGTAGACCATAAAAATATAATAAAAGTAGAATTTCTTAAGTCAGAATTGTGGTCCCAAAACCACTGTTTTGACTATGCCCAAAATCAGGTTGTTACAACTCTCCCCCCTTTAGGGATTTTCGTCCCCGAAAATCTTACTAGAAGAAGTTGCTTCTAATTCTCTTGAAACATTTTTACTAACTTCTCAGAATCTCAAATCGATTTAATCTCGTATATCTCTTTCCAATAACCTTTGAACTTTAACACATAGTGCCGGAGTACATCGTGATGATCTCAGTTATTCTCTCAGGAACACATATATTCTGTTGATTTGTCAAAAAACTCTGTACATACTGAAATGTTTATACGGATCTTTCTTTGTCAAATGATCAGCCATAAACCAATTAATATCTTCTTTTTAGAGATAAAATAATCTTGATACAAAATCTGTAGTAATTTCATCTCATAACACACTAGTATTATCAATGACTGTATTAGTCCTGAATACATTTAATTTTTGGCTTTTACCTGTTGACGAATGGACATTGAAATATGAACTCAAAAATATCATGTAATATACACAATTACCAGAACATCAACTTCATATGATTGCACAGTTTATCACTATTGGATTAGCAGACGAGTTACTACTGAGTCTCGTTCAAAACTTCTGCATAACTCTGGATTACACATTACACGAATTCTATCTCAGAATAATAATAATAATAATAATAATAATAATAATAATAATAATAATAATAATAATAATAATAATGGGAATCAGGTCCAACCCGAAATTCAGAATAGAAAGTCCTTTTACTCTGTACTTATTTAGTTCACCACTCTCTATCACACTTCTGAGCTTCTCAATTTTCAAAGAAAGCATCGCTTAAGCTTTTAACTTAGCTAGAATTAGACCATCATCAAATAAGATCAATCAAGTAACCAGTACTCACAAAAATAAACAAAGATTTCCCATCTAGGCATTTGTAACTATAACTATTTTCTCAGAGATTAATCAATAACTTACTTACTTGAACTCTTTCATTGTCTCAAACCATTGACACTGTCTTAAATTTCAGATCTTTCTAGGACATTAAATACTTTAACTCTTTGGACCAAGAAGCACATGACATTTCCTTTCGGACACACGAAGTCATCAAATTTTTAACACAGGCATAAAAGTGACCGTCTCTAAATCACCAGTCGAACAACTATTTTTAATGTGAATCTAACCATCTGAAAGTACAAACTACCTCTTTACATTCTTGTATTAAAATCTATTCCAATCTGTTCAATAGTACATCACTGAAAAATTGCAAATTCTTTTCTTAGTTCATATTGGACTCAGAACTAGAGCTTCGGTTAAATATACTTTCAACTGTTTCCAACTTTGTTAACATGCACAGATCACTCAATTTTTCATAAATATGATGAATTTATCAATCAGAATAGCTTTAATTCATAATAACATCATTTGATTAGAATAATGCAATAGGCATATCTCTGTACTATGCTTTCTAGAATAAAACTTTTCATTCAGACTGTCCGTCTTCATACTTGTGAATGTACAGAATTTATTCTCTTAACTGAAGGACATGCTTAAATACATATAACTCAAATCACATCTCAACAAATTAGCTTATTCTGATAAAAACCATTGAGTCGTTTTCAACTATCGAATAAAAATATATCAGGATACTCTTTTCTTCATGTTGAGAAAACAGTTCAAACACACAATCCTTTTTAGAATTCTCTTAACATACCAATCAAGGATCTTACAACCATATTAGCTCAAGGAAACACAGATATCCCAATTAAACTTACTGACCTTAGTCAAACTTATCCGAGAAAAGAAAACCACTATACAGTTCAAGCTTGAGCTTCTATCATCTATACCTTTATCGATGACGATTCCTTACATGAAAATTAAAGAAATCCAGAAATACATTCATAATAACATAGCCATCACAGACCAAAGAACATACTTTAAAGATGAGCTATGTCTGAATAATTTACACAATAAGAATGATAAGAAAACCCAACTATGATATCATAATAGAAATCTGAGAGCATAACTCATAAGGAAATAATTATAAAGATCAGGATAATCTCTTAGAGAAAACCAGAAGAAAACATTGCTTACATGTTCTGGAATCAATTGTAATGGAGATAATATATTTTCCAAATATATAAAACAAAAGAATAACTAGTAGAAACAGAAGAATAGCCTCACATAAATTTTTACCATTGACTTTATTTTAACATATTGGAATAGAATCCTAAAGAGATAAAGAAACACTGATCATAAACCGACCATACCAACAGGGCTTTCGTCTAACATTATAGTTAGATAGCATTCTCACATCATAAGAACTCCATCAGAAACTGAACAATCACACACATATCTCTGAGGATAAAAGAATATATAGAATACCCAGAAAAGATTATCATATTCATTTCAACTGTAACTATCACACACATACATCTTTACTACTCAATTATCATTTCTCTAACTAATTCTGTCATCATGAACCCCGTATCATTCCATTCATTAATGAAAACCAATTCGAAAAAAAAAAATTCAGCAAACACATACTTTAGACATCATATCTGAATAAGTCGATTAGTAGAGATTAACTTTTTCTTTAACCATAACATTGCGAAATCTGAATGATCTTTAGAATAATCTGATATCTTTTTCAAAATCGTATTCACTTGTCAAACTATTTTTAGCTCTATCTGGATTACTAATTATTCCACCACTGTACTCTTTGATTTCACACTTGTGAACTTATTCAACATAATTCTCATGAATTTTCGTTATAAAAGTAACACTAGTAAGGGGGTAAGGTTTTAAAGCCTCTAACTCGACTCTCACAAATACACACATAGAACTCATCATCCATCATCAACATAATATCATCTCAATCACATAATTCACTTCAAGAAAATTCACATACATATTATGTTATACGAACTTTCTGATTATCTTATTCAAATAAGTGTACATAAACACACATTTATAAATTTTGAGTAATTTTACTCATAGCATTCACTTAATCAAACATGTTAGACATATAACACCATATGAATGCCACACAACATAGATAAGCTTATCATAATATAAACTTTCATTTCATTTTACGTTTCCACATTCCTCGACTTATGGTTATCTCATTTCGTACATTATCACATACATATCATGAACTTCTATTCATAGCTTTCTAAGTCCCGTCTCACCATAAACACATTTTAAATATTTCAATATCACTTTTAGCACTATCCAAAATAGCTCCGTTGGAAAGCATCTCTGTCTTAATAAAATAATTTCGTTAGAGTCGAGAGATATCACACTATCACATTTAGTAATATGGCATGTATAGCTAGACTCACATACGCTATGTTAGTTTGAGAATCGACTAAACCATAGCTCTGATACCACTAAATGTAACACCCCTTACCCGTATTCGATGCGAAATAGGGTACGAGGCATTACTGAATTTAAACACAAGCATTCATACAAAACCAAGACATGAATTTCCATCCAAAATTAAAACTTTTCATGTGCATTCATATCGTCCCTATTATAAGCCTATGATGCCCAAAACATACATTGGGAATGGTTTGGGACTAAATCGAGAACTTTAGAAACATTAGGGAAAATTCAAAAAATTTCATGATAAAAGTTCACATGCCCGTGTGGGTGAAGGGGCACACCCAAGTGACATATCACATGCCCGTGCTTCAGGTCGTGTCCAAAATAGGGACATTCTATTTATGATGTCATCAACCAAATAAGGTTACACGGCCAAGGCATACACCCATGTCCTTAGGCCATGTGGCGAATTAAATTTTGAAAATCAAATGCAGACTTCACACGGCCTGGGCACATGCCCATGTCCTATGGCCGTGTCTCTCACACGACCGTGACTCGTGCCTATGTGTTTGCTACTAAGCATTTTGTTTCTCAAAACTAAGGTGTAGGGGACACACGGCTGGAACACATGCCCATGGGGGCAAGTCGTGTGTCACACATGGCCTAGACACACGCCAGTGTGGCTACCCGTGTGGACAAATACAAGACCATTTTTCAAGCCATTTTGTCACCCTCACCTGCACACATTCACATAACATCACATGGCACAATTCATGGAATATAAATGCCTTAAAAAACAACTACAATAAAGAAATAACGTATCATTTTCATACCATTATCTATCATGCATTATAACATTAGGCCTTACCAAATCATTTCATGCTAAATTCATAATTAAAAGGCATTAACATATGAATAAACTCATATCCATCATATATCAAGCAAATGTAAACCACATCACAAGACATCGACATATACACATGCATAATTATATAGGCTTACAACCAATTAGCCAATATAAGCCAATTTACATGGCTACACATTACATCAAACCTTTAACCATTACAAGTCAATACCTTTGGCTAAATCATAATGACACATACACAAAGTGACTTAGTCTCTATACATGCCATAAACTTAAGAAGATTGTATTCACTTTTACCCCACGAAAATAGCTTGATAGTGTGATAACATCTTCGGCGATCTCCAACTTGAGCTAGCATACAACCCTATAAGATAAGGGAAAGGAAGAGGAGTAAGCTACAAAGCTTAGTAAGTTCGTATGCAAATAATAAGCAACAATAGTCATACATTTGTCATGCAATTAACATAACATAACACAACATAAACATCATTAAATCTTTATATGCATAACTTACTCAATTACAATGCTTACCCCCTTCAATTTATAAGCATAATTTAATGCATCTTAACATTTCCCAAACATTCATAATCTCTCCAATATAACATACCATAATAATCATTAACAAATCATTTCAAGTCTCATAGTAACATGTACATTAATTATGCATATTCATATTTTCAAGCATAGGGCTTAACATCTTTCAATGATTTAAACTCTTAGCTTCTCCTACTTTCATAACCATTTTAATAGGCAATTATGCAAATCTTTCTTTTTTTACACATGCCCAATGAATCACAAATCAAGTGAAAGAAACATCTTATCTCTCAATTTGATATGGCTCAAAAGCTTAACCCATGACTCTCAAATAAATTTACCATGAATTTACACATCATAAACATAAACACTTAATCACAAGATTTCATAAATATTTTTAATAGACATTAATATCAATCTTTCCTTCATTTCATATTCATTGAGTCACAGTCAAGGAAATAAAACATTTCATATCTCAATTCCATTTGGCCTAAAATCCTTTTTCATAAGTATCAATCAACTTTACCATGTATTTATTCATCATACACATACCAATAATCACACGGTTAACTTAAAGGCACTTTTATAGTGATTATGAATTCATAATATCCTGAAGCCAATGCTTATAAACTTTATGTACATACCTGTACCATCTCGTAACATAATCATTTACTTTCTCATCATTGGCATAATTTTTGAATTTCTCGATGAACCACTTGGAATACTAAAGTATACTCGAGAATCTCATACACATAGAATCATGCCAATGCCATATCCCAGATATGGTCTTACATGGGATTTCATATTAATGCCAATAGCCCAGCTATGGCTTACACGATTCTCGTATCGATACCATGTCCCAGACATGGTCTTACACGAAACCTCATAACGATGCCATATCCAAGATATGGTCTTACACATAAACTCAAATAACCCTAATGCCATAACATTTGTATCCTATCTATTCTTAAGGTTCAACCGGGACTTCTTTGTTATCTTGGCATTATCGAACTTTCTCATAATATCAATCATATAAATCATATAATATTAAAGCAATTTAAAACATAAATATAGTCTTGCATTATTCACATACAAACTTACCTCGACATAAAAATGGCAGAAAGGGACCTAATCGTCAATTTCTCATTTCCCTCGTTCTAGGTCCGAACCTCATTTTTTATCTATAATATAACATTTAGTCTATTTATTAGTCACATTATTCAATGTGATTCAAAAATTACATAATGGAAAAATTACATTTTTCCCTTTAAGTTTAACATATTTACATTTTAGTCCCTAGGCTCGTAAAATGAGATTTGTTCATTTTCTTTACTACACATGCATGGCCGAATCATTTTCATGCTTATATCAGCTCACATTTTTCCTTCAATTAGATTTTTAACACATATTTCATAACTTTTACAAATAGGTCCTTTTATGCATTTTCACTGAAAATCACTTAGTAAAAGTTGTTTCTCTAACCATAAACATGCATATTCTACCATTAAACATCAAAATACACAAATTTCTAACATGGGTCAAAACGTAGACCTTCATCATATCTCAAATAAATGGTGTAAATAGGTAGATTATGATACAAGGATTTCAAAAACGTGAAAATCATTAAAGACGGGGCTAGAACGGACTTTGAAGCTTGGAAAGCTTAAAAAAACCCTAGCCATGGCTTCCATGGTATTTTCAGCCAAGGGTTGAAGATGAGCATAGATTTGGCTTTTATTTTGTTTATTTAATCATTTAATTACTAAATGACCAAAATGCCCCTAACTTAAAAATATTCCATTTCACCTATTTCATGTCCATTTTTGTCCAAAAAATTATCTAATGGTCTAATTAGAAAATAAGGACCACTAATTTAAAATTTCATAGCAATTAGACACCTCTCTCTTCTAGAACTCAATTTTTATAATTTAGTCCTTTTGACTAAATTGAGTGCCCAAGTGACGAAATTTTCGAATGAAATTTTTAAGAAATCATCCAGTGAAATTGTAGACCATAAAAAATATAATGAAAGTAAAATTTATTACGTCAGATTTGTGGTCCCGAAACCAATGTCCCAACTAAACCCAAAATCGGGCTATTACAATATTGACTTATGCCACATGGCCACGTCACTCGCCCGTGTGTGAGGCTGTGTGGATCTTACTGACTTGATTTCTAAAACCACACTAGGGGACACACGGCCATGTAACATAACCGTGTGTCACACACGGTTGAGACACACGCCCGTGTGGACAAAAATAGGTTATTTACCTAGCCATTTTGCCACCCAAATTTTGCATGTATCTAAACAATCCAAATGGTACCAATTCAAGACACAAATATGTAGCCAAATTCCATTAAAAATTGTTCAAATCATACCATTTCTTTACCATCAATACAAATCACAAATATACCACAATTTATATCTAATTTCATACCTAATTCACATATACAATTCAATTAACTAAACCCTTCCAACATGCAATATCATGTACCAATTCACAAGCACATAGCTTCCCAATTATCAACCCTTTAACATTCAAAATACCTAATATCATTAAACATCATAAATCCAACCTCAATCTCACAAGATAGGTCAATTACCAAACTTAAAACAAAACCATTAGCACATTTATAAACACATCCAAATCAACCAAAATATACAAACTTCCTTGGTTATATACAAACCAAACATAGATATTTATAAGCCAACTCAAATGGCTACATGATTTACCAAAATTGACTCAAAGTCCCTATACATGCCATATGACCCAAAACATAGTTTCAAAAGTACCAAAGTGTTAGTGGATAATGTGATGAAGTCTCTGACGGTCCTCGAATTGAGCTAGCTTTGAAATCACTAAAAAACATGGAAAAGCAACAAAGTAATCTATATAGCTTAGTAAGCTCATATGTTAACAATAAGTAGTTATCACTATTCATTAATCATTCAAATAATAGAAAATAATATACAACGATTCTATTAAATCACAAAGCCATCAATGATCATTCACATAACTTACCAAGGATCTCATCAATTCCATAGTTTCAAATACTCAATTCATTTCCTTACGTACCTACACTATAACGCCCCCAAAAATGTGGGGTTTGTAATTTTGTTGAATTTTCTTAAATTCCATGATGTGCTTGAATGGCTAGTTATTTGAGTGTATTCAGGGGTTTTTTAGGAAGCCTGGGTTTAAGTCTAAACCGTGGAAAATTTTTAATTTTTCCTCATAAGTGGAACTGACAGTTAGCAGAAGGACTTATGTATAACTATGTGTGTTTATGTGTTACAAAAAGAGCTTGTGACTTAGTGGCTATGGCGTTACTGAGATGGCAAGGGGGAGTGGGGTTCGAATCCCATGACAAGCAAATAGGGGATTCTTTTTTATGTCTTGGTGGTGCAAGAGGTGGAGTTTGGATCAAACTCTATAAAGGAGGTTGAAGAATTGGTCAAAAATTTCAAATGGGGGGCTGTGAGCAATTCAAGGAGGATTTGGTGGAGAGTTTGAGGGAGTTGGAGTGTGGGGGAGTCTTAGCCGAATTTGGGAATCGATGAGTAAGGGAATTTCGGCCAAGGGTTGTCATTTGGGTGCATTTTTTAGCTTGTGAGAGTATTGGGGGTGCCAAATTTTCTCTGGCATTTTTCGGGTATTGATTTTCATTTTGGTACATTTTTGATGTTTCGAGTCTTTTTCTTTCAGTTCTTTTCTGTCGAATTCACTTCCTCTCCCTTCCAGTTAATGTTGTTGCTTCTCGTCTTCCTTTTTTTTTTTTGCACGTTTTGCTAATTGTCGAATTGGTAGGCCTCTCCTCTTTTTCCTAATAGAAGTAAGGTTCCTCTATTTCTTTTTCTTCTAGTGATAGTCAAATACATCCCCTTCTCCTCCCTTATCAGTTATTCTGCTTCTCTTTCTTTTCTCCTAAGTGAATGTTATTCTCCTTTTCCCTTCCCAAACTCTTTTTCCCTTATTTTGTGGTACTTCCTTGGCCGAATACGTCTCCTCTTGGCTTCTAAACCTTCTCATGTTGTGGAAGAGTTTTCAAGTATCACTAGAGCATTTGAATCTGCCTTTCTCTTTCGTTTGAGTATCTAAGGTAAGTTAGATTGTATTCTTGGTTTGGGCCGAATGCCACTTTCTCTATGCTGAGGTGTTGTGCTTGCTGTAGATTAATTTACGTTTAACCGTAAGTTTAGGCCATCAAAAGATTACCAAGGAGGCAAGTGATAGCCAGCCTAAGGGGGGATCAGGAAGAGTGCCTACTGGAGATGGACTCATAGTCCCTGCTCCCAAGTTTAAGAGGCGTGCGGTGTCAGCTATTTGGGACTTTTTGCCAGGATGTGGAAGGGTGGCTACACCAGAATCTGGTTTGAGCAGTCCGACCACAGTTGACCTCTCGGTTAAATGGTTGTTCGAGTCTTTCTAACACTTTGTGATAAGTGATTAACCGAACGTGTGTTTGAATATAGGTTTTGGCGATCGTGAATTCTTGGTACTCTACGTGATCAAGTGTGTAATCGTACACCCAATTTTGGTTCTGTCAATATGACACATGAAGGTGTGTAGTCACACCTCGGATGGATTGTGAATCGGCTAAAGCCCAAAATCGAATAAGCAAAACTTCGACATCTAAGGGCTCTTTAGCGTGCGAGCCCTCTTAGAGATAAACCGAGCCAAAATCGTTGGCGATAGACCATTGAGGTTGCCACAAACATTCTCGTGGGCTTAGGTCGTAATTGGCCATTGGGCCCATAGGCCCCACATGGGTAAAATTCACGATAGTGTCAGATGATGGATTGGGCTATGAAGTTCGCATAGCCACGACCGAAATTGGGATGGTTGGGCCACACGAGTGTGTGGGCCAGCTTGGGTCGAGAATTGGGCTTTGGGTCCAATTACACCATTTTGACCAAAAAGGGTATCTACGTCGCTCAAGGCAATTGTAGGCCTTCGAAAAGGCCATTTTAGTAAAATTACCAAAATACCCTCGATAAGTAAAATTACCAAAATACCTCGATGGATAAAATTATCGAAATACCCTTGATGGGTAGACTTACCGAAATACCCTCGATGGGTAAAATTATCGAAATATCCTTGAAGGGTAGAATTATCGAAATACCCCTGAGGGGTGAAATTACCATTTTTCCCTGATTAAAAAAATGACAGTTATACCCCTAGTGGTGTTAGTGATATATGTGTGATATTGGTGTGACTGATTATGATTGTGACATACTGCATACACAAAGTATTTATGACACGACATTCTACATTGGGGTTGGGACTTGTAATTAGAGGAAGTACTATTCTAGTGGTTCTGCCACATTTTACTGATCTAGTGGCTTCGCCACGTATTTTTATTTTAGTGGCTTGGCCCACGTTTACTGTCATTAGCAGCTTTGTTGTGTTACTACTAGCAGCTATACTGCAATATTGGTGTGTTGGCTTGGTGGGTCGACTTGGTCCCCACATGGTGTGTTGGTTAATACAGGTGGTGTGTTGGCTGAATTAGGTTTGGGTTGCATTACTGTTCTGTTCTGTGATCATTTGGGCTTAGGCCCACACTGCTACTGTATAGGGCTAAAGCTCAGACTGAACTGATACTGAATAGGGTTTAAGCCCAAACTAATGTTGCATGATTGGGGATTACATATTGAGTTCTCGTAACTCACCCTTTTCTTTAACTATGCAGGTAATCCGCAGCCTTAGATGATTTGGAGCTGCGAGGGACTTGGAGGTGGCCTCACGCTTGATATGTTTTAATCTTAGACTTAGTTGTTTTATTTATTAATAATTTGGGTTATTACTGTTGTAATAAGGCCATTAGGGGGTTTTAAAATTTTATTTGGTATTTCTTTTTATTTCAATGGAACACGGGTTTTTAAAAGAATAACAATTTCTAAAGAAAATTACGATTTTCAAACCTTAAAGTTTACAACTAAAAAGGCTTCCGCGGTTATATTTTAGATCGATAAGCTTATAATGATTGAACGACCTATAATTAGATAACAAGCTTTTACAACATTAACATTTTCAAAACAATTGTCAAATGGTTTTTTAAGTTAGTAACGAACTTTTATCGACAAACTCGATTTTCAACAACACTTTGATGTGACACGTCAAATACGGTCGTAACGTCTAGGCCGGGTGTGGGGTGTTACATGTACCATCTTGTACCAATCTCATACTCAACCACATCTTTCATTTACCCATTGAACCATTTATAATAGGAGCCGGATACTCAAAGGTCTCACACAATAAGTACATATACCATGTCCCAAAGCCAAATCAAGGTAACTATATCCAAAGTTGTGATATCATGGCCCAAAGCCAAATCATCCGATAAGCATGGCACGAAGCCAAATTAGTTTATCTCGCACCTGAAGTGCTAAATCATGGCCCAAATCCAACTCAAAGTATCCCTAATGACATGTCACTAGTATCCTAAACTATTTCAAAGGTTCAATCGGGATTTCAATACTAAATCGTAGTTGAATCACTTTCAACCTTTTGTCGAATCATTCTCAAATAGTTATTGAACATGTCTATAGTCTCGTTTCCACAATTCATGCAATATCAAAGTAACGCTCATTGGGTACGAACTAACCTCGGTTCTAAAACAGCGAATCGAGTCAACTATTTTGTAATTTTGTTTTTACCCGATCTAAATCCGTATTTCTCCTCTCTTGATTTAAATATATTCAAAATTGACTCATTTAATCATTTATTTATTCAATTCAATACAAAATATACTTTAGGGCTATTTTACACATTTTCCCCTAAACTTTCACATTTTTTACAATTTAGTCCTTAATTCATAAAATCAAAAATTAATGATATTCACAATAAACCCATGCTAGCTGAATTACTATTATGCCCCTAACAGTCCATATTTTTCATTTATTTCACATTTTAACCACAAAGTTTCAACATTTCTCAATTTAATTCCTATTTTGCATTTCATTAAAAATCACTTAACAAAACTTGTATAATTCATAACAAATATTCATAATCTATCATCAAATGTCAAAAAACACGTGTTCATCAATGGCATCATTCAAAATCTTTAACAATTTTGCAAAATAGTCCCTTGGCTAGCTAGACCTAGTTGCAACGATATCAAAAACGTAAAAATCATAAAAAAAGGGACAAAACACATACCTAATTGAGCATATAAAGCAATGGACGAATGAAACCTAAAACTTTGGCTTTTCATCTTGCAAAATTTGGCTAAAGAAGATGATGATAGTATAAAATGGTTTTGTTTTATTTATTATATCATTTATTAACTATTTTACCATTTTAACCTTTAATAACCTTAATATTCACATAAAAACCAAGCCACTAACTTCCACTAACTCCATTTTGGGCTATTTAAGCCTTAAGGACCTTCACTTTAAGGTTCTATAGCTATTAGATACTTTTAGCTAATAGAACTTCACTTTTACACTTTATGTGATTTATTCTTTTTTATCAAATTGACAAGTCTAACGATAAAATTTTCTAATGAAATGTTCACACCAACATTCAATCATGCTATGAACATTAAAATAATAATAAAATAAATATTTTAACCTTGTAACACCCCAAACCCGGCCCAAACACCATGACCGGATTTGGCATGTCACTAAGAAGATTTAGTAAAATATGTCGCATTTTTGGAAAACATTTGTCAAGTTTAAACATGTATTCTGGAAAACTTAACGATTTGATAGCTTATAAAAGATATGAATTTTATATGATGCCTTAGCTTAATTAAGATGCAAAATCTAAATGTCTAATAATAATAAACCCCAAAATAAAACAAAAAAATATATATAAAGCTAGTGGACCGTGGCCTTATTATAATGAAATTTAGAACCCACTAATTAAAAATAATAAAAATAAATAAACTAAGTAAAGTCTTTTGCTGAATCAAAATATTCTCTTGCATGGCCACCTTGCGCTCCTCTTTAGCCTAGTCCGATGCACTAGGTGCTACCTGAAAGATGTTAAATCATAGGGTGAGTCGCGAGACTCAGTGTGCAACCCTCACGCATCATTAGATTGGGCCTTAGCCTACAGAATAGATAACAGAGCATATTATATCAGAAAATATTCAAAGCCCAACCCAATCCTAGGTTTCCATCCGCTACACACCACCCTTACCTGCCATTCACACCATTGGGGATTTCTACAATCAACCCATACCGCTACACACCATTGATGGAAGTTATGCTGCTCATCATTAGATCATGGCAATAGCCACTACAACAGATCATGGCAAAAGCCACTACAACAGATCATGGCAAAAGCCACTACAACAGATCATGGCAAAAGCCTCTACACAGAACACTTCCCCTTTCATCAAACCCAACCCCGTGCAATCGCAGAAATCGACATACTTATAAAACATACCATCTTAACAGGAACATTCATCAAGAATGACGAAATCACTAACACGGTGATTCGCTTTACCTCCTCGGGTTTGAGCGTTATGCGAGGATTTTGGCATTTAACAGAATATAAGCAGATTTATTAATGCATATTAACAAACAATCTAATGGTGTGAAAAGTTACACACAATCACGCTAATCAACCCCAAAGGGTATAGCGGTAATTTTACCTACCGAGGGTATTTCAGTAATTTACCTACCAAGGGTAATTCGGTAATTCTACTCATAACTAATCCATGTATGCAGTGCATCTCGAGCATAATCAATCATACAATTAACACAGACAACATTAGTACTACCACGAGGGCATAACGATTATTTTATTATTTAGGGGTAAAACAGTAATTTTGCAAACTGGGGGTATTTTGGTAATTTTACAAACTAGGGGTATTTTGGTAATTTTACAAATTAGATATATTTTCATAATTTCACAAACCGGGGGTACTTCAATAATTTTGCAAACCAAGGGTATTTTGGTAATTTCACAAACTAAAGGTATTTTGGTAATTTCACAAATCGGGGTATTTTAGAAATTTTATAAAGATAAGGGTATTTGGTCCCTCTCGAGTTTTAGCTATGAACTTTGGCCCATCAACAAGTCCTCGCGGCTCAAGTGAACAGACACTACACACCAGATAGGATTCCAGAAAATAGGAGGTGGCCACAAGGCCGCTTAAATACCAAGCTCTCCCTAGATCCAATCCTAGACATGCGTACGCCTGTTGCCACACTCCAACCCTGTGACTTGTTCACAGACATGTTTAATTAGAAAATTAAGTCTTATGGAATTTAAGAGTTGTTCAAACTAGACCTAAGGTCCATAAACCCTAACATACATGTCTCCGTCCCCTTAAAGCCCATCAAAACCAAATTACAACCTTACGGCCAATTAAGCCCAAATTTCATCGTATGGCCTATTAGGCCTCAAAAATCCAATTCATGTATCATGCATGACTAATTCAATTCGTATAATCAACCAAACCATTTCATCAAACTTAGCCTCAGGGCCCACCAGGCCCATTTAGCCACTTTCGACTTTGCCGATTTCGTGTGTGTAATGTTTGTACACACCTGGTAACCACGTACGCTGCAAACCCCTTAGTCACGAACCATGCACCTCCCGTTATAGTAGCCTTTCCTTCACTACTATTGGTGATTATCCTCTAGGTCTGCCCAAACGGCCACCAAGGTATATTAACTCTCCTCATGGAATGCTCTATATATAGCTAGCTTCTCACCTTCCTTCTTTGTATCTTACCGATGTGGGATCCCTCCGTTTGGAGAGTTTAAATCCAACTCAAACTCTTCTCGTCCAATCTGTAAAATAAATATTCCTTTGCTTGTCATGAGATTCGAACCCAAGCTCCTTTGTAGCATAATCCACGCTGCTAACCACTTGGCCACAAGCTCCTCTTGTGTCTAAAATCATGCGCAACTCAATATAACCCTATGGCAAAATTGTAGAGTCTATTTAAAAAGAAAACCAAAATGCAAAAGCCAAGATTTGAACCTTGGACCTCCTTCCTTCCTTGTGGTGTCACCCCCTTATCTCTTATGTGGCGTCACTTTGCCACTACACCACACACTCCACTTGTGTCATTTTCCCCACATTTTATTCTTAAAGCCTACTACTAACTCCTAGGGTTTTATTCATCCAAAACCAAAATTTTTCCTAAGGCCTAACTTGAACCCGGGACTTCATAGAAGCCCTCTAACCTTTCAAAATCACTCATCTACTAGATCCAACTTGCATTAAAGTCGTTCTCTTATTCTTAAAAATTTTAAACGCACCCGTGCCCAAAGCCCCATGGGCCTAATTCTTCTAGGCCCAATTTCGGGATGTTACAAATCTACCCTCCTTAAAGAAATTTTGTCCTCGAAATTTCCAACTAACTACTAAACGCATCGCTCAAGTCACACCACTATGCTTTCGCTGTGACTCTGATTAAGAATTTTATGAAATTAGCACTTAATTCCACTTGTTTAGGGCGCATGTCTTATGTAAGTGCAACAATTCCTTAGAGTTATTCTGCGGTCGAGAATCCACTACAGGCTTAAGTTTCCTACGGACTTTAGTCTCTAAAAGCCTATTTTTAAGTAGCCCATTATCTATACTGTTCAATAATTCAAACAATAACAGAAAAACTTACTTGGCTCGACGTCAAGGGCTCAATGAACCACACTTCAAGAGTCCTGCAACAAACTATTTAAAACCCAAAATCTAAGACCCATTTCACAGCCCGAGCTTTGCAACTGGGCTCTGATACCATTAAATGTAACACCCCAAACCCGACCTAAAAGTTAGGCCCGAATCCAAAATGTCACATTAAAGGCACAATTCAAAACGATTTTGCTAATTAAGAAATTCAAGGCCCAAAAGCCCAAAATCTATTAGTCTTATTAATTAAAGATAAAAACTCTTTTTGTTATTTTAAGTATTTTGGGAACCAAGTTTGAACATAAGAGCTTACTTAGATTTAATAATTAAATAAACAATTAATCTCAAAATCCAAAATAAATTTGAAGTCAAAACGGAGTACAAGGCCTTATTACATCCACCGAAAATTAAGTAAATAAAAACATGTATTTTGAAACAAATAAATGAAAATTTAAGCCTGTTGTAGTATGGCCATCACTGAGTCCTCTCCCACGTCGAGTCGTCTATTCGGGATAACCTGAAACATTAAATTAAAGGGGTGTGAGTTTCGAAACTCAATGTGCACAACCCTCATCGGTAAGAACATGCATCACAACAATTCGAGTCGAAGCCCATTACAGTAACGGTGGCAATTGGGCCTTAGCCCAAAATAGCCTCAGTTGAACCTTAACCCATATCATATGTCACAGCAGATCATGTATGCAATGTGATGCAAACCCATCCCAACCTAATTTTTCATCCACTACACACCACCTGTACCTGCCAATCACACCAATAGGGATTTCTATAATCAACCCTCACCGCTACACACCATCAATGGCAGTCATGCTGTAGTTAGCTGCTCATCATCAGAATCATGACATAGTCACCAGAACAGATCGTGGCAAAGCCACTACAACAGATCGTGGCAGAGCCACTACAATTGATCATGGCAGAGCCACTACAACACTTCCCCTTTAATATCACAATCTCCAACCCCATGCAAGCATAAGATACTGATGTATGGTTTCAACAGGTTTCGACATGCATGTATAAGATGCTCATCACATATAACATGTTATCTCATCAGAACCATCTATTAATATTATAGAAGTCACTAAACTGATGAATCGCCTTTACCCTCCACGGGGATTTCAATAGCCATACCGAGTTTTCGGCATTTAACAGAATATACATAAAATATATGTTATCAAGACACTATAAATGGTGTGAGAAGTTACACACAATCACTCTAATTAACCCAAAGGGTATAACGGTAATTTTACCTACCGAGGGTATTTTAGTAATTTACCTACCGAGGGTAATTCGGTAATTCTACTCATAACTAATCCATGTATGCAGTGCATCTTGAACATAATCAATCATACAATTAACACAGATAACATTAGTACTACCATGAGTGTATAATGGTCATTTTATTATTTAGGGGTAAAACAGTAATTTTACAAACTGGGAGTATTTTGGTAATTTTACAAACTAGGGGTATTTTGGTAATTTTGCAAACCAAGGATATTTTGGTAATTTCAAAAATTGGGGGTATTTTAGTAATTTCACAAACCAAAGGTATTTCAGTAATTTCACAAATTGGGTTATTTTAGTAATTTTATAAATATAAGGGTATTTGGTCCCTCTCGGGTTTTAGCTATGAACTTTGGCCCATCAACAAGTCCTCGAGGCTAAAGTGAATAGACACTACGCACCAGGTAGTATTCCAGAAAAGAGGAGGTGGGCCACTAGGCCGCTTAAATACAAAGCTCTCCCTAGATCCAATCCTAGACATGCGTACGCCTGTTGCCACACTCCAACCCTGCAACTTGTTCACAGACATGTTTAATTAGAAATTTAAGTCTTATGGAATTTAAGAGTTGTTCAAACTAGACCTAAGGTCCATAAACCCTAACATACATGTCTACGTCCCCTTAAAGCCCATCAAAACCAAATTACAACCTTACGGCCCATTAAGCCCAAATTTCATCGTATGGCCTATTAGGCCCAAAACAAATTCAATTCATGTATCATGCATGACTAATTCAATTCGTATAACCAACCAAACCATTTCATCAAACTTAGCCTCAGGGCCCATCAAACCCATTTAGCCACTTTCGATTTTGCCGATTTCGTGTGTGTAGTGTTTGTACACACCTGGTAACCACACGCGCTGCAAACCCCTTAGTCACGAACCGTGCACCTCCCATTATAGTAGCCCTTCCTTCACTACTATTGGTGATTATCCTCTAGGTCTGCACCCAAACGGCCACCAAGGTATATTAACTCTCCTCATAGAATGCTCTATATATAACTAGCTTCTCACCTTCCTTCTTTGTATCTTACCGATGTGGGATCCCTCCGTTTGGAGAGTTTAAATCCAACTCAAACTCTTCTCATCCAATCCGCAAAATAAATACTCCCTTGCTTATCATGAGATTCGAACCCAATCTCTCTTGTAGCATAATCCATGCTGCTAACCACTTGGCCACAAGCTCCTCTTGTGTCTAAAATCATGCGTAACTCAATATAACCCTATGGCAAAATTCTAGAGTCCATTTAAAAAGAAAACCAAAATTCAAAAGCCAAGACTTTAACCTTGGACCTCCTTTCTTCCTTGTGGCATCACCCTCTTATCTCTTATGTGGCGTCACTTTGCCACTACACCACACACTCCACCTATGTCATTTTCCCCACATTTTATTCTTAAAGCCTACTACTAACTCCTAGGGTTTTATTCACCCGGAACCAATTTTTTTCCTAAGGCCTAACTTGAACCCGGGACTTCATAGAAGCGCCCTAACCTTCCAAAATCACTCACCTACTAGATCCAAGTTGCATTAAAGTCGTTCTCTTATTCTTAAAAATTTTAAACGCTCCCGTGCCCAAGGCTCCATAGGCCTAATTCTTCTAGGCCCAATTTTGGGATGTTACAAACCATGGATTTGTGGTTTCGAAAACACTATTCTGATTTGACCAAAAATAGGCTGTTACATATGAAATGTTTCGAATCGAATGTTTTAAGTTTTAAATTTTTTAGTAATGCTCCGTAACCTTATTCCGACGACGGATACAAGTTAGGGGTTTTAAATTACTGGTCTGATCTAAAAGTACATCACATATATCTTCGAGTCAGCAAAAAATTCTAGAGCTCAAAATCATTGGGCATCAACATTTAACCTCGTATACGAAACTTTTACTAAGTTCATTGGGATTATCTCAACAGTTCAATTTTGTACTAATTTATTACGATTAAGTCTAACTCCAATTTGAGTGCTATCTCTTAACCAATCCAAAATTTTGATAAAGCATTAATATACATTCAAATATAGTTCAACAACAAATTAAACTTAGTTATATTGCATGAACTTACGTAGAAAATTTGTAATGGTTTAGATGTTAGGGACTAGTCAACAATTTTCTTTTTTTTTTTTTTTTTTTTTTGCATATATCCTCTAGTTGTTGTATATCTCAATCTAAACCATAACTTAACTCAATTATCCATTCCAAATTTCATTTAATAGCATATTAAATTTATATAATAGTTTAATTTCATCTATGCAATAATTCTTCAAGTTTTACATTTATTTCAATTTAGTCCCTAGAACCTAAACCATTATAAATTTCACATTTAAAATCTATTCCATGATTCATTTTTAGATACATCCTTATACCACCCTCTACTACTCATACTTAACAAAAATTCATGATAGTATACTCAAGTTTTTGTTTTAGTCAATTAATGCAAAATTAACAAAAACCACTTTACAAAATAGTTATTATGTCATCCCCCAAATTTAGTAGATCTGAGAAGAAGGTGAATAGACGTAAAGATTACCTATTTTGGCCCACTATGGTAGCATAGTCTACCATTTTATAGGATTTTGGCAAACTAAAGTTGGCGCATAAAGTATCCATCCGAAGAAGTATCTAAGGATTTCATCTAGGGGTATTCTTCAATTGAAGAAAGAGTATGAAAAATGAAGCTTACGCCTCAGATTTTTGGCTACACATAAAGCAACGACTAAGTATATGAGAAAGTTTTAAGGGACTAAAGTGTCTTTAAGACCATGCCATACGCGAGTCACCGTCAAGGTGTAATATGCCTAGTTTGCATGAACACTGTTCTAGTTGGTTCCCGTAATGGGATTATTTGAGGGTCAGTTGGACTGATTTAACTCTCTTCTAGGCTGGCTTATCCTTAAACGTCAACTTCATTGGATTTTCTACTACTTTTCCTAGATTTTTAGTAGCAAAAACAATGGATAATTTCAGTAAATATGGCCACTTGTCAAGATCCACTAAAAGAAGCTATATATATGGTAAGAAGAGAAAAGGCAGATGGTTTTTCTTCTTTCTGTTCCACCCTCTAGTTCTTCTTCTTAGATCTAAAACTATTTTTCTATTTGTTAACCTGGAATTTAAGGTTTTTGGGTTAATCGATGGATGTTTCAACCTCCATGTCACACCCCAAACTAGGCCTAGACGTTACTACCGAATCTGATGTGTCACATCGAAGTGATTTTCAGAATTTTCACTTTTTGATAAAAATCCATATTTATTTAGCTTTAATTGCTTGAGAAAATTCGGAAATTATGTTATTACAATCTGTAACACCCCAAACTCAGCCTAGACGTTACGACTGAATCTGGCATGTCACATGGAATGGTTGTTTAGGAACTTTGATATTGTTAAAAAAAAATTGGGTTTTGGGTCCATTGAAAAAAATAAAAATAAAACAAAATAGAATTGATTTAATGGTTTTCTTGCATGTTGCAATTAATAATATCAACAATCGAAAACTATTCTTGTGTTACGAAAAATCAAAATTAGTGGATTCCAAAAACGTGACATTTTGAAAATAGTTTTTGTAGTTCCAAGAAAATCTCGAACTTAATTATTTATTTGCTTGTTATCCACTTGTTAATATTTTGGAAAATGATTGGTTATATTTTTAGAAAAACTCCGTACTTAACATTTCATAATATATAATAACCGCGTTAAATCAAAAAACCAAATTAAAATCCCAGAGGCCTTATTACATAAAATACTCACAAATGAAAAAAAATAAGTTTAAGTAAAGAAAACGAAGTTTTCAAAAGAAATACGCATGGCCACCACAGAGTCCACCTCGGCTCCAAATCCACATAGCTAGGGATTACCTGCAAAATTAAGCAGAGGGGTGAGTCACGAGAACTCAGTGTGTAATTCCCCATACGAACAAAATCTGGGCCTAAGCCCATAGAGACAAATTGGCCAAAGCCCACACGAATCGAATTGGGCCGTCATGCTGACAGTCATGCTGCTCAAAGCCGATATAATGTGATAGAGTCACCGATGTATGTGCCCTAGCCACTTAAATAATGTGACAGAGTCACCGATATATGTGGCACCGAGCCATCAAAATAATGTGACAGAGTCATTGATATACACTGTAACATCCCAAAGTTGGGCCTAGTAGGGTTGGGCCTATTGGGCTTTAGGCTTAAGAGCGTTTAAATTTTTTGGGAATAAAAGAACGACTTTAATGCAAGTTGGATCTAGTAGGTGAGTGATTTTGGAAGGTTAGGGGGCTTCTATGAAGTCCGGGTTCAAGTTAGGCCTTAGGAAAAATTTTGGTTTTGGGTGAATAAAACCCTAGAAGTTAGTAGTAGGCTTTGAGAATAAAATGTGGGGAAAATGACATAAGTGGAGTTTGTGGTGTAGTGGCAAAGTGACGCCACATAAGAGATAAGGGGCTGACGCCACAAGGAAGGAAGGTGGTCCAAGGTTCAAGTCTTGGCTTTTGCATTTTGTTTTTCTTTTTAAATGGACTCTAGAATTTTTCCATACGGTTATATTTAGTTGCGCATGGTTTTAGACATTAGAGGAGCTGGTGGCTTAGTGGCAAGCGGCGTGAATTGGCTGATGGGAGAGCTTGGGTTCGAATCTCATGACAAGCAAGGGAGTATTTATTTTGCGGATTGGACGGGAAGAGTTTGAGTTGGATTTAAACTCTACTGATGGAGGGATCCCACATCAGAAAGATACAAAGAAGGAAGGTGAGAAGCTAGCTATATATAGAGCTGCCTAAGAAAAAAAGGAGCATACCTAGTTGGCATTGGGCATAGGAGTGCTCGGAGCGCGGTTAGCAGCTTTAGATTCCTATTAGGTGTGTACTCTCTCTACTATAGTTGTAGAGAGGCAAATGCCGATAAGCCGGTCACACGGTGATGGTAGCCACACGAGCGTGCGAGCGCACATGTGGGGTATCAACGCGATAGTTGAGGCTATCAGTAGTGTTCTTGTGGGTTTAGGCTGTTGGGCCACGTTGGCCCGAAAGAGCCATAGTGGGCCTAATGGGCTGGGGGCCCATATGAGTAAATTGTATGGTTGAGTCGTAGTTAGTAAACTAGACTATGTGAATCTCATATATGTGGCTAGGTTTGGGCTGAATCGGCCACACGCGTGTGTGAGCCCATTGGGGCCGAGAATGGGCCTTAGGCCTATTCGCATCATTATCTCTGTTTAGAATACTTGAGTCGTTTGAGGCGATAGTGGACCTTCTATTGGGCCGTTAACACCTTAGTTTGCAAAATTACCAAAATACCCCTAGTTTGTAAAATTATCGAAATACCCCTAGTTTACAAAATTGTCGAAATACCCCTGGTTTGTAAAATTACCAAAATACCCCTAGTTTGTAAAATTACCAAAATACCCCTAGTTTGCAAAATTACCAAAATACCCCTAGTTTGCAAAATTACCGAAATACCCCTGATTTGCAAAATTACAAAAATACCCATGGTTTGTAAAATTATTGAAATACCCCTAGCTTGCGAAATTACTATTTACCCCTAAATAATAAAATGACCATTGTACCCTCGTGGTAGGACTAATGTTGTCTATGTTAATTGTATGATGGGTTATGTTTGAGATGCACTACATACATGGATTAGTTATGAGTAGAATTACCGAATTACCCTTGGTAGGTAAATTACTGAAATACCCTCGGTAGGTAAATTTACCATTATACCCTTTGGGGTTGATTAGCGTGATTGTGTGTAACTTCTCACACCATTTATAGTGTATTGATAACATATATATTTATGTATATTCTGTTAAATGCTGAAAACTCGGTATGGCTATTGAAATCCCCGTGGAGGGTAAAGGCAATTCATCAGGTTAGTGACTTCTGTGATATTAATAGATGGTTCTGATGAGATGACATGTTATATGTGATAAGCATCCTATAGATGCATGCCGAAACCGATTGAAACCATACATCAGTATCTTATACTTGCATGGGGTTGGGATTGTGATATTAAAGGGGAAGTGTTGTAGTGGCTCTGCCATGATCTGTTATAGTGGCTCTACCACGATTTATTGTAGTGGCTCTGCCATGATCTATTGTAGTGGCTCTGCCACGATCTGTTCTGGTGACTATGTCACGATTCTGATGATGAACAGCTAACTGCAGCATGACTACCATCGATGGTGTGTAGCGGTGAGGGTTGATTGTAGAAATCCCCATTGATGTGATTGGCAGGCACGGGTGGTTTGTAGTGGATGGAAAATTAGGTTGGGCTGGGTTTTCATCGCATTACATACATGATCTGCTGTGACATATGATATGGGTTTAGCCTCAACCGAGGCTATTTTTGGCTAAGGCCCAATTACCATTGTTACTGTAATGGGCTTTGGCCCGGATTGTTACGATGCATGTTCTTACGGATAAGGGTTGTGCACATTGAGTTTTCGTAAACTCACCCCATCTTTTTATTAAATGTTTCAAGTGATTCCCAGCGATTGAGGATTGCGAGCCGTGGAGGACTCGGGGGTGGCTATACATCGGAGATACTGCTCGTGAACTTTAATAGTTTCAATTTTTACCTTTTCTTTTAGATTATTTTGGGTTAATATATTGTAATAAGGCCATTGGTTTATTTTTTCTAAGTTTTCATTTATAAATGCTAAACTTATAAATGCGGGGTTTTTTATAAAACATTAGCAATAGTTTTCTAAAATATCATGTTTACGCAACGATGCAAGTTCAACTTTTATAATAGAATAGTTTTTCAAAATAATAACAACTTTTAAACGGTCATTTTATAAATCACGTTTTTCTCAATCAAACAACGAACTCGGAGTTCAAAAATCTGATAAAACTTTTCTAAACAATTGCTTAGCTTTTCAACTTCCTTCAATGTGACACGTCGGATTCAAGCCTAACTTCTAGGCCGGGTTTGGGGTGTTACAATTATGGTATCAGAGCCTAGGTTATAAAACTCGACTATGGAATGGGTTCAAAAAAATGTTTTTTTAAAGTTATTTGAAATTTGGTTTAAAAAAAGTATCTTCATTGGAAGTATGGCACCTGAGTCTCCGGCACCAAATTCGTAAGTCCCCTTACATATTATTATATGCTATAATGACGGTAATTATTCTGTGTATGTTTTGGATGTGATGTTTGAATGGAAAATTTTTATGTATGAGTGTTAAATATCATTTTATACAGATTAGATATTTGGTTGTATGAAGAGGTTTCAAGCATAAGTTAGAAAGTGTATTCTTGTTTTAGAATCGAGTCTTGTGACGTGAGTGTAGTGTTGTAGGTTAGGATGTGCATTGTTTTCTATAGCTAGAAATTTCGAGGACGAAATTCCTTTAAGGAGGTAGATTTGTAACATCCCAAAGTTGGGCCTAGTAGGATTGGGCCCATTGGGCTTTAAGCGTAGGGCGTTTAAAATTTTTGGGAATAATAGAACGGCTTTAATGCAAGTTGGATCTAGTAGGTGAGTGATTTTGGAAGGTTAGGGGGCTTCTATGAAGTCCCGGGTTCATGTTAGGCCTTAGAAAAAATTTTGGTTTTGGGTGAATAAAACCCTAGGACTTAGTAGTGACCTTTAAGAATAAAATGTAGGGAAAATGACACAAGTAGAGTGTGTGGTGTAGTGGCAAAGTGACGCCACATAAGAGACAAGGGGGTGACACCACAAGGAAAGAAGGAGGTCTAAGGTTCAAGTCTTGGCTTTTGCATTTTGGTTTTCTTTTTAAATGGACTCTAGCATTTTGCCATAGGGTTAATTTAGTTGCGCATGGTTTTAGATACAAGAGGAGCTGGTGGCTTAGTGGCAAGCAGCGTGAATTGGCTGATGGGAGAGTTTGGGTTCAAATCTTATGACAAGCAAGGGAGTATTTATTTTGCGGATTGGACGGGAAGAGTTTGAGTTGGATTTAAACTCTACTGACCGAGGGATCCCACATCGGAAAGATACAAAGAAGAAAGGTGAGAAGCTAGCTATATATAAAGCTGCCTAGGAGGGGAAGGAGCATACCTAGTTGGCATTGGGCATAGGAGTGCTTGGAGCGCGATTTGGCTTGATTCCTATCGGTGTGTACTCTCTCTACTATAGTTGTAGAAGCGGCAAATCTTGATAAGCTTGGTCTGCTGCGTTGGTAGCCACCTGACGTCTTGATACACGTGTGGGGTTTCAACACGATAGTTGAGGCCATCAGTAGTGTTCTTGTAGGTTTAGGCTATTGGGCTATGTTGGCTGAAAAGGGCCAAGTGGGCCCAATGGGCCAGGGGCCCATATGAGTAAATTGTATGATTGAGTTGTAGTTAGTGAACTAGACTATGTGAATCTCATAAATGTGGCTAGGTTTGGGTTGAATCGGCCACACGAGTGTGTGGGCCCATTGGGGTCGAGAATGGGCCTAGGCCTTTTCGCATCATTATCTCTATTTAGAATACTTGAGTCGTTCGAGGCGACAGTGGACCTTCTGTTGGGTCGTTAACACCCTAGGTTGCAAAATTGCCAAAATACCCCTAGTTTGCAAAATTATCGAAATACCCCTGGTTTGCAAAATTATCGAAATACCCTTAGTTTGCAAAATTACCAAAATACCCCTAGTTTGAAAAATTACCAAAATACCCCTGGTATGCAAAATTACCAAAATACCCCTGGTTTGCAAAATTACCGAAATACCCGGGTTTGAAAAATTACAAAAATACCCATGGTTTGTAAAATTATTGAAATACCCCTAGCTTGCGAAATTATCATTTTACCCCTAAACAAAAAAATGACAGTTGTACCCTCGTGGTAGTACTAATGTTGTCTGTGTTAATTGTATGATTGATTATGTTCTAGATGCACTACATACATGGATTAGTTATGAGTGGAATTACCGAATTACCCTTGATAGGTAAATTACTGAAATACCCTTGGTAGGTAAAATTACCGTTGTACCCTTTAGGGTTGATTAGCGTGATTGTGTGTAACTTCTCACACCATTTATAGTGTCTTGATAACATATATATTTATGTATATTCTGTTAAATACCGAAAACTCGGCATAGCTATTGAAATCCCTGTGGAGGGAAAAGGTGATTCATTAGGTTAGTGACTTCTGTGATATTAATAGATGGTTATGATAAGATGGCCTGTTATATGTGATGAGCATCTTATACATGCATGCCGAAACCTGTTAAAACCATACATCAGTATCTTATGCTTGCATGTGGTTGGGATTGTGATATTAAAGGGGAAGTGTTGTAGTGGTTTTGCTATGATCTGTTATAGTGGCTCTGCCACGGTCTGTTGTAGTGGCTCAGCCACGATCTATTGTAGTGGCTCTGCCACGATCTATTTTGGTGACTATGTCACGATTCTGACGATGAACAGCTAACTGCAGCATGACTGCCATCGATGGTGTGTAACGGTGAGGGTTGATTGTAGAAATCCCCATTGGTGTGATTGGCAGGTACGGGTGGTGTGTAGCGGATGGAAAATTAGGTTGGGCTGGGTTTGCATCGCATTGCATACATGATCTGCTGTGACATATGATGTGGGTTAAGCCTCAACCAAGGCTATTTTGGGCTAAGGCCCAATTGCCATCATTACTGTAATGGGCTTCGGCTCGGACTGTTGCGATGCATGTTCTTACGGATGAGGGTTGTGCATACTGAGTTTTCGTAAACTCACCCCCTCTTTTTATTAAATGTTTGGTGATTCCAGTGATTGAGGATTAGGAGCCGTGGAGGACTCGGGGTGGCTATACATCGGAGATCTTGCTCGTGAACTTTAGTAATTTTGATTTTACCTTTTCTTTTAGATTATTTATTTTGGGTTAATATTTTGTAATAAAGCCATTGGTTTATTTTTCTATGTTTTCATTTATAAATGTTAAACTTATAAATCGTGGTTTTTCTAAAACATTAGCAATCGTTTTCTAAAATATCATGTATGCAATGATGCAAGTTCAACTTTCATAACAAAACAATTTTTCAAAATAATAACAACTTTTAAGCGGTCATTTAGTAAATCACGTTTTTCTCAATCAAAGAACGAACTCAGAGTTCAAAAATCTGATAAAACTTTTCTAAACAATTGCTTAGCTTTTCAACTTCCTTCAATGTGACACTCCAGATTTGGGCCTAACTTCTAGGCCGAGTTTAGGGTGTTACAATTATGATATCAGAGCCTAGGTTACAAAACTCGGCTGTATAATGGGTTCAAAAAAATGTTTTTTAAAGTTATTTGAAATTTGGTTTAAAACAAAGTATCTTCATTGGAAGTATGGCACCCGAGTCTCCGGCACCAAATCCGTAAGTCCCCTTACATATTATTATATGCTATAATGACGGTAATTATTCTATGTATGTTTTGGATGTGATGTTTGAATGGAAAATTTTTATGTATGAGTGTTAAATATCTTTTTGCTTCTGTATTAGATATTTGGTTGTATGAAGAGGTTCCAAGCATAATTTAGAAAGTGTATTACTATTTTAGAATCAGAGTGCTCAGCGTGAGTGTAGTGTTGTAGGTTAGGATGTGCGACTGTTTCTATAGCTGGAAATTTCGAGGACGAAATTCCTTTAAGGAGGGTAGATTTGTAACATCCCAAAGTTGGGCCTAGTAGGATTGGGCCCATTGGGCTTTCGGCGTAGGCGCGTTTAAAATTTTTGGGAATCAGAGAATGGCTTTAATGCAAGTTGGATCTAGTAGGTGAGTTATTTTGGAAGGTTAGGGGGCTTCTATGAAGTCCCGGGTTCATGTTAGGCCTTAGGAAAAATTTTTGTTTTGGGTGAATAAAACCCTAGGAGTTAGTAGTAGGCTTTATGAATAAAATGTGGGGAAAATGACACAAGTAGAGTGTGTGGTGTAGTAGAAAAGTGACGCCACATAAGAGACAAGGGGGTGACGCCACAAGGAAGGAAAGAGGTCCAAGGTTCAAGTCTTGGCTTTTGCATTTTGGTTTTCTTTTTAAACGGACTCTAGAATTTTGCCATAGGGTTAATTTAGTTGCGCATGGTTTTAGACACAAGAGGAGCTGGTGGCTTAGTGGCAAGCGGCGTGAATTGGCTGATGGGAGAGCTTGGGTTCGAATCTCATGACAAGCAAGGGAGTATTTATTTTGCGGATTGGACGGGAAGAGTTTGAGTTAGATTTAAACTCCACTGACGGAGGGATCCCACATCGAAAAGATACAAAGAAGGAAGGTGAGGAGCTAGCTATATATAGAGCTGCCTAGGAGAAGAAGGAGCATACCTGGTTGGCATTGGGCATAGGAGTGCTCGGAGTGCAGTTTAGCAGCTTCAGATTCCTACCAGGTGGGTACTCTCTCTACTATAGTTGTAGAGCGACAAATGCCGATAAGCCGGTCACACGACGATGATAGCCACACGAGCGTGCGAGCGCACGTGTGTGGTTTCAACGTGATAGTTAAGGCCATCAGTAGTGTTCTTGTGGGTTTAGGTTGTTGGGCCGTGTTGGCCCGAAAGGGGCCAAGTTGGCCAAATGGGCTGGGGGCCCATATGAGTAAATTGCATGATTTAGTAGTAGTTAGTGAACTAGACTATGTGAATATCATATATGTGGCTAGGTTTGGGCTGAATGGGCCACACGAGTGTGTGGGCCCACTTGGGCCGAGAATGGGCCTTCAGTCCATTCGCATCATTATTTCTGTTTAGAATACTTGAGTCGTTCGAGGCGACAGTGGACCTTCTATTGGGCCATTAGCACCCTGGTTTGCAAAATTACCAAAATACCCCTGGTTTGCAAAATTACAGAAATACCCCTAGTTTATAAAATTACCGAAATACCCTTAGTTTGTAAAATTACCAAAACACCCCTGGTTTGCAAAATTATCGAAATACCCCTGGTTTGCAAAATTACTGAAATACCTCTGGTTTGCAAAATTACCGAAATAACCCTGGTTTGCAAAATTACCAAAATACCCTTGGTTTACAAATTACCGAAATACCCCTAGTTTATGAAATTACAGAAATACTCCTGGTTTGAAAAATTATTAAAATACCCCTAGCTTACGAAATTACCATTTTACCCCTAAATAATAAAATGACCGTTGTACCCTCATGGTAGCACTAGTGTTGTCTGTGTTAATCGTATGAGTGATTATGTTCGAGATGCAATGCATACATGGATTAGTTATAGTAGAATTATCGAATTACCCTTGGTAGATAAATTATTGAAATACCCTCGGTAGGTAAAATTACCGTTATACCCTTTGGGGTTGATTAGCATGATTGTGTGTAACTTCTCACACCATTTATAGTGCCTTGATAACATATATATTTATGTATATTCTATTAAATGTCGAAAACCCGGTATGGCTATTGAAATCCCCGTGGAGGGTAAAGGCGATTCATCAAGTTAGTGACTTCTGTGATATTAATAGATGGTTCTGATGAGATGACATGTTTTATGTGATGAGCATCCTATACATGCATGCCGAAACCTATTGAAACCATACATCAGTATCTTATGCTTGCATGAGGTTGGGATTGTGATATTAAAGGGGAAGTGTTGTAGTGGATCTGCCATGATCTGTTGTTGTGGCTCTGCCACGATCTGTTGTAGTAGCTCTGCCACGATCTGTTCTGGTGACTATGTCATGATTCTGACGATGAGCAGCTAACTGCAGCATGACTGCCATCGATGGTGTGTAGCGGTGAGGAATGATTATAGAAATCCCCATTGGTGTGATTGGCAGGTACGGGTGGTGTGTAGCGGATGGAAAATTAGGTTGGGCTGGGTTTGCATCGCATTGCATACATGATCTGCTGTGACATATGATATGGGTTAAGCCTCAACCGAGGCTATTTTGGGCTAAGGCCCAATTACCACCTTTACTGTAATGGGCTTCGGCTCGGATTATTGCGATGCATGTTCTTACGGATGAGGGTTGTGCACACTGAGTTTTCGTAAACTCACCCCCTCTTTTTATTAAATGTTTCAGGTGATTCCCAGCGATTGAGGATTGGGAGCCGTGGAGGACTCGGGGGTGGCTATACATCAGAGATACTGCTCGTGAACTTTAGTAATTTCTATTTTTGCCTTTTCTTTTAGATTATTTATTTTGGGTTAATATTTTGTGATAAGACCATTGGTTTATTTTTTTCCTAAGTTTTCATTTATAAATGTTAAACTTATAAATACGGGGTTTTTTTAAAACATTAGCAATCGTTTTCTAAAATATCATGTGTACAAAATGATGCAAGTTCAACTTTCATAACAGAACAATTTTTCAAAATAATAACAACTTTTAAACGGTCATTTAGTAAATCACGTTTTTCTCTATCAAACAACGAACTCGGAGTTCAAAAATCTGATAAAACTTTTCTAAACAATTGCTTAGCTTTTCAACTTCCTTCAATGTGACATGCCAGATTCGGGCCTAATTTCTAGGCCGGGTTTAGGGTGTTACAATTATGGTATCAGAGCCTAGGTTACAAAACTCGGCTGTGTAATGGGTTCAAAAAAAATGTTTTTTTAAAGTTATTTGAAATTTGATTTAAAAAAAAGTATCCTCATTGGAAGTATGGCACCTGAGTCTCCGGCACCAAATCCGTAAGTGCCATTACATATTATTATATGATATAATGGCAGTAATTATTATGTGTATGTTTTGGATGTGATGTTTGAATGGAAAATTTTTATGTATGAGTGTTAAATATATGTTTGCTTCTGTTTTAGATATTTGGTTGTATGAAGAGGTTCCAAGCATAAGTTAGAAAGTGTATTACTATTTTAGAATCGTTTGGAGTGTAGTGTTGTAGGTTAGGATGTTTTCTATAATTTGGAAATTTTAGAGGACAAAATTCCTTTAAGGAGGGTAGATTTGTAACATCCCAAAGTTGGGCCTAGTAGGATTGGGCCCATTGGGCTTTAGGCGTAGGCGCGTTTAAAATTTTTGGGAATAAGAGAATGGCTTTAATGCAAGTTGGACCTAGTAGATGAGTTATTTTGGAAGTTAGGGGGCTTCTATGAAGTCCCGGGTTCATGTTAGGCCTTAGGAAAAAATTTGGTTTTGGGTGAATAAAACCCTAGGAGTTAGTAGTAGGCTTTAAGAATAAAATGTGGGGAAAATGACACAAGTAGAGTGTGTGGTGTAGTAGAAAAGTGACGCCACATAAGAGACAAGGGGGTGACATCACAAGGAAGGAAGGGGGTCCAAGGTTCAAGTCTTGGCTTTTGCATTTTGGTTTTCTTTTTAAACGGACTCTAAAATTTTGCCATAGGGTTAATTTTGTTGCGCATGGTTTTAGGCACAAGAGGAGCTGGTGGCTTAGTGGCAAGCGACATGAATTGGCTGATGGGAGAGCTTGGGTTTGAATCTCATGACAAGCAAGGGAGTATTTATTTTGCGGATTGGACGGGAAGAGTTTGAGTTGGATTTAAACTCTACTGACGGAGGGATCCCACATCGAAAAGATACAAAGAAGGTAGGTGAGAAGCTGGCTATATATAGAGCTGCCTAGGAGGAGAAGGAGCATACCTGGTTGGCATTGGGCATAGGAGTGCTTAGAGCGCGGTTTAGCAGCTTCAGATTCCTACCAGGTGGGTACTCCTCTACTATAGTTGTAGAGCGACAAATGCCGATAAGCCAGTCACATGGCGATGATAGCCACACGAGCGTGCGAGCGCACGTGTGGGGTTTCAACGCGATAGTTGAGGCCATCAGTAGTGTTCGTGTGGGTTTAGGCTGTTGGGCCACGTTGGCCCGAAAGGGGCCAAGTTGGTCAAATGGGCCGGGGGCCCATATCAGTAAATTGCATGATTGAGTAGTAGTTAGTAAACTAGACTATGTGAATCTCATATATGTGGCTAGGTTTGGGCTGAATGGGCCACACGAGTGTGTGGGCCCACTTGGGTCAAGAATGGGCCTTAGGCCCATTCGCATCATTATCTCTATTTAGAATACTTGAGTCATTCGAGGCGACAGTGGACCTTTTGTTGGGTCATTAACACCCTGGTTTGCAAAATTACCAAAATACCCCTAGTTTGTAAAATTACAGAAATACCCCTGGTTTGTAAAATTACCGAAATACCCATAGTTTGTAAAATTAACGAAATACCCCTGGTTTGCAAAATTATTGAAATACCCCTGGTTTGGAAAATTACTAAAATACCCCTAGTTTGCAAAATTACCGAAATACCCCTGGTTTGTAAAATTATCAAAATACCCCTGGTTTGCAAATTACCGAAATACCCCTGGTTTACGAAATTATGGAAATACCCCTGGCTTATAAAATTATTGAAATACCCCTAGCTTACGAAATTATCGTTTTACCCCTAAATAATAAAATGACCGTTGTACCCTCGTGGTAGTACTAGTGTTGTCTGTGTTAATCGTACGATTGATTATGTTCAAGATGCACTGCATACATGGATTAGTTATGAGTAGAATTATCGAATTACCCTTGGTAGATAAATTACCGAAATACCCTCGGTAGGTAAAATTACTGTTATACCCTTTGGGGTTGATTAGCGTGATTGTGTGTAACTTCTCACACCATTTATAGTGTCTTGATAACATATATATTTATGTATATTCTGTTAAATGTCGAAAACTCGGTATGGCTATTGAAATCCCCGTGGAGGGTAAAGGCGATTCATCAAGTTAGTGACTTCTGCGATATTAATAGATGGTTCTGATGAGATGACATGTTTTATGTGGTGAGCATCCTATACATGCATGCCGAAACCTATTGAAACCATACATCAGTATCTTATGCTTGCATGGGGTTAGGATTGTGATATTAAAGGGAAGTGTTGTAGTGGCTCTACCATGATCTGTTGTAGTGGCTCTGCCACGATCTGTTGTAGTAGCTCTGCCACGATCTGTTCTGGTGACTATGTCATGATTCTGACGATGAGCAGCTAACTACAGCATGACTGCCATCAATGGTGTGTAGCGGTGAGGGTTGATTGTAGAAATCCCCATTGGTGTGATTGGCAAGTATGGGTGGTGTGTAGCGGATGGAAAATTAGGTTGGGCTAGGTTTGCATCGTATTGCATACATGATCTGCTGTGACATATGATATGGGTTAAGCCTCAATCGAGGCTATTTTGGGCTAAGGCCCAATTACTACCGTTACTGTAATGGGCTTCGGCCCGGATTGTTACGGTGCATGTTCTTACCAATGAGGGTTGTGCACTCTGAGTTTTCGTAAACTCACCCCCTCTTTTTATTAAATGTTTCAGGTGATTCCCAGCGATTGAGGATTGGGAGCCGTGGAGGACTCGGGGGTGGCTATACATCAGAGATGCTGCTCGTGAACTTTAGTAATCTCTATTTTTGCCTTTTCTTTTAGATTGTTTATTTTGGGTTAATATTTTGTAATAAGGCCATTGGTTTATTTTTTCTAACTTTTCATTTATAACTGTTAAACTTATAAATACGGGATTTTTTAAAACATTACCAATCGTTTTCTAAAATATCATTGTTATGCGACGATGCAAGTTCAACTTTCATAACAGAACAATTATTCAAAATAATAACAACTTTTAAACGGTCATTTAGTAAATCACGTTTTTCTCAATCAAACAACAAACTTGGAGTTCAAAAATCGATAAAACTTTTCTAAACAATTGCTTAGCTTTTCAACTTCCTTCAATGTGACACGCTGATTCGGGCCTAACTTTTAGGTTTGGGTTTGGGGTGTTACAATTATAATATCGAGCCTAGGTTACAAAACTTCTACTGTGGAATGGGTTCAAAAATATTTTTTAAAGTTATTTGAAATTTGGTTTAAAAAAGTATCTTCATTAGAAGTATGGCACCCAAGTCTCCGGTACCAAATTCGTAAGTCCCCTTACTTATTATTATATGCTATAATGACGGTAATTATTCTGTGTATGTTTTGGATTTGATGTTTGAATGGAAAATTTTTATGTATGCGTGTGAAATATCATTTGCTACATATTAGATATTTGGTTGTATGAAGAGGTTCCAAGCTTAAGTTAGAAAGTGTATTACTGTTTTAGAATCAGAGCACGCAGCGTGAGTATAGTGTTGTAGGTTAGGATGTGCGACTATTTCTATTACTGGAAATTTTGAGGACGAAATTCCTTTAAGGAGGGTAGATTTGTAACATCCCAAAGTTGGGCCTAGTAGGATTGGGCCCATTGAGCTTTAGGCGTAGGAGCGTTTAAAATTTTTGGGAATAAGAGAACGACTTTAATGCAAGTTGGATCTAGTAGGTGAGTGATTTTGGAAGGTTAGGCGGCTTCTATGAAGTCCCGAGTTCAAGTTAGGCCTTAGGAAAAATTTTGGTTTTGGGTGAATAAAACCCTAGGAGTTAGTATTAGGCTTTAAGAATAAAATGTGGTGAAAATGACACAAGTGGAGTGTGTGGCGTAGTGGCAAATGACGCCACATAAGAGACAAGGGGGTGACGCCACAAGGAAGGAAGGAGGTCCAAGGTTCAAGTCTTGGCTGTTGCCTTTTGGTTTTCTTCTTAAATGGACTCTAGAATTTTGCCATAGGGTTATATTTAGTTGCGCATGGTTTTAGACACAAAAGGAGCTAGTGGCTTAGTGGCAAGTGGCGTGTATTGGCTGATGGGTGAGCTTGGGTTAGAATCTCATGACAAGTAAGGGAGTATTTATTTTACGGATTGGACGGGAAGAGTTTGAGTTGGATTTAAACTCTACTGACGGAGGGATCCCACATCGGAAAGATACAAAGAAGGTAGGTGAGAAGCTAGCTATATATAGAGCTGCCTAGGAGGAGAAGGAGCATACCTGGTTGGCATTGGGCATAGGAGTGCTCGGAGCGCGGTTTAGCAGCTTCAGATTCCTATCAGGTATGTACTCTCTCTACTATAGTTGTAGAGCGACAAATGCCGATAAGCCAGTGACACGACGATGGTAGCCATACGGGCATGCAAGCACACGTGTGGGGTTTCAATGTGATAGTTGAGGCCATTAGTAGTGTTCTTGTGGGTTTAGGCTGTTGGGCCACGTTGACCCGAAAGGGGCCAAGTGGGCCCAATGGGCGGTGGCCCATATGTGTAAATTGTATGATTGAGTAGTAGTTAGTGAACTAGACTATGTGAATCTCATATATGTGGCTAGGTTTGGGCTGAATGGGCTACACGAGTATGTGGGCCCACTTGGGCCGAGAATGGGCCTTAGGCCCATTTGCATCATTATCTCTGTTTAGAATACTTAAGTCGTTCGAGGCGATAGTCGACCTTCTGTTGGGTCGTTAACACCTTGGTTTGCAAAATTACCAAAATACCCCTAGTTTGTAAAATTATCGAAATACCCCTGGTTTACAAAATTACCGAAATACCCTTAGTTTGCAAAATTACCAAAATACCCCTAGTTTGCAAAAATATCGAAATACCCTTGGTTTGCAAAATTACCAGAATACCCCTAGTTTGCAAAATTACCGAAATACCCCTAGTTTGTAAAATTACTAAAATACCCCTAGCTTGCAAAATTACTGTTTTACCCCTAAACAATAAAATGACCATTGTACCTTTGTGGTAGTACTAATGTTGTCTGTGTTAATTGTATGATTGATTATGTTTGAGATGCACTGCATACATGGATTATTTATGAGTAGAATTACTGAATTACCCTTGGTAGGTAAATTACTAAAATACCCTCGGTAGGTAAAATTATCGTTATACCCTTTGGGGTTGATTAGCATGATTGTGTGCAGCTTCTCACACCATTTATAGTGTCTTGATAACATGTATATTTATGTATATTCTGTTAAACGCCAAAAACTCGGTATGGCTATTGAAATCCCCATGGAGGGTAAAGGCAATTCATCGGGTTAGTGACTTCTGTGATATTAATAGATGGTTCTGATGAGATGACATGTTATATGTGATGAGCATCCTATGCATGCATGCCAAAACCTGTTGAAACCATTCATCAGTAACTTATGCTTGCATGGGGTTGGGATTGTGATATAAAAGGGGAAGTGTCGTAGTGGCTCTGCCATGATCTGTTGTAGTGGCTCTGCCACGATCTGTTGTAGAGGCTCTGCCACGATCTGTTCTAGTGACTATGTCATGATTCTGACGATGAGTAGCTAACTGCAGCATGACTGCCATCGATAGTATGTAGCGGTGAGGGTTGATTGTAGAAATCCACATTGGTGTGATTGGCAGGTACGGGTGGTGTGTAGCGGATGGAAAACTAGGTTGGGCTGGGTTTGCATCGCATTGCATACATGATCTACTGTGACATATGATATGGGTTAAGGTCAACCGAGGCTATTGTGGGCTAAGGCCTAATTGCCACCGTTACTGTAATGGGCTTCGGCCCAGATTGTTGCGATGCATGTTCTTACCGATAAGGGTTGTGCACTCTGAGTTTTCGTAAACTCACCCCCTCTTTTTATTAAATGTTTCAGGTGATTCCCAGCGATTGAGGATTGGGCGCCGTGGAGGACTCGGGGGTGGCTATACATCGAAGATATTGCTCGTGAACTTTAGTAATTTCGATTTTTGCCTTTTCTTTTAGATTATTTATTTTGGGTTAATATTTTGTAATAAGGCCATTGGTTTATTTTTTCTAACTTTTCATTTATAACTGTTAAACTTATAAATACTGGTTTTTTTTTAAACATTAGCAATCATTTTCTAAAATATCATGTTTACGCAACGATGCAATTTGAACTTTCATAACAGAATAGTTTTTCAAAATAATAACAACTTTTAAACGGTCATTTAGTAAATCACATTTTTCTCAATCAAGCAACAAACTCGGAGTTCAAAAATCTGATAAAACTTTTCTAAACAATTGCTTAGCTTTCCAACTTCCTTCAATGTGACACGCCAAATTCGGGCCTAACTTCTAGGCCGGGTTTGGGGTGTTACATACATCGCCTTTTCATCAATATCATATCCCAATCCCATGCAAACATATAATCATGATATAATGAATGCAACATATGTCACTGTAAATCGAGTAATCAGAGCATACATATATTCATGATAAGATATTTACATGACCCAATCAAGGGTAACTAACCTGGTATCTCCGAGTTTACCCCCCAAGGGTAAGTGATCAATAGTTACCGATATTTCAGTTTTTAAACAATACACATACTTATTATTAATCAAACCAATGATGGTGTGAGAATTACATACCTGATTACGCGAAGGACCAAACTCTCCTGATCGTTGCTAATCTCACTAGCGGGAATATCCACTATCTGCCTATCCCAAACGGATGCCGGCTCTCTTCCACAACCAGGCGAAAAGTCTCAAACCGCTGACATTGCACGTCGTTTGAACTTGGGAGCAAAGACTACGAGTCCACTCCCCTCCTTAGATTGGCTAGCACTCACATCCATGAAGAGAATCTTTGATTAGTACAATACTTTCAAAGAGATCGATGATTGTCTAACAAAGAGATTGGGTTATGGTAGACCAACACGAAAGAGAATCTAACCGTATCGGACTAGAGAAAAACTCCTTACCTTAATAATCAATGCTGATTGGTTCTATATTCATCCACTACTGACAAGAACTCTGGCTTCCTAAATAAGAACGAACACCCTTCAAGGTGAAGCGGTACTATATTCGGCCTAAAAAGAAAGGAGTAGCAAGATGACTGCTTCGATTGTTACAAGAGAGAAGAGAAAACATATGAAGAGAGAACCCGTTACCTTACAACAAGTAAAGCCGACTGAAAAGGGACTTTCAACAACCAAAGGAGTACTAGCACCTTGCTTCTTGATATTCGGCTAATAATAAAAGATAAATGGTACAAGTTTAGTTTGGCACAAGAGAGGTTTTGGCTCAAGAGTAGAGAAAATAAAAACGAAAAGAAAAGAGAAGGAAGTGAGAAACCTAAGGTTTGGCTAGAAGAAGCAAGAGAATAGAGGTGCAAAAAGAAAAGGAGAAGAAATAGAGGAGATGAAGTGTTGAGAACGTGCGGCACAAAGAAGAGAAAAGACTAGAAAAAGAAAGAAACGAAAGGAAGGGAAAATGGCAAGTAGAGATTCAGCTATGGGAAAAAAGTGTAGAGAAAAGAACAAAAGAAGAGAATTGAAATGAAAGAAAAGATGATATGAGTGAGGGAGGGTTCGATTAATAGCAAACAAAATAAAATGAAGGAAAAGGGGCCTGAAAATGCCTTATGGTCAAAAGCACAAGACGTTAAAAAATGCTAAAGGAAAGCTATAGGAATTCGGCACAACACACTACAAGAGGTTCAGTTTGGGCTAACACACATCCCAAATGCCAAAACCCCTTTGCTAAACACCCTATAGCTAAAATTCACCCCCTTCTCTCCAACATTTGGCTAACCCTCAACTCATCTCCCCACTTCCTTGTTTTGCTCCTAGATTTGTTCCACCAAGCCCTCTCCATCCACCATTTGAAATGGTTGACCAATTCCAACTGCCCCAACTCCTCTCCTCCATCCACTTCAAATCATTTGACTCATTCAACAACCTCCTTCATAGAGTCCCAGCCGAATGTCACCTCTTCTCCATCCTGGCACAAAATAAATACTTCAAAAATGCAACCTGTAGGATTCGAACCCACACCTCTTTCCATGCTCCCTTGTGACGCCAACCACTAAGCCACCTTGCTCCTTGTGACATCCAATTACAACCAAACATACCTAACGCCTGCATCCACTAGCGCTCGCTCTAAAGTGCCCTAAAAAGAAAAATTTACCAAAGCTCTAGCTCAAACTTGAGCCTCCCCAAGACCCCCAAACACACCAAAATAACAAGCTAAACGAGCCAAACACATGGAATAGCACAAAATGCAGAACCCTTAATTCTAGAATGTTACAGTTCTACCTCCTTAAAGAAATTTTGACCTCAAAATTTACCTGATCAAAAGAGGTGAGGGTATTGTTGTTGCATCACATCTTCTAGCTCCCACATAGCTTCCTTTGAACAATGATTGCACCAAAACACTTTGACCAAAGGAATCGACTTCCTTCTCAACATCTTAATATCCCGATCCAAGATCTGTACTGGCTCTTCTTCCGAAGATAGATCAGGTCTTACTTTAATTTCTTCCACTGATACTACATCAGATGGGTCCCAACGATAGCGCCTTAACATCGAAACATGGAATACATTATGGATTTAACCCAACTCCGATGGTAACTCAAGCTGATAAGCTACTGGTCCCACACATTTCAACACTCGATAAGGCCCGATGAATTTGGGACTCAACTTGTCTTTCTGGCCAAATCTTAGAACCTTCTTCCAAGGCGAGACTTTCAGAATGGCCCGATCACCCACTAAGAATTCTATTTCTCTACGCTTCAGATCTGCATACGATTCTGCCTATCGAAAGCTTCTTTCAACCAAGCATGAATCAACTTAACCTTTTCCTCAGTCTCTACGATCAACTCTGGACCCAACAACTGTCTCTCACCCAACTCCATCCAGCAGGTAGGGGTACGACACCTACGTCCATACAGCACCTTATAGGGTGCCATCTGAATGCTGGGTTGATAGCTGTTGTTGTATGCAAATTCTGCCAATGGTAGGAAATCCTCCCAACTCCCTCTGAAGTCGATTACACAGCCTCTTAACATGTCTTTCAGAATCTGAATTACCCTTTCTGACTGACCATTAGTCTGTGGGTGAAATGCTATGATGAAATCTAGCCTCTTACCCAAAGCTTCATGTAATGCCTTCTAGAACTGTGATGTAAACCTAGGATTCCTGTCTGATATGATATATACGAGTATCCCATGCAACCCTAAGATTTCTGCCACATATAACCTGGCCAACTTCTGAAGCGAGTAATCCATATGAATCGGTATAAAGTGGGCGGGCTTCATTAACCGATCGACGATCACCCACACTGAATCTTTCTTAGTAGGCGTCAGAGGTAGCCCACTAACAAAATCCATCGTTATCCTCTCCTACTTCAAAAGTGGAATCTTCACCGGTTGTAGCAACCCCGAAGGCAATTGGTGTTCCGCCTTCATTTGTTGACATGTCAAACACTTACCCACAAACTCAGTAAGTTCCTACTTCAGACCTACCCACCAAAACTGTTCACGCAAATCTCGATACATATTACTCCCTCTGGGATATATAGCGTATGGACTACTCTGCGCCTCCCGCAGAACCATCTGCCTCAACTCTGAGTCCTTCGGCATACAAACCTTTCCACGAAAACACAATACTCCTTCACTGTTCAGACCAAAATCTTCTGTCTCACCACCTTTCACCTGCTGAAGTCGAGAACTTAACAATTCATCCAACAATTGCTTCTCCTTAATCTAGCTTACACATGAAGGTTTTATCTGAAGTTCAGCTAACAGGCTACCATCTTCATACAGACTAAGATGAACAAACATTTCCCTCGATGAACAAACATTTCCCTCAAATTCATTATCACTTTACGACTCAACGTAGCTGCCACCACGTTAGCTTTACCCGGGTGATATTCAATTGCACAATCATAGTATTTCAGCAATTCAATCCACCTTATCTTCCTTAAATTCAACTTCTTCTGGGTAAGGAGATATTTCAGGCTCTTATGGTCGGTGTAGATAATTGACTTTTCCCCATACAGATAGAGCCTCCATATCTTTAGGGTGAACACCACAACAGCTAACTCCAAATCATGAGTGGGATAATTCACCTCATGTGGTCTTAATTGTCGAGACGCATACGCCACTACCTTCCCTTCTTGCATTAGCACACATCCTAACCCTGTGTGTGATGCATCACAATAGATGACAAACTCCTTCATAGCCTAGACGATAAACACCTCAAAATCGGCCTAGACATTACGACGGGATCTGGCATGTCACATGGAATGGTTGTTTAGGAACATTAATATTGTTAAAAAATTTGGGTTTTGGTTCCATTGAAAAAAATAAAAATAAAACAAAATAGAATTGATTTAATGGTTTTTTTCCATGTTCCAATTAATAATATCAGCAATCAAAAACTGTTCTTGTGTTACGAAAAACTAAAATTAGTGGATTCCAAAAACGTGACATTTTGAAAATAATTTTTTTAGTTCTAAGAACATACCGAATTTAATTATTTATTTGCTTGTTATCCACTTGTTAATATTTTGGAAAATGATTATTTATATTTTAGAAAAACTCCATACTTAACATTTCATAATATATAATAACCGCATTAAATCCAAAACCAAATTAAAATCCCGGAGGCCTTATTACATAAAATATTCCCAAATGAAAAAAATAAGTTTAAGTAAAGAAAACAAAGTTTACGAAAGAAATACGCATGGCCACCACAGAGTCCACCTCAACTCAAAATCCACATAGCTAGGAATTACCTGTAAAATTAAGCAGAGGGGTGAGTCACGAGAACTCAGTGTGTAATTCCCCTTACGAACAAAATCTGGGCCTAAGCCCACAGAAGCAAATTGGTTGAAGCCCGTACGTATCAAATTGGGCCGTAGCCCTAACAACATGGCATATTAGATAGTGAATGCAATGCAACCCAGTCCAACCTAGTATTCCATCCGCTACACACCGCTCCATGTGTCCAACCTTAACACACCTGTGGGGATTTGTACAATCAACCCTCCATCCGCTACACTTCTCATTGGCAGTCATCTGACAGTCATGCTGCTCAAAGCCGATATAATGTGACAGAGACACCGATGTATGTGGTCTAGCCACTATAATAATGTGATAGAGTCACCGATATATGTGACACCGAGCCATCAAAATAATGTGACAGATTCACCGATATACACTGTCCCTTTTCATCAATATCATATCCATATCCCATGCAAACATATAATCATGATATAATGAATGCATCATATGCCGCTGCAAATCGAATAATCAGAGCATACATATATTCATGATAAGGTATTTACATGACCCAATCAAGGGTAACTAACCTGGTATCTCCAACTTTACCCCCAAGGGAAACACATCAATCGTTACCGATGTTTTGATTTTTAAATAATATACATACTTATTATTAATCAAACCAATGATGGTGTGAGAATTACACACCTGATTACGCGAAGAACCAAACTCTCTTGATCGTTGCTAATCTCACTAGCAGGAACAACCACTATCTGCCTATCCCAAATAGATGTCGACTCTCTACCACAACTCGGCAGAAAGTATCGAACCGCCGACACCGCACGTCGTTGAAACTTGGGATCAAAGACTACGAGTCCACTCCCTCCTTAGATTGGCTAGCTATAACAGCCCATTTATGACCCTAAACGGAACGATGGTTTCGGGACCATGAACCCAAACCGAATTAATAACAATATAAAATCTCATAATTTTATTTTATTTCCATGTGTAGTGTTATTGATTAAGAGTATGTTGAATTGTGCAAATTTTATTTACTTGATGTGCTTGAATTGAAAGAAAGGATTAAATAGATAAAGTGCATAAGTAACATTCATAAATTGAAGGGTTTAATTGTAGTATTGTTAAAAGGAAGGGCTTGCATGTCAATTTTCCCTAAAATAAATATAGTGGACGGCAAACATTATGAAAAGCACTAATGGTTGCTTATTATATTATTAAATTAAGTTAGTGGGGTAATAATTTATTATTGGATGTTAGTAAATTAGAAAAGAAAATTGTTATTATTGTTTTTGTATCCATCTTCTTCTTCACGAAAACACAAAAAAAAAAAAAGAAAGGGAAGGGAAATTTCAAACTCCATGGCCGGACTATGCATGTGTTCTTAAGATCGTGAACAAAAAGAGAAGGAGCTAGACCGGGGAAAAGCTAAGGTGAACGAATAGCCAGAAACTTTGAATCTATCGACTTCTAAGGTAAGTCCCTAAGCAATCGTACTAAGGTGAAATCTCCTTATGTACATCCTTGAAAAAAGTTTTAATTGACATAGACTAATTTTATATGTGATGGCCGAATATGATAACATTATGTGAGTATGTATATATGAATAAATAAATGTATGGATGCATTGGATGATTGAGGTAGGTTCAATGACATGTTACAGTAGGTATGAAAATGCATGTATTCGATTTGAATAAAAAATCTTGGGTTGACTTGTGGATAATTAGAAAATGGGAAACAAAGAAAGATATTGTGATCGAACATACATTATTATGCATATAACTTGTTATAAGATGTGAGATCGTTTAATATGTTTAAATGTGATTGCTCATTAGCCACCTGTGCGCGGAATGAATTAAGTAACGGCTCTGTGTGAGCGATACGTTATGAGGTGTATGAAGTAACGGCTCTGGGTGAGCAATACGTTACGAGGTGTATTAAGTAACGGCTCTGTGTGAGCAATACGTTACGAGGTGTATTAAGTAACGGCTCTGTGTGAGCGATACGTTACGAGGTGTATTAAGTAACGACTTTGTGTGAGAGATACGTTACGAGGTGTATTAAGTAACGGCTCTGTATGAGCGATACGTTACGAGGTGTACTAAGTAACTGCTCTGTGTGAGCGATACGTTACGAGGTGTACTAAGTAACGGCTCTGTGTGAGCGATACGTTACGAGGTGTACTAAGTAACGGCTCTGTGTGAGCGATACGTTACGAGGTGTATTAATTAACGGCTCTGTGTGAGCGATACATTACGAGGTGTATTAAGTAACTGCTCTGTGTGAGCGATACGTTACGAGGTGTATTATGTAACGACTTTGTGTGAGCGATGCATTACGAGGTGTACTAAGTAACGGCTCTGTGTGAGCGATACGTTTGGAGGTGTATTAAGTAACGATTCTGTGTGAGTGATACGTTACGAGGTGTATTTAAGTAACGGCTCTATGTGAGCGATACGTTACGTAAACTTTAAGTAACGGCTCTATGTGAGCGATGCGTTACTAAATTCTATTAAAGATCAAGTAAGAATAAGATTTATTAGAGGATTGTTATTTCTAATGATTTTATGCATAGGTAAATGTACGAGTGAATTATCATGCTTTATACCAAATGGTTAGGTTTGGAAGGGTAAGTACATTAAAGGTAAGTGTTATACCATTGAAATGAGACTTGGGTAACTTAAATGTTAAGTAGATGAATTAGTGAATGTATATGACATGTATGTTAGTTATTTCTCATGCGAAGGTGGTATATAGAATGTATTATAAGTATATGATGTGTAAGTTCAACTCTTAAATGGGGTAATAATTATAGTATACTAATTTAAGTAGGTTTGAATGCTTGGTGCAAATATTCTACATATGTATGTGATAATAATTTGCTTAAACTTACTAAGCTTTATATAGCTTACTGTTGTGCTTGTTTTGTAACTCCCCAAACCCAGCCCAAACGTTATGGCCAAATTTGGTATGTTACATATGAAAACATTTTTGAAAACCCTTGTTTAGTCGATTCTATTTTAGTGTAAAAGAGGTTGTCTTATTTTAAAAACAGTTGGGGTGTATAAAGAAAGCAATACTTAGTTCATAAAAAAAAGAAAAATATATTAAGTCAGGTTGTTACCAATTTTATCATTGTACCCGATGGTACGAGAGAAAATCATTTACGTTTGAATTTAAGAAACTTGTGTAACCATTTTAAAGTTATTAAGCAATTTAAATAATTCATCCCAAACATGTAAAATAATGAAATAATCTTAGGAGGCCTTATTACAACTCAAATAAATAGAACCAAAAATAAAATAAAATAATTCAAAGTAAATTTAATTTCCACTACATGGCCACCTCGAGTCCATTCGGCTCCTCATCCACGATCTACGTGTCACCTGAAAAATGTTAAAGGAAAAGGTGAGTCACTAAGACTCAGTGTGTAACCCTTTTCCCGGTTTAATGCATCATCATACACACAAATCACAAATTAATTTAATATGCACCAAACCTAACCATCCAAACACCTTTTCTACCCCATGTGGTACCAAACCACTGGTGGTGCCAAACCACTGGTGACTTATAGTCACGATAGACAACAATATTGTGCTGCCAAACCACTGGTGGGGCCAACCCACGTGTGATACCAAATCACTAGCGTCGATCCCATAATATAATCCGTGGGGCCAACCCACTGTGATGCCAAACCACTGTGGTGCCAAACCTCTGGTGACCGTAGTCACAAAATGTGGTACCAAACCACTGGTGTCCGTCGACACGAATATTACTTCCCCCTCCTCTCATACAACCCAAAACAATCAATAATATGCATATAACAGGAATCATGCCCACACATTTATTTAACAACATACCAAATACATCATGCTTCCCAAAAGCATCATTAAGTAACTCATAATATCAAGGACTTACTGGATTCCTTGCTTATACCATGATGGTATAAAATCCAATTCTACACAATCCAATTTAGTGTAATATATTCAGCACATTAATTAATTATTAAGTGTGTATGTACACACCTGTTACTAATGAGAGTCCCAAATCTCGAAGAATCAAGTCGGCCACACTAGATTTCCTTGCCCCTGATATTCAGCCAAATACAAGGTTAGTACCCTAGACCATTCGGCCAAACCAAATTAATTCCAAAGGGTTACTCATGAACCAAACCTTACCTAATCGCTTTTGATTATCAACCACCACACCACGTGTGATTCAAACTTCACTTCCCTACAATCGGCATTCACACCATATCAATAGCCTTGACTTTGAATATATATACACATCAATGAACCGATGATCTTAAATGAAACCTTACCACCACTTACCAAAGTCGATTGCCGAGAATAGGGCTTAGATCGATTGTTCCAAATATCCCAAGACCCTACAATATGTCGGTTTCAAAAGAGTATTATCACCTTTGATATCAAATGCCAAAATTGGCTCTTACCTTCCTAGAAGTCGACAGAGGAGAGGGAAAAAGAAGAAATAACATTTGGCCATGCATACATACCTTCCAAAATCGATTGACAAAGGAATCCCGAAGAGATCAACACCACACTTAATATTCGGCCAAGGTGAGTTAAATAGAAGGAAAGAAATTCCAGCACATAGGTAGGGAATAGATTCCGCTAGAGGAAGAAAATAATGGGGAAAAGGGAGATAGAGGTTTTAGCTAAGCTTGATAACAATCAAGGTTCGGCTTTGAGGGGAAAAAAGGATGAAGAAGAAGTAGAAAAGAAGCTGGAATTTCAGCGATATAAGCAGAGGAAATTCGGCAGCAGCTATGGAGAAAAGAAAAGAGAAAATTGAAGGACTTTTGGCACCCCTTTGCTGTACAAAAATCAACTTTGAACAACCCCCCAAAGAGTCCCAATGCTGGCCAATTCCTCCCGCTCTATGCTGATAATTTTAGCTCTCAATTATCAAAGATTTAATCAAAATTTATCTACTTCTTATCTCCTAGCTACTCTCAACAGTTTGAGTGAAAATAAAATTGCAAAAACTGCTCCCCTCCAGCCAAATACATGCAAAAATAAAGTTCATCCATATCCCTTCAAGAGTCCACAAACACACCATCACCTACTCTCCCATTCACGCCTGTGTTGAAAAAAATAAAACCAAATTATCGCCACCTTGGTTCGAACCTGGAACCTCCAGCCCTCTCCAACATCTTCACGCCTCATGCCAATTCTCCCCTTAAGACTTTCATGTCAAATACTCCTTTCATTAATTTATAAAACCTTCTCCTTGGCCCTTTTTCTCTTAACGCAAGCAGTCCAAAATAAAAATGCTCCCTACGTCCCTCGAACCCGAGACCTGTCCCTCTTAAGTGGCGCCCCAAGCCACTCCTACTACCTGGACTTTCATGTTATGAACCTTCACCAATTAATTTTAAGGCCTTCCTACTTAAGCCCATCACTTCCTAAAAAAAACAAAACGCAGAATGCTTCCTCTGCCACTCGAACTTGTGACCTGCGCCCCCCCTTCTCCTCCAACACGCATGGAACCACTTAGCCAACCATCTCCTTGTGTCAAGTTCCTTTTAAAAATTTTCTTAACCTCCATGTCACCTAGCTTCCTCCTTTAAACACTTAAAAATAAATTTCAAATTTCTAAGTCGCCTAGCTCGGGTTTATTTTTGGACCCTTAAACATGCCAAATAAAATCATATTATTAATTTCTTCAAGTACACATGGGAAATTAATTAAATTACAAATAACCCCTAATTTAGGGTGTTACGCTTCTACCCCTAAAAAATTTTGGCCCAAATTGCACGGATCGAAGAGTTGGGGTATTGTTTGCGCATCACCTCCTCGGGTTCCCATGTGGCCTCCTCCGTACCATGATTCTGCCATAACACCTTTACCAAAGGCACTGACTTCCTACGTAGAACTTTGACATCACGATCCAAGATTTGTACTGGCTCCTCCTCGAAAGACAAGTCCGGATTCACTTCAATTTCTGCCACCGGCACAATGTGTGATGGATCCGACTGATATCGTCTAAGCATCGACACGTGGAAGACATCATGGATCTGGCTCAACTCTACCGGTAACTCAAGCTGGTAAGCTACCAGTCCCACTCGCTTCATTACTGTATATGGCCCGATGAACCTTGGGCTTAGCTTCCCTTTTCGCCCAAATCTCAATACCTTTTTCCACGGCGACACCTTCAGGAAAACTTTATCTCCTACTGCATATTCCATCTCCTTTCACTTATGGTCAGACATAAGACTTACGCTTATCGGCGACGCTCCTTGAGACGAGCCGAATCACCTTAACTTTATCTTCTGCTTTACATCACCAATTACGACCCAAGACTTGTCGTTCACCCAACTCCGTCCAACACATAGGAGTACAAAGGCTTCATATGGAGCCATCTTGGCATTTTCGAATTCGCTAGCGAGGTAAACTACCATCCATCGTGATCAACTCTTCCATTTCCAAAATCGATGGATCTTCGATTGCCCGTCGTTGAAGTAAACCCGATGTAACACTTTCCGTAACCTTGGCGTAAATCTAGGATCCCTATCTCAGATGATTGATACACACCATGCAACCTCACTATTTCGACACATACGACACCTAGCTTCAAGTGAGTAATCCACCACCCAAGCATAAAGTGAGTCGATTATGATGGTCCACAATCACCCAAATTAAGCCCTTCTTGTCAAGGGGTAGCTCACGACAAAATCCATCGTGATCCTCCACCGAGGATCTTCACGGTTCCCACAAATTCGCGACACGTCGCACTTCAACCCGGTGCCACCAAAACCATCACACGCAAATCTCCATACATCTTGCTTCCTCCGGATGCATAGTGTATAAATCTGCTATGTGCATCTGAAGAATTCTCCGCCTCAATTCCACATCTTTCGGCATACAAGCTCGCCCTTGAAAACATAATACTCCATCATCGGACAAGCTATACCCTTCTAAACCACCATCCTGAACTTGTAATCTCCGTGCATTCAAACTCCCATCTACTAACTGTTTCTCCTTAATCTCCTCGATCCAAGTTGGCTCAACTTACAGCTCCGCCAAAAGACTTCCATCGTCGTATAGACTCAAATGAGCAAACATTGCCCTTAAGTCCACCACGACCTTTCGACTTAACGCGTCAGCCACCACGTTAGCTTTACCCGGATGGTACTCAATAGAACAGTCGTAGTCCTTTAACAGTTCAATCCACCATCGCTGCCTCAAGTTCAAGTTCTTCTGAGTCAAGAGATACCTCAAAATTTTGTGGTCCGTGTAGACTATCGACTTCTCCCCATATAGATAATGCCTCCATATTTTCAAAGCAAAGACTACTGCCGCTAACTCTAAGTTGTAAGTTGGGTAGTTAACCTCATGCGGTCTTAACTGACGGGATGCATAGGCCACTACCTTCCCTTCTTGCATCAATACACATCCCAACCCCTTATGGGACGCATCACAGTAAACCGTAAATAACTTCCACGCCTCGGTACATAATCAAGCTTCACGAATCTTCCTTAGCTTGTCAAAACTTTCTTGCTGCTTCTCTGACCATACAAATGGAACTCCTTTTCTTAATAACTTAGTCAGTGGGGCGACGATTAAGGAGAACCCTTCCACAAATCTTCGATAGTACCCTGTCAGACCCAGAAAACTTTAAATTTCTGCCACTGACTTAGGCGGTTTCCACTCCAACACCGCTTCAACCTTGCGAGGGTCAACTCTAATCCCTTCCGCTAACACCACGTGACCTAAGAAAGCCACCTTCCTTAGCCAAAATTCACGCTTACTGAATTTGGCATATAACTGCTTCTCCCTCAGTACTTGTAGAACTATACATAAATGCATGTCATGCTCCTCCTCCGTCTTAGAATAAACCAATATGTCGTCTATGAATACCACGACAAATTGATCCAAGTACTGTTGAAACACCCTATTCATTAAGTCCATGAACGCTGCAGGTGCGTTGGTTAACCCAAATGGCATCACCAAAAACTCGTAATGCCCATACCGAGTACGGAATGCCGTCTTGTGAACATCCACCTCCTTTACCTTAAGTTGATGATAACCCGACCTAAGGTCTATCTTCGAGAAAATCGATGCACCCTTCAGTTGATCAAACAAGTCATCGATCCGGGGCAACGGATATTTGTTTTTGATCGTTAACTTATTTAACTAATGATAGTCTATACACATCCCTATTGACCCGTCTTTCTTCTTGACAAACAGCACAGGTGCTCCTCATGGAGATATACTTGGTCGGATAAACCCTCGGTCCAAGAGCTCCTGGATTTGAGCCTTCAGCTCCACCAATTCTTTTGGTGCCATTCGGTAGGGTGCTATAGACACAGGCGCCATTCCGAGCAATAAGTCTATACCGAACTCAACTTCCCTATCTGGTGGCAAACCCTAAGTTCCTCCGAAACACATCGTGAATTCCCTACCGCTCGCACCTTCTCAACTCTCGATTCCTTAGCCTCCAAGGCACATATTCGAACCAAAATGCCTCACGCCTCTTCCTTCGACCATCTTCTGCGCCTTCAACGCAGACACCACATTGGATAGGTAATCTCTTCTATTACCTATCATAACTACTTCATCACCCTCAGCCATCTTCAGAACCATGCGCTTAGCAGCGCAATCCAACTTCGCCTGATGCTTACCCAACCAGCCTATGCCAAAATTAGATCGAACTCCCAAATGGCGGTTCCATCAGTCGACCACAAACACTACCCCTTGGAGTTCTAGGGGTACATCTCTATATAGCTTGTTTACAACTATAGAGTTACCTAGATGGCTAATTACTGTCATCTCCCTAGAAGTAGTCTTGAAGTCTATGTTCATGGTCTCTACCACTCTACTAGCAACGTATGAATGCGTTGAACCCGCATCAATTACTGCAACATATGGAAGACCAAAAATTAGGAACGTACCGGTTATGACGTCCGGTGCGTCACCCTCCTCTCGATGCCTCGCTGCGTAGACTAAACCAGGTTGCCTTGCTTCTGTGTTGCCTGCCCCTCTTCCCAAATTTTTGCGACCTCGATTAGAACCATTGCCTCCTCTACCATTACCATGACCCCTCTGTGGTGGTCCTACATTTCTAGCCTGAGCACGGCTCTGACCCTCTGGCTGATTTTAGCCAACTTTCGAGGACAATCCCTTACACGGTGATCCAAAGATCCACATTCAAAGCATCCCCTTTCACCGGTCCAACAACCTCCCCAATGTGATTTTCCATAATGATTACACTGAGCCGGTCTCTGATTAGTAGCCATGGGCCTTCCTGCCTGATTTGGCCCACTCTTTCTAGCCCTTTTCTGTGCATTACTACCCGATCCAGACGATCCAAAGCCTCTTTTCTGCTTGTTCCTATCGTAGTTCTGTCTTACGGACGCCTTGACCCCTTCGGCTACTTTAGCCTTTTCAACCAAGACAGAAAACTCATGCTCCTACTATGGAGCAATCAACAGCCTCAAATCATCCCTAAGCTCGTCTTCAAAGCGACACACCGTCCATGCTCCGTTAATACAATTCCCCGCGTATAGTGGCTTAGCCTCAAGAATTTCGCTTCATACTCTGTCACAGTCTTATTTCCTTATACCAACCCCAGAAAGGCTTTCCTCTGAGCATCAATGTAGCTGGTGCTCACATAGTTCTTTTGATAAGCAGCTTTGAAATACTCCCAAGTAAGGTCATCTGTCGTAACACCATCTCATACCAGCCACCATTGATATGACTCATCCTTTAGAAGCGACACCGCTCCTTTCAGCTTCTCCTCATCCGTTAAATCAAGATCATCCATGATCCTTTCAGTCGATTCTAACCAGTATTCTGCCTCACTGGGTGCCACTCCCGATACACCCCGAAATACCTCTGCCCCGTTGGATCGAAGTCACTCGAATACAGACTTTTGAGCTCCCATACCTCTACTCGCCTCAGCCACCATCTCAAGGACTCGCAACACAACTTGCGTTACTGCCTCACCTCCCGTCTGATCCTGCTCCTCAGCTCTAAAAATTGGGGGTGGTGGTGGCGGTGGTACCCCATTCTCTAATTCCTGACTCGACCTCACAGGTTCTGACACGGTTATCCTGCCCCTACTGCGTCCACGACGGCCACGTCCTCTAGAGCTCATTCTAACTATTGCGCTTTAATCTGATTAAGAAATTTTTATGGATTAGTATTTCACTTGGTTAGCCGCGAAGAAATTTTATGATGGGAGTTTTAAGAGTGGTTCTTTCGTAATCAAACAAGCACACAGTCTTTCATTCATTCAAAGAGACGTTGTAGTTTCGTTGTGATTGTTTTTCACTACCTGGGGCATTTTGTAATTTGTCCTCTGAGGTATTTTGTAATTTTTAAAAACACGTGTTCTTGGATGATTTTGTCAAAATTATTTTAAATCTCTTAATTTCCGGGGTATTTGGAAAATTTTGCAATTTGGGGGTCTTTCGGTGATTTTGAAACTTCGAGGCGTTTGGTAATTTTCCACAAATCGGGGTGAATTTGTAAAATTGATAAATCGGGGATGTTTCAAAAGTTGTAAAACTTTGGGAGTTATTTTAAGATTTTATCTTCCATTTTGATGGTGTTGCAAAATTTTGAAAACCAAGGTCATTTTGGTAATTTTGTTGGTTAGGGCAATTTTGTAATTCTACAAAATCATGACGTTTTTAGAATTTAAGGTTTTAAGCACTTTTATGAAATGAAAATTTTGATTAACACTTGTGGGTATTTTGGAAATTTCATGTTTCAAGGCGTTTTAGTTTTACCCCTAAAGGTATTTTAGTAATTTTTCATATTCAGGGCATTTTTACCAAAAATGATTCCAAAAATTGGGTTCTAAGTGATTTCACAAAATATGTATATTTTGAAAATTTCTATTTGAAAAATTTTTCATACGGAGGGTATTTTGATAATTTACAAGCCAGGGGTATTTTGGTCATTTTTCAAACTGAGGGGTATTTTGGTCTTTTTTTCAAACAAGATTTTATTTTCCTCAAAAACAAAACGGCTAATCCCTTTTCGGGTTTTAGTTATCGAGTTTAGCCTATGAGTGTGTCGTCTCAGCTAGGATGAACCGTTCCTACGCACCAGGTAGGATTCGAGTGAGTAGGAGGTGAGTCACGAGGACGGCTTAAATACCAAGCCCCCACCAAATCCAATCCTAGACATGCGTATAACGATTGCCACATCCTTTGCTAAGTGACAACTCACAGGGTTTGTTTAGAGAATTATTAAATCTTATGCAATTTTTTGTTGGGGTATGCTAGCCCTAGGGTTCAATAGTTTCTACTTTAGTAGTCTACGTTCCCATCTTACCCTTTCTACCCCTCATTAAAAGAATTCACAAAAGTGGATAGAAGTACTTACCTAGGCGGATAGGTGCCGGAGACTCGGTGCCATGCTGTTCAAGCCAAAACAGTTTCTAAAAATATCATAATAAGGCCTACTTAGCAAAACCAAACATTTTGGGCCTTGGGCCCCCCACAGCCGAGTTTTGAACCGGGCTCTGATACCAATTTTGTAACACCCCAAACTCGGCCCAAACATTATGGCCAAATTCGGTATGTTACAGATGAAAACATTTTTGAAAACCCTTGTTTAGCCGATTCTATTTTAGTGTAAAAGAGGTTGTCTTATTTTAAAAACAGTTGGGGTGTATAAAGAAAGCAATACTTAGTTCATAAAAAAAAAGAAAAATATATTAAGTCGGGTTGTTACCAATTTCATCATTGTACATTAGTGCGAAAGAAAATCATTTATGTTTGAATTTAAGAAACTTGTGTAACCATTTTAAAGTTATTAAGTAATTTAAATAATTCATCCCAAACATGTAAAATAATGAAATAATCTTAGGAGGCCTTATTACAACTCGAATAAATAGAACCAAAAATAAAATAAAATAATTCAAAGTAAATTTAATTTCCACTGCATGGCCACCTCGAGTCCATCCGGCTCCTCATCCGTGATCTACGTGTCACCTGAAAAATGTTAAAGGAAAAGGTGAGTCACCAAGACTCAGTGTGTAACCCTTTTCCCAGTTTAATGCATTATCATACACACAAATCACAAATTAATTTAATATGCACCCAACCTAACCATCCAAATACCTTTTCTACCCTGTGTGGTACCAAACCACTGGTGGTGCCAAACCACTGGTGACTTATAGTCACGATATACAACAATATTATGGTGCCAAACCACTGGTGGGGCCAACCCATGTGTGATACCAAATCAGGCGTCGATCCCATAATATAATCAGTAGGGCCAACCCAGCATGGTGCTAAGCCAACTTGGGACGAGACGCTATGAGGTGCCAAACCTCTAGAGGTGCCAAACCTCTGGTGACCGTAGTCACAAAATGTGGTACCAAACCACTAGTGTCCGTCGACACGAATATTACTTCCCCCTCCTCTCATTCAACCCAAAACAATCAATAATATGCATATAACAGGAATCATGCCCACACATTTATTTAACAACATACCAAATACGTCATGCTTCCCAAAAGCATCATTAAGTAACTCATAATATCAAGGATTTACCGGATTCCTTGCTTATACCATGATGGTATAAAATCCAATTCTGCACAATCCAATTTAGTGTAATATATTCAGCACATTAATTAATTATTAAGTGTGTATGTACACACCTGTTACTAATGAGAGTCTTAAATCCCAAAGAATCAAGTCGGCCACACTAGATTTCCTTGCCCCTGATATTCGGCCAAATACAAGGTTAGTACCCTAGACCATTCAGCCAAACCAAATTAATTCCAAAGGGTTACTCATGAACCCGAAACCTTACCTAACTGCTTTTGATTATCAACCATCACACTACATGTGATTCAGCGTCACTTCCCTACAATCGGCATTCACACACCATATCAATAGCCTTCGGCTTTGAATATATATACACATCAATGAACTGATGATCTTAAAATGAAACCTTACCACCACTTACCAAAGTCGACTGCCAAAGAATAGGGCTTAGATCGATTGTTCCAAATATCCCGGAGACCCTACAATATGTCGGTTTCAAAAGAGTATTATCACCTTTGATATCAAATGCCAAAATTGGCTCTTACCTTCCTAGAAGTCGACAGAGGAGAGGGAAAAAGAAGAAATAACATTCGGCCATGCATACATACCTTCCAAAATCGATTGACAAAGGAATCCCGAAGAGATCAACACCACACTTAATATTCGGGCAAGGTGAGTTAAATAGAAGGAAAGAAATTCCAGCACATAGGTAGGGAATAGATTCGGCTAGAGGAAGAAAATAATGGGAAAAAGGGAGATAGAGGTTTCGGCTAAGCTTGATAACAATCAAGGTTCGGCTTTGAGGGGAAAAGAGGATGAAGAAGAAGTAGAAAAGAAGCTGGAATTTCAGCAATATAAGCAGAGGAAATTCGGCAGCAGCTATGGAGAAAAGAAAAGAGAAAATTGAAGGACTTTTGGCACCCCTTTGCTATACAAAAATCAACTTTGAACAGCCCCCCAAAGAGTCCCAATGTTGGCCAATTCCTCCCCCTCTATGCTGATAATTTCAGCTCTCAATTATCAAAGATTTAATCAAAATTTATCTACTTCTTATCTCCTAGCTACTCTCAACAGTTTGAGTGAAAATAAAATTGCAAAAACTGCTCCACTCCAGCCAAATGCATGCAAAAATAAAGTTCATCCATATCCCTTCAAGAGTCCACAAACACACCATCACCTACTCTCTCATTCACGCCGGTGTTGAAAAAAATAAAACCAAATTCCTGCCACCTTGGTTCGAACACGAACGTCCAGCCCTCTCCAACCTCTTCACGCCTCATGCCAATTCTCCCTTAAGACTTTCATGTCAAATACTCCTTTCATTAATTTATAAAACCTTTTCTTGGCCTTTTCTCTTAGCATAGCACCCAAAATAAAATGCTCCTGCGTCCCTCGAACTCGAGACTGTCCCTCTTAAGTGGCGCCCAAGCCACTCCTACTACTGGACTTTCATGTTATGAACCTTCACCAATTAATTTTAAGGCCTTCCTACTTAAGCCCATCACTTCCTAAGAAAAAACAAAATGCAGAATGCTTCCTCTGCCACTAGAACTTGTGACTTGCGCCCCCCTTCTCCTCCAACACGTATGGAACCACTTAGCCAACCATCTCCTTGTGTCAAGTTCCTTTTAAAAATTTTCTTAACCTCTATGTCACCTAGCTTCCTCCTTTAAACACTTAAAAATAAATTTTCAGCCCTAAGTCAGGCCTAGCTCGGGTTTATTTTTGGACCCTCAAACATGCCAAATAAAATCATATTATTAATTTCTTCAAGTACAGATGGGAAATTAATTAAATTACAAATAACCCCTAATTCAGGGTGTTACATGTTTAATTGAGTATAGATTTTTGGAGCAAGCTCGCATTCGGGGATCCTTGTCGAAGTCAAGCACACTATCAACTACTTTTGGTACTTTATTAGAGTTGATCTTTTGAAATAATGGCATGTATAGTTTATAATACTCTTTTGAGTTCTTTTTGGATTGGGATGTATATAAAAGCCATGTGAAAATGGCTAAATCTTGATATATCGGACCTATATGAATTCGGTTATAGTAATAGTTCACTACAGAAGTATATTTCATGATGTGTTATACTCGGTTTTAGTTCATGTGGTATTAATAAACATGTATCGTGCCTTGGTAGTTAATATGAGGTATACAAATATATAATAAGTTTGTGAGATGCTATATGTATAGTTAGTAAATACATTTAATAAATTGGACTTACGTTGTCTTCTATGATGCTTTTAAATGAATCGCTTATAATGTTTGTGTAGTAAATTATAAGATGTATATTATATGGTTACATGATTTGTGTGACTTTTTTTATACTTAAAAGTTTAAGTGGTAATATGTAAAAGATGGCATAGTGGATTGTAGAGTCAAAATGTGATAAATTTACCATTGTAGTATGTTCAATATGCATGCCTATTTGGGTTTGGGTATGGTTTAGTAATGCTTCATAAACCGATCGCGGCGGCGATTTGAGTTGAGGGGCATTACATTTATTGGTATAAGAGCTACGATTTAGTCGATTCTCGGACTAACGTAGCACGTGAGAGTCTAGCTATACATGCCATAATTTACAATGTGATAGTGTGATGACTTCTAACAGTGAAATGTATATATTTCTTTTATATAGTAATGGATCCGGATCCCGAGCCAGCATTAGCTGATGATGTCAAGTGTGTGGCGCCTGCTCTCGCGTAAGGGACTGCATCGGAAGAATCTCGAGCTGCTGCTAGTGGCCCAGATGAGAGGGTAAAGCAGGCCTTCCATAATATGATGAGCGATTGGTTTAGTCATTATTTACGAACCACTCCGGCTGTTCAACCACCCCTGAATCTGAATGTTCCACCTGTAATACCAATGGTACCTCTGGTTGCCAATCCTGAGCGAGTAGTTAAACCCCCTGTTGATCGTATTCAGAAGCATGGAGCTCAAGAATTTAGAGCTGAGGATAATGATGATGTAGAGTGAGCTAAATTTTGGCTCGATAATACTATCCATGTTTTTGATGAGCTGTCTTACACACCCGATGAGTGTTTAAAGTGTGCCATATCATTATTGCGGGATTCTGCCTACTACTAGTGGAATACTCTCGTGTCAGTTGTTCCGAAGGAGAGAGTAACCTGGGATTTCTTTCAGACAGAATTTTGTAAAAAGTATAGAAGTCAGCATTTTATAGATTCCAAGCGTAAAGAATCTCTTGAGCTCAAGCAGGGTCGTATGACGGTGTCTGAATATGAGCGCAAGTTTGTGCGACTTAATCGCTACGCTCGCGAATGTGTATCCTCTGAGGCTACTATGTGTCGAAGTTTCGAGGATGGTTTGAATGAATATATCAAACTTTTGGTTGGCATTTTTGAGATTAACGAGTTTGTTACGCTAGTTGAAAGAGCTTGTAAAGTGGAAGAACTAGGGAACAAAAAATAGAAAACTGAAGTTGAATCTAAAGATTTTCGAAAGAGATCTGCGGGCAGATTTTCGCAGATGGCAACGAAGAAGTTAGCTTTTTGGGTCATGTCATGTCAGCATCGGGTATTCATGTTGACCCGAGCAAAATATCGGCTATTATTGATTGGAAACCACCAAAGAATGTTTCTGAAATCCGAAGCTTTCTGGCACTTGCGGGTTATTACCGACAATTTGTGAAAGGTTTTTCTATAATAGCTACACCGTTGACAAAGCTATTGCAGAAATATGTCAGGTTCGAGTGGTCGAAAAAGTGTCAGAAAAGCTTCGATCAGTTGAAAGCCCTTTCGACCGAAGCTCCAGTGTTAGTTCAGCCTGAATCGGGTAAAGAATTTGTTGTTTATTTTGATGCTTCTTTGAATGGTTTAGGCTGTGTTTTGATGCAGGAAGGCAAAGTCGTAGCCTACGCTTCGAGACAATTGAAGCCGCATGAAAGAAATTACCCAACACATGACTTAGAACTCGCAACTATTATGTTCGCATTGAAAATTTGGCGTCATTATTTATATGGTGAGAAATGTCATGTTTACTCAAATCACAAAATTCTGAAGTATTTGATGACTTAGAAAGATCTAAACTTGAGGCAACGCAGATGGTTAGAACTATTGAAACACTATGAGTTGGTGATTGACTACCATCAGGGGAAAGCTAACATTGTCGCAGATGCGTTAAGTCGAAAATCATTGTTTGTTCTTCGTGCATTGAACACACAGATGCTTATGTCAGGTGATAGTTCGATCATAGCCGAGTTAAAACCAATACCGATGTTTATTCAGCAAATTTGTGATGCACAGAAAGCTGACAAGGATATGACTGTTAAACGAGTTTAGTGTGAAAGTAGTGCAGAGTCAAAGTTTCGAATTGATAAAAATGACTGTTTGAAATACAAAGGCCGAATGTGTGTACTGAGAAATGTGGACTTGATTCAGATGTTATTGAATGAGGCTCATAATAGTCAAATGTCGATACATTCGGGTAGCACGAAAATGTATAATGATTTGAAACAATTCTATTGGTGGCCTGGTATGAAACGGGACATAACTGAATTTGTATCGAAGTGTTTAGTTTGTCGCCAGTGAAAGCTGAGCATCAAGTTCCATCAGGACTTTTTCAACCGATTATGATACCTGAATGGAAGTGGGAGTGAATCACTATGGACTTTGTGTCAGGATTGCCATTGACGCCGAGTAAGAAAGATTCAATCTGGGCTATTATTGATAGATTGACGAAATCAGCTCATTTTATCCCGATACGTACTGATTTCTCACTTGATAAGTTGGCTGAATTGTACGTATCGCAAATTGTATGGTTACACGGAGTACCTATCTCTATTGTTTTGGATAGAGATCCGAGGTTCACATCGCGGTTTTGGAAGAAACTGCAAGATGCTTTAGGTGCCAAATTACATTTTAGTACAGCTTTCCACTTTCAGTTAGACGGTCAGTCTGAGCGAGTTATCCAAGTAGTTGAGGATATGTTGAGATGTTGCGTTCTTGAGTTTGGGGTACGTGGGAATGATACTTGCCTTTGATTGAATTTGCGTATAATAATAGCTTTCAATCTGGTATCAAAATGGCACCCTACAAAGCGTTGTACGGTCGTAAATGTCGTACACCCTTGTCTTGGGTGAACTCGGGAAAACAAGATGCACGGGTTGATTTGATTAAGGAAACCGATGTAAAGTGGCGATAATTCGTGATAGCTTGAAAGTGGCATCGGATCATCAAAAGTCTTACGTAGATTTGAAGCGTAAGGACTTTGAATTTTAGATTGGAGATCGAGTATTCTTGGAAGTATCACCGTGGAAGAAGATACTCATATTTGGTCGCAAAGGAAAGCTGAGTCCGAGGTTTATTGGGCCCTATGAAGTTATTGAACGTATCGGGCCGGTTGCGTACAGATTGAGGTTACCGTCTGAGTTAGACAAGATTCATAATGTTTTTCATGTGTCGATGCTTCGACGCTATAGATCTGACCCTTCTCATGTAATTAGTCCAACCGAGATTGAAATTCAGCCTGATCTGATTATGAGGAAGAACCGATTCATATTTTAGATTGTGAAGTAAAAGACTTACTAAATAAGAAGATATCGTTGGTCAAAGTGATGTGGCATAAACACGGGATAGAGGAGGCAACTTGGGAAACCAAAGAATCAATGAAAGAATGTTATCCTCGCCTATTTGCGGGTAATATTTTCGAGGACGAAAATTTCTTTAGGGGGAAGAGTTGTAACAGCCCATTTACGACCCTAAACGGAACGGTGGTTTCGGGACCATGAATCCGAACCGAATTAATAACAATATAAAATCTCATAATTTTATTTTATTTTCATGTGTAGTGTTATTGATTAAGAGTATGTTGAATTGTGCAAATTTTATTTGCTTGATGTGCTTGAATTGAGAGAAAGGATTAAATAGATAAAGTGCATAAGTAACATTCATAAATTGAAGGGTTTAATTGTAGTATTGTTAAAAGGAAGGGCTTGCATGTCAATTTGCCCTAAAATAAATATAGTGGATGGCAAACATTATGAAAAGCACTAATGGTTGCTTATTATATTATTAAATTAAGTTAGTGGGGTAATAATTTATTATTGGATGTTAGTAAATTAGAAAAGAAATTTTTTATTATTGTTTTTGTATCCATCTTCTTCTTCACGAAAACACAAAAAAAAAAAAAAAAGGAAGGGAAATTTCAAACTCCATGGCCGGACTATGCATGTGTTCTTAAGATCGTGAACAAAAAGAGAAGGAGCTAGACCGGGGAAAAGCTAAGGTGAACGAATAGCCAGAAACTTCGAATCTATCGACTTCTAAGGTAAGTCCCTAAGCAATCGTATTAAGGTGAAATCTCCTTATGTACATCCTTAAAAAAAGTTTTAATTGAGATAGACTAATTTTATATGTGATGGCTGAATATGATAACATTATGTGAGTATATATGTATGAATAAATAACTATATGGATGCATTGGATGATTGAGGTAGGTTCAATGACATGTTACCGTAGGTATGAAAATGCATGTATTCGGTTTGAATAAAAAATCTTGGGTTGACTTGTGGATAATTAGAAAATGGGAAACAAAGAAAGATATTGTGATCGAACTTGCATTATTATGCATATAACTTGTTATAAGATGTGAGATCGTTTAATATGTTTAAATGTGATTGCTAATTGGCCACCTGTGCGCGGAATGAATTAAGTAACGGTTTTGTGTGAGCGATACGTTACGAGGTGTATTAAGTAACAACTTTGTATGAGCGATACGTTACGAGGTGTATTAAGTAACGGCTCTGTGTGAGCGATACGTTACGAGGTGTATTAAGTAACGGCTCTATGTGAGAGATACATTACGAGGTGTATTAAATAACGGCTCGTGTGAGAGATACGTTACGAGGTGTATTAAATAACGGCTCGTGTGAGCGATACGTTACGAGGTGTACTAAGTAACGGCTCGTGTGAGCGATACGTTACGAGGTGTACTAAGTAATCGCTGCGTGTGAGCGATCGTTACGAGGTGTACTAAATAACGGCTCGTGTGAGCGATACGTTACGAGGTGTACTAAATAACGGCTCTATGTGAGCGATCGTTACGAGGTGTACTAAATGCTAACTACGTGTGAGCGATATGTTACGAGGTGTATTAAATAACGGCTCGTGTGAGCGATACGTTACGAGGTGTATTAAGTAACTGGCTCGTGTGAGCGATACGTTACGAGGTGTACTAAGTAACGGCTCTGTGTGAGCGATACATTACGAGGTGTATTAAGTTATGGCTCTGGGTGAGTGATACGTTACGAGGTGTATTTAAGTAACGGCTCTATGTGAGCGATACGTTATGTGAACATTAAGTAACGGCTCTATGTGAGCGATACGTTACGTAAACTTTAAGTAATGGCTCTATATGAGCGATGCGTTACTAAATTCTATTAAAGATCAAGTAAGAATAAAATTTATTAGAGGATTATTATTGCGAACGATTTTATGCATAGGTAAATGTACAAGTGAATTATCATGCTTTATACCAAATGGTTATGTTTGGAAGGGTAAGTACATTAAAGGTAAGTGTTATACCATTGAAATGAGACTTGGGTAACTTAAATGTTAAGTAGATGAATTAGTGAATGTATATGACATGTATGTTAGTTATTTCTCATGCGAAGGTGGTATACAGAATGCATTATAAGTATATGAAGATGTGTAAGCTCAACTCTTAAATGGGGTAATAATTATAGTATATTAATTTAAGTAGGTTTGAATGCTTGGTGCAAATGTTCTACATATGTATGTGATAATAATTTGCTTAAACTTACTAAGCTTTATATAGCTTACTGTTGTGCTTGTTTAATTGAGTATAGATTTTTGGAGCAAGCTCGCATTCAGGGATCCTTGTCGAAGTCAAGCACACTATCAACTACTTTTGGTACTTTATTAAAGTTGATCTTTTGAAATAATGGCATGTATAGTTTATAATACTCTTTTGAGTTCTTTTTGGATTGGGATGTATATAAAAGCCATGTGAAAATGGCTAAATCTTGATATATCAGACCTATATGAATTTGGTTATAGTAATAGTTTACTACAGATGTATATTTCATGATGTGTTATACTCGGTTTTAGTTCATATGGTATTAATAAACATGTATCGTGCCTTGGTAGTTAATATGAGGTATACTGAATATATAATAAGTTTGTGAGATGCTATATGTATAGGTTAGTTAATCGTTTAATAAATTCAAACTTACGTTGTCTTCTATGATGCTTTTAAATGAATCACTTATAATGTTTGTATAGTAAATTATAAGATGTATATTATATGGTTACATGATTTGTGTGACTTTTGTTATACTTAAAAGTTTAAGTGGTAATATGTAAAAGATGGCATAGTGTATTGTAGAGTCAAAATGTGATAAATTTACCATTGTAGTATGTTCGAATATGCATGCCAGTTCGGGTTTGGGTATGGTTTAGTAATGCTTCATAAACCGTTTTGGCGACAGTTTCAGGTTGAGGGGCGTTACACTAGCACTTGCATCCATTAAGAGAATCTTTGATTAGTACAATACTTTCAGAGAGATCGATGATTGTCTAACAAAGAGATTGGGTTATGGCAGAGCAACACAAAAGAGAGTCTAATCGTATAGGACTAGAGAAAAACTCCTTACCTTAATAATCAATGCAGATTGGTTCTATATTCATCCACTGCTGACAAGAACTCCGGCTTCCTAAGCAAGAATGAACACGCTTCAAGGTGAAGAGGGTACTTATATTTGGCCTAAAAAGAAAGGAGTAGTAAGATGACTGCTTCAATCATTACAAGAGAGAAGAGAAAACATATGAAGAGAGAATCCATTACCTTATAATAAGTAAAGCCGACTGAAAAGGGACTTTTGGCAACCAAAGGAATCCTAGCACCTTGCTTCTTGATATTCGACTAATAATAAAAGATAAATGAAATGGGTTTAGTTTGGAACAAGAGAGGTTTCTGCTCAAGAGCAGAGAAAAGAGAGACGAAAAGAAAAGAGAAGAAAGTGAGAAACCTGAGGTTCGGTTAGAAGAAGCAAGAGAGTAGAGGTGCAAAAAGAAAAGGAGAAGAAATGGAGGAGATGAAGTGTTGAGAACATTTAGCACAAAGAAGAGAAAAGACTAGAATAAGAAAGAAACGAAAGGAAGGGAAAATGGCAAGTAGAGATTCAGCTATGGGAAAAAGAGTGTAGAGAAAGGAATAAAAGAACAGAATTGAAATGAAAGAAAAAATGATATGAGTGAGGGAAGGTTCGATTAATAGCAAACAAAATAAAATGAAGAAAAAGGGGCCCGAAAATGCCTTATGGTCAAAAGCACAAGACGTTAAAAAAAATGCTAAAGGAAAGCTATAGGAATTCGGCACAACACACTACAAGTGGTTCGGTTTGGGCTAACACTCATCCCAAATGCCGAAACCCCTTTGCTAAACACCCTATAGCCAAAATTCACCCTCCTTCTCTCCAACATTTGGCCAACCCTCAACTCATCTCCCCACTTCCTTGTTTTACTCCTAGATTTGTTCCACCAAGCCCTCTCCATCCACCATTTGAAATGGTTGACCAATTCCAAATGCCTCAACTCCTCTCCTCCATCCATTTCAAATCATTTAACTCATTCAACAACTTCCTTCATAGAGTCCCAACCGAATGTCACCTCTTCTCCATCCTGGCACAAAATAAATACTCCAAAAATGCAACATGTGGGATTCGAACCCATTCCCTCTTCCATGCTCCTTTTGACGCCAACCACTAAGCCACCTTGCTCCTTGTGACATCCAATTACAACCAAACATACCTAAGGCCTGCATCCACTAATTCTCCCCCTAAAGTGCCCTAAAAAGAAAAATTTACCAAAGCTCTGGCTCGAACCCGAGCCTCCCCAAGACCCCCAAACACAACAAAATAATAAGCTAAACGAGCCAAACACATATAATAGTACAAAATGTAGAACCCCTAATTTTAGGATGTTACACAATCTGAAACCAGCTTATCAAAATGATTGCCATATTTATTACCGTTGATTTCTTAAACTGAATAAAACCGTGGAAGCTTCTCTAATTAAAAATCTTGAAGTTCAAAATGCGTGTTTTTCTTGGAACCAGTTGCTATTTTGAAAACTCTTTTGTATCCGTTCGGCAACTTAAAACAAGAAATCCAAGCCTAATTAAAATTTATATCCACCAATGGCCTTATTACAGAATCAATAGCCCAATAAGAAATTTAAATAATAAGTCTAAAGCAGAACATCAGCGATTGTGTGGCCACCTCCGAGTCTCTCACGGCTCCAAATCATCTAAGGCTGGGGATTACCTGTACAGTTAAAAGAAAGGGTGAGTTCACGAAAATTAGTGTGTAATCCCCTATCAGTCAGTCAGTAACAATATATGCAGTAACAGTCTGGGCCTTGGCCCTATTCAATAATAGTGTAGTGTGGGCCATAGCCCATTTCAGTAATAGTGTGGGCCTAAGCCCAATAGAGTATCAGTACGGTGCAAATATGCAACCCACCCCAATCTAACCAACACACCACCCGTACCAACCAACACACCTTGTGGGGATAAAATCGAACCACCCACCCAGCACACCAATATCGCAGCATAGTTGCCAGTAATAATATTGCAGCAAAGCTACCAGTAATAGTATATGTGGCAGAGCCACCAATACAATATACTTCCTCCATAACAGTATCCCAACCCCATGTAGTATGTCATGTCATAAATCATACGTATATGCAGAATGTCAAACTTAGTAACAATCATATACAAATCATGAACACATCAGTCAACCTACCCTTAGATGTATAACGATCATTTTATCCTATGGGGTTATTTTGGTCATTTTACCCTACGGGGGTATTTCGATCATTTTACCCTACGGGGGTATTTCGGTCATTCTACCCTTTAGGGGTATTTCAGTCATTTTACTCTTTAGGGGTATTTCAGTCATTTTACTCTTTAGGGGTACTTCAGTGCAGATAAAAACCTTTCCTAAGGTCTACAGTCACCTCGAGTTACACAGATAACCTAAATGGTCATAACGGTGTAAATGGGCCCAAGGCCCAATATTCGACCCAAGTGGGCCTACACGCTCGTGTGGCCCACGTAGCCCAATTTCAGCCACGATTATGTGAACTACATAGTCCAGTCCTATATTTGCCTATTATCAAGGATTTTATCTGTGTGGGGCCCATGAGCCAAGTGGGCCCACACGGTCTATTTTAGCCAAACGAGGCCCATATCGACCCAAGAGCACAAGAACGCTCGTGGTGGCCTTTACATTCTATCGCCCATGATTTGTAGGCTCGATTCACCTCTTGAGTGATCGCAAGCTCGTGAGGCCACAAATGTCGAGTTTTGACTTTTCAGCTTTTCGGCGAAAGCTGATTCACAGTAGAGAGGGATGTGACTACACACTTTACCGGGTTTTACGCCTATTACCGTTTGCAGGGTACGATTACACACTTGTTTATGAACATGCGACTAAACCACTCGCATCGAACCTATAGTCCATCAGAATATTTCGTTAGCCAGTTGTCCACTAGGGGTAATCACTTTTACTACCTAGCCCAAAAATACACCTTCATTACCCTGTCTGAACGAACGTCCTTAAACCTTTCAAGATCGCTGATCACAATCGAGTACATGCCTTTATAAAAAATCTGTAGTATAACAAATCTCATTAGACAAAAACAATCAGAAATGTGGCTTAAATCCACACATATCATGCTTACAGGCACAAAAGCCATTCGGCCAAAACCCAATATTATAATAATCATCCTTACTTTGATAGAACGATGAACAGAAAATAAAATTTTGATTGCTGCAAGCCACTTGCACCCCTTCACACCACCAAAATCACTAAGCCCAATGAAGGTCATATCATCGAGAAGAAATGTATTTTACAATCAGAAGGCATAAGGAGAAAACATTTAGTTGTTAGGGAAGAAGTCAAGCGAAAGCAGAGTTATCGACAAAAGAAAGAATAAAGAACACATAAATACCTACCGATTGTTAGAATCTTTGCAAAACTGAAATAGAGGGGAAACAGTACTATGTTTTGGCCAAGGACCAAATTACAACGTAAGGTGAAAATGACCAACAAAAAGGGTAGAGAGTATTCGGCCAAATAAGAATAGGAGAATCGAGAGAGAATGAATAGAAAAATAAAGAATCAAAATGAGAAGGTTCGGCAATGAGAGAAGCCTATTGAAGAATAAATGGTAAGGGAGAGTAGGTACTAGATTCGGCCAAGGAGAGAAATAAAATAGTAAAGATGGAGAGAAAGAAGCAATCAACAACAGTAGAGAATTCTACACCAACAAAAGAAATGACACGAATGGTTAGAAGAAAATGACACGAATGGTCAGCTTCCTACAATGAATTCGCAGCCCAGAGAAAAATAAAGAGAAACCAAAAATGCAAAAAGGAAAAAAACCCCAAAATGGCAGCAAGAGAATTCGGCAGTCCCTCACTACTAGCCTAAACCGAATTTCTTAGTAGCTAGCTTACCAATTCGGCTCTCAAACTTTCAAATTCCACGATTTCCTCTACATAATTCTCTCCATATCCATACCAACCTTTATATGTATCCCTTGATTCTCTCCCAAGACCAATTGAACCCTCTCTCCCAACAAAGTTTCAGTTAAACTCCACCTCTCATGCAGCAAGGAGATAAAATGCAAGGAGTGACTCAAACTTAGGTTCCCCAACAGAAGCAACACGCCACCTACCACTGAGCTACAAGCTACTTTTTTTGTCATCTTTCCGCCACAAATATATTTAAAGTCTATGTACCAACATCAAGGTTCATTTAAAAAGGAAAACAGAGATTTTTACTAAACCCCAAGTTTGAACCCAAGATTTCTCCAACACTTCTCAAGACACAAAACCACTCAAGCTGTTATTTACTTGTGTCCTTCCCTTGAACATCCAAATATTTATGTGTAACCTTCACTGCATCCCTACTCAAGGCTCATTCCTTCCAGGCCCAAATTTGGGGCCTTACACTCTAGGTAAGTCTAATGGCTCTGCATGTTATGATTTTGAAAGAGTAAGGGTGTTAAGAAGCATATAAACAGTAGGGTGTGTATAAAAGGCCCCGCATGGTGATTGTCTATAATTGAGATGTTAGTAAATTTACTGTAATGAAATTTTAATGGAAGTTCCATGTTCTTTTAAGCAATTGATGTTGTTGGTTTGAGAAGGATGACCGCTTTGGATCTTTAAGCTTTAGTAAAGGTGAGTTGTAGATCAGTCTTTGTCCTAACTCTTGTATGTTAGTTTATAATGGTAGATCAAATTTTAATGTCTTCTTAGGTAGCTGGTGAGTGTATGTGTGTGAATTATCGTAAAATGATAGTCTTTATGGCTGCATGAATAATTACAATTGAGATATATGAGTTGCTGCATGAATAAGATGATAGTCTGCCAAGACAGTACAATAAACATGGCACCCTTTGAGATACTTCGTCAGGGCAGTAAACATATACCTTTCTGTAAAGCCTTTGTGGTGTGTTCTGTAAAGCCTTTATGGAAAATTATGTGATTGTAATGCCCTCAACCTGATCTAATTCACCGGATCTGGATCTCGAGAGTTATGTCATAATACAAACTTGCACTTAACCTATTCATACAAATTTTTAGCAAATACCTCTAAATTAGTAACACTGCCGAGCAAATTTTTGTCTTGGCGTACAAAGTGTCATTACAATCATTTGAACAAGAATTTTCACTTGGTAAGTCCTTACAAGTACATATAACTCACTGATTTTACCTACAAATAATATTACTGGCAACATTTATTTTACTAACACATTCTATACACGCCACAAAACTTATAAATAGTTTCCGTGACCTATCCATAATATTTCCATCAGACTTGAACACGTCAGTCCCCTTACTTTGTATGCATAATAGCCTATCTCACTACTTCTTTGGCATAGCCCCTAATCTGCTTACTTATGACAAGAAGACACAAAGTTAAGTTCGATATAACTTAGTGAGTAAATCCTAATTGACCTAAATCTTATTCGAGAAGATCTATCTCCTTGCTCTTATTCTTCAACTTGACTCTGGAGAATATGCCTCTTGGATTCTATTCATTTTACTATTGGTGTCATGTTTCATTTTGAGACCATAACATGCATTACCTATCATTGTTACCTTAATCACATTTTTCATTTTCTTCTTTCGAAATTTCTTAACCATTATTATTACAAAGGGCCTTACAGACAGAATACCTTTGGTTCACTACTCATGCTGGTGCATTCTAGTTTCGTTCTTCTTACCATGTTACTATACTGGGTTCACCATAACACCTTTTATAGAGCCTTTCCTTCAAAGTTCACAATACTTATCATACCTTTAGAAGACTTTGTATGTCATTTATTAGAGTTTGCCATAAGTTCCCTTCTTTTCGTTCAAAGTCAAGCATAGAGGCATTCCTTTTTCAGAGATTGCCACAAGGGCTTCCTTATTCGAAAATTACCACAAAGGCATCCTTTACATCTAGTACTAACCACAAAGGCTTTCCTGTCCAGATTTATTCCACAGAAGCATTCCTTAATTTCCAATACTCACCACAAAAGCTTTCCTGTCTAGAGTTGTGCCACAAAACCATTCTTTAATATCTAGTACTTGCCACAAAGGCTTTCCCGTCTAGACTTTTGCCACAAAGTTTGTCCTTTACATTTAGTACTCGGCACAAAGGTTTTCTTGTCCACTTTTTGGTGTTTTGAATGATAAGTGATTTGCCTAAACTTACACTTAGTAAGGTTTGCCCCTCATCATTTTGGAACACACAGAGAACCACATTAAGTAATAACCTTCCTTAAAATTTCTCATATAATGTAACACCCCAAACCCGGCCCATGCGTCATGACCGGATCTGGTATGCTACGGGTTGAATCTTGAAAACTTTAGTCTGAAGGGTTTTGGAAAAACTTAGTTTCTTATAGCCGAATAATCAATTAAATGTGAAATTTTGGAAATAACTTTAACATCCGTGTTGATTGAGTTTGAAACGCCCATTTATCATTTCATTTTATATTTAAGACTTTGAAAAAAAAATAAGTTTGAAAAAAAACCAACATAAAAAATAAATCGAAACCTAAGTTATAAAGGCCTTATTACAAAAATGTTCCCAAAAATTAAAACTTAAATAAAGACAAAATCGAAAATAGTCTATGTAGATAATAGTTTTAATGGCCCCTCGAGTCCGCCACGGCTCCCATGTCCACGAACTACTGCTCATCTGAAAAAGTGGGAAAAATAAAAGGGTGAGTCACAAAGACTCAGTGTTCAAATCTTGAAATCACACGAAAGCCTTGGGCCCATAAACACATTATGGCCCTTGGCCCATACACAATGGTAACAAAATATTTCATGCAACATGGCCCATCCCAAACCTAAGAGTCCATCCTCTACACACCCCCGTACCAACCATCACACCGTGAGGATTTCTACAATCAACCCTCCATCCGCTACACACTACGTCGACAGCTGTGCTACCTATCATAAAGACCGATCACCATGTGACCTATGTGGCAAAGCTACCGATAGCTTATGTGAACCTCAGAAAATACATTATAGTATTTTGACAGCTATGCTGCCTGTCATAAAGACCGATCACTGTGTGACCTATGTGGCAAAGCCACCGATCGCCTCGTGACCTGCTCCCCTTCCATAAATCAATCAATCCTATCCCATGCATACATACATGTAAGAATCAAAACATTAAGCCATTTAAACCGATCACAGACTTTCACATACATCAATACACATAGAGAAGTTTCTATGATTACATACCTGGCATCCCTTGCCTACCCTTTTTGGGTATTATGACTGTTCATACAGCCTCTCTTTCAGGCTTTTAGCCCATATCATACACATATATATTACACCAACACTTATGTATTAAGGATCTACACACCTGGTTACGATTAAGATGACACTGTCTATGTCGACACTATCAGAAGCCGCTACGACTGCTAACAATCTAAGATTTTGTTCTAAATTGGTCCACAACTCGGTGGCCAATCCCGCACTGCTGACATTGCTCGCTTCATAAACTTAGGGATTGGTGTAACAGATCCAATCCTCCCCTTTGCCTAACCATATTTGATTCCATCAAGAGTTCTTGTCATAACTACTGTAACGACATAGGGTTGTTAAACCATACCATATGATTAAGATCTTAAGTACGATAACGAATCTAATGGAAATCTAATGAAAATCCCTTACCTTGAAATCCCGAAATAGATAGGATACTTAGAGATTAACGGTTTTCAGCTTTTGAGATCTGGATGATTCGATCTACTCTGATTTTCTGAAGTGCCACCCAAAAGAACATGAGATTAGTGGAAAAGTCAAACTAAAAATGGCCTACCAACCAAGTAGCCATTCGGCTATGGTCTCAAAAAAAATCGAAAGAGAAGAGAAAAAGAACAAAAGAAATTGGCACTCACCTTAACACAGAGAATTCGGCAACTCCTAGGGAATTTTGGCTTTTAAGAAGATCAAAAGAAAGGATGATCTCAAGAGATCTATAAAGATTCGGCTTTGGTGAAGAAATCAACAGAAAAGAATAGGAGGTATTCTGCTATGGAGATAGAAGAAAGTTCAGAGTTTCGGCCTTTGAATGAAAGTGAAGATTTAGAGATTTTGATTTTTGAAGTAATCAAAAGAAAATAAATTGCTGAGAATGACTGAGAGTTTCGGCACAGAGAATGAGCAAAAGAATAGGATTCAAGTGCCAGAATTGAAGAGATACCACCCCTATTTATAGAGAATTTTTGGCACTTACTTATCAAAACCCAAAAGTGCCCTTCTTGATAACTAGCAATTAATCAAATAGTAGGGGAAATTTTGGCACCCTTTTCCATAAAGAAACCGATTTCTTTCCCCCTCTAGGAGATAGAATTTCGGCCAACACTGCACTCAACAAATAACTCCTATCTATTCTTCTTTATCTTAATCTATTCATACCTTTTGAAGAGGCCTAAATAACACCACCTCTCCCTACTATTATCGGAACATTATCCACATTATCCAATAGATAATTCTTCCTATTTTAAAACATCTTAGCAGCCCCCACTCTCCTCTCCTTTGACGCCAAAAACAATTAAAAATAAGTAGGTAATGCGACTCGAGCATTGGATCCCCTTACTGCTTTTCACACCATCCTTTGGGCCACTAGCCCATTTTGTGTTTTAATCTGCGGATAATATCTTTTAAGCCAGCACCTATCTAGCTTTCCACTAAAGTCTCGAAACGAAAATTTGATTAAGGCCTCATTAAACTGAGCCCAATTTGAACCCTTAAACACTCTAATTATCACATTGAACATAACACACATCAAATGCAAAGGCCTATTAATTCAGGATGTTACAGTTCTACCCCCTTAAAGAAATTTTGTCCTTGAAATTACCTGATCCGAATAGATGCAGGTATTATTGTCGCATCGCTTCCTCCGGTTCCCACGTAGCCTCCTCAGAGCCGTGATTCTGCCATAGAACCTTAACCAACGGAACTTTCTTCCTTTGTAACACTTTGACATCACGATCCAAGATCTCCACTGGTTCTTCTTCAAAGGATAGGTCAGGTCTCACCTCGATTTCTTCCACTGGCACTACATGGGATGGATTCGAACGATATCGTCTCAACATAGAGACATGGAACACATTGTGAATCTAGCTTAGCTCAGAAGGTAGCTCTAGCTGATACGCTACTGGTCCAACTCATTTCAACACCCGATAAGGCCCGATAAATCTGGGACTTAATTTACCCTTCCATCCGAACCTCAGTACTTTCTTCCATGGCGATACCTTCAAGAACACCTTGTCCCCTATTGCAAACTCTATGTCCTTACGCTTCAAGTCAACGTAAGACTTCTGTCTATCCGATGCTTCCTTTAGTCGAGCTCGAATTAACTCAACCTTCTCTTCTGTCTTTGTAACCAACTCCGAACCCAAAATCTGACGTTCTTCTAATTTCATCCAATAAGTAGGAGTACGACACCTCCACCCGTACAATGCTTCGTAAGGCGCCATCTGAATACTAGACTAGTAACTATTGTTGTACGTAAACTCCGCCAATGGTAAAAACTCCTCCCAACTACTCTAAAATCAATGACACAACCCTTTAACATGTCCTCAAAAATCTAAATTACCTGCTCAGACTATCCATCAGTCTAAGGATGGAACGCCGTACTAAAATCCAACTTCGTACCCAATGCTTTATGCAACGCCTTCCAAAATCGTGATGTGAACCTAGGGTCCCTGTCTGATATGATCGATATCGGTACTCCATGCAACCTCACCACATCCGCTATTTACAGCTTAGCCAATTTCTGTAAAGAGTAATCGACTCATACTGGTAGGAAATGAGCAGACTTTTCAAGTGATCAACAATCACCCAAACTAAATCTTTCTTAGTAGGCGTGAGAGGTAGCCCACTAACAAAGTCCATTGTGATCCTTTTCCACTTCTATTGTGGAATCTTTACCGGCTGCAACATCCCTGATGGTAACTAATGCTCTGTCTTTACCTGCTGACAGGTCAAACACTTCGCACTAATTCAGTCACCTCTTATTTTAAGCCTGGCCACCAAAAGTGTTCTCGTAAATCCTGATACATCTTACTCCCTCCAGGGTGCATAGCGTCTGGACTGCCATGCACTTCTTGCAAAATCCTATGCCTTAATTCAGGATCTTTCTACATGCACACTCTCCCTTGAAAACATAATAGCCCTTCCTCATTCACACTAAATCCCATTGATTTATCACTGGCTCCTACCAGAAACTTCTCCTTTAGCAATTCATCAGTCTGCTGCTTCTCCTTATCCTGACTGACCCATGTGGGCTTTACTTGAAGTTCAGCCAATAAGCTCCCATCAGTATACAAACTAAGGTGAACAAACATTGCTCTCAAGTCGGTGATTACCTTACGACTTAGAGCATCCGCCACCACATTAGCCTTACTCGGATGATACTCAATCGAGCAATCATAATCCTTTAACAGCTCGATCCACCTTCTTTGCTTTAGATTCAACTCCTTCTGGGTCAAGAGGTATTTTAGACTTTTATGGTCGGTATAAATGACAGATTTCTCTCCGTACAGATAGTGTCTCTAAATCTTCAAAGTAAAAACCACCGTCGCGAACTCCAAGTCATGGGTGGGATAGTTTGCTTCATGTGGCCTTAACTGCCGAGTCGCGTATGCAACAACCTTTCTATCTTACATCAACACGCATCCTAGTCCCGTGTGTGATGCATCACAGTAAATCACGGATTCCTTCCCAGCCTTCGGTTGAATCAACACTAGAGCCTCCGTCAAAATCTTTTTCAACCTTTCGAAACTTCTTTGCTAGCTTGACCGACCAAACAAATGAAACCCCTTTCCATAATAACTTAGTCAGTGGTGTCGCAATTGAGGAAAATCCTTCAACAAACCTTTGGTAATACCCAGCTAGACCAAGAAAACTCTGAATTTCTGCTACCGATCTAGGCGGCTTCAAATCCAACACCGATCCATTTTTTGAGGGTCCACCCTAATCCCCTTTACTGACACAACGTGACCTTGAAATGTAACTTCCCTCAGCCAAAATTTCCACTTGCTGAATTTGACATAAAGCTACTTCTCCCTCAGAATCTGCAAAACCACTCACAGATGTGAATCATGCTCCTCCTCTGACCTTGAGTAAACCAAGATGTCATCAATAAAAACCACGACAAATCAATCCAAGTAGGGTTGGAACACACGGTTCATCATATCCATAAATGCTACTGGTGTGTTAGTCAACCCAAATGGCATCACCATGAACACGTAATGACCATAGCGAGTTCTGAACGACGTCTTATAAATATCCGCCTCCTTGACCTTAAGCTGATGATACCCTGACCTCAAATCTACCTTCAAAAGACTAAGGCCCCCTTCAACTGATCGAACAAGTCATTGATCCTCGGCAACGGGTACTTGTTCTTGATTGTTAGCTTATTCAATTGGCGATAGCCAATGCACATACGTATTGAACCTTCCTTCTTCTTAACAAATAACACCGGTGCTCCCCAAGGCGACACACTTGGTCGAATAAACCCTCTATCCAACAACTCTTGGATTTGTGCTTTCAATTCCACCAACTCCTTCGGCGCCATTCTATATGGAGTAATAGATCCGGCACTGTTCTCGAAAGAAGATCAATTCCAAACTCCACTTCTCGATCCGGAGGTAATCCTAGAAGCTCTTCTGGAAAAACATTAAGAAATTCCTTCACCGTCCTAACATCCCCAACAGTTAGGTCCTTGGCTTCGAAAGCTCGTACAAACATTAAAACTGCCTCGCATCCTTTTCTCACCATTCTTTTTGCTCTTAGGGCAGTCACCATATCCGACAGACAATTTCCCCTTTCTCCTATCACCAGCACTTTACCGCCCTTGGTACTTCACCAACCAGTCCATGCCTAATATTAAGTCGAACTCCCCGAACGGTAACTCCATTAAATCTGTTAGGAAAACTATTCCCTAAACTTCTAAGGGTACCTCCCGATAAAGTTTATCTACTACCATAGATTGTCTTAAAGGGCTAATTACAGTCATCGCCCTAGGGGTAATCTCGAAATCTAAACTTAAAGTTCCAGACACACTACTAGCAACAAATGAATGTGTCAACCCAATGTCAATCAATGCAGTGTAAGGTAATCCAAATATTGAAAGCGTACCAGTTATAACATCCGGTGCATTAGCCTCCTCTCGACGTCTAACAGCATAGACCAACTCTGGCTGTCTTGCCTCAGTGTTTCCTGCCTCTCACCTTGGTGCTTCACGGCCCCGACCGAAATCGTTACCACCTCTGGCCGGACCACAACCTCTCTGCGGTTGCTGACCTCCTCTATCCAGCTGAGCATTTCCCTGCCCTGCGAGTCCTACGTCATCTCGTGGCTGAGGACAGTCTCTTATCTGATGATCCGTAGATCCACACCTAAAGCACTTCCCACTACCTACCCAACACTCACCTACATGGAACTTACCACATCGAGCACACTTTCATATTTGGCTAGCAGCAACAGGTCTCTCAGCCTGTCTCAGTCCATTCGTCCTAGGTCTTTTCTGAGTACGCACGGCTGTCCCTAATGATCCAAAATTTCTCTTACCTCTACCCCTATCTCTATCCGGTTTAGCTTTTCCATCCATTTCACCTCCTCAGTTATCTTAGCTTTCTCCACAAGCATAGTAAATTCCCGCTCTCGTTGTGGAGCTATCAACACACGTAGATCGTCCTTCAGGCCATCCTCAAAATGAACATATCGCTCATGTTTTGTAGCCACTATCCCTTGAGAATAATGACTAAGGTGTAAGAATTTCGCTTCATAAGCCGCCACCGACCTACTTCCCTGAACTAGATTCAGGAATACTCTGTGTTGCGCATCCACATAGCTCGTCCCAATGTACTTACTTTGGAGCGCATTACAAGTAATCCCGGTGATCTGATCGTACGGTACCATCCTTAACTGTAAGACACCATTGATAAGCTTAGTCTCGGAGAAGAGACACCACCCCCTTCAGCTTCACCTCTTCCGTGAAGTCAAGATCATCCATTATACGCTCTATTGCTTCCAACCAATACTCTGTTGTGCTAGGAGCTACACCAAAAATGCCCTTAAACACCTCTACCCCATTGGCTCTAAGTCACTCCAGGTATAGACTTCCGGGCTCCTGTGCCCATGCCTACCCCAGTAACCCTCTCTAAAACCCTTAACATTGCCTGAGATACAGCATCATCTCCGGCCATCTAATCTTAAAATTTCACCACCACAACTGGTGGCACTGGTACCTCATTCCCTAACTCATGACCAGACCCTACGGGTTCTGACACAGCAATCCTGCATCTACCTCGGCCACGCACACTACGTCCCCTAGTGCTCATTCTACTGTTCGTGATTTATCTTATTAGAAATTTTATGAATTAATAATTCTTTCTTCCACTGATTAATAACGGACAGTCTTATGGAAAGTAGTTTTAACAGTAGTTCTTTCGAATTCAAATTTTATCTACAAAGTTTAGTTCTCAAGTCTGTATTCTCTAATTCTAGAATTCACATTCGATCAACATCCAACAGAACACCACATACATGCATCAAACACACGAGTAAACATCATGAACTCACACTCATCACCTATGGGTATTTTTGTCATTTCACTACCCAAGGGTATTTTCGTAATTTTAACCTACAGGGGTATTTTGGGAAATTTTCACAAATTAAGGGTATTTAGGTAATTTTCTCAAACTTAGGGTATTTTGGGTAATTTACAAAATTAGGGGTATATAAGTAATTTTATAAAGACAGGGTGATAGTCCCTTTCGGGTTTTAGTTATAAATTTTGGCCCGTCAACAAGTCACCGTGGCTAAGGAGAACAGTCACTACGCACCAGGTAGGATTCAAGTGAAGAGGATGAGAGCCACTAGGGCCGCTTAAATACCAAGCGCTCCCTGGATCCAATCCTAGACATGCGTATGTCTGTTACCACACCCTAACCCTGAGACTTGTTCACAGGCATGTTTTATTAGAAATTAAGTTTTATGAGATTAGAAGAATTGTTTATACTAAACCTAAAGTCCATCAAGCTCTAATCATACTAGCCTACGTCCCTATAGAGCCCACCATACATATCACATCAAAGGTTAGAATACTTACCTGGGTGGATCGGGTGCCGGTAGACTCGAAGGCCATATCTCAACAAAAACTTTTCTCAACTTACATTACTTTTACAAATCACTACTAGACCTATTCCACAGCGCGAGTTTTGAACTGGGCTCTGATACCAAAATGTAACACCCCAAACCCGACCCATGTATCATGACCGGATCTGGTATGCTACGGGTTGAATCTTGAAAACTTTACTCTAAAGGGTTTCGGAAAAACATAGTTTCTTATAGCCGAATAATCAATTAAATGTGAAATTTTAGAAATAACTTTAACATTCGCGTTGATTGAGTTTGAAAAGCCCATTTATCATTTCATTCTATATTTAAGACTTTGAAAAAAACATAAGTTTGAAAAAAAACCAACATAAAAAAATAAATCGAAACCTAAGTTATGGAGGCCTTATTACAAAAATGTTCCCAAAAATTAAAACTTAAATGAAGGCAAAACCAAAAATAGTCTATGTAAATAATAGTCTTAATAGCCCCTCAAGTCCACCCCAGCTCCCATGTCCATGAACTACTGCTCATCTGAAAAGTGGGAAAAATAAAAGGGTGAGTCACAAAGACTTAGTGTGCAAATCTCGAAATCACATGAAAGCCTTGGGCCCACAAACACAATATGGCTCTTGGCCCATACACAATGGTAACAAAATATTTCATGCAACATGGCCCATCCCAAACCTAAGAGTCCATCCTCTACACACCCCCGTACCAACCATCACAGCTGTGCTGCCTGTCATAAAGACCGACACCATGTGACCTATGTGGTAAAGCCACCGATCGCTTATGCGAACCTCAGAAAATACATTATAGTATTTTGACTGCTATGTTGCCTGTCATAAAGACCGATCACTGTGTGACCTATGTGGCAAAGCCACCGATCGCCTCGCGACCTGCTCCCCTTCCATAAATCAATCAATCATATCCTATGCATACATACATGCAAGAATCAAAACATTAAGCCATTTAAACCGATCACAGATTTTCACATACATCGATACACATAAAGAAATTTCTATGATTACGTACCTGGCATCCCTTACCTACCTTTTTGGATATTATGACTTTTCATACAGCCTTTCTTTCTGGATTTTAACCCATATCATACACATATATATATTACAATAATACTTATGTGTTAAGGATCTACACACCTAGTTACGATTATGACGACACTGTCTATTTCGACACTATCAGAAGCTGCTGCGACTACTAACAGTCTTAGATTTTGTTAAAATCGTTCACAACCCGGTGGCCAATCCTGCACTGCTGACACTGCTCACTTCTTAAACTTAGGATTGGTGTAACAGATCCAATCCTCTCCTTTGCCTGATCCATATTTGATTCCATCAAGGGTCCTTGTTAGAACTACTATAATGACATAGGGTTGTTAAACCATACCATATGATTAAGATCTTAAGTACGATAATGAATCTAATGGAAATCTAATGAAAACCCCTTACCTTGAAATCCCAAAATAGATAGGATGCTTAGAGACTAACGATTTTCGGCTTTTGAGATCTTGATGATTCGATCTACTCTGATTTCCTGAAGTGCCGCCCAAAAGAACATGAGATTAGTGGAAAATTCAAACTAAAGATCGCCTATCAACCAACTAGCCATTTGGCTATGGTCTCAAAAAAAATCGAAAGAGAAGGGAAAAAAGCAAAAGAAATCGGCACTCACCTTAACATAGAGAATTCAGCAACTCCTAGGGAATTTTGGCTTTTCAGAAGATCAGAAAGAAAGGATGATCTCAGGAGATCTATGAAGATTTGGCTTTGATGAAGAAATCAACAGAAGAGTATAGGAGGTATTCGGCTATGGAGATGAGAAGAAAGTTTAGAGTTTTGGCCTTTGAATGAAAGTGAAGATTTAGAGATTTTGGCTTTTGATGTAATCAAAAGAAAAGAAATTGCAGAGAATGATTGAGAGTTTTGGCACAGAGAATGAGGAAAAGAATAGGGTTCAAATGCCGAAATTAAAGAGATACCACCCCTATTTATAGAGAATTTTTGGCACTTACTTATCAAAACCTAAAAATGCCCTTCCTGATAACTAACAATTAATCAAATTGTAGGGGAAATTTTGGCACCCCTTTGCCATAAAGAAACCGATTTCTTTCCCCCTCTAGGAGATGGAATTTCGGCCAACACTACCTTTAGCAGATAACTCCTATCTTTTCTTCTTTATCTTAATCTATTCATACCTTTAGAAGAGGCCTAAATAACTCTACCTCTCCCTACTATTATCGGCACAATATCCACATTATCCAACAGATAAATCTTCCTATTTTAAAGCATCTTAGTCGCCTTCAATGTCCTCTCCTTTGACGCCAAAAATAATTAAAAATAAATAGGTAATGCGACTCGAACCTTGGATCCCCTTCTTGCTTTTCACGCCATCATCCTTTGGGCCACTAGCCCATTTTGTGTTTTAATCTGAGGATAATATCTTTTAAGCTGAACCTATCTAGCTTTCCACTAAAGTGCCCAAACCAAAAATTTGATTAAGGCGTCAGCGTAAACCTAAGCCCAATCTGAACCCCTTAAACACTCTAATTATCACATTGAACGTAACACACATCAAATGCAAAGGCCCATTAATTCAGGATGTTACATATAATGCCATAACCTACCAGTTACAGTCTTACAGGATATGGTCTTCTTCTCATATGATGTCATAATCCACCATACGGTTTTACACGATATGGTCTTCTTCTTATATGATGTCATAACCCACCAATTACGGTCTAACATGATATGGTCCTTCAATGTCATGGCCATAAACTTATCCTTTCATCATGCATCAATGATTTTAGAGATAAACACAGACTCATCATGCATCAACTCACTCATGACGGACATTCTTCTGCTTACAAGACATATTGCTTGACATATTTTCATGATAACGATTACTTATTAATCTCTAAATTCATGTCCTAAACTTTTAACCTTCAAACAACATGTTTTCCTTACATGCAAGTTCATAGATCTTTATTATTCATGCTTTAGGTCACTCAGTACAGAAATATCTAAAAGGCATGCAATGCATGTAATAGTTAGTTTAGGGTCTCACCTAACAAAGATGTTTAACAACTTAAAATCTAGATCTAGCATTCAGCAAGATACTACAACAACCACTTGATATGGAGACATTGTTGGTAAAATCTAAAATTTTAACCCCCAACTTGAAGAAATCCCCTTCTTATTCCTCTAGCCTCAAAAGCAATCATTCATTAGAAAGGAAGAAGGGCATTCTTATTCTATCTGGTGTATCTATTAATGTAACCTATGGCCCTTTTGAAATTTGAGAAATCTTACTTCTTTAAGGAATGGTCTTGTAAAAGTATACAACACCCAAGAAATCTAATTGAGTGTTTCTCTTTCTCTTTTAACTATTCTAATTCACTTTTGGTTAATTCATAACTAGCTTATTACATAACTTAATTGATACGGGACAATACTTACGGGGGTACCATACTATCGAAATAACTCATATCTAAGAAATCATGTTACTTAGCCACAATTTTCATTCTTCTAACCTTAGTAACCTGACATGGAACTTTCATTCTCTCATATTCATTTTGGAGTTTTCCCACACTATACATTAGAATGCATTTGGGCAAATACTACTCCGCCAATCATACTTTTCTAAAACTATGTTCCAGATCTCCTGTCCGTCAACGTCAAGGCGTCATAAGCATGCTTAAAGTATTCTTATTCTAGGTAAGTTTCCACTACGACACACCCTCAAAACTTCCCCTTAATGTCTTATTTCTCAGGAGTGGTATTCGAACATTAGGGATTCGCTGGATGGGATGTTACAATGATGCTTGTGTGTCTTATTCTCTAACGCCCTTGAGGCAAGATCTAGATAACTGCCTTTGTGGTGAAATCAGGGTAAGTTTAAACACTTCTTCACTAGATAAATTTGTGGTCGAAATCTGGATAAGTTTGGAAACATCTCTGGTTAGATAGCCTTGTGATGGAACTGAATATGACTTAAAGGCATTTCTTGAAAGAGTTCTCAATAGTGTTTTTTAAGGGTGAATCTACCATAGTAGTTTATTAGTGCAGGTAATTTGGCGTATTCATAATTATGAGTAGTCTAAGATTTTTTCAAATTTGAATTTTTTTATGCCATGTAAGGAAGTAATCTGAATTATCTAGTATCCGCCAAATTTGAGTGTTTCATGTTGTACATAAAAAGGGTTATCTGAAGTATAAGTTGTCCATCAAATCAGAGTGTTCTCATGATATGTAACATGGTTGTCTAGGATTCCATGGGATGAATTAGAAGATTTTATCCATCAGAATAAGTTATGATCAGGGTTGGTTTAAGACATGATCTGACTTGTAACCTAATAGCTGTCAATTCAATATGAGATTTTGCCAAATGTAGGGTCTATATGAAGTTCATCTTAAAAGATCAGTTAGCATAAGTATCCACCAAGAATAGTATAGTGAGTACCCCATCCTAAGGAAGGTACTCAACATCGGATTAAGTGAGAATCTATTGAAGGTAGGTTCAATATGGATATTCTTCTAAGAAGTGTATTCACTTTCTGAAAAGAAATAAGATATATATTGAGTAGTGAAGTCTAGAATCTACATAATGAGTGAACTATATGTAGGATGGTTAAGTATGGAAGTTGGCGTATATGTATACCTCAAAATTTATAATGTATCTGCCGAAGATAGAAAAGAAATCCACAACCTTCAAAATGAGGATTAAGCAATAAATGCTTCAAGGTAATCTAGGTTAAAACTCACTAAGTTTGTTTGAACTTACAAGTGCTTGATTATGTTTTAGGTTATGCTTTAAGAGCTAGTACACCAAGATGGTCCAAGCCAGGATTACACCAAGGAGTAGTTCAAGTTGCGTCATTATGCATACAGAGGGTACTATAAGAGCAAGGCACTTAGTACATTACGTCATGAAGAGTTTGTCTTTAACAAAGTTTTGAGTGGTAATGTCTTATGCTATTTTGAAAATATAATGTATTCTTTAATATTTTCTTTATTTAATCTTTTGTTCTAAAGTTGATTAATAAAATAATAAGAAGTATATTTTAAAATGGTTATATGTTGGTTGTAAAATTTTGCTAATTGTTTATGTGTTGTAACATCCAATATTCAATTTCGGTGATTCGGGTCGGGTAGAGGATGTTACACCTTAAACATTTACAAGCTTACAAATTTACCATTTACTATAAAAAAAACATACATAAATCATTCATGGTAGCTTTTAAAACCTTTAACAATTTTACAAAATAGTCTCTAGGCTAGCTAGATTAAGTTACAATATTTTCAAAAATATAAAATTTACAAAAAAGGACTTGATTTAGCTTACCATACGTAAAGCCAAATTTAATCGAATGTTTGAAGCTCTATCAATGGCTTCTCAAGGTTTCTTTCTTTCTAAATGATTGAGAAAAATAGAGAAAGTGGAATATGACTACTTTTCTTTATGTTTTATTCCTTTATTTAATATAATTACATAAATTTTTATCTCTATTTCTTCAACTTATTCCACCAAATCGGCCACACTTAATACAAAATGGTCTTATTTCCATTTAAAACCTCAATCTAATCATATTTAGCCCTTTTATTAGATAAATATCAATAGCGATCAAGTTTTACTATTTTTACGATTTAGTCCTTGTATTTAATTAACAATTTAAACACCAAAATTTTGGGCCAAACCTCAATTCACCTATATAATAGCTTCATAAACATTTAATGGAAGTATTTATGAGCTTGGTTTACAAAAATGAGGTCTCGATACCTTATTTTCCTAAACCACTAACTTTTAGTACGAACCACTTGTACTATGTCTAACTGACCAGTAAACAATTCTATCAAATCATGATTCATTATATTACTACATTTGACTCATAAATATTAAATAATAATATTTGCAGACTCAATTTTCAAAATTGTGATTCTGATATCACTATTTTTGACACCACTAAAAAACGGGTTGTTAGAGTCTCACACTGTATTGTCTTTTTTTGTTTCTGAGGCATTGGATTCGAGAAGACTATGCTTAAGCAAAAAAATGTAGGATATTGGGATATCAACTAGTTTTATAAGGAAGGCTAGTTAGAGGTAATAAAAATCTTAAGTTGGAATGTCCGAGGGCTAGGGAATCCTCGGGCTATCTGCTGACTTCGACATATACTGAGAGAGATTAACCGGGTGGTAGATTTTTTTCATGGAAACAAAGCTACAAAGTTTGAGGATGGATAAGGTTCAAAAAATTTAGGAATTTTTGAATGGAATAGATGTAAGTAGTAATGACACAAGGGGAGGTTTATCATTGGGTTAGAAGTAAGATTGTGTTATCTCACTTCACAATGTCTCACTGAACCATACTAACATTATGGTGTAGGATGATTCTAAAGGAAATAGATGGAGATTTATAGGGTTTTATATAATTTCAGAGGAAAACCTTTGGAATCAATCGTGGGAATTGTTACAGAGCCTATCAGTGAATGGTGACTCTCATTGGCTTGTAATGGGAGGTTTTTATGAAATAGTATTTTAATATGAGTAGCAACGGGTAGGTTATGAAGTGAGAGAGGTATGGAGGCATTTTTCTTTGTACTAGATGATTGTGAACTTATGGATTTGGGTTATAGTGGGCATTGGTTTATGTGGGATCGCGGCAAATTTCCTGACATTAATATCTAGGAGAGGCTTGATAAGGGTGTGGCGAATTTAGATTGGAAAGAAGTTTTCCTAAACTTTAGTGTGCAACATGCATACATTATGTCTCTAATCATTACCATTTCTTAATGAATACTAGCTGGGCTTTGGTGTTAGGGCTATTAGATAGTCGGGTTTTAAGTTTGAAGTTGCTTGGATTTTAGAGGATTCATGTAAAAGGGAGATCAATAGACTTTGGGAAGAATCATGTAACATCCCGAAATTGGGCCTAGTAAGATTGGGCTCAATGGGCCTTGGGCGTAAGAATGTTTAAAATTTTTGAGAATATGAGAATAGAGTTGTTGCAAATTGGACTTATTAGTTAAGTGAATTTGGAAGGTTACGGGGTTTCTATGAAGTCTCGGGTTTAATTGGGCCTTAGGAAAATTTGGTATTTTAGCACTTTAAGGAGAGATGGTAAGTAGCTTCAAGGCTTATAGAAATAAATGAGTAAATTGTTAGCATAAATAAGCAATTAGTAAAAAGGTTATGGCATCAAGTTAAGGACTTTAAGGGAAGAGGTTCAAATCCCATTGTGTGCAAATTTTGACTATTATTTTTGCATGCTCTCCTTATGTGTCGGCCAAGAGGTATATATGGCAAGGTGGACTTCTTTATTTTTGGTAAGGTGGTTAAGGAAATAAGGAAAGGTTGAGGTTGGGGAAAGGAATCAAAAGAAAAAGGCAAGTATGGGGGACATGTTGGCACAAAAAGGGGAGAATGTTATGGAAAGTGTGGTTGGTCAAATTTTTTACCAATATTGTAATGCATGTGGACGGTTTTGGAGGTAGATATGTAACTGAAGTTTTTACTTTGTCATTTGGTAAGGTCTTGGTATTGTTTTGGCCAAAAATCCTATTTGCAACTTTTGTGTCATCTTCTTTCAATTTGCTATTCTCTTTGTTGAAACCTCCTAGCACAATTGTGCATCTTTCTTCTCTTTTTTTTAGTCAAATATTCATCTTTTTTTCATCTTCTTTTGATAGCCGAATTTCTATCATCTTCTATCTTTCCCATTTTTGTGTGTTGGACATCTCTCCTTGGTTGAATCTGGTAAGGGCTTCATTTCTAATCCTTTCATTTCTTCTCTTTCTAGCCGAATATGTATGTTCATCACTATACGACTATTCCACTTTTTTTCTTATCGAAATATCACTCTCTCCATCACTCTCATATTTGATCAACTCATTTTCGTAGAGTTCTACTAGGTGGCCTAATACCAAATCCTTGTCGATTCATTTGTAGTCATAAGCCAATTGGTGAGAATCGAGATTATCATCGATTAAGGTAAGGAGTCTTTTCATAGTCCATTCGATATCGCTATTCGGTTATGGTGTTAATCGAAATGATAGTTTGGCTAATCGATTATGTTGTTAGGAACGAAATCACGCGATACTCTCTACTTGTGCATTTTTTGAAAATAGTGGTAAAATCGAACACCTATCTCTCGCAATAAGAGACTCGGATTGTTGGTAAGTTATATAGATTGTTAAATCAATCGTAATACTTGGATGAAGTTGTAAATTGGGTTTTGGACTAATTGTTGACCGATTGTATCTTTAGGTGCCGCAGAGAATATCGTGTTACAGATTCCAAATAAGGTGTGTAATCACGTACTTTCCGAATATATATTTGAAATGGTGTGTGATCTCACACTTCTCTGAAGGCTTGCATGAAATATTCTGTGATTCAGTCGATATACCGAAGAAAAACTAAAAACTGGCATCCGTAATCACTCGGGCATGCGTATGATCGTAGTGGTAATCATATTTGTAATAAAACAGTTTTGGTTAGAAATAGTGACGTGTTTTTAAAAAATCACGAAAAGTAGGAGAAAGGGAATTAAAAAGTGAATGAGATATCAAATAAAATCTTACTGTGTCTATTTTGATAAGGAAGAAATGGAGAAGAAAAAGGAATTTTATATTCTGAGATATGTTAATTTTAGTGAGACTGGTTCTGAATGACTTCGTGGTTCCTTGATTTGTCTTGGAAAAATTATATAAAATTGTAAAAAAGTGCATTATGGGTTATAATTTATACGTATGAATTTCTTAGTGAGTCTATTTTCAATAGAAACAAGTGGGAGCTGTATATGAAAACCGTACAATGAGATATTTGAAATTAAGGAAAGAGAGGTCAGAATCATTGGACAATGAAACAAAGGAAATTTTAAGGAATAAACTGTACTAAATGGTTAAGAAAAAAATTCTGGAAAACTTTTAGTAAGAAGATATATGAGTTTAGTTTCAAGGAAAATTTACGGATTTAGATTTCGACTTTTCTAACCCAAGTTATAGTCAATTTAGTCAGTATGACGCAGATAGACAATTTCAAGTTTTATGTCCCAAATTAGTAATTAAGTCCGGGGTTGGGAAATTACGAAAATACCCTTGGAGGGTAAATTACCAAAATACCCCTGGGTTGCGAGATTACTGATTTACCCTTAGTGGGTAAAATTTTTGAATTACGAAATTGCCCTTATGTGCTGAATTACGAAAATACCCTTATGGGTCAAATTACAAAAATGCCCCTAATGGGCCGATTTGATAAGATTGCCTTGAAGGGTCGAAATACAAAAATGCCTTAATGGACCGATTTGTTAATTTGCTATATGGGCCAATTTGATATATGGCTAAATGGGCCAATTTGATATATGGCATAATGGGCCGATTTTGCAAAGTGTTAATGGGCCAAATTGTTTGTAATAAATCTCTAATGTTATTAATTATCGTTGTTATATTGTAAATATTATAATTTGCTATGAATGATGCATTCACATAATTCTGCATGGGTTTGGGATATTGATGGTTGGAGGAAGCTATTTGGTGGCTCTACCACATATTTTGGTGACTCTGTCTCAATCTTTCTGGTGGCTATGCCACGTATATTCTGTTATTCTGGTGGCTTCGCCACAAATTCTGATATTATAAATGGCTAAATGCCTACGATTATAAATGGCCATTGGCTTGTGAATTATTATTATAAATGGCAATTTGCCTGCGTTTTGGTGTGTTGGTGGGGTGGGTTGACTTGATCCCCACAGGTGTGTTGGTTGGTACGAGTGGTGTGTAGCGGATGGATTATTAGGTTGGTTTGGGATTGCATTACATTCATTTGATTCATTTGGTATATTACATTTTGTAAATGGGCTTTTGCCCAAGATTATGTAATGGGCTTGGCCCAAGTTATTGTTAGATGGGCTCAGGCCCAAATTTTTCTTGAATGGGTTCAAGCCCGGTGAGCAATGATGAGGGGATTTCTGCTGAGTTCTTGTAACTCACCCCTTTCTTTTTTAACCCTTGTAGGTAATGCTCAGTGACGAGGATTTGGGGCCATAGATGACTCGATGGAGGCCATACTTTAGAAATGGTGTTTTACTTTGGAACTTTAGATTTCTATTTTCGTTCACTTTACTATTTTGGGTTTTATGTTGTAATAAGGCCTCTGGAGTATTTTATTATTTGCTTTATTTTTGATATACTTATTATTTTACTTAAATTATTTTAAATGAGATTTTTCTAAAAACTTAAATAAAGGTTTTCCAAAATCGATTAACAAATGGATTTCATAATAAATTTTTACAAATATTTTTAACACGGAAATCTTCTTCGAATTTTCAACGTCGTTTTCAAAAGTCACGTTTTATAATATTATTAGTTCAAATCTATCAATTTATCAATCAATCTTCGAGATTAGTAGTATTTTATCGAATGTCTAAATCAAACTTGTTTTTCTTGATTTTAGCAAAACTTATTTTAGTACGAATCATAAATCCTTTATACGTTTTCTTCAATGTGACACACCAGATTTGGGCCCAACTTCTGGGCTAAGTTTAGGGTGTTACATTTTACAGTTTCAGAGCCCAGTTTCAAAACTCATCCGTGGTTTGGGTTCAAAAATGTTTTCCAAAGCAGTTTGAATGTTAAATTAAAAATGCATGTTCTAAAGGATGTATGGCACCACGGGTATCCGGCACCAAGTTAAGTAAGTGTATGTTATTATTGTATGATTATAATGATTATGATATGACTGTAGGAATACTCTAGAACTTCTAGTTTTAGGTATCAAAACTATAGAGATTGAGACTATAGGATGCGTTTTTGCGAAAACAACCCTACTTTATATACTCCATAAAACATTGTTTAATAAACACTAAAATAGCTTAATGATTCATAAAAATCTTAATCAGATTAAATTGACTTAGTCAATATGAGCGCTAGAAGACGTGGACGCGGAAGACGTGGACGTGGTAGAGGCCGAAGTGCTGGGCTAGATCTTCAGCACCGAGGCATGTTTTCGAAAGGAAGGCGTTGGCATTACCAGTGGCTGAAATAGAATCTCATGATCAAGTTGGGGTTGATGAGCTAACTCAGTTAGTTAAAGAAGTATTGGAGGAGGTTAAAGGAATCGATGAGGGACTTCGAGTTGGGTACGTGGACTGTAAGAAGAAAGGAGATCGCAGTTCTTTAGGGTCGCAGTCTCGTTCTGTGAAGCATGTCAAGGCACGTCCAAACTTTCCAGTTTGCGATTATTGCGGAAGGTGTCATTCGGGTGAATGTTGGAGGAGGTCAGGAGCATGTTTGAGATGCGAGTCTAAGGAGCATAGGGCTCAGGATTATTCCATCACTATTAAGACGGGTATGTTTTGGTTGAATGTAGAAAATTTTATGAATGAGTGATAAATACCTGTTTGCTTTTGAGGATTTGATATTTGATGATGTGAAGAGTTTCCAAGGTTAAAGATAGAAAGTGAATTAGTGTTATTAAGATCAGAGTGCACAGCGAAAGCATAGTAGTGTGATTTGAGCGATGCGTTTAGTAGTAGGATGGAAATTTCGAGGACGAAATTTTCTTTAAAGAGGGTAGAATTGTAACATCCCGAAATTGGGCCTAGTAGGACTGGGCCCAATGGGCCTTGGGCATAAGAATGTTTAAAATTTTTGAGAATATGAGAATGGCGTTGTTGCAAATTAGACTTATTAGTTAAGTGAATTTGGAAGGTTACGGGGTTTCTATGAAGTCTCGGGTTTAATTGGGCCTCAGGAAAAATTTGGTATTTCAGCACTTTAAGGAGAGATGGTAAGTAGCTTCAATGCTTATAGAAATAAATGAGTAAATTGTTAGCATAAATGAGCAATTCGTAAAAAGATTATGGCATTAAGTGAAGGACTTTAAGGGAAGAGGTTCAATTCCCATTGTGTGCAAATTTTGACTATTATTTTTGCATGCTCTCCTTAAGTGTCGGCCAAGAGGTATATATGGCAAGGTGGAATTCTTTATTTTTGGTAAGGTGGCTAAGGAAATAAGGAAAGATTGAGGTTGGGGAAAGGAATCAAAAGAAAAAGGCAAGTATGGGGGACATGTTGGCACAAAAAGGGGAGAATGTTATGGAAAGTGTGGTTGGCCAAATTTTTTACCAATATTGTAATGCATGTGGATGGTTTTGGGGGTAGATAGGTAGCTGAAATTTTTTACGTTGGCATTTGGAAAGGTCTTGGTATTGTTTTGGCCAAAAATCTTATTTGCAACTTTTGTGTCATCATCTTCCAATTTGCTATTCTCTTTGCCGAAACCTCCTAGCACAATTGTGCATCTTTTTTCTCTTTTGTTTAGTCAAATATTCATCTTTTGTTCATCTTCTTTTGATAGCTGAATTTCTATCATCTTTTATCTTCCCCATTTTTGTGTGTTGGACAACTCTCCTTCGTTGAATCAGGTAAGGCCTTCATTTCTAATCCTTTCATTTCTTCTCTTTTTAGCTGAATATGTATGTTCATCACTATACGACTATTCCACCTTGTTTCTTATCGAAATATCACTCTTTCCATCACTCTCATATTTGATCAACTCTTTTTCGTAGAGTTCTAATGGGTGGCCTAATACCAAATCCTTGTCGATTCATTCGTAGTCATAAGCCAATTGGTGGGAATCAAGATTATCATCTATTAAGGTAAGGAGTCTTTTCATAGTCCATTCGATATCGCTATTCGATTATGGTGTTAATCGGATTGAAAGTTTGGCTAATCTATTATGTTGTTAGGCACGAAATCACGCAATACTCTATACTTGTGGATTTTTCAGAAATAGTGGTAAAGTCGAACACCTATCTCTCGTAATAAGAGACTCAGATTGTTGGTAAGTGATATAGATTGTTAAATCAATCGTAATTCTTGGATGAATTTGTAAATTGGGTTTTGGACTAATTGTTGACCGATTGTATCTTTAGGTGCAGCGAAGAATATCGTGTTACGAATTTCGAATAAGGTGTGTAATCTCGTACTTTCTGAATATATATTTGAAATTGTAACATCCTGAATTTATGGGTCTATGCGTTTAGTATAGTAATATGTTTAATATGGTGAAAGGGGTTTAAATTTGGGCTTAGAATTAGGCAAAGGCCCATATTAAATTATTTTAAAGTGGCATCATTAACAATTAAAAGGAACAAGTTTTGGGTGCGACGAGCCCATGTTTTAGGGCCATTTTGGCACCTAAAATGAAGCAAGGAGTGATGCCACACACAAGGAGTTAGAGGCCCAAAATTTAAGTTTAATAAAGCCCAAATCTTTTAATTTAAGTGAGTTAAATTTAGGCATTAAGATTTGATGAGGTGGATGGCTACAAGGCTCAAAATAGGAAGATTTAGATGGATTTTATAATTGATAAGATAGTAGATAAAAAGGAGAAAAGTTAGGAGCTTATCTACAAGGGAGGTGATGGTCGAAAATCCATCACCTAGAGGAGTGTAGAAATCAGCTACTGCATGGCAAAGGGGGTGTCAAATTTTCCCTCTCATTTAGCTTGAATTTTAATTAATTAGGAAGGGCGTTTTTGGTTTTATACATGAGGTGACGGAATATCTATAAATAGGGGGGATAGCTCCTTGATTCTGACATTGAAAACCCTAAATTCCTTAGCCTCGCCCTCTCCAATTTGTTTTCTCCAATTTCTTCAAAAGTCGAAACTCTTCTCCACTTTTTCCTCTTTGTGTCGATTTCTCTAAAAAGCCGAAACATCTATAGTCTTTTCTTTTATTCATCCTATTTGAGAAATAGTTCTATTCTTCTGGCATTTAAAACTTTTCTTTGGCATTGTTGAATCTCCTTTCCAAGTGTTAGCCGAATTCCCTATACTAAGGTAAGTGCCAATTTCTGTTAGATCTCATATTCTATTTCGGTTCTTAAAAGGGAAAAGCCAATAAATTAACAGTTTAATGATTCTATGTTGGGCGGCAATTCGAGATTTAAAGGAAGCTTGGTCAATTAGATATAAAAGCCGAAAATAACTAGTCTCCACTTTCAGAAATTTTAAGGTAAGAAGATTTCCCTAGATTTCTATTAGATTTGATCTTTATATGCAAGATCTTAAGGTTACAATGAGAATTAACGATTAAATATTGTGATAGTAGTTCTGATGAGGACTTGTGATGGAATTAAACATGGGTCGGGCAAAGGAGAAAATCTCAAAGTTTAAGAAAAGAGCAGTATCTGCCATTCGAGATTGCCACTTGGTTGTGGACTGGCTTCTGAACAACACCTTAGACAGATAGCAGTAGTGTCGACTAAGGATAACGTCGACATAGAAAGCATCGTCTTATCGGTGATCAGGTGTGTAGATCTCTAACACACTAATAAACCTGTATGTATGACTATATATATGTTATGGGCTTAAAAATCAGAATGAGGCTGTTTAGACAGTCGAATGGAACCCTAAAAGGGTTAGGCAAGGATGCCAGGTACGTAAACATAGAACTCCCTATGTGTATCGAAAAATATATATGACTGCATGATGTTTTCTTTATGTGTATGCATGGGGTGGGAATATGATATTGAAGAGGAAGTGCATGATAAGTCACTTGGTGATCGGTGGTGGAAATCCCACATATACAAATGTTAGGTCACGTAGTGATCGGTGGCTATGACACATTCAATGATTCCTAATTAATAGGAATAGGCAGTGCGGCTATCGTTTTGGTGTGTAGCGGATGGAAGGTTGATTGTAGAAATCCCAAAGGTGTGATGGTTGGTACGGGTTGGTGTGTAGCGGATGGAAACCTAGGATGGGTTGGGTTATTCATTATTTAACGTTTACCATGTGATTATGATTGTTACCTTCATGTATGGGCCAGGGCCCATAATGTGTTTGTGGGATCGTGTCGTTGTGTGTTTTGAGATTTATAAACTGAGTCTTGGTGACTCACGTATTCCTTTTCTCTACTCTTCCAGATGAGCAGTAGATCGTGGACATGGAGCCGAGACGGACTCGAGGGGCCATCAAGTTTTATTTCTACAAATTATTTTTGGGATTTCTTTAAATTTTGAGAATATTTACGTAATAAGGCCCCTAGTTTTATTCAACTAAGTAGTTTTCAATGTTATGCAACTTATGAATTTATGTCAAGGTTTATTTATACATAATAATAATACAAAGAGGTTTATTTCCAAAAAGTCACTTCTTTATTCAAATTTTAAATAATTAACTTGTGTTTTCAAAATCCGATAAAGTGTTATGTGTTCCATAACAAGCCAGATCTAGTCGAAACGCATGGGCCAGGTTTGGGGTGTTATATTTTGGTATCAGAGCCCAGTTCAAAACTCGGGCTGTGAAATGGGCTTAGAGGTGTTTTGGAAAAAAATTTAGAAAAATGTCCGGTTTGATGATATGGTTTTCGAGTCTACCGGCACCCGATCAACGCAGTAAGTATTCTGAACTCTCTGTGTGTTATATATTTATGTGGGCTTGAAGGGCTTTATGGGATGTAGACTAATTAGATTTAGAACTTGATGGACTCTAGGCTTAGCTGAAACAACTCCTTAAATTTCATAAGACTTAACCTCACTAAACAAAACCCATGAACGAGTGGCAAGACTAGGGTGTGGCAACAGGCATACGCATGACTAGGAATAGATCCGGAAGAGCTTGGTATTTGAGCAGTCCTAGTGACTCACCTCCTCTTCGCTGGAATCTTACCTGGTGCGTAGTGGCTGTTCACTCTAATTATCAAGACTTGTTGATGGGCCAAACCTATAATTAAAACCCGAAAGGGACCAGCCACCCTATTTTGCAAACAAAAACCCCTAAGTTTTGTAAATTTCCAAAGAAATACATTTGATTTGTGAAAATTTCCAACCAACAGTGAATTTTGTAAAATGCCTATGTTTTGAAAATTTATCCAAAAGCCGTATGTTTACAAGAGTAACTAGATTCTTTTTTTCAAAATACCCCTTCGAAATAATAATAATAGTAATAATAATAATAATAATAATAATATAATGACAACAACAACATCAAAATACCCCTAGTTTGCAAAATTACCGAATTACCCTTGGTTTATAAAATTACCGAATTACTCCTGAATGTCAAAATTATTGAAATACCCCTGGATCTTAAAAATTACTGAAATACCTCTGGATTGCAAAATTGCTAAAATACCCTTATTTTACAAAATCACCAAGGAACCTTATTTTGAAAAATTACAAAAATACCCCTGGGTAGTAAAACAACAACAACCACAACAACAACACTTTTCTGTGATGAACGTAAGTTCATGGATGTTGATGATTGAATGTATGTGTTTCCTAGAGGATATGAACTTGAGACTGTACTATGAGTACGAATTCGAAAGAACTACTTTTAAAAATATTATCCATAAGACTGTTCGTGGTTAATCAGTGGAAGAAAACTACTAATTCATAAAATTCTAATCAGATAAACGTGAAGTGGTAGAATGAGTACAAGGGGTCGAGGACGTCCGCCACGTGGTCATGGTAGGGGTAGGATGACTCTGTCAGAACCAGTAGGATCTGGCCACGAGTCAGGAAATGAAATGCTAGCTGAAGAGGTCGAATGTCAGGATCAGACGGTTAGAGATGATGCCATATCTTAGGCAATGTTGAGGGTTTTAGAGAGGGTTGTTGGAGTAAGCATCGGCATAGGATCCCGAAAATCTGTGCGAGGCGGCTTAGGGCCAATGGGGCAGAAGTGTTTAGGGGAATTTTTGGGGTAGCCCCAAGTTCAGCTGAGTAGTGGTTAGAGGCGGTAGAACGAATAATGGATGATTTGGATTTCACGGAGGAGAAGAAGTTGAAAGGGGTTGTATCCTTCTTGAGGGATAAAGCCTATCAATTGTGTCTTACGATTAAGGATGGTACAGTGGCTGACCGTATCACCTGGGATTTCTTTAAGACGGCGTTTCAGAATAAGTATATTGGATCGAGTTATGTGGATGCGCAGCACCGAGCATTTCTGAATCTGGTTCAAGGGAATAGGTCAGTGGCTGCGTTTAAAGCTGAATTCTTATGCCTTAGCCATTATGCTCGTGGGATGGTAGCCACGGAGCATGAACATTGTGTTAGGTTCGAAGATGGCTTGAGGGATGACTTGCGTGTTTTGATAGCCCCACAGTGGGAGAGGGAATTTGCTGTGCTTGTGGAAAAGGTTAAGATAGCTGTGGAGGTAAAGCGGAAGTAAGAGGCCCACAGGTCAGTAAATGGCCCACATGTCAAGAGAATGCACCGCCAGGAAGAGGAGGTCAAAACCCACCAAGAGGCCCTGGTCAAGTCAATGGTGGCAATGGCACAGGACATGGTCAAGGAGGTGCAAAGCTATCTTTGGTGAAGCGACCGACCTTGGTCTATCTGACCGTCGCCAAGGGGATGAAGACGCTCTAGATGTGAATATCGGTGTGTACCCTACCATAGTATACTAAGTGTTTATTTTGGCTTTAGAATAAGAGTGCGTAGTGAAAGCATAGTAGTGAGACTTAGGTAGTTTGATTACTAGTTAATTGGAAATTTTGATGACGAAATTTCTTTAAGGGCATAGAACTGTAACATCCTGAATTTATGGGTCTATGCGTTTAGTATAGGAATATGTTTAATATGGTGAAAGGGGTTTAAATTTGGGCTTAGAATTAGGCAAAGGCCCATATTAAATTATTTTAAAGTGGCATCATTAACAATTAAAAAGGAACAAGTTTTGGGTCGTAAGGAGTCCATGTTTTTAGGGCCATTTTCGAACCTAAAATGAAGTAAGGAGTGACGCCACACACAAGGAGTTAGGGGCCCAAAATTTAAGTTTAATAAAGCCCAAATCTTTTAATTTAAGTGAGTTAAATTTAGGCATTAAGATTTGATGAGGTGGACGGCTACAAGGCTCAAAAATAGGAAGATTTTGATGGATTTTATAATTGATAAGATAGTAGATAAAAAGGAGAAAAGTTAGGAGCTTATCTACAAGGGAGGTGATGGTCGAAAATCCATCACCTAGAGGAGTGTAGAAATTGGCTACTGCATGGCAAAAGGGGTGCCGAATTTTCCCTCTCATTTAGCTTGAATTTTAATTAATTAGGAAGGGCATTTTTGATTTTATACATGAGGTGTCGAAATATCTATAAATAGGGGGGATAGCTCCTTGATTCTAACATTGAAAACCCTAATTTCTTCTCCCATTGTGCCGAAATTCCTTAGCCCCACCCTCTTCAATTTCTTTTCTCCAATTTCTTCAATAGTCGAAACTCTTCTCCACTTTTTCCTCCTTGTGCCAATTTCTCTAAAAAGCCAAAACATCTATGGTCTTTTCTTTTATTCATCCTATTTGAGAATTAGTTCTATTCTTTCGGCATTTAAAACTTTCCTTTGGCATTGTCGAATCTCCTTTCCAAGTGTTAGCCGAATTCCCTATACTAAGGTAACTATCGATTTCTGTTAGATCTCATATTCTATTTCGATTTTTAAAAGGCCAAAGCCAAAAAATTAACAGTTTAATGAATCTATGTTGGGTGGCAATTCGAGGATTTGAAGGAAACTTGGTCAATTAGATCTAAAAGTCAAAAATAGCTAGTCTCCACTTTCGGGATTTTTAAGGTAAAAAGATTTCCCTAGATTTCTATTAGATTTCATCATTATATGCAAGATCTTAAGGTTATAATGAGAATTAACAATTAAATATTGTGATAGTAGTTGTGATAAGGACTTGTGATGGAATTAAATATGGATCAGGCAAAGGAGAAAATCCCTACGTTTAAGAAAAGAGCAGTATCTGCCATTCGAGATTGGCCACTTGGTTGTGGACCGGCTTCTGAACAACACCTTAGATAGATAGTCGTAGTGTCGACTAAGGATAACGTCGACATAGAAAGCATCGTCTTATCGGTAATCAGGTGTGTAGATATCTAACACACTAATAAACTTGAATGTATGGCTATATATATGTTATGGGCTTAAAAGCAGGAATGAGGTTGTTTAGACAGTCGAATGGAACCCTAAAAAGGTTAGGAAAGGATGCCAAGTACGTAAACATAGAACTCCCTATGTGTATCAGAAAATATATATGACTGCATGATGTTTTCTTTATGTGTATGCATGGGGTGGGAATATGATATTGAAGGGGAAGTGCATGATAGGTCACTTGGTGATCGGTGGTGGAAATCCCACATATACAAATGTTAGGTCACATAGTGATCAGTGGCTATGACACATTCAATGACTCTTAATTAATAGGAATAGGCAGTGCGGCTATCGTTTTGGTGTGTAGCGGATGGAGGGTTAATTGTAGAAATCCCCAAGGTGTGATGGTTGGTACGGGTTGGTGTGTAGAGGATGGAAACCTAGGATGGGTTGGGTTATTCATTATTTAAAGCTTACCATTTGATTATGGTTGTTACCTTCATGTATGGGCCAAGGCCCATAATGTGTTTGTGGGCTCGGGTCATTGTGTGTTTTGAGATTTATACACTGAGTCTTGGCGACTCACGCATTCCTTTTCTCTACTCTTCCAGATGAGCAGTAGATCATGGACATGAAGCCGAGACGGACTCGAGGGGCCATCAAGTTTTATTTCTACAAATTATTTTTGGGATTTCTTTAAATTTTATTTTATTTTATTTGAGAATATTTACGTAATAAGGCCCCTAGTTTTATTCAACTAAGTAGTTTTCAATGTTATGCAACTTATGAATTTATGATAAGGTTTATTTATACATAATAATACAAAGAGGTTTATTTCCAAAAAGTCACTTCTTTATTCAAATTTTAAATAATTAACTTGTGTTTTGAAAATCCGATAAAGTGTTATGTGTTCCATAACACGCCAGATCTGGTCGAAACGCATGGGCCCGATTTAGGATGTTACATTTTGATATCAGAGCCCAGTTCAAAACTCTGGCAGTGAAATGGGCCTAGAGGTGTTTTGGAAAAATGATTTTTTAGAAAAATGTCTGGTTTGATGATATGGCTTTCGAGTCTACCGGCACCCGATCAACATAGGTAAGTATTCTAAACTCTCTGTGTGTTATATATTTATGTGGGCTTGATGGTCTTTATGGGACGTAGACTAATTAGATTTAGAACTTGATGGACTCTAGGCTTAGCTGAAACAACTCCTTAAATTTCATAAGACTTAACCTCACTAAACAAAACCCATGAACGAGTCATAAGACTAGGCGTGTAACAGCGAACATATGCATGACTAGGAATAGATCCGGAAGAGCTTGGTATTTGAGCAGTCCTAGTGACTCACCTCCTCTTCGCTGGAATCTTACCTGGTGAGTAGTGGCTGTTCACTCTAATTATGAGGACTTGTTGATGGGCCAAACCTATAATTAAAACCCGAAACGGACCAGCCACTCTATTTTGCAAACAAAAACCCCTAACTTTTGTAAATTTCCAAAGAACTACACTTGATTTGTGAAAATTTCCAACCAACAGTGAATTTTGTAAAATGTCTATGTTTTGAAAATTTACCCAAAAATCGTATGTTTACAAGAGTAACTAGATTCTTTTTTTCAAAATACCCTTGAAATAATAATAATAATAATAATAATAATAATAATAATAAAATGCAACGACAAGAACAACATCAAAATACCCCTAGTTTACAAAATTATCGAATTACCCCTGGTTTGTAAAATTACCCCTAGATGTTAAAATTAGATGTCAAAATCTCAAAATTATTGAAATACCCCAATTGCAAAATTACTAAAATACCCTTATTTTACAAAATCACCAAGGAACCTTATTTTGAAAAATTATGAAAATACCCGTATAGGATAAAATTACAGAAATACCCCTGGGTAGTAAAACAACAACAACCACAACAACACTTTTCTGTGATGAACGTAAGTTCATGGATGTTGATGATTGAATGTATGTGTTTCCTAGAGGATATGAACTTGAGACTGTACTATGAGTACGAATTCGAAAGAACTACTTTTAAAAATATTATCCATAAGGCTGTTCGTGGTTAATCAGTGGAAGAAAACTTCTAATTCATAAAAATTCTAATCAGATAAACGTGAAGCAGTAGAATGAGTACAAGGGGTCGAGGACGTCCGCCACGTGGTCATGGTAGGGGTAGGATGACTCTGTCAAAACCAGTAGGATCTGGCCACGAGTCAGGAAACGAAATGCTAGCTGAAGAGGTCGAATGTCAGGATCAGATGATCGAAGATGATGCTTTATCTCAGGCAATGTTGAGGGTTTTAGAGAGGGTTGTTGGAGTAGGCATGGGCATAGGAGCCCAAAAATCTGTGCAGGAGCGGCTTAGGGCCAATGGGGCAGAAGTGTTTAGGGAAATTTTTGGGGTAGCCCCAAGTTCGGCTGAGTATTGGTTAGAGGCGGTAGAACGAATAATGGATGATTTGGATTTCACGGAGGAGGAGAAGTTGAAAGGGGTTGTATCGCTCCTGAGGGATGAAGCCTATCAATGGTGGCTTACGGTTAAGGATGGTACAGTGGCTGACCGTATCACCTGGGATTTCTTTAAGACGGCGTTTCAGAATAAGTATATTGGATCGAGTTATGTGGATGCGTAGCGCCGAGCATTTCTGAATCTAGTTCAAGGAAGTAGGTCAGTGGCTGCGTATGAAGCTGAATTCTTATGCCTTAGCCGTTATGCTCGTGGGATGGTAGCCACGGAGCATGAACGTTGTGTTAGGTTCGAAGATGGCTTGAGGGATGACTTGCGTGTTTTGATAGCCCCACAGGGGAGAGGAAATTTCCTGTGCTTGTGGAAAAGGTTAAGATAGCTGTGGAGGTAAAGTGGACTGAGAAACTGAATCGGGATAGAGATAGGAGTGGAAGTAAGAGGAATTTTGAATCGTCAGGGCAGTAAAGGGCCTACAGCTCAAAAAAATGCACCGCCGGGAAGAGGAGGTCAAAAACCACCAAGAGGCCGTGGTCAAGTCAGTGGTGGTAATGGCACAGGACATGGTCAAGGAGGTGCAAGGCTATCTTTGACGAGGCGACCACCTTGGTCTATCTCACCGCGTCGCCAAGGGGATGAAGACGCTCTAGATGTGAATATCGGTGCGTACCCTACCATAGTATACTAATTGTTTATTTTGGCTTTAGAATAAGAGTGCGCAGTGAAAGCATAGTAGTGAGACTTAGGTAGTTTGATTACTAGTTAATTGAAAATTTTGAGGATGAAATTTCTTTAAGGGGGTAGAACTGTAACATCCTGAATTTATGGGTCTATGCGTTTAGTATAGGAATATGTTTAATATGGTGAAAGGGGTTTAAATTTGAGCTTAGAATTAGGCAAAGGGCCATATTAAATTATTTTAAAGTGGCATCATTAATAATTAAAAAGGAACAAGTTTTGGGTCGCAAGGAGCCCATGTTTTTAGGGTCATTTTCGGCACCTAAAATGAAGCAAGGAGTGATGCCACACATAAGGAGTTAGGGGCCCAAAATTTATGTTTAATAAAGCCCAAATCTTTTAATTTAAGTGAGTTAAATTTAGGCATTAAGATTTGATGAGGTGAACGGCTACAAGGCTCAAAAATAGGAAGATTTAGATGGATTTTATAATTGATAAGATAGTAGATAAAAAGGAGAAAAGTTAGGAGCTTATTTACAAGGGAGGTGATGGTTGAAAATCCATCACCTAGAGGAGTGTAGAAATCGGCTACTGCATGCAAAGGGGGTGCCGAATTTTTCCTCTCATTTAGCTTCAATTTTAATTAATTAGGAAGGGCGTTTTCGATTTTATACATGAGGTGTCAAAATATCTATAAATAGGAGGGATAGCTCCTTGATTCTAACATTGAAAACCCTAATTTCTTCTCCCATTGTGCCGAAATTCCTTAGCCTCTCCCTCTTCAATTTCTTTTCTCCAATTTCTTCAAAAGTCGAAACCCCTCTCCACTTTTCCCTCCTTGTGCCGATTTCTCTAAAAAGCCAAACCATCTATAGTCTTTTCTTTTATTCATCCTATTTGAGAATTAGTTCTATTCTTTCGGCATTTAAAACTTTCCTTTGGCATTGTCGAATCTCCTTTCCAAGTGTTAGCTAAATTCTCTATACTAAGGTAAGTGCCGATTTCTGTTAGATCTCATATTCTACTTCGGTTCTTAAAAGGCCAAAGCCATAAAATTAACAGTTTAATGAATCTATGTTGGGCGGCAATTCGGGATTTGAAGGAAGCTTGGTCAATTAGATCTAAAAGTCAAAAATAGCTAGTCTCCACTTTCGAGATTTTTAAGGTAAGAAGATTTCCCTAGATTTCTATTAGATTTCATCATTATATGCAAGATCTTAAGGTTATAATGAGAATTAGCGATTAAATATTGTGATTGTAGTTCTGATAAGGACTTGTGATGGAATTAAATATGGATCAGGCAAAGGAGAAAATCCCTAAGTTTAAGAAAAGAGCAGTATCTGCCATTCGAGATTGGCCACTTGGCTGTGGATCGACTTCTGAACAACACCTTAGGCAGATAGTCGTAGTGTCAACTAAGGATAACGTCGACATAGAAAGCATCGTCTTATCGGTAATCAGGTGTGTAGATATCTAACACACTAATAAACTTGCATGTATGACTATATATATGTTATGGACTTAAAAGCCGGAATGAGGTTGTTTAGACAGTCGAATGGAACCCTAAAAGGGTTAGGCAAGGATGCCAGGTACGTAAACATAGGACTCCCTATGTGTATCGGAAAATATATATGAATGCATGATGTTTTCTTTATGTGTATGCATGGGGTGGGAATATAATATTGAAGGGGAAGTGCATGATAGGTCACTTGGTGATCGGTGGTGGAAATCCCACATATACAAATGTTAGGTCACATAGTGATCGGTGGCTATGCCACATTCAATGATTCCTAATTAATAGGAATAGGCAGTGCGTCTGTCGTTTTGGTGTGTAGCAGATGGAGGGTTGATTGTAGAAATCCCCAAGGTGTGATGGTTGGTACGAGTTGGTGTGTAGAGGATGGAAACCTAGGATGGGTTGGTTTATTCATTATTTAATGTTTACCATGTGATTATGATTGTTACCTTCATGTATGGGTCAGGGCCCATAATGTGTTTGTGGGCTCGGGTCGTTGTGTGTTTTGAGATTTATAAACTGAGTCTTGGTGACTCACGCATTCCTTTTCTCTACTCTTCCAGATGAGCAATATATCGTGGATATGGGAGCCGAGACGGACTCGAGAGGCCATCAAGTTTTATTTCTACAAATTATTTTTGGGATTCCTTTAAATTTTATTTTATTTTATTTGAGAATATTTATGTAAGAAGGCCCCTAGTTTTATTCAACTAAGTAGTTTTCAATGTTATGCAAGTTATGAATTTATGACAAGGTTTATTTATACGTAATAATATTACAAAGAGGTTTATTTCCAAAAAGTCAATTCTTTATTCAAATTTTAAATAATTAACTTGTGTTTTCAAAATCCGATAAAGTGTTATGTGTTCCATAATACGCCAGATCTGGTCGAAACGCATGGGCCGAGTTTGGGGTGTTACAGAAATGGTGTGTGATCTCACAATTCTCTGAAGGCTTGTATGAAATATTCTGTGATTCGGTCGATATACCGAAGAAAAATTGAAACCGGCATCCGTAATTACTCAGGCGTGCGTATGATCGTGTGGCAATGATATTTGTAATAAAATAGTTTTGGTTAGAAACAGTGACATGTTTTTGAAAAATCACGAAAAATAGGAGAAAGAGAATTAGAAAGTGAATAAGATATCAAGTAAAAGCTTGATGTGTCTATTTTGATAAGAAAGAAACGGAGAAGAAAAAGGAATTTTATATTCTGAGATATGTTAATTTTATTGAGACTGGTTCTGAATGACTTCGTGGTTCCCTGATCTATCTTGGAAAAATCATATAAATTGTACGAAGTGAATTAGGGGTTATAATTTATATGTATGGATCTCTTAGTGAGTCTATTTTCAATAGAAACAAGTGGGAGCAGTATATGAAAATCGTATAGTGAGATATTTGAAATTAGGGAAAGAGAGGTCAGAATCATTGGATAGTGAAACAAGGGAAACTTTAAGGAATAAACTGTACTAAATGGTTAAGACAAAAATTCTGGAAAACTTTTACTAAGAAGATATATGAGTTATTTTCAAGAAAAATTTACGAATTTAGATTTCGAGTTTTCTAACCCAAGTTATAGTTAATTTAGTCAGTATGATGCAAATGAACAGTTTCAAGTTTTATGTCCCAAATTAGTAATTAAGTCCAGGGTCGCAAAATTATGAAAATACCCTTGGAGTGTAAATTACCAAAATACCCTTGGGTTGCGAGATTACCGAATTACCCTTAGTGGGTAAAATTTCAGAATTACAAAATTGCCTTTATGTGGCGAATTATGAAAATACCCTTATGGGTCAAATTATGAAAATGCCCCTAATGGGCTGATTTGATAAGTTTGCCTTGAAGGGCCGAAATACGAAAATGCCTTAATGGACCAATTTGTTAATTTGCTATATGGGCCAATTTGATATATGGCTAAATGGGCCAATTTGATATATGGCATAATGGGTTGATTTTGCAAAGTGTTAATGGGCCAAATTGTTTGTAATAAATCTCTGATGTTATTAATTATCGTTGTTATATTGTAAATATCATAATTTGCTATGAATGTTGCATTCACATAATTCTACATGGGTTTGGGATTTTGATGATTGGAGGAAGCTATTTGGTGGCTCTGCCACATATTTTGGTGACTCTGTCACAATCTGTCTGATGGGTATGCCACCTATTCTGTTATTCTCGTGGCTTCGTCACAAATTCTGATATTATAAATGGCTAAATGCATGCGATTATAAATGGCCACTGGCCTGCTAATTATTATTATAAATGGAATTTGGCTGCGTTTTGGTGTGTTGGCGGGGTGGGTTGACTTGATCCCCACAGGTGTGTTGGTTAGTACGGGTGGTGTGTAGCGGATGGTTTATTAGGTTGGTTTGGGATTGCATTACATTCATTTGATTCATTTGGTATATTACATTTTTGTAAATGGGCTTTGGCCCAAGATTATGCTAATGGGCTTGGCCCAAGTTATTGTTAGATGGGCTCAGCCCAAATTTTTCGAAATGGGTTCAAGCCCGGTGAACAACAGTAAGGGATTTCTGCTGAGTTCTTATAACTCACCCTTTCTTTCTTAACCCTTGTAGGTAATGCTCGATGTGAGGATTTGGGGCCATGGATGACTTCGGTGGAGGCCATACTTGAAATGGTGTTTTACTTTGGAACTTTAGATTTCTATTTTCGTTCACTTTACTATTTTGGGTTTTATGTTGTAATAAGGCCTCTGGAGTATTTTATTATTTGCTTTATTTTTATATACTTATTATTTTACTTAAATTATTTTAAATGAGAATTTTCTAAAACTTAAATAAAGGTTTTCCAAAATCGATTAACAAATGGATTTCATAATAAATTTTACAAATATTTTAAAATGGAAATCTTCTTGAATTTTCAACGTCGTTTTCAAAAGTCACGTTTTATAAGATTATTAGTTCAAATCTATCGATTTATCAATCAATCTTGAGATTAGTAGTATTTTATCAAATGTCTCAAATCAAACTTGTTTTCTTGATTTTAACAAAACTTATTCTAGTATGAATCACAAATCTTTTACATGTTTTCTTTAATGTGACACACCAGATTCGGGCCTAACTTCTAGGCCGGGTTTGGGGTGCTACAAATCAACAAGTTCAATACCTTTTTGTTGATCACTGGTTAAAGGTTTGGGTGAAAGAGTTAAAGCGCACCTTAAAGTTGGCTTTCGTGAATTTATAGAAGAGAATATAGGAGCTAAATATGTCAGATCATAATAATGATGCATTGGAAGAACTTCTCATAACAAAAATGCGGTTGAATATGGAAACTAATAAGGATGGGAGATATTGGGACTAACGTGCGAGGGCTAACTAGCTTCAGAATGAGGACTGTAATGCGAATTTTTCCATAAAATCACCTCTCATCGTAGGTGGATTAATAAGATTGACCAGATCAAAGATCAAAATGAGAAGGAGGTGGAGGATGATGATAGTATGAAGGGTGTTGCGTGCCATTATTTCAATGATTTGTTCACATTACAAAGGAGAGTAGACACAAGGCATATTCCTTCGGGCATTATCGTTCATGTTACTGATGGCATGAATAATATTCTATGTTCAAAGTTCAAAGAAGAAGAGATAGTATCCTATTTACATAATCCCACTAAGGCTTCAGGAATTGACACTATGCCTACTCTTTTTTATCAAAAGTTTTGGCACATCATTGGTAGTGATGTTAGCAAATTTTGTTTGGTAACCTTAAATGATGGAATGCCTATTGTCGATTTAAATAATACTAATATTTTTCTAATTCCTAAGCAATATAAACCTTGTAATATGACTCACTTTAGGACTATTAGTTTATGTAATTTGCTCTTCAAAATAATTTCCAAGGTCATTGTAAACAGATTGCAGGTGATTAAGCCTCACTGTATAGATGAGGCACATAGTGCGTCTGTGTAATAGCCTATTTTTTAATAGTATCAAAAACAGTGATTTCGGGGCCACCAAATCCAATGAGTAAGTTGTAAATATTATTATTTAATATTTACGAGTCAAACATGGTTTTAAAAAGGTTTTTGATATAGTGATTTTTGTTATATAAGCGAGTTATTAAGTTCAAGTGGTATGACCCTAAGGTCAAGTAGTTTTATAAAATGAGGTATGTAACACCCCAAACCCGGCCCAGGCGTTAAGGCCAGATTTGACATGTCACATGAGAAAAATACATTTAAGTCCTTTTCATTCATACGTAAAAGAGGTATTGCTTTGTTAAAATCAAGAAAACAATTTTGATTTGAATTATTTGATAAAATACTATTGACCTCGAAGATTAATTGATAAATCGATAAATTTGAACTAATGCTCTTATAAAATCGTGACTTTTGAAAACGACATTTGAAAATTCGAAAGAGAATCTGAGTCTTTTGAAAATTTCATTGATAATTGAAAGACAATTTACGTGTTAAAATATTTGTAAAAGTTTATTTTGAAATCCATTTGTTAATCTATTTTGAAAAACCTTTATTTAATTTTTTAAAAAATTCCTTTTAAAATAATTTAAGCAAAATAATAAGTATGTCAAACATAAAGAAAATAATAAAATACTCCAGAGGCCATATTACAACATAAAACCCAAAATAGTAAAGTGAATGAAAATAGAAATCTAAAGTTAAATATGAGCTATTTCTGAAGTATGGCCTCCATCGATACATCCATGGCCCAAGTCCACGTCACTGAGCATTACCTACAAGAGTTAAGAGAAAAGGGGGCGAGTTACAAGAACTCAATGCATAATCCCCTTACCGTCATCCACTGGGCTGAATCCTGTTTAGCAAAAACTTAGGCTTGAGCCTATTTAACAATAACTTGGGCCGAAGCCTATTTATAATAATTTGGGCCGTAGCCCATTTAGCATAATATTGGGCCAAAGCCCATTTACAAAGCAGAATATATCAAATGAATCAAATGAATGTAATGCAATCCCAAACCAACCTAATATTCATTGCTACACACACACCGTACCAACTAACGCTTTGTGGGATCAAGTCAACCCACCCCGCCAACACACCAATCACAAGCATTAAGCCATTTATAACAAATTTATTTGTGGACAAGCCACCAGAATAACAGAATTTACGTGGCATAGCCACCAGATAGATTGTGATAGAGTCACCAAAATATGAGGCAGAGCCACCAGATTACTTTCTCCGATCATCAATATCCCTATCCTATGAATAATTATCTAAATGCAACATACATAGTAAATCATGATATTTACAAATATAACAACAATAATTAATTCAGACAAAAGTTCGGCCCATTAACACTTTGCAAATCGGCCCTTTAAGACAATGTATCAAACCGGCCCATTAAGTAATATATCAATTTAGCCCATTATAATACTTTGCAAATCGGCCCTTTAAGACAATGTATCAAATCGGCCCATTAAGCAATACATCAATTTGGCCCATTATAACACTTTGCAAATCGGCCCATTAACACTTTGCAAATTAGCCCTTTAAGGCAATGTATCAAATTGGCCCATTAAGCAATATATCAATTCGGCCCATTAAGCAATATATCAATTTGGCCCATTATAACACTTTGCAAATTGGCCCATTAAGCAATATACCAATTTGGCCCATTAGGGGTATTTCGGTAAATCAATAATCTCGCAACCCAGGGGTATTTCGGTAATTTATCACCCAAGGGTATTTTCGTAATTTTGCAACCCTGGACTTAACTACTAATTTGGGCATAACAATTTAAACTGTCCATCTCTATCGTACTAACTAAATTGACTATAACTTGAGTTAGGAATCTCGAAATCTAAATCCACAAATTTTCCTTTAAACTAAACTCATATATCTTCTTACTAAAAATTTTCCAGAATTTTTGTCTTAACCATTTAGTACAGTTTATTCCTTAAAATTTCCCTTGTTTCACCATCCAACAATTCTGATCTCTCTTAACTTAATTTCAAAATCTAACTGTACGGTTTTCATATATTGCTCCCACTTGTTTCTAATGAAAATAGGCTCACTAAGGAATCAATACATATAAATTATAACACATAATTCACTTTGTATAATTTTATATGATTTTTCCAAATCAGATCAGGGAACCACGAATTTAATCAAAACCAGTCTCACTAAAATTCAGATATCTCAGATTATAAAATTCCTTTTCCTTCTCCGTTTCTTCCATATCAAAATAAACACAGTAAGCTTTAATTTTATATCTCATTCACTTTCTAATTCCTTTTCTCCTATTTTTCATGATTTTTTGAAATCACATCACTGCCACTGACCAAAACTGTTTTATTACAAAAACATGGTTACCACTATGAACTTATGTGCGCCCGAGTGATCCCGGATGCCGATTTCTGGTTTTCTTTGGTATTTTGACCAAATCACAGAGCATTTCATGCAAATTTTTAGAGAAATGTGAGATTACACACCATTTCAAACATGTATTCGGAAAGTACGGGATTACACACCTTGATTAGGATCCCCTAAAGAACCACTCTTCGTTGCCCCCCTAAAATAAAACCGATCAAAAGTTAGCCTCTATTTCCAAATGATTTCATATAATCCATGAGGAACTCCTTACCTTTTCGATATTGGATCCGATTTCCACCAATTGTCTTATGATTATGGTTGAGTCAAGGACAAGATATTTGGCCTTCTACTTGAATACTATAACAAAAAGATGATCACGAAATGAAGGATTATGAAAGAATGATATTTCGATTTTGAGCAAAGGTGAACATCCAAATGATAATAAACTCACATTCCGCTAGAGAAAAATAACATAAAAGGATAGAAGCCACTTACCAATTGAATCAAAGAAAAGAGTGTCAACCCAAATGAGAAAGAAATTATGAGGGAGTGATTGTGGATTGAGAGGTTCGGTTATGGAGGAAAAATGAACAAGAATAGTTTCGGCTCCTTAGAGAAAAATAAACGAGGAAGATTCGTCCTCCAAAATGGTCAACTAAAGAAAGAAGAGAAGAAGATTGAAGGAATGGTGAGAAAATAAGAAAAGAAGAGCAATAGTGACTTGAAAGTTTCGGCACAACAAAGGAAAAGATGACAATTTGGCTTGCTAGTTTCGGCAACACCAAATGAAAAATGCACAATATTGGTTTAAGAGTTTCGGCAAGGTAGAGAAGAAAATTGGGGAAAAGAGCAAACTCGAAGATGCTAAAAAGAATAAGCCTCTCATGCACTGAAATTGTAAAATGCCTATATGAATTCGGCTCCCCTCTCTCCCTAACAAAATCGTCCATTCATCTTTTCCAAGAAGATGAGTGTTGACAAAAATTCTATCCTAGGCAACTCCTAGTTTTTGGCCAACATGTCCCCCAACCTTATCCCTTTATTTGATTTGCTTCCTTCTTTTTCCCTTATCTTCCTCCTTTCCATAATCCTTAGCCTCCTTTCCTTAAATAAAAAGTCTTACTTACCTTATTCAGAGCCTTGGCCAACACTTACCATATTCCATAAGATGAGCATAAAAAAATTAAATTCCAAAAATTGCAATAGGTGGGACTCGAACCTCCTCCCTCCTATTCTGCCAATGATGCCACAACCACCACACCACACACTCCACTTGTGCTAACAAAATGCACCCTTATTTCCTTAAGCCTTAGTATCATTTACCTTCTCTCCTTAACGTATCTAAACACAAAATTTTTCCTATAGCCCAACTTGAACCCAAGACTTCATAGAAACCCCGTAACTTCCAAATTCACTTAACTAATAAGTCCAATTTGCAACAACGCCATTCTCATATTCTTGAAAATTTTAAACATTCTTACGCCCAAGGCCCATTGGGTCCAATCCTACTAGGCCCAATTTTGGGATGTTACAATTCTACCCTCCTTAAAGAAATTTCGTCCTAGAAATTTCTAATCAACTACTAAACGCATCGCTCAAAACACACCACTATGCTTTCGCTATGCACTCTGATCTAAATAACACTAATGTACTTTTAACATAATCTTGAATCCTAAACATCTAACCACAAAAGCAAGCAGTTATCTACCACTTATAACTAAAATTTTCTACATTCAATCGTCATGTCCAACCAAAACATACCTGACTTGATGGTGATGAAACAATCCCGAGCCTTATGCACCTTAGACCCGTACCTCAAACATGCTCCTGACCTCTTCCAGCATTCTCCCGGATGATGCCTTCTGCAATAATCACAAGCTGAAAAGTTTGGACGTGCCTTGACATGCTTTACAGAACGAGACTGCTGCGATCTATTTCCTTCTTACAGTACACAGACCCAACTCGAAGTGCTTCACCGATGCCCTTAACCTCCTTCAATACCTTTTTAACTATCTGAGTCAGCTTATCAACCTCAGCTCGATCATGAGATCCCGTCTCAACCACTGGCGATGCCAACGCATCCCTTTCGTCCACATGCCTCGGTGCTGAAGATCTAGCCTTAGCACATCAGCCTCTACCACGTCCACGTCTATCGCGTCCACATCTTCTAGAGCTCATGTTCACTAATGTCAATTTAATCTTGATTACAATTCATATGAATTAACATACTATTCAATGTTTATTAACCAATGTTTTATGAAGTGTGAGTAGAAAAGTTGTTTTCGAGAGCCAAATCCGCATCCTAAAGTCTCAGTCTCTATAGTTTCAACTCCTAAAGCTAACAGTTCTAGAGTATTATATTTTTTGGAATTTTCCTACCACAGTAATAACACAATAATCATTAAAACAAAAACTTATTTGACTTGGTGCGGGATACCCGTGGTGCCACACTTCTTTTAGAACATGTATTTATAATTTAAAATTCAAACAGCTTTTCAAAAACGCTTTTGAACCCAAATCATAGTCGAGTTTTGCAACCGGGCTCTGATACTATAAAATGTAACACCCTAAACCCAGCCCAGACGTTAAGGCTAGATTTGACATGTCACATGAGAAAAATACGTTTAAGTCCTTTTCATTCCTACGTAGAAAGAGGTATTGCTTCGTTAAAATCAAGAAAACAAGTTTGATTTGAAATATTTGATAAAATACTATTGACCTCGAAGATTAATTGATAAATCAATAAATTTGAACTAATACTCTTATAAAACCGTGACTCTTGAAAACGACGTTTGAAAATTTGAAAGAGAATCTGAGTCTTTTGAAAATTTCGTTGATAATTCGAAAGACAATTTTTGTGTGAAAAATATTTGTAAAAGTTTATTTTGAAATCCATTTGTTAATCGATTTTGGAAAACCTTTATTTAATTTTTTTAGAAAATTCCCTTTTAAAAAAATTTAAGCAAAATAATAAGTAATCAAACATAAAGAAAATAATAAAATACTCCAGAGCCCTTAGTACAACATAAAACCCAAAATGTTAAAGTGAACGAAAATAGAAATCTAAAGTTCAATATGAACCATTTTTGAAGTATGGCCTCCATCGAGACATCCATGGCCCAAGTCCACGTTACTGAGCATTATCTACAAGGGTTAAGAGAAAAGGGGGGTGAGTTACAAGAACTCAGTGCATAATCCCCTTACCGTCATCCACTGGGCCGAAACTCGTTTAGCAAAAACTTAGGCTTGAGCCCATTTAACAATAACTTGGGCCAAAGCCCATTTATAATAATTTGGGCCTTAGCCCATTTAGCATAATCTTGGGCCAAAGCCCATTTACAAAACAGAATATATTAAATGAATCAAATGAATGTAATGCAATCCAAAACTAACCTAATATTCCGTCCGCTACACTCCACCCGTACCAACCAACACACCCGTGGGGATCAAGTCAACCCACCTCGCCAACACACCAATCGCAGGCATTAAGCCATTTATAACAAATTTAATTGTGGACAAGCCACCAGAATAACGAAATTTACGTAGGCGTAGCCATCAGATGATTGTGATAGAGTCACCAAAATATGTGGTTTGAGCCACCGATTACTTCTTAGATCATCGGTATCCTATCCCATGCGAAATTATGTAAATGCAACATACATAGCAAATCATGATATTTACAAATATAACAACAATAATTAATTCAGACAAAAGTTCGACCCATTAACACTTTGCAAATCGGCCCTTTAAGACAATGTATCAAATCAGCCCATTAAGCAATATATCAATTCGGCCCATTAAGCAATATATCAATTTGGCCCATTATAACACTTTGCAAATCGACCCTTTAAGAAAATGTATCAAATCGGCCCATTAAGCAATATATCAATTTGGCCCATTAAGCAATATATAAATTTGGCCCATTATAAAACCTTGCAAATCAGCCCACTAACACTTTGCAAATCGACCCTTTAAGACAATGTATCAAATCAGCCCATTAAGCAATATATCAATTCGGCCCATTAAGCAATATATCAATTTGGCCCATTAGGGATTGGTAAATTGGTAATCTAGCAGCCTAAGGGTATTTTGGTAATTTATCACCCAATGGTATTTTCGTAATTTTGCAACCCTGGACTTAACTACTAATTTGGGCATAACAATTTAAACTGTCCATCTGCATCGTACTAACTAAAATGACTATAACTTGGGTTAGGAATCTCGAAATCTAAATCCGTAAATTTTACTTGAAACTAAACTCATATATCTTCTTACTAAAAGTTTTCCATAATTTTTGTCTTAACCATTTAGTACAATTTATTCCTTAAAATTTGCCTTGTTTCACTTTCCAACAATTCTGACCTCTCTTAACTTAATTTCAAATATCTCATTGTACGATTTTCATACATTGCTCCCACTTGTTTCTAATGAAAATAGGCTCACTAAGGAATCCATACATATAAATAATAACCCATAATTCACTTTTTACAATTTTATATGATTTTTCCAAATCAGATCAGGGAACCACGAATTTAATCAGAACCAGTCTCACTAAAATTAAGATATCTCAGATTATAAAATTCATTTTCCTTCTCGTTTCTTATATATCAAAATAGACACAGCAAGTTTTAATTTTATATCTTATTCACTTTCTAATTTCCTTTCTCCTATTTTTCATGATTTTTCGAAATCACATCACTGCCACTGACCAAAACTATTTTATTACAGAAACATGGTTACCACTATGAACTTATGCGTGCCCGAGTGATCCCGGATGCCGATTTCCAGTTTTCTTTGATATTTTTACCAAATCACAGAGCATTAAATGGAAATTTTCAGAGAAGTGTGAGATTACACACCATTTCAAACATGTATTCCGAAAGTACGGGATTACACACCTTGATTAGGATCCCCTAAAGAACCACTCTTCGTTGCCCCCTAAAATAAAATTGATCAAAAGTTAACTCAATTTCCAAAAGATTTCATATCCAACATATTACTTACACTTGAATCACTTACCATTATATCCGAAGGATTAGCAAATAGAATATATCAAGTGATTTCATCCCTAAAACATATAGTCGATTAGTCACAACCACTATTATCCCGATAGCAACTTAAACAAATAAAGAACGATTTCATATAATCCATGAGGAACTCCTTACCTTTTTGATATTGGATCCGATTTCCACCGATTGTCTTATGATTATGGTTGAGTCAAGGACAAGAGATTCGACCTTCTACTTTAATACTATAACAAAAAGATGATCACGAAATGAAGGATTATGAGAGAATGATATTTTGGTTTTGAACAAAAGTGAACATACGAATGATAATAAACTCACATTCGGCTAGAGAAAAAGAAAATAAAAAGATAGAAAAGAGCCACTTACCAATTGAATCAAAGAAAAGAGTGTCAACCCAAGTGAGAAAGAAATTAAGAAGGAGTGATTGTGGATTGTGAGGTTTGGTTATGGAGGAAAAATGAACAAGAATAGTTTTGACTACTTAGAAAAAAATAAACGAGGAAGATTCGTCCTCCAAAATGGTCAACTAAAGAAAGAAGAGAAAAGATTGAAGGAATGGTGAGAAAACAAGAAAAGAGGAGCAATAGTGACTTGAAAGTTTCGGTACAACAAAGGAAAAGATGACAATTTGGCTTGCTAGTTTCGGTAACACCAAAGGAAAAATGCACAATATTAGTTTGAGTTTCAGCAAGGTAGAGAAGAAAATTGGGGAAAAGAGCAAACTCGAAGATGCTAAAAAGAATAAGCCTCTCATGCACCGAAATTGCAAAATGCCTATATGAATTTGGCTCCCCTCTCTCCCTAATAAAATCGTCCATTCATCTTTTCCAAGAAGATGAGTGTTGACAAAAATTCTATCCTAGGCAACTCCTATTTTTTGGCCAACATGTCCCCCAACCTTATCCTTTTCTTTGATTTCCTTCCTTCTTTTTCCCTTATCTTCCTGCTTTCCATAATCCTTAGCCTCCTTTCCTTAAATGAAAAGTCTTACTTACCTTATTCAGTTCCTTGGACAACACTTACCATATTCCATAAGATGAGCATAAAAAAAATTAAATTCCAAAAATTGCAATAGGTGGGACTCGAACCTCCTCCCTCCTATTCTGCCAATGACGCCACAACCACCACACCACACACTCCACTTGTGCTAACAAAATGCACTCTTATTTCCTTAAGCCTTAGTGCCATTTACCTTCTCTCCTTAACGTACCTAAAACACAAAATTTGTCCTATAGCCCAACTTGAACCCAAGACTTCATAGAAACCCCGTAACCTTCCAAATTCACTAAACTAATAAGTCCAATTTTCAACAACACCATTCTCATATTCTTGAAAATTTTAAACATTCTTACGCCCAAGGCCCATTGGGCCTAATCCTACTAGGCCCAGTTTTGGGATGTTACAAGGTATCAGGACCTCGTTTCCATAAATTGAGCTGTAAATATTTTTATAAATATTTACAAAGTTTCATTCAAGTAGAATTAAAGTTTCGTTGAAAAATTTTAATGTTTCAATAGTTAATTAATTAACAAGGACTAAATCGTAAATTTTGAAAAAGTCAATCACTATTAGTTTAAAGGTGTTAAATTGTTTAAAGATTTATAATTAGGTGGCCTTAATGGGTAAATTACCCATTATTTAGTTGGTGGATGTTCATTTTCTTTTAATTTTAAGTGTTTTATATGTTATTTTAGTAAATGATAAAAATAAAATAAAGGTTAATAAATAAGAAAATATAATAATTTTCTTCCCTATTTGGTTTTGTTCATCATCGAACCACCATGGGAGATTTTGAAGTTTGGAAAACCATGTTTCCTTGCATGTAAGTCCCTAAGCAACCCATTTCTAATAATTTTGATGTTTTTGAAATCGTTACAACTAGGTCCAGCTAGCCCATACCTTCGATTTTGAAACTATTAAAGATTTTCAATGTTTCCATTGATGAATCTTGTGATTTTTTATGTTAAATGATGAATTTGGAATGTTGAATGATAATTAAAAGTATTTTGTTAAGTGATTTTTGATGAATTTATCGATTAAGGACTAAATTATTAAAATAATAAAATTTCATGATTTTGATGTGAAATTATTGCAAATATGGGCTGATATAGGTTCCATGAATGTTTGATTATTATAAATTGGAATTACAAATGGTTAATTTGCATGTTCTGGGCTTAGGGACTAAATTGAATAAAAGTAAAACTTTTGGGGTAATTTTGTTAAAATATCAAAAATGACTAAATTGCATAAAATACATTATTTTACTGTCTAAATTGATAGATTGAATAAAATTATTAACTTAGATCAAGATCATGTGGAAAATTGAAGAGAATGGAAAATGACCAAAATGCCCATGTACTTTGACATTTCTGCAATTTAGCCAAGTAAGTTCGTATGAACTATAAACACTTAATTGTGAGTTAAATTGATTGTTTAATGTTCTATTCTATTTTACATGAATTAATATATAAATGTTATTATGCAATTTATTATGTCATGGAATGATAAAAATTCAAAGACGTACGACGACTACCGAGCCCCGTTTGAACCTTAGGAATTCGTAGGATACAAATGACATGTCATTAGGTTCTACATGATTCGGGCACTGGTCTTGAATGTCCTACCAATGGCTAAGGTCCGGCATGTGTTTCGAATACTCCACAGCTCGTGTGAGCAGCATCGTGTTGCTACGTTGTGACCACACATCATATGAGCAGGTCCATTTTCACAGCTAATGTAAGCATATATGTACATGAGTTGACAGATTACAGTTATATGAGTTAGCACACTTTGTGTGAGCTATCCCGGATATCAAATGATATTCTATTCGGTTCAACGGGCATGAATTGGAAATGAAACAGTAAATGTTCAATATGAACAAATACAGGTATACATGAAATACATTGAAATGATGAGATACATGGTAAGCATGTTATGTTATGAAGGATGTTATATCCAATTGAATCATATTCAAGTATAATGGTTATCCATGTTGAATTCATGTAAAATATATTCAAGTATGCTAACATGTGTGTTGTTTGATGCTTAGGCATATGCCAAGCTATTGGTTAGATTGTATTATGTTTACTTATAAGTTACGCATTGAAATGGTAAGTTCCCAAATGGAAATATTCATGTGTTCATGAAAGAATGGTAAGGTTTAAATTATGTAATTTCTTATGAAATGGTTTATCATGTGGTTAATTCCAAAAGAGTTATGTTTAAATGCACTAGCTTGTGGCTATGGTTGATGATATGGTTATGTCTTGTGTGTTATGCATATGGAACAGGTGTGGAAAGGTAATGAAATAGTAAGTTCATGCTTGAAGTGTAAAATGATGAAAAGGGAAAAGGTGAGTTGAATTGATGCTGTTATTTAAGCTAAAGAAAGTAAATTCAATAGAAAGTAATGAAATGCAAATGAAAATAAGAAAATTTGAAAGGGTTTAAGTTTTATAAAATCCTACTATTCTAGGGATGATATGTATATGTAATGTTGTGGATTTATTCACTTTATGAGTTGTTGAATATGGTTTCATGAATCTTGCGATATAAGTATATGATTATTCTTGATATTCATAAATTTCATATTTGGAATGTATTAATATGATTAAATTTTATACGAGTTTACTAAGAATTCATTACTTACGTAGTTGTTTTTCCTTTATTTTTTCAAATTATCGGAAGCTCGGTCGGGTTGGAAGCTAATCGGAGATCCATCACACTATCCATCAATTTTATCCGTAGATTTCTATGCTTTGGTCGCAGTTATAGTGGCATGTATAGGTGGACTATGTCTAATGTTTAATTGATGAGTTTGGTATATATATATATCCATTTTGGTTGATGATTGTGGCATGAAATGTTCCCTTGGATTTAAGGTACTTAAGGTACTACTGATAGGTTGTTGGTTGTGGTTAATATGGACAAATTGGTGTATGTTTTGAAATGACCAAAATTGGTATGGTTGTTATGTATCAATTATGTTATGTTTTGCATGAAAATAAGTTAAGTGATAATTGGTTAAATATGCACATGTATAGTGTTTTGGTTGATATTAAAGCCATTATGTTTTGGCTTGTAATTATGGTATATATATGTAACACCCCAAACCCGGCCCAAACACTACAGCCGAATCTGGTATGTCACTAAGGAGATTTTAATAAAACATGTCACATTTTTGGAAAATATTTTCCTAAAGTTTAACCTTTTATTCGGGAAAAATTTAATAGGTTGATAATTTAGATAAGCTATAGATTCTATGAGATGTTTCTATGAATTAAAAACCGAAACTTAAATACATGCCTTAGAAAAAAAAAGATGTAAACTTAAAATGTCTGATAATAATAATAAAAGCCCAAAATAAAAACTGAACCGAAATATAAAGCTAACGGCCCGTGGCCTTATTACATTGAAATTTAAAACCAATTAAATAAAAATATAAAATAATAAACTAAAGTCTTTTGCTGAATCCGAATGTTCTTTTGCATGGCCACCTTGCGCTCCTCTTCAGCCTGGTCCGATGCACTAGGTGCTACCTGAAAAAAATATTAAATAATAGGTTGAGTCGCGAGACTTAGTGTGCAACCCTCATGCACCATTAGATTTGGGCCTTAGCCCCACAGAATAGAATAACAGATTAATATATATAAATAATAAAAATTAAGCAAGCCCAACCCAAATCCTAGGTTTCCATCCGCTACACGCCACCTGTACTAGCCATTCACACCATTGGGGATTTCTACAATCAACCCACACCGCTACACACCATCAGGTCATGGCAAAAAGCCACTACAACAGATCATGGCATAAACCACTACAACAGATCATGGCGAAAGCCACTACAACAGATCATGGCAAAAGCCACTACAATAGATCATGGCAAAAGCCACTACAACAGATCATGGCAAAAGCCACTACAACAGATCATGGCAAAAGCCTCTACAACAGATCACTTCCGCTTTCATCAAACCCAACCCCGTGCAAACACAGAAATCATCATACTTATAAAACATATCATCTTAACAGGAACATTCACTGAAGAATGACAGAGATCACTAACCTGGTGATTCACTTTTACCCTCTTGGGTTTGAGCGTTATCTTAGGGATTTGACATTTAACAGAATATAAGGATATTTATTAACACATATTAACAAACAATCTAATGGTGTGAAAAGTTACACACCTGATAACACGTAGTACTACTTTCTATGTTGATACCCTCACTAATCTGATCTACTTCCCTTTGTCTATAACCTTGCTCAAAAGCTAGGAGAATGCAAGGATAAGGCCTCTCCTATATTCGGCCAAGGTTGGTGCTTTACCCGATTTATACATTTAAATTAACAGATCTCCTTACCTTAAAATCTTGAAAGTAATTCGATCCGAGTGCTACTGAATTCTGGCTTAGAAATCTAAGCAATTGGACCCCCTTCAAATCTCGAATGCCGCAAATGAGAGAAAACAGCGGATTAGTTAATCATATAGCCATTCGACTAAGATCTCTAAAACTCGAAAAAAGATTGAAATCTCACGAATCGACACTTACCTATACAAATGGTTTCGGCTACTCCTTACAGGAAGATTCGGCAATCACAGCAAAAGATCAAAGCGTAGAAGATTAGAGATCTAAGAATTTCAGGTTTTAAGAAAATCCCAAAAAAGATGAACAAGAGGAAGATTTTGGTTGCAAGAACAAACAAGAGTGTAGTTTCAGCTTTTACTGAATGGGAGAAGAATAACAATGGAGATCAGAAGATTCGGCTAACAAGAAATTTCAAAGAAAGAAGAAAGGGTGAAGGAGGTGGTGATTTTGGCTTTTGAAAGAAAGTTGATGAAAATTGTGGAGGAGAGACGAGAATTTTGGAACAAAGAATGAAGAAAAGTAGGGTCCAAATGCGAAATTGATGAGCTATTCCCCTATTTATAGAAAATTAAATTACCCCTATGGCTATTAAAACGATTTCTTTACTCCTCTAGGTGATGGAATTTGACCAACTCTTGCTCTCAATAGATAGCTCTAATTTTTCTTCTTTTATCTTCCATATTATCAACTATATTATCTACATTATCCCATTCACATAAATCCTCCTATTTTGAGCCTTGTAACCGTCCACTCCACCTAACCCTAATCTTTGAAAATTAGCTAACTTGAATCCAAGGAATTGGGCTCCTTGAAACTTAAATTTGGGCCCTAACTCCACGGTGTGGCGTCACCTCCTTGTTCCCTAAGTGGCGCTTCTTGACCACCTGGCCACAAGCCCATTTTGATATTTTAAACACAGGTACTACATTTTAAGTCCTATAATGCCCAAATAGAAAATTTTAATCAAGGCCTCTACCTAAGCCTGAGCCCAATTTAGACCCTTAACAGTTAAATTAACACTTTAAACATATACACACACTAAACGCATAGGCCTAAAAATTCATGATGTTACAGTTCTACCCTCCTTAAAGAAATTTCATCCTCGAAATTTCCAATTAACTAGTAATCATACTACCTAAGTCTCACCACTATGCTTCCGCTGCGCACTCTAATTAAAAAATAATAATAATAAACACTCAATATACTACAATAGGGTACGCACCATTATTCGCATCTGGAGCGTCTTCATCCCCTTGTACTCATTCTTTCGATCGACATTTATCTGATTAAGAATTTTATGAATAATTAATTCTTCCCACTTATTAACCGTGAACAATCTTATGTAAAATTATTTCGATAGTAGTTGTTTCGAAATCAAATTCTATCTACAGGTTTAGTTCTCAAGTCTATATTTCCTAATTCTAGAATTCTCATTCAATCGTCATCAATCAGAACATCACATACACGCATCAACCACACAAGCAACATCCATGAACTCATATTCCTCTCCTAGGGGTATTTTCGTCATTTCACTACCCAGGGGTATTTTCGTAATTTTCACCTACAGGGGTATTTTCATAATTTTCCAAAATAAAGTTTTCGGTGATTTTGCGAAATAAGGGTATTTTGGTAATTTTGCAATCTGGGGTATTTCAGTAATTTTTTTTGTAATCTGGGGGTATTTCGGTAACTTTGTAAATTAGATGTCTTTTAGTCATTTCACAAATCAGGGGTACCTTGGTCATTTTCCAAAACTAGGGACATTTTTACGAATCAAGGGTAATTTGGTGATTTCAAAACTAGGGTTTACTTTAGGATTTTACAAAACAGGGTAGCTGGTCCCTTTTGAGTTTTAATTATAAGATTTGGCCTGTCAACACGTCCTCATGGTTAGGGTGAACAGTCACTACGCACCAGGTAGGTTTCCAAAAAAAGAGGAGGTGAGTCACTAAGACTGCTTAAATACCAAGCTCTCCCTGAATCCAATCCTAGACATGCGTATGCCTGTTGTCACACCTTAACTTTCGTGAATAGTTCACGAGTTTGTTTGGATAAATTAAGTCTTATGGAATTTAAGAAGTTGTTTAAGCTAAGCCTGTAGTCCATCAAAGTCTAATTAAACTAGCCTACGTCCCATAACACCCACATATATATATCACACAGTGGTTTAGAGTACTTACCTGGCAGACTTGGGCCGGAGACATAGGTGCCATGCCGAGAAAACAACCCTATACTATTTATAAACATGCATGTTTCTAAAACCCATCTTTAGAAAACTTTTTGAGCCCAAAAATCCCCAAAGCTGAGTTTTGAATCGGGCTCTGATACTAATTTGTAACACACTAAACCCAGCCCAAACACTACAATCGGATCTGGTATGTCACTAAGGAGATTTTAATAAAACATGTCGCATTTTTGGAAAATATTTTCCTAAAGTTTAACCTTTTATTCGGGAAAAATTTAATAGGTTGATAATTTAGATAAGCTATAAATTCTATAAGATGTTTCTATGAATTAAAAATCGAAACATAAATACATGCCTTAGAAAAAAAAGATGTAAACTTAAAATGTCTGATAATAATAATAAAAGCCCAAAATAAAAACTTAACCGAAATATAAAGCTAACGGCCCGTGGCCTTATTACATTTGTAACATCCTAGATTAGGGGTTATGTGTTTGTCCATAATTCATGAGTAGTAGGTTTTGGAAGTGTTTGGAAGTGAATTAAGGGTTTTAAAATCCTAGGATGGAAGAAAGCTTTGGACAATTATTGGTTTTAAGTTAAAAACATGAAGTGATGTGGAAAAGTGGCAAGGGGCGCCACCTAAGGTGCAAGGGTTATGGCAACAAGTGAAGTACTTTGAGGAAGAGGTTCAATCCCATTGTGTGCATTTTGCTTAATAGCATGTTCTTGTGATATGTGGTGTGCATTTTTAGAACCATGGAAATGTAAGAAAATGTATTGAAATGTATGAAAATGTAAGGAAATGTATGGAAATGTAAGGAAATGTATGGAAATGTATGGAAATGTATGGAAATGTATGGAAATGTAAGGAAATGTATGTAAATGTAAGGAAATGTAGGGAAATGTAAGGAAATGTAAGGAAATGTAGGGAAATGTAAGGAAATGTAGGGAAATGTCCTGGAAATGTAAGAAATGATTTAGAAATGTTAAGTTTCAAAAAGAGGAAAGTGAACATTTTGGAAACTTGGAAATGTTAAGTTAAAAGAGGAAAGTGAACATTTTGGAAATGCTAAGTTAAAAAGAGGAAAGTGAACATTTATGGAAACTAGGAAAATGATTTAGAAATGATTCAAAAGAGGAAAGTGAACATTTATGGAAACTAGGAAAATGATTTAGAAATAATTCAAAGAGGAAAGTGAACATTTCGAAACTAGGAAATGTAAGGAAATGTCAAGTTTAAAGAGCCAAGCGAAAATTTTGGAAACTTAGAAATGACTTAGAAGTGTCGAGTTTTAAAGTTTAAAAGAGGAAATTAAGGCAAGGTGGCCTTAAGAGAAAAAGTATGTGAAATTTGACACACAAGCAGGCTTGGAAAAGTGGCATGAAGATGCCACTTAGGGCCTCTAGAAATGGCGCCACATGCAAGTGTATTTGGGCCGAGGATCGAGTCACTTAGGAAGCAAATAAAAGAAGTTTTATTTTGCTACAAAGAGCGAGAGAGGTGGACGGCATGAGGGCTCCTAAAAGAGGAGTTTTATTTCCTTTAAATTTGGCTAAATAGGAGATAAATAATAGATTTAATTATCATTAGTTTTAGAAGATAATTGTTGGATTAATTATTTTAATAAAGTGATAATTCAAAGGATAAAGTTATCAAAATAGAAGAGTGGTGGCCAAGTAAGGGATTCTGAGTAGTAAATTCGGCTATAAAAGGAAAAGAGAGGCCATTCAGCATTATTTTCTCTTCCTTGATAACCTCTGCCAAATTCTCTTAAGCAACTATTCTTTTCTTCTTCATTCTTCTCCTCTCAATATTCCAAAAGCCGAAACTTGTGTGACTACTCTCTAGGTCTTAAGCCGAATCTTTGAGGACTCAAGAAAAGGGGGCTGTCGATTACAAAGATTAAGGGTAAGGTCAGTAGTTATCGATTTCCATTCTTTTTCTTCTAAGATTAAAGCCGAAACTAGGAAATATAACCCCATTATTGTGTTAGTCAAACTCGGAAGAAGGCTCTTGGGATTTACTAAGTGTCGACTACAAGGAAGGAGAAGTTCTTTTCCGAAGGTACACCATAGGTAGCGTGTTCCCTAGTTATTCTAAGTGAATTTGGGATTTAAAATCCACAAGGTAAGACATGCGAATATTCAGCCAAGGCCTATTTTTGGTGTTTTAGATCTAGTTCATATTTACTCAAAAGTCGAAACTAATTTGTTAAAGTGATTTAAAGCTTTGCGAATACAAGAAAGAGTATAGTGAAGATTTCGGGATTTGGCATCAAGGTAAGTTTTAGTGTACTAATCCTACTAGGATTTGGATTTATGGCCGAATGGCTTACTAAGTATTAAATGATTGATTAAATGTAGAGATTTAAGAATTAAGGCATTAGATCGAGCTTTTCGGGATTTGGATTGGAAACCTTAAGCGAATCAGGTGTGTACCCACACTAAATCTCAATAGATTCTGGTTTTAATTCATTATATGTGTTAATATGAAAGTGTAAGAATATGGCTAAGGTAATCGTGTGTACCCTACCCTAAGTTTTAATATGTTCATGGCTATGTTTTAAATTAAATGTGCATGTTTATAAGAATGTGAATATGGCTAACTACCATACTATGGTACAAAGTACTAAGGTACGTTTCCTACTCCTACTAGGAATATGAATATATGTTATTTTAACATGTGAAAAGTGATAAGAATGTGAATTAAGGCATGATTTTGCATATTGTGTATGAAATATGGGGGCATATGGGTTATATGAAAGGGAAGTGAATGTGGTGACTTAAGACCACAAACACGGTGACCTAAGACCGTGATATCTGAATGTGGTGACCTAAGACCACGATGAATCGAATGTGGTGACCTAAGACCATAGAAATCTAAGCGTGGTGACCTAAGACCACGAATCGGGTGGCCTAAGACCGCGATATGGAGTGTAGCGGAAGGAGGGTTGACTTAGTAGTCCCACGGTGTGCGAGGATGGTGCGGGTGGTGTGTAGTGGATGGCATATAGGTTTGGGTTCGGGTTGCATCATATTGTTTAAGTGCTTTATGAACATGAATGATATTGTATGCCTGAAATATTAAATTTTAGTGTTGGTTACACATTGAGTCTGTTGACTCACCCCGTTGTGGGATTACTTTTCAGGTGACGACCAGTGATGGACCGGGCCGGCAGATGATTAGTGGAGGCCATGTGAAGTTCAGATTTCTTTTATTTGGACTATTTTATTTTAAGTATTTTGAATTTAAATGTAGGAATTATTTGATGTAATAAGGCCTTAGTAGAATTATTTTATTCTGTTTTTATTTGTTAAGCTTAAAAACCTTTATTTATTAAAAGATTAAGTAATCATTTTTTTTAAAAAAATGAAGCCCAAACGTTTTGTCACCTAAAGTAAAGGATTTTAATAATGAAATAAACTTGTTTTCAACTCAACCCCAACCCAAAACAATCTTTCTTTAAAAACACACAAGTTTTTCCCAAGTAACCAAAGAATTTGAAACGGTTTACACCGGGGAACATACCAGATCCGGTCAAGGCTCGTGGGCCAGGTTTGGGGTGCTTCAGTTTGGTATCAGAGCCCAATTTTAAACTCTCGGCCTTGGGTTTAAGGCCCAAAATGTTTTCCAAAGTAAGCCCAAAAAGGAATTTTCTGAAAAATTTTCAGGTTTTTCTGGCATGACCCACTAAGTCTCCGACCCATGATCCATCGGTAAGTACTTGACTTACGAAGTGATTTGAATATGTGAAATGTATGTGCTTTTATGGCAACGTAGATTAGTCGATAAGTATTTGAACCCTAGGACTAGTGTACCCAACAAATACATAAGACTTAAATATCTAATTAAACAAACACATGGTTAAGTCATTTGAGTTAGGGTGTGGTAACCATGGTGCGCATGTCTAGGATTGGTTTCGGTGGGAGCTTGGTATTTAAGCAGTCCTAGTGACTCACCTCCTCTCCACTCGAATCCTACCTGGTGCGTAGTGATGGTTCACCCTAACCAAGAGGACTTATTCACGGGCTAAACCCCTAACTAAAACCCGAAAGGGACTAGCCGTATTTTTATGGAAACCCTAGTTTTAAAATTTCTAAATTACCCTCTTGATTTGAAAAGATTATTTTTATAAATTTTCCTGAAATATTTCTGACTTACAAATTTACTAAAATACCCCTAGTGGTAAAATTACAAAAATGCCATTGGTTTATGAAATTTCCAAATACCCACAGTTCTTATCAAAATTTCACTACTTTGCTTAAAAGAACCCTAAATTTACAAAATATCAAAATACCTTGACTATAGAAAAAAATTTTATTTACGAAATTACCCCTACCCTGCAAAATTACCAAAATACCCCCGAGTTACAAAATTACCAGAATGACCCCCTAATCTTTAAGAATTTCTGCAACAACACTGATTTGGAAAACAAATTCTCAGAAACAACCTTCAAGTTTTGTAAATTCCAAAATATCCTTGATTTATTAAGATTTATAAATTTACCCTGGTTTATTACTGAAATACCCCTGTAATTTCAAAATTTCCAAAATACCCTCGAGATTTCAAAATTACCAAAATACCCTTATTGACAAAATCACTAAGGAACCTTATTTTGAAAAATTACGAAAATAGCCTCAGAGGAAAATTACAAAATACCCACAGGTAGTGGAAAAACAACAACAATGAAAACTATAACATTTCTCCGAATGAGCGAAAGTTCATAATTGATTGATGGATGTATGAATGTAGAGGCTGTGCATGTATGAATATGAAAGAACCACTTCTAAAAATTCTTTCCATAAAACTTCTTGGCATGTTAATCGGTGAAACAAAATTTTTTTTTAATACATAAAACTTCTTAATCAGATTAAATTGCGACGTTAGAAATGAGTTCTAAGGGACGTGAACTTAGAGATTGTGCCTGGAAAGTATGATGCTTCTATTAAGATTAGAGTGCACAGCGTAAGCATAGTGCGGTGAGAAGGATTGTACGATTGTTAGTAAGTAATTTCGAGGACGAAATTATTTTTAAGGAGGGTAGAACTGTAACATCCTAGATTAGGGGTTATGCGTTTGTGCATAATTCATGAGTAGTAGGTTTTGGCAGTGTTTGGAAGTGAATTAAGGGTTTTTATAATCCTAGGATGGAAGAGAAAGCTTTGGACAATTATTGGTTTTTATGTTAAAAACAAGAAGTGATGTGGAAAAGTAGCAAGGGACGTCACCTAAGGTGCAAGGGTTATGGCAACAAGTGAAGTACTTTGAGGGAAGAGGTTCAAATCCCATTGTGTGCATTTTTGCTTAATAGCATGTTTACTGTGATATGTGGTGTACATTTTTAGAACCTTGTAGATGTAAGGAAATGTCAAGTTTAAAGAGCCAAATGAAAATTTTTGGAAACTTAGAAATGACTTAGAAATGTCGAGTTTTAAAGTTTAAAAGAGGAAATTAAGGCAAGGTGGCCTTAAGAGAAAAAGTATGTGAAATTTGACACACAAACGCCTGAAGATACCACTTAGAGCCTCTGGAAATGGTTCCACATGCAAGTGTATTTGGGCCAGGGATCGAGTCACTTAGGAAGCAAATAAAGGAAGTTTTATTTTGCTACAAAGATCAGAGAGGTGGACGGCATGAGGGCTCTTAAAGAGGAGTTTTATTTCCTTTAAATTTACTAAATAGGAGATAAATAATAGATTTAATTATCATTATTTTAGGAGGTCATTGTTGGACTAATTCTTTTAATAAAGTAATAATTCAAAGGATAAAGTTATCAAAATAGAAGAGTGGTGGCCAAGTAAGGGATTACGAGTAGTAAATTCGGCTATAAAAGGAAAAGAGGCCATTCAACATTATTTTCTCTTCCTTGATAACCTCTGCGAATTCTCTTAAGCAACTATTCTTTTCTTCTTCATTCTTCTCCTCTCAATATTCCAAAAGCGAAACTTGTGTGACTACTCTCTGGGTCTTAAGCCAGAATCTTTGAGGACTCAAGAAAAGGAGGTCATCGATTACAAAGATTAAGGGTAAGGTTAGTAGTTATCGATTTCCATTCTTTTCTTCTAAGATTAAAGCGAAACTAGGAAATCTAACCCCATTATTGTGTTAGTCGAAACTTCGGAAAGAAGGCTCTTGGGATTTACTAAGTGTCGACTATAAGGAAGGAGAAGTTCTTTTCCCGAAGGTACACCATAGGCCGCGTGTTCCCTAGTTATTCGGTGAATTTTGGGATTTAAAATCCACAAGGTAAGACATGCGAATATTCGGCCATGGCCTATTTTTGGTGTTTTAGATCTAGTTCATATTTATTCAAAAGCCGAAACTAATTTGTTAAAATGATTTAAAGCTTTGTCGAATACAAGAAAGAGTATAGTGAAGATTTTGGGATTTGGCACCAAGGTAAGTTTTAGTGTACTAATCCTACCAGGATTTGGATTTATGGCCGAATGGCTTACTAAGTATTAAATGATTGATTAAATGTAGAGATTTAACATCTAAGGCATTAGATCGAGCTTTTCGGGATTTGGATTGGAAACCTTAAGCGAATCAGGTGTGTACCCCACACTAAATCTCAATAGATTTACGATTTTAATTCATTATATGTGTTAATATGAAAGTGTAAGAATATGGCTAAGGTACTGTGTGTACCCTACCCTAAGTTTTAATATGTTCATGGCTATGTTTTAAATTAAATGTGCATGTTTATAAGAATGTGAATATGGCTAAGTACCATACTATGGTACAAAGTACTAAGGTACATTTCCTACTCCCACTAGGAATATGAATATATGTTATTTTTAACATGTGAAAAGTGATAAGAATGTGAATTAAGGCATGATTTTGCATATTGTGTATGAAATATGGGGGCATATGGGTTATATGAAAAGGGGAAGTGAATGTGGTGACCTAAAACCACAAACACGGTGACCTAAGATCGTGATATCTGAATGTGGTGACCTAAGACCACGATGAATCTGAATGTGGTGACCTAAGACCAAAGAAATCTGAATGTGGTAACCTAAGACCACGAATCACGGTGACCTAAGACCGCGATATGGAGTGTAGCGGAAGGAGGGTTGACTTAGTAGTCCACACGGTGTGCTTGGATGGTGCGGGTGGTGTGTAGTGGATGGCATATAGGTTTGGGTTGGGTTGCATCATATTGTTTAAATGCTTTATGAACATGAATGATATTGTATGCCTGAAATATTAAATTTTAGTGTTTGTTACACATTGAGTATGTTGACTCACCTCGTTGTGGGATTACTTTTCAGGTGACGACCAGTGATGGACCGGGCCGGCAGATGATTAGTGGAGGCCATGTGAAGTTTAGATTTCTTTTATTTGGACTATTTTATTTTAAGTATTTTGAATTTAAATGTGGGAATTATTTGATGTAATAAGGCCTTAGTAGAATTATTTTATTACATTTTTTATTTGTTAAGCTTACAAACCTTTATTTATTAAAAGATTAAGTAATCATTTTTTTAAAAGCGAAGCCCAAATGTTTTGTCACCTAAAGTAAAGGATTTTAATAATGAAATAAACTTGTTTTCAACTCAACCCCAACCCAAAACAATCTTTCTTTAAAAACACACAAGTTTTTCCTAAGTAACCAAAGAATTTGAAACGGTTTACACCGGGGAACATACCAGATCCGGTCAAGGCTCGTGGGCCGGGTTTGGGGTGTTTCAACATTGAAATTTAAAACCCATTAAATAAAAAATAAAATAATAAACTAAAGTCTTTTACTGAATCAGAATGTTCTTTGGCATGGCCACCTTGCGCTCCTCTCCAGCCCGGTCCGATGCACTAGGTGCTACCTGAAAACAATATTAAATAATAGGTTGAGTCGTGAGACTCAATGTGCAACCCTCATGCACCATTAGATTTGGGCCTTAGCCCTACAGAACAAATAACAGATTAATATATATATATATAACAAAAATTATGCAAGCCCAACCCAAATCCTAGGTTTCCATCCGCTACACGCCACCCGTACCAGCCATTCACACCATTAGGGATTTCTACAACCAACCCACACCGCTACACACCATCAGATCATGGAAAAAAGCTACTATAAGAGATCATGGCATAAGCCACTACAATAGATCATGGCAAAAAGCCACTACAACAGATCATGGCAAAAGCCACTACAACAGATCATGGCAAAAGCCACTACAAAAGATCACTTCCCCTTTCATCAAACCCAACCCCGTGCAATCACAGAAATTGTCATACTTATAAAACATATCATCTGAATAGGAACATTCACTGAAGAATGATAGAGATCACTAACCTAGTGATTCGCTTTTACCCTCCTCAGGTTTCGAACGTTATGCCGAGATTTGACATTTAACAGAATATACGCAGATTTATTAACACCTATTAACAGACAATCTAATGGTGTGAAAAGTTACACACCTTACTACTTTCTATGTTGATACATTCGCTAATCTAATCTACTGCCCTTTGTCTACAACCTTGCTCAAAAGCCGGAAGAACGCAAGGATAAGGCCTCTTCTATATTCGGCCAAGGTTAGTGCTTTACCCGATTTATACATTTAAATTAACAGATCTCCTTACCTTAAAATCTTGAAAGTAATTCGATTCGAGTGCTACTAAACTCTGGCTTAGAAATCTAAGCGATTGGACTCCCTTCAAATCTCGTAATGCCGCAAATGAGAGAAAACACCCAATTAGTTAACCATATAGCCATTCGGCTATGATCTCTAAAAGCCAGAAAAAGATTGAAATGTCACGAATCGTCACTTACCTATACAAATGGTTTCGGCTACTCCTTACAGGAAGATTCAGCAATCACAGCAGAAGATCGAAGCGTAGAAGATTAGAGATCTAAGAATTTTAGCTTTTAAAAAATATCCGAAAAAGATGAACAAGAGGAAGATTTCAGCTATAAGAACAAACAAGAGTGTAGTTTCAGCTTTTAGTGAATGGGAGAAGAATAACAATGGAGATCAGAAGATTCGACTGATAGGAAATTTCAAAGAAAGAAGAAAGGGTGAAGGAGGTGGTGATTTTCAGCTTTTTGAAAGAAAGTTGACAGAAAAGTATGGAGGGAGAGACTAAGAATTTTGGCACAAAGAATGAAGAAAAAGTTGGGTTCAAATGCCGAAATTGATGAGCTATTCCCCCTATTTATAAAAATTTGGCACCCCCTATGGTAATTAGAAACCGATTTCTTTACTCCTCTAGGTGATGGAATTTGACCAACTCTGCTCTCAGCAGATAGCTCCTAATTTTTCTTCTTTTATCTTCCATATTATCAACTATATTATCTACATTATCCCATTCACACAAATCCTCCTATTTTTGAGCCTTGTAGCCATCCACTCTACCTAACCCTAATGCCAAAAATTATCTAACTTGAATCCAAGGAATTGGGCTCCTTGAAACTTAAATTTGGGCCCCTAACTCCCTGGTGTGGCATCACCTCCTTGTTCCCTAAGTGGCGCTACTGACCATTGGGCCACAAGCCCATTTTGATATTTTAAACACAGGTACAACCTTTTAAGTCCTTAATGCCCAAATAGAAAATTTTAATCAAGGCCTCTACCTAAGCCTGAGCCTAATTTAGACCCTTAACTGTTAAATTAACACTTTAAACATATACACACACTAAACGTATAGGCCCAAAAATTTAGGATGTTACAATATAAGTGACCTTATGATGGTTGATTTTATAGTCTTTATGATGCTTAAATGATGGATGTTGAAATGATATTTAAAATATGTGTAATGGAATGTTCTTTGACATGGTTGAATATGATCATTTTGGTATTTAGAATGTAGTGGACATATATGCCTAATGGTGCTAAATGTGAAATAGTCAATTTGGTTTTTTTTTTTTTTTTGTGAATTTGATAAGTAAATAAAGTGGTAAGTTTTGGCATAAACTTAGTTATAAGTCAATTAAACTTTTGGCTAAACTATGCATATGGTTATACATGTTTAGTTGTTGTGATCGAGGTGATTTTTGGGCATATTGGTTGTATGCATATATACCTTATTAGTTTAGCTTATGGATGCATTATTTGGTCCATTTTGAATGCTTATTTACATGTGGAAAATTTGTTGTAGGTGTGTGCATGATTTGGTGAGACAAATGGCTTGGAAATAGCCTATTTTTTGTCCATACGACCAGGTGACCAAAGTCTGAGAGTTACACGGGGTGGGACACGGGCGTGTGTCCCTACTTCGAATGCCCACATGGCTTGAGACACATGTGTGTGTCTCAATAGTTTAAAAATTTTCATCTTTTTCTTAAAAAACTTATATGTTTCTAATTTAGTCCTGACTTGTTTCTAATGTGTTTTTGGAGCCTCGAGGGCTCATATAAGGGACAATATGTATGCTATTGATTGGTTTTGCATTGATTGATATTGTGAATTAAATGTTTTAAATTTTTGACCAATTTTGAAACGTAAACTTCAGTAATGCTCTATAACCTTATTCTGGAAACAGATACGGGTTAAGGGTGTTACATTTATTGGTATTACAGCTATAATTTAGTCGCTTCTCGGACTAAACGTAGCATATGTGAAGTCTCGAAATACATGCCATTATATAACTTGTGATAGTGTGATATCTCTCGATCCTAATAAGATTTGTTTCATTTTAGACAAAGATGTTTTCCAATCGAGCTAATTCTGATAATGTTGAATGTGATATTCTAACCGGGCGTGTGCTAGTACAAATGACCATGTGCTTTTGGGCATTAAGGTTTCATCAATTTTGGTTCCACGCGGTCGTGTGGCCAATTTGGGGATTTTATCATTTCTCATAAGACAGTCTCTCAAGCACACGGGCGTGTGAGTTTGTGGATTAGGGTTTGATTTATTTGATGCCACACGATCGTATGGCTAATTTAGGAATTTAGGGATTCCGCACGGGCGTGTGTTATGGGACACACTATTGTGCTTGCTGGGAACACGTGCGTGTGAGACCCTCATACAACCGTGACAACCCTTTACTAAAATTTAGTGCAAATGGACAGAGAGTTACACGGTCTGTTCCCACAACCATGTCCATGGTCCATATAGGCATGTGCCTTAGTCGTACGGACGTGTGCCTCTCTTCACACGGGCGTGTGCCTCTGTCACATGGTCATGTGCCCCTCCTTACGCAGGCTTCTGATCGCCCACACAGCCTAGGCATTACAACATGGCCCAAGCACACGGGCATGTGGTCTTAAGTCACCTGTATTGATCTTGTATGCATTTTTTATCTCAATATGTGCTTTTGTGTGTGCTCTGACCCTTAGCTAAGTTTAGTGAGGGTGTTCAAGACTTGATATATGTGATGGTTGTGTGTGGTGTATGATTTTGAATCTGGTTTGAAGAGTGTGCTACGTCTGTAACACCCCAAACTCGGCCCAGAAGTTAGGCCCGAATCTGGCGTGTCACATTGAAGTATTTTTCGAAAACCATGTTTTCATTGAAAACCCTTCTTATTTAAAAGCTTGAGTAAAATCCCAGTTATGTTAGTTTATTCTTACCACGTAGTTCATAGAAAAATTATTAAATTTATTCCCAAAGTTCCTTTTCAGATGCGAAAGCTAAGTTTAAAAGTAACTGATTTACGAAAACGTGATGTTTAAAGATTAAGCCTCGAAACCATTTCAAAAAAGTTGTAGAAACATAGTGTTGTTGAAAAAAAATAAAATAGTTAACATTTTGCAAAAATCGTGACTTACTTCTAACAGATATAAACCAAAGTAAATAAAAACCCAAAGTTAAAATCCAGAAACTTAAAGAGGCCTTATTGCAACGCCAAATCAAAATACTTGAATATAAATAATCAAGATGGAAAATATAAGCAGGGTGTAGCCTTTTTCGAGTCCCTCGCAGCACCGATCCTCCTAACACTAGGGATTACCTGCACAGTTAAAAATGGGGTGAGTTTGTGAAAACTTAGTGTGTAATCCCTTTATTAGAGTAATAGTCAGTATACAAAAACAGAGACCTAAATAGTCTGGACCAAAGCCCTTTAACAGTAACAGGACAGTCCAGTTTAGAGCATACGTGGGCCAAAGCCCACTACAATATCATTTGGGTCACAGCCCATAACATAATCAATTGGGCCCAGCCCAAACCAATAACAGAACAAGTGGGCCTAAGCCCAGTATAGTGACAGATCTCATAAACAGATATGCAACAATATGAGCATGCATCCCACCCTGATCCAGGCAACACACCAAGCTTAGCACCAGTTGTGGCACTAAGTCAACAAAACAGCTCGGTGCCATAAACAGAATGGCTAAAAGCTATAAATATTATAGCAGCGCTGCCAGCTAATAGAATGGCTAAAAAATATAAACAAAATGGTTATAAACCATAATCAGGATGGCACAGATCCATAATCGAGGATAATCAAAGCTATCGATAAGCGTAATAAGTTTGGCATATAGCCATCGGTGACGGTAATATAATCGATTGGCACGGGTAATTATGATGAACCATTATTAGTATATATGTTAGGCACATAGCCATAAATAGGATTGGCACAAAGCCATAATCAAGATGGCGTGAGCCATATTTAGGTTGGAGCAGCCAAAATCGATTCGCGACTTTCACAAGTCTGTCGGGTTTACAATCGTCTCATGCGACAAGTGCGACCTTAATAAATCAATATTGATCCATAGTCGTCCCATGCAACCCGTGCGACCCTATCAGAACTTCCTCCGTATCAATGTCCCAACCCCATGCAATATGTCGTGTATGTCATGCTCAGTAACAGTCATTTAAACATATATTAAAAGCATATCAGTCACATGACCACAGTCAAGTCAGTTTAAACACAGCCATACAATCACAGCCAAAACATCAAATTCATAGTCTAAGTCAGTCATTTATCCACAAGGGCAAAATAGTCTATTTTACCCTATAAGGGTATTTCGGTAATCCTACCCTTTAGGGGTAGTTCGATAATTCTACCCTATAAGGGTATTTCGGTAATTCTACCCTACAAGGGTATTTTGGTAATTCTACCCAAAAGAGGTATTTAGGTAATTTTGCAAATCGGGGGTGTTATGGTAATTTCCCAAATTGGGGGTATTTTGATAATTTCACAAATCGAGGTTATTACGGTAGTTTTATAATCGAGGGTATTTCAGTAATTTCACAAATCAGGGGTATTTCAATAATTTTACAAATCGAGGGTATTTTGGTAATTTCACAAATTAGAGGTATTTCGACAATTTTACAAATCGAGGGTATTTCGATAATTTCACAAATCAAGGGTATTTCGGTAATTTTATAAATCAGGATTATTTTAGTAATTTTACAAATTAAGGGTATTTTAGTAATTTTGCAAATCAGAGGTATTTCAGTAATTTTACAAATCAAGAGTATTTTGGTAATTTTACAAATCAGGGATATTTTAGAATTTTACAAGCTGGGGTATTTCAGTAATTTCATAAATCGAGGGTATTTTGGTAATTTTACAAATTAGGGGTATTTTGGTAATTTTACAAATCAAGAGTATTTCAATAATTTTACAAATTGAGGGTATTTCGATAATTTCACAAATTGAGGGTATTTCGATAATTTTACAAATCAGAGGTATTTTGGTAATTTTACAAACCGGGAGTATTTTGGTAATTTTCGCAAATCAAGGGTATTTTGATAATTTTACAAATCGGGGGTATTTTGGTAATTTTGCAAATCGGGGTCTCAACAACCCAACAGAAGGTTCACCTTCGCCTCGAGCGACTAAAGTAACCTAAACAATAGCAATGTAAATGGGTTAAGGCCCATTACTGTCCCAAGTGGGCCCACATGCTTGTGTGACCCAATTAGCCCGAAATAGCCTCGCTGATATCTGATAGCCTGATTCAAACCAATAGAAACCATATAACATACATTTTATCTGTGTGGGGCCCACCAGCCCAGTGGGCTCATACGGCTCATTATCCAAAAAACGACTTTAGCCATGTGGACTGCACGGCTCGGTCTAACATTTTCCACAATATGAAATTTTAATCCATGTAGGGCCCCTAAGCCCATTGGGCCCACACGGTCCATTCGGGCTCCAACGTAGCCCAAAACGGCCTAAGCCCATGAGAATGCCCATGGCAGCCCCAACCATCTTATGCCCATATTCATGGGCTCGGTCCAGCAAATGTGCGATCGCACGCTCGTGCGGCATCATTCGCCGGTATTTCGGCTTTTCGGCATGTTTTGGATCTACGATCAAAAGGAGTGGTGTGTGTGTGCACACATTCTATCAGCTTTCCCGTCGACTATCGAATACAGGGTACTGTTACACACCTTAATAGAATACTAGATGGCTTAATTCTCTTAGATTACTGGCTAGCGTTGACCCCCTTGTCCCTTATTGAAAACCTTCATTATAAGCATATTCCATTAACATAATAGATTAATTGAGTGGATTACACCCACTTGTGATGATGTCAGAACAACAAAACCCCAAGGTAAGGAAGGACAGCATACGGCCTTACCCTGGGTTCCTCGACTAAGTACTTTACTCTTATCTGAAAAAGAGCGAGAGGTTCCAACCACTTCAAACTTTAGATATTTCCCCCACTCTCAAGGGGTTCTAAAACTTTATAACACCACACCTAACTGAGAGAAAGAAAAATCAGCAACAAGACAGAGAAGGGTAAGATACATTCGACTTTTAAGCAGTACAAGAGTAGAGTACTTCAAAATGGTTAGAGAAAATAAGAATAAGTCCAATCCCCTTATCGCTTGCCAGAGATCAATTGTTAATCCAAAGACTAATTAAAGAGATGCAAAGGAGAAAAAGTCCATAGAATGTATAAACAAGAAATGAAACCAAGTAGCAAAGGGTTTTATTCGGCCAAATCCTGGAAAAGAGGAAATGAAATATTTGAGAAAGACAAGAGGATTGTATTCGGCTTTAGAGAAAAAAGAAAGGAAGGAAAGTAAACGAAGAGGAAGAAGAATCAACAATAGGCTATAAAATAGAGGGGAAGAAATAAACGCAACACACCAAAACTACTGCTAAATATGGCCTTTGAGAGGAAAAAAAAAGGAAGCAAAACCAGAAAGTGAAAAGAAGAAAATTCGACAACGCCTACATTTCAGAAAAGAAAAACAAATTGACCAAAAGCCGAAAAATGCACAAAATCGAACTCTCAATTCCCTTAACAAATTCGGCTACCCACTCCCCAACAACTTCACATCCCATAGTTCCCTCCTATTATCCCTCCTTGATTCACTCCCCCAAATCACTTAACCTTCAATTCAAATTTCCTTGAAGCACTCATGACCGAGTCATCCACAGAGTCTCATTCTAACTCCACCTACTTCCATCTCCAACAGTAAAAATAATCTCTATTTGTAGAAGCAAGGATTCGAACCTCAGATCACTAGCTCACTTGTAACGCCACTTCCACTAGACCACATGCTCCCTTGTGTTATAAATTATCCAAAAATATTCTTAAAACCTACCAACTAATATGAAGGCTCCTTTAAGAGAAAAACATAATTTTTTACTAAAGCCCAGGTTTGAACCCAGGGCTTCTCCAACATTCCCAACTCTTCCCAAATCACTTAACCACTAAAACAGAAAAGCAATTTGTGATATTTCTTGCACACATAAACTTTTATGTGTAGTCTCTTAGCACTGATCCTCCTAACGTTGGGGATAACCTGCACAGTTAAAAACGGGGTGAGTTTACAAAAACACAGTGTGTAATCCCTTTACCAGAGTAATAGTTAGTATACGAAAATAGAGACAAAGCTATGCAGGCCAAAGCCCTTTAACATAATAGAGAAGGTGCGATTCGAGCATACGTGGTCCAAAGGCCACTACAATATCATTTGGGTCACGACCCATAATGAATCAATTGGGCCCAAACCAAACCAATAATGAACAAGTGGGCCAAAGCCCAGTATAGTGGCGAGATCTCATAAATAGATATGCAACAATATGAGGATACATCCCACCCTAATCCAACCAACACACCAAGCTTAGCACCGGTTGTGGTACTAAGTCAACAAAACAACTCGGTCAAGAATAGAATGGATAAAAGCCATAAATATCGCAGAACAACAACAAACAAAACGCTAGCTAAGCGCCATAAATATATGGCGAGAACCATTCGGGATGGCACATAGCTATCGATAAGCGTAATAAGATTGGCACAAAGCCATAATCAAGATGGGTAATTATGATCGAGTCATATTTAGGTTGGAATAGATTGCCAAAATCGATTACGTGACTTTCGCGACTTTAAGCCGAACGTCGGTTCACAGTCGTCTCATGCGACACGTGTGACCTTAACAGATCAATATTGGATCCACAATCGTCTCATGCGACCCGTGCCACCCTATTAGAACTTCCTCCGTATCAATGCCCCAACCCCACGCAATATGTCGTGTATGTCATGCTCAGTAACAGTCATTTAAACATATATTAAAAGCATATCAGTCACACGACCACAGTCAAGTCAATTTAAACACAGCCATACAGTCACAGTCAAAATATTCAAATTCATAGTCAAAGTTAGTCATTTACCTACAAGGGAAAAACAGTCCATTTTACCCAATAAGGGTATTTCGGTAATCCTATCCTTTGGGGGTATTTCGATAATTCTTCCATATAAGGGTATTTCGGTAATTCTAACCTACAGGGGTATTTTGGTAATTCTACCCTACAGGGGTATTTAGGTAATTCTACAAATCGGGGGTGTTTCGATAATTTTCCAAATTGGGGGTATTTTAATAATTTCACAAATTGAGGTTATTTCGATAATTTTATAAATTGAGAGTATTTCGGTAATTTCACAAATCAATGGTATTTTAGTAATTTTACAAATTGAGGGTATTTTGGTAATTTCACAAATTGGAGGTATTTAGGTAATTTCACAAATCGAGGGTATTTCGATAATTTGACAAATCAGGGGTATTTCTGTAATTTTATAAATTAGTGATATTTTAGTAATTTTACAATTTAGGGGTATTTTAGCAATTTTGCAAATCAGAGGTATTTTGGTAATTTTACAAATCAAGGGTATTTTGGTAATTTTACAAATCAAGGGTATTTTCGTAATTTTACAATTCAGAGGTATTTCGGTAATTTCATAAATCGGGTGTATTTTGGTAATTTTATAAATTAGGGGTATTTTGGTAATTTTACAAATCGAGGTTATTTCGATAATTTTACAAATTGAGGGTATTTCGATAATTTCACAAATCGAGCATATTTCGATAATTTTACAAATCAGGAGTATTTTGGTAATTTTCCAAACCGGGGGTATTTTGGTAATTTTTTCAAATCAAGGGTATTTTGGTAATTGTACAAATCGGGGATATTTTGGTAATTTTTGCAAATCGGGTTCTCAACGACCCAACAGAAGGTCCACCTTCTCCTCGAGCGACTAAAGTAACCTAAACAGTCACAACGGTGTAAATGGGCTAAGGCCCATTACTCGTCCCAAGTGTGCCCACACGCTCGTGTGACCCAATTAGCCCAGAAATAGCCTCGGCGATACGAATAACAAAGTTCAAACCAATAGAAACCATATAACATACATTTTATCTGTGTGGGGCCCACCAGCCTAGGGGGCCCACACGGCTCATTGTCCAAAAACAACCATAGCCATGTGGGCTGCACGGCTCTGTCTAACATTTTCCACAATATACAAATTTAATTCGTGTGGGGCCTACAGGCCCATTGGGTCGACACAGCCCACTCGGGCCCCAACGCAGCCCCAAACGGCCTAAACCCATGAGAACGCTCATGGTGGCCCCAACCATCTTACGCCCATATTCGTGGGCTCAGTCCACCAAACGTGCGATCGCACGATCGTGTGGCATCATTCGCCGATATTTTGACTTTTTGGCATTTTTTCGATCTACGATCAGAAGGAGTGGTGTGTGTGTGTACACACATTCTATCGACTTTCTCTCTGACTATCGAATACAGGGTACTGTTACACACATTAATAGAATACTAGATGGCTTAATTCTCTTAGGTTAGTGGCTAGCGTTGACCCCCTTGTCCCTTATTGAAAACCTTCATTATATGGTGATTCAATTAACATAATTGATTAACCGAGTGGATTACACCTACTTGTGATGATTTCAGAACAACAGAACCCTAAGGTAAAGAAGGACATCATTCGGCCTTACCTCAGGTTCCTTGACTAAGTACTTAACTCTTATCTGAAAAAGAGCAAGAGGTTCCAACCACTTCAAACTTTCGATATTCCCCCACTCTCACGCGGTTCTATAACTTGATAACACCACACCTAATTGAGAGAAAGAAAAATCAGCAACAAGACAAAGAAAGGTAAGGTACATTCGGCTTTTAAGCAGTACAAGAGTAGAGTACTTCGAAAATGGTTAGAGAAAATAAGAATAAGTCCAATCCCTTATAAACTTGCCGGAGATCAATTGTTAATCAAAGACTAATTAAAGAGATGCAAAGGAGAAAAAGTCCGTAGAATGTATAAACAAGAAATGAAACCGAGTAGCAAAGTGTTTTATTCGGCCAAATCGTAGAAGGGAGGAAATGAAATATTTGAGAAAGACAAGAGGGTTGTATTCGGCTTTAGAGAAAAAAGAAAGGAAGGAAAGTAAACGGAGAGGAAGAAGAATCAACAATATGCTAGAAAATAGAGGGAAAGAAATAAACGAAACACACCAAAATAACTGCTAAATATGGCCTTTGAGTGGAAAAGAAAAGGAAGCAAAACCCAAAAGTGAATAGAAGAAAATTCGACAATGCCTACTTTTCAGGAATGAAAAACAAAGTGACCAAAAGCCGAGAAATGCACAAAATTGAACTCTCAATTACCTTAACAAATTTGCCTACCCACTCCACAACAACTTCTCATCCCAAAGTTCCTCCTATTATCTCTCCTTGATTCAGTCCCCCAAATCACTCAACCTTCAATTCAAATTTCCTCGAAACACTCATGACCGAGTCATCCACAAAGTCTTAATCCAACTCCACCTACTTCCATCGCCAATAGTAAAAGTAATCTCTATTTGCACATGCAAGGATTCGAACCTCATATCACTAGCTCACTTGTAACGCCACTTTCACTAGACCACATGCTCCGTTGTGTTATAAATTATCCAAAAATATTCTTAAAACCTACCCACTAACATCAAGGCTCCTTTAAGAGAAAAATATAATTTTTTGCTAAAGCCCAGGTTTGAACCCAGGACTTCTCCAACACTCCCCACTCTTTCCAAATCACTTAGCCACTAAAGCAGAAAAGCAATATGTGATATTTCTTGCACACATAAACTTTTATGTGCAGTCTTTTAGCACCGATCCTCCTAACGCTGGGGATAACACCTTGCGATTAAAAGCAGGGTGAGTTTATGAAAACTTCGATGTGTAATCCCCTTACGAGTAATGTTAGTATCTGAAACAGAGACGAAATAATGCAGGCCAAATTCCTTTAACGATGAATGAGACGGTATAGTTCAGAGCATCGTGGTCCAAAGCCCACTACAATATCATTTGGGTCACAGCCTATAACAGAATCAATTGGGCCCAGCCCAAACCAATAACAGAACAAGTGGGCCAAAACCCGGTATAGTGACAGATCTCATAAATAGATATGCAACAATATGAGGATGCATCCCACCCTGATCCAGCCAACACACCAAGCTTAGCACTGGTTGCGGGACTAAGTCAACAAAACAGCTTGACGCCGTAAATAGAATGGATAAAAGCCACAAATATCGCAGCAACACTGCTAGCAAACAAAACGGCTAAAAGATATAGACAGAATGGTTATAAACCATTATCAGGATGGCAGAGAACCATAATCAGGATGGCACAAAGCTATCGATAACTGTAATAAGTTTGGCACATATCCATCAGTGACGGTAATATAATCGGCGAATGACCACGGGTAATTATGATCGACACGAGTCATCGATATATATGTTAGCACATAGCCACGGTAATCTGATTGGTACAAAGCCATAATCATGACGGCACAGAGCCATATTTAGGTTGGAACAGAGCCAAAATTAGATTATGCGGCTTTAAGCCATCGTCGGTTCACATTCGTCTCATGCGACACATGCGACCTTAACAGATCAATATTGGATCCACAATCGTCTTACGCAACCCGTGCAACCCTATTAGAACTTCCTCCGTATCAATGTCCCGACCCCATGCAATATGTCGTGTATGTCATGCTCAGTAACAGTCATTTAAACATATATTAAAAACATATCAGTCACACGACCACAGTCAAGTTAGTTTAAACACAGCCATACAATCACAGTCAAAACAGTCAAATTCATAGTCTAAGTCATTCATTTACCCACAAGGGCAAAACTGTGCATTTTACCCAATAAGGGTATTTCGGTAATCCTACCCTTTAGGGGTATTTCGGTAATTCTTCCCTATAAGGGTATTTTGGTAATTCTACCCTACAGGGGTATTTCGGTAATTCTACCCTACAGGGGTATTTAGGTAATTCTGCAAATCGGGGGTGTTTCGATAATTTCCCAAATTAGGGGTATTTCAATAATTTCATAAATTGAGGTTATTTCGGTAATTTTATAAATTGAGAGTATTTCGGTAATTTCACAAATTAAGGGTATTTCAATAATTTTACAAATCGAGGGTATTTTGGTAATTTCACAAATTAGAGGTATTTAGGTAATTTCACAAATCGAGGGTATTTTGATAATTTGACAAATTAGGGGTATTTCGGTACTTTTATAAATTACCGGTATTTTAGTAATTTTACAATTTAGGGGTATTTTAGCAATTTTGTAAATCAGAGGTATTTCGGTAATTTTACAAATCAAGGGTATTTTGGTAATTTTACAAATCAAGGGTATTTCAGTAATTTTACAAATCAGAGGTATTTCGGTAATTTTATAAATCGAGTGTATTTTGGTAATTTTACAAATTAGGGGTATTTTGGTAATTTTACAAATCGGGGTTATTTCGATAACTTTACAAATTGAGGGTATTTTGATAATATCACAAAGCGAGCGTATTTTGATAATTTTACAAATCGGGAGTATTTTGGTAATTTTCCAAATCGGGGGTATTTTGGTAATTTTTACAAATCAAGGGTATTTTGGTAATTGTACAAATCGGGGATATTTTGGTACTTTTTGCAAATCGGGTTCTCAACGACCCAACAGAAGGTCCTCCTTCGCCTCGAGTGACTAAAGTAACCTAAACAGTCACAACGGTGTAAATGGGCTAAGGCCCATTACTCGTCCCAAGTGTGCCCACACGCTCGTGTGACCCAATTAGCCCAAAAATAGCCTCGGCTATACGAACAACACAGTTCAAACCAATAGAAACCATATAACATACATTTTATTCGTGTGGGGCCCACCATCCTAGTGGGCCCACACGACTCACTGTCCAAAAACGACCCTAGCCATGTGGGTTGCACGGCCCTGTCTAACATTTTCCACAATATGCAAATTTAATCCGTGTGGGGCCCACAGGCCCATTAGGCCCACACAGCCCACTCGAGCCCCAACGCAACCCCAAACGGCCTAAACCCATGAGAACGCTCATGGTGGCCCCAACTATCTTACGCCCATATTCGTGGTCTCGGTCCACCAAACGTGCGATCGCACGATCGTGTGGCATCATTCACCGATATTTCGACTTTTTGGCATTTTTTTGATCTACGATCAGAAGGAGTGGTGTGTGTGTACACACATTCTATCGGCTTTCTCACCGACTATCGAATACAGGGTACTGTTACACATATTAATAGAATACTAGATGGCTTAATTCTCTTAGGTTAGTGGCTAGCATTGACCCCCTTGTCCCTTATTGAAAACCTTCATTATAAGCTGATTCAATTAACATAATAGATTAACCGAGTGGATTACACCTACTTGTGATTATTTCAGAACAACAGAACCCCAAGGTAAGGAAGGACATCATTCGGCCTTACCTCGGGTTCCTTGACTAAGTACTTAACTCTTATCTGAAAAAGAGACAGAAATAGTTGTTAGTATACGAAAACAGAGATAGAAATAGTCTGGGCCAAATCCCTTTAACAGTAACAGGACAGTATAGTTCAGAGCGTACGTGGTCCAAAGCCCAATACAATATCATTTGGGTCACAGCCTATAACAAAATCAATTGGGCCCAGCACAAACCAATAACAGAACAAGTGGGCCAAAGCCCGGTATAGTGACAGATCTCATAAACAGATATGCAACAATATGAGGACGCATCCCACCCTGATCCAGCCAACACACCAAGCTTAGCATCGGTTGCGGGACTAAGTCAACAAAATAGCTCGACGCCGTAAACAGAATGGCTAAAAGCCATAAATATCGCAGCAACGCTCCTAGCTAACAAAACGGCTAAAAGATATAAAAAGAATGGTTATAAACCATAATCAGAATGGCAGTGAACCATAATCAGAATGGCACAAAAATATCGATAACTGTAATAAGTTTGGCACATATCCATCAGTGACGGTAATATAATCGGCACACAACCACGGGTAATTATGATCGACACAAAGACATCAGTATATATGTTAGGCACATAGCCACAGGTAAATACGATTGGTACAAAGCCATAATCATGACGGCACAGAGCCATATTTAGGTTGGAACAGAGCCAAAATCAGATTATATGGCTTTAAGCCATCATCGGTTCACATTCGTCTCATTCGACACATGCGAGCTTAACAGATCAATATTGGATCCACAATCGTCTCACGCAACCCGTGCAACCCTATTAGAACTTCCTCCATATCAATGTCCCAACCCCATGCAATATGTCATGTATGTCATGCTCAGTAACAGTCATTTAAACATATATTAAAAACATATCAGTCACACGACCACAGTCAAGTCAGTTTAAACACAGCCATACAATCACAGTCAAAACAGTCAAATTCATAGTCTAAGTCAGTCATTTACGCACAATGGCAAAACTGTGCATTTTACCCTATAAGGGTATTTCGGTAATCCTACCCTTTAGGGGTATTTCAATAATTCTTCCCTATAAAGGTATTTTGGTAATTCTACCCTACAGGGGTATTTCGGTAATTCTACCCTACAGGGGTATTTAGGTAATTCTACAAATCGAGGGTGTTTAGGTAATTTCCCAAATTAGGGGTATTTCAATAATTTCATAAATTGAGGTTATTTTGGTAATTTTATAAATTGAGTATTTCGGTAATTTCACAAAATAAGGGTATTTCAGTAATTTTACAAATCGAGGGTATTTTGGTAATTTCACAAATTAGAGGTATTTAGGTAATTTCACAAATCGAGGGTATTTCGATAATTTGACAAATCAGGGGTATTTCAGTACTTTTATAAATTAGTGGTATTTTAGTAATTTTATAATTTAGGGGTATTTTAACAATTTTGCAAATCAGAGGTATTTCAGTAATTTTACAAATCAAGGGTATTTTGGTAATTTTACAAATCAAGGGTATTTTAGTAATTTTACAAATCGGAGGTATTTCGATAATTTTATAAATCGAGTTTATTTTAGTAATTTTACAAATTAGGGGTATTTTGGTAATTTTACAAATCGGGGTTATTTCGATAATTTTACAAATTAAGGGTATTTTGATAATTTCACAAATCGAGCGTATTTCGATAATTTTACAAATCGAGAGTATTTTGGTAATTTTCCAAATCGGGGGTATTTTGGTAATTTTCACAAATCAAGGGTATTTTGGTAATTGTACGAATCGGGGATATTTTGGTAATTTTTGCAAATCAGGTTCTCAACGACCCAACAGAAGGTCCTCCTTCGCCTCGAGCGACTAAAGTAACCTAAACAGTCACAACAGTGCAAATGGGCTAAGGCCCATTACTCGTCCCAAGTGTGCCCACACGCTCGTGTGACCCAATTAGCCCAGAAATAGCCTCGGCTATACGAACAGCACAGTTCAAACCAATAGAAACCATATAACATACATTTTATCCGTGTGGGGCCCACTATCCTAGTGGGCCCACACGACTCACTGTCTAAAAACGACCCTAGGCATCATTCACCAATATTTCGACTTTTTGGCATTGTTTCGATCTACGATCAGAAGGAGTGGTGTGTGTGTACACACATTCTATCGGCTTTCTTGCCGACTATCGAATACAGGGTACTGTTACACACATTAATAGAATACTAGATGGCTTAATTCTCTTAGGTTAGTGGCTAGCATTGACCCCCTTGTCCCTTATTGAAAACCTTCATTATAAGCTGATTCAATTAACATAATAGATTAACCGAGTGGATTACACCTACTTGTGATTATTTCAGAACAACAGAACCCCAAGGTAAGGAAGGACATCATTCGGCCTTACCTCGGGTTCCTGGACTAAGTACTTAACTCTTATCTAAAAAGAGATAGAAATTGTTGTTAGTATCTGAAAGAGAGATGAAATAGTCAGGCCAAATCCTTTAACGAAGAATGAGACGGTATAGTTCGGGCGTCGTGGTCCAAAGCCCAATACAATATCATTTGGGTCACAACCTATAACAGAAATCAATTGGGCCCGCACAAACCAATAATGAACAAGTGGGCTAAAGCCCGTATAGTGATGATCTCATAAATGATATGCAACAATATGAGGATGCATCCCACCCTGATCCAGCCAACACACCAAGCTTAGCACCGGTTGCAGGACTAAGTCAACAAAATAGCTCGACGCCGTAAACAGAATGGCTAAAAGCCATAAATATCGCAGCAACGCTGCTAGCTAACAAAATAGCTAAAATATATAAAAAGAATGGTTATAAACCATAATCAGAATGGCAGTGAACCATAATCAGAATGGCACAAAGCTATCGATAACTGTAATAAGTTTGGCACATATCCATTAGTGACGGTAATATAATCGGCACACAACCACGGGTAATTATGATCGACACAGAGTCATCAGTATATATGTTAGGCACATAGCCACAAGTAAATACGATTGGTACAAAGCCATAATCATGACGGCACAGAGCCATATTTAGGTTGGAATAGAGCCAAAATCAGATTATGCGGCTTTAAGCCATCATCGGTTCACATTCGTCTCATGCGACACATGCGATCTTAACAGATCAATATTGGATCCACAATCGTCTCATGCAACCCGTGCGACCCTATTAGAACTTCCTCCGTATCAATGTCCCAACCCCATGCAATATGTCGTGTATGTCATGCTCAGTAACAGTCATTTAAACATATATTAAAAACATATCAGTCACACGACCACAGTTAAGTCAATTTAAACACAGCCATACAATCACAGTCAAAACAGTCAAATTCATAGTCTAAGTCAGTCATTTACCCACAAGGGCAAAACTGTCTATTTTACCCAATAAGGGTATTTCGGTAATCCTACCCTTTAGGGGTATTTCGGTAATTCTACCCTACAAGGGTATTTCGATAATTCTACCCTACAAGGGTATTTAGGTAATTCTGCAAATCGGGGTGTTTCGATAATTTCCCAAATTGGGGATATTTCAATAATTTCACAAATTAAGGTTATTTCAGTAATTTTATAAATTGAGAGTATTTCGGTAATTTCACAAATCAAGGGTATTTCAATAATTTTACAAATCGAGGGTATTTTGGTAATTTCACAAATTGGAGGTATTTAGGTAATTTCACAAATCGAGGGTATTTCGATAATTTGACAAATCAGGGGTATTTCGATAATTTTATAAATTAGTGGTATTTTAGTAATTTTACAATTTAGGGGTATTTTAGTAATTTTGCAAATCAAAGGTATTTCGGTAATTTTACAAATCAAGGGTATTTTGGTAATTTGACAAATCAAGGGTATTTAGTAATTTTACAAATCGGAGGTATTTCGGTAATTTCATAAATCGGGTGTATTTTGGTAATTTTACAAATTAGGGGTATTTTGGTAATTTTACAAATTGGGGTTATTTCGATAATTTTACAAATTGAGGGTATTTCGATAATTTCACAAATCGAGCATATTTTGATAATTTGACAAATCGAGAGTATTTTGGTAATTTTCCAAACCGAGGGTATTTTGGTAATTTTTGCAAATCAATGGTATTTTTGTAATTGTACAAATTGGGGATATTTTGGTAATTTTTGCAAATCGGGTTCTCAACGACCCAACAGAAGGTCCTCCTTCGCCTCGAGCAACTAAAGTAACCTAAACAGTCACAACGGTGTAAATGGGCTAAGGCCCATTACTCATCCCAAGTGTGCCCTCACGCTCGTGTGACCGAATTAGCCCAGAAATAGCCTCGACTATACGAACAGCACAGTTCAAACCAATAGAAACCATATAACATACATTTTATCTGTGTGGAGCCCACCAGCCTAGTGGGCCCACACAGCTTATTGTCCAAAAATGACCCTAGCCATGTGGGCTGCACAACTCTGTCTAACATTTTCCACAATATGCAAATTTAATTCGTGTGGGGCCCACAGGCCTATTGGGCCCACACAGCCCACTCGGGCCCCAACGTAGCCCCAAACGGCCTAAACCCATGAGAACGCTCATGGTGGCCCCAACCATCTTACGCCCATATCGTGGGCTCGGTCCACCAAACGTGCGGTCCCACGATCGTGTGGCATCATTCGCTGATATTTCGACTTTTTGGCATTTTTTCGATCTACGATCAGAAGGAGTGGTGTTTGTGTACACACATTCTATCGCTTTCTGGTCGACTATCGAATACAGGGTACTGTTATACACATTAATAGAATACTAGATGGCTCAATTCTCTTTGGTTAGTGGCTAGCGTTGACCCCCTTGTCCCTTATTGAAAACCTTCATTATAAGCTGATTCAATTAACATAATAGATTAACCGAGTGGATTACACCTACTTGTGATGATTTCAGAACAACGAACCTAAAGGTAAGGAAGGACATCATTCGGCCTTACCTCGGGTTCCTTGACTAAGTACTTAACTCTTATCTGAAAAAGAGCAAGAGGTTCCAACCACTTCAAACTTTAGATATTTCCCCCACCCTCAAGGGGTTCTATAACTTTATAACACCACACCTAATTGAGAGAAAGAAAAATCACTAACAAGACAAAGAAGGGTAAGATACATTCGGCTTTTAAGTTGTACAAGAGTAGAGTACTTCGAAAATGGTTAGAGAAAATAAGAATGAGTCTAATCCCCTTATCGCTTGCTAGAGATCAATTATTAATCAAAAGCCTGGTTAAAGAGATGCAAAGGAGAAAAAGTCCGTAGAATGTATAAACAAGAAATGAAACTGAGTAGCAAAGGGTTTTATTCGGCCAAATCTTAGAAGGGAGGAAATGAAATATTTGAGAAAGACAAGAGGGTTGTATTCGGCTTTAGAGAAAAAAGAAAGGAAGGAAAGTAAACGGAGAGGAAGAAGAATCAACAATAGGCTAGAAAATATAGGGCAAGAAATAAACGAAACACACCAAAATAACTGCTAAATATGGCCTTTAAGAGGAAAAGAAAAGGAAGCAAAACCCAAAAGCGAAAAGAAGAAAATTCGACAATGCCTACTTTTCAGGAAAGAAAAAAAAGGTGACCAAAAGCCAAAAAATGCACAAAATTGAACTCTCAATTCCCTTAACAAATTTGGCTACCCACTCCCCAACAACTTCTCATCCCATAGTTCCCTCCTATTATCTCTCATTGATTCACTCCCCCAAATCACTCAACCTTCAATTCAAATTTCCTTGAAACACTCATGACCGAGTCATCCACAAAGTCTTAATCCAACTCCACCTACTTCCATCGCCAATAGTAAAAGTAATCTCTATTTGCACATGCAAGGATTCGAACCTCATATCACTAGCTCACTTGTAACGACATTTCCACTAGACTACATGCTCCGTTGTGTTATAAATTATCCAAAAATATTCTTAAAACCTACCCACTAACATCAAGGCTCCTTTAAGAGAAAAGCATAATTTTTTGCTAAAGCCCAGGTTTGAACCCAGGACTTCTCCAACACTCCCAACTCTTTCCAAATCACTTAGCCACTAAAGCAGAAAAGCAATTTGTGATATTTCTTGCACACATAAACTTTTATGTGTAGACTCTTAGCTCCAATCCTCCTAACGCTGGGATAACACCTTGCGATTAAAAAACAGGGTGAGTTTACTTAAAACTCGAGATGTAATCCCTTACCGAGTAATTGTTAGTATCTGGCGAAAGCAGATGTAAAGCAGATGCAGGCCAAATCCCTTTAACGATGAATAGACGGTATAGTTCAAAGCATACGTGGTCCAAAGCCCACTACAATATCATTTGGGTCATAGCCTATAACAGAATCAATTAGGCCCAGCCCAAGACAATAATAGAACAAGTGGGCCAAAGCCCAGTATAGTGACAGATCTCATAAACAGATATGCAACAATATGAGGATGCATCCCACCCTGATCCAGCCAACACACCAAGCTTAGCACCGATTGCGGGACTAAGTCAACAAAATAGCTCGACGCCATAAACAGAATGGCTAAAAGCCATAAATATCGCAGCAACTCTGCTAGCTAACAAAACGACTAAAAGATATAAACAGAATGGTTATAAATCATAATTAGGATGGCAGAGAACCATAATCAGGATGGCACAAAGCTATCGATAACTGTAATAAGTTTGGCACATATCCATCAGTGATGGTAATATAATCGGTACACAGCCACGGGTAATTATGATCGACACAGAGTCATCAATATATATGTTAGGTACATAGCCACAGGTAAATACGATTGGCACAAAGCCATAATCATGACAGCACAGAGCCATATTTAGGTTGGAACAGAGCCAAAATCAGATTATGCGGCTTTAAGCTATCGTCGGTTCACATTCGTCTCATGCGACACATGCGACCTTAACAGATCAATATTGGATCCACAATCGTCTCATGCAACCCGTGCGACCCTATTAGAACTTCCTCCGTATCAATGTCCCAACCCCATGCAATATATCGTGTATGTCATGCTCAGTAACAGTCATTTAAACATATATTAAAAACATATCAGTCACACGACCACAGTCAAGTCAGTTTTAACACAGCCATACAATCACAGTCAAAACAGTCAAATTCATAGTCTAAGTCAGTCATTTACCCACAAGGGCAAAACTGTCCATTTTACCCTATAAGGGTATTTTGGTAATCCTACCCTTCAGGGGTATTTCGATAATTTTACCCTATAGGGGTATTTGAATAATTCTACCCTACAGGGGTATTTCAGCAATTCTACCCTACAGGGGTATTTTAGTAATTCTACACTACATGTGTATTTAGAAAATTTTACAAACTGAGGGTATTTCGGTAATTTCCTAAATTGAGGGTATTTTGATAATTTCACAAATTGAGGGTATTTTTATAATTTTATAAATTAAGGGTATTTCAGTAATTTCACAAATCTGGGTATTTCAGTAATTTTACAAATAAGGGGTATTTTGGTAATTTCACAAATTAGAGGTATTTCGATAATTTCACAAAGTGAGGGTATTTTGGTAATTTCACAAATCAGGGGTATTTTAGTAATTTTATAAATCAAGGGTATTTCAATAATTTTACAAATTACGGGTATTTTGGTAATTTTACAAATCGAGGGTATTTCAACAACTTTACAAATCAAGGGTATTTCAGTAATTTTATAAATCAAGGGTATTTCGATAATTTTACAAACTGAGGGTATTTTGGTAATTTCATAAATCGGGGGTATTTTGGTAATTTTATAAATTAGTGGTATTTCGGTAATTTTACAAATTGAGTATATTTCGATAATTTTAAAATTTGAGGGTATTTCGATAATTTCACAAATCAAGGGTATTTCGATAATTTTATAAATCGAGGGTATTTTGGTAATTTTGCAAACTGGGGGTATTTCGATAATTTTTGTAAATCGAGGGTATTTCGATAATTTTACAAATCGGGGGTATTTCGATAATTTTTGCAAATCGGGGTCTCAACGACCAACAGAAGGTCCACCGTCGCCTCGAGCGACTAAAGTAACCTAAAAAGTACAACGGTGTAAATGGGCCTAAGACCCATTACTCGTCCCAAGTAGGCCCACAGGCTCGTGTGACCCAATTAGCCCAGAAATGGCCTCGGCTATATGAACAGCACAGTTCAAACCAATAGAAACCATATAACATACATTTTATTCGTGTGGGGCCTACCAGCCTAGTAGGCCCAGACGGCTCATTGTCTAAAAATGACCCTAGCCATGTGTCTAGATGGCTCGGTCTAACATTTTCCATAATATGCAAATTTACTCCATGTAGGGCCCACAGGCCCATGGGGCCTACACTGCCCATTCGGGCCCTAACGTAGCCCAAAATGACCTAAGCCCATGAGATCGATCATGGTGGCCCCAACCATCTTACGCCTATATTCATGGCCTCGGTCCACCAAATGTGAGATCGCACTCTCGTGTGGCATCATTTGCCAGTATTTTGGCTTTTTGGCATTTTTTCGATCTACGATCAGAAGGAGTGGTGTGTGTGTACACACATTCTATTGGCTTTCTCACCGACTATCGAATACAAGGTACTGTTACACACAATAATAGAATACTAGATGGCTTAATTCTCTTAGGTTACTGGCTAGCATTGACCCCCTTGTCCCTTATTGAAAACCTTCATTATAAGTAGATTCAATTAACATAATAGATTAACCGAGTGGATTACACCCACTTGTGATGATTTCAAAACAACAGAACCCCAAGGTAAGGAAGGACAGCATTCGGCCTTACCCCAGGTTCCTCGACTAAGTACTTAACTCTTATCTGAAAAAGAGCAAGAGGTTCCAACCACTTCAAACTTTAGATATTTCCCCTACTCTCAAAGAGTTCTAAAACTTGATAACACCACACCTAATTGAGAGGAAGAAAAATTAGCAACAAGACAGAGAAAGGTAAGATACATTCGGCTTTTAAGCAGTACAAGAGTAGAGTACTTCAAAATGGTTAGAGAAAATAAGAATGAGTCCAATCCCCTTACCGCTTGTCAGAGATCAATTGTTAATCCAATGACTAATTAAAGAGACGCAAAGGAGAAAAAGTTTGTAGAAGGTGTAAACAAGGAATGAAATCGAGTAGCAAAGGGTTTTATTCAGCCAAATCCTAGAAGGGAGGAAATGAAATATTTGAGAAAGACAAAATGGTTATATTCGGCTTTAGAGAGAAAGGAAAGGAAGGAAAGTAAATGGAGAGGAAGAAGAATCAACAATCAGCTAGAAAATAGAGGGGAAGAGATAAACGCAACGCACCAAAACAACAACTAAATTTGGCATTTAAAAGGAGAAGAAAAGGAAGCAAAACCCGAAAGTGAAAAGCAGAAAATTCAGTAATGCCTAGTTTTCAGAAAAGAAAAACAAAGTGTCCAAAAGCCAAAAAATGCATAAAACCGAACTCTCAATTCCCTTAACAAATTCGGCTATCCACTCCCCAACAACTTCTCATCCCATAGTCCCATCCTATTATCTCTCCTTGATTCACTCCCCCAAATCACTCAACCTTCAATTCAAATTTCCTTGAAACACTCATGACCGAGTCATTCACAGGTCTCAGTCCAATTCCACCTCCTTCCATGGCCATCAGTAAAAATAATCTCTATCTGCACAAGCAAGGATTCGAACCTCAGATCACTAGCTCACTTGTAACGCCACTTCTACTAGACCACATGCTCCCTTGTGTTATAAATTATCCAAAAATATTCTTAAAACCTACCCACTAACATCAAGGCTCCTTTAAGAGAAAAACATAATTTTTTGCTAAAGCCCAGGTTTGAACCCAGGACTTCTCCAACACTCCCAACTCTTCCCAAATCACTTAGCCACTAAAGTAGAAAAGCAATTTGTGATATTTCTTGCACACATAAACTTTCATGTACAGTCTCTTAGCACCGATCCTCCTAACGCTGGGGATTACCTGTACAGTTTAAAAAGTGGTGAGTTTGTGAAAACTCGGTGTGTAATCCCCTTACTAGAGTAACAGCCAGTATATAGAAATAGAGACCGAAATAGTCTGGGCCAAAGCCCTTTGACAGTAACAGGATAGTCCAGTTCAGAGCATATGTGGGCCAAAGCCCATTACAATATCATTTGGGTCACATCCTATAATAGAATCAATTGGGCCCAACCCAAATTAATAATAGAACAAGTGGGGCTAAGCCCAGTACAGTGACAGATCTCATAAATAGATATCTAACAATATGAGGATGCATCCCACCCTGATCCAGCCAACACACCAAGCTTAGCACCGGTTGCGGCACTAAGTCAACAGAATAGTTCAGCACCGTAAACAGAATGGCTAAAAGCCATAAATATCGCAGCAATATTGCTAGCAACAGAACGGCTAGAAGCTATAAATCGAATGGTTATAAACCATAATCAAGATGGCACAAAGCTATTGGTAACTGTTATAAGTTTGGCACATAGCCATCAGTGACGGTAATGTAATCGGCAGACAGCCAGGGGTAATTATGATTGATACAGAGCCACGGGCAAATACGATTGGCACAAAGCCATAATCAAGATGGCACAGAGCCATATGTAGGTTGGAACAGAGCCAAAATTAGATTACGTGACTTTAAGCCGTCCGTCAGTCCACAGTCGTCTCATACGACATGTGTGACTTTAATAGATCAATTTGGATCCACAGTCGTCTCTTGCGACCTGTGCAACCCTATCAGAACTTCCTCCGTATCAATGTCCCAACCCCATGCAATATGTCGTGTATGTCATGCTCAGTAACAGTCATTTAAACATATATTAAAAGCATATCAGTCACACGACCACAGTCAAGTCAGTTTAAACACAGCCATGCAATCGTATTCAAAATAGTTAAATTCATAGTCTTAGTCAATCATTTACCCACAAGGGTAAAATAGCCCATTTTACCCTATAAGGGTATTTTGGTAATTCTACCCTATAGGGGTATTTCGATAATTCTACCCTACAGGGGTATTTTGGTAATTCTACCCTACAGAGGTATTTAGGTAATTTTGCAAATCAAGGGTGTTTCGATAATTTTCAAATTGGGGGTATTTCAATAATTTCACAAATCGAGGGTATTTCGATAATTTTATAAATCGAGGGTATTTCAGTAATTTCACAAATCAGGGGTGTAACATCCTAGATTGGGGGCTCTGCATTTGTGATGTGTTGTGTGTGTATGCCATGCTCTGTGTGTGTCTGGTGTGTTTAGAGCTTTCGAGAAGGCTTGAGGTTAAGCTTGAGCCTTGGTAGAAATTTTATTTTTAGACTCTGCAAGGGAGAACTAGGTGAAGTGGGCCTTAAAGGTAATTGAATGGGAAAGTTCACACAAAAATATAGTTGGTAAAGTGGCAAGGAGGCACCACTAAGGGCATAGGAAGGTGACGCCACAAGGGATTTGAAGGGAGCAGGTTTGAATCCCATGTTAAGCAAAAGGAGTGTTTTTTTTTTAATATGTGTGCCTGAGGAGTGAGAGGTGGTTTCGACTGGGACTCTAAAGGAGTGAGTGTGATTGAGTTAGAAGATAGGAAGATGAGGATAAGAGAAAAATGAAGGATAGGATAGAGGGGGAAGAGGTGGCCGAATGTGGGACTGTGTGCAAGGGTGAAATCGGTTAAGTGGATAAGGGCATGCCGAAATTCTCATTTGGTTAAGGGTGTGCCGAAATTTCTTTTTTTTTTCCTGAAGCATAGTTTTCTTTCTTCTTCTTTTCTCCTCCTATTTCGGCATTAGAGGATTTCCTCTTCTCTTCTTTTGCCAAAACTAAAACTCCTAAGTCACTGTTTGGAGTATCTTTATTTTTCTTTCAGCTTTCTCATCCCGTTATTTTCTACCTTATTCATTGTTGAATCTACCTAGCCTCTTTTCTGTTCATCTTTTTTTCGAATCTTTCTTAAAATTTGAAAACTCTTAGATCTTATTTGTGGCTTGGTTTTATTTCTTTCAACGTTTCAATCTTCTTCTTTAATTACCGAATCTTCTTGCAAGTGGTAGCCAAAATTTTTTGTAGAGATAAGTGTCGACTTGTGCTATTATTTTTGTAATCTTTTTTGGCTTTTGAGGCCAAAGTTGAATGGCTAGTTGGTTGTTAGGGCCATCTTTAGTTTGATGTTTTCTCTGACCTCGTATTTTTTTTAGGCGGCATTCCGGATTTGAAAGAGATCTAGTCGCCTAGGTTTCTAAGTCAGAAATTGGTAGTATTCGAACCATATTATTTCTTTCGGGATTTCAAGGTAAGGATTTCAATTCTCCCTAAGTTGATCAATCGATTTCTTTTTGTTATTCGTGCCTTAACCTAATGTTTCGTTAAGCAATCATCATAGTACCTTCTAACCAATATCATTCATGGACTCGAATGTCAGCAAACCAAAGGAAGGGGTTGGATCTGTAGTCCCAGCCCCAAAGTTCAAGAAACGCGCGGTGTCTACTGTTTGTGATTGGCCACTGGGTTGTAGGATGGCTTCTGAGCAGAACAATAGGCAGTTAGCGGTAGTTTCGGCTAGCGATAGTGTAGCATAGAGAGTGTCGTCTTACGTGTTATCAAGTGTGTAAACTTTCAAACACACTATAATATAACTGTACTAAAGTTTGTATGGGCTGAAAAGCCGAAAAAAGGGCTGTGTAGACAGTCGTGATGCCCTTAGGGGTAAGGCTAGGATTGCTGTGCACGGATCAGATCATTTCTTTGCATAGCCGAATGTATGTGTGGCAGACTGATGTGTTATGAATAGCATGTTGCATTGTTAGGTTTTGTATGTAGATCATGGGTATGGGTTTGATATGAATGGGAAGTCCTTAATTGGTCACGTAGTGATCGGTGGCTTTGCCACGATATATATACATATGTTCATACATTATTTTTGGTCACATTGTGATCGGTGGCGCTGCCACGATGTATATATATTTATTTGGTCACATTGTGATCGGTGGCTGTGAAACAAAATATTATTTGGTCACCTAATGATTATGTTTAATTGGCAGCATGACTGTCGTGATGGAGTGTAGCGGATGGAGGGTTGATTGTAGAAATCCCCACAGTGTGATTGGTTGGTAAGGGTTGGTGTGTAGCAGATGGAAAAAATAGGTTTGGGTTGGGCTTATTGCATTCATATGTGTATGATGATATGTGGGCTAAGGCCAATGAGTGATTGTGGACTGGATGCAGTATGTATAATGTGGGAGATTTTTACACACTAAGTCTTAGTGACTCACCCCTTTCCTTAACTTTTCAGGTGAGCAATAGCTCGTGGATGCAGGAGCCGAGGCGGACTCGTGGAGGCCATAAATTTCAATTTCCTTTCTTTATAGTTCGGCAATACTATAAGTTTACTTTTTTTTTTTAATTTGGGATGTTCACCAAGTAATAAGGCCTTTCAAGGTTGTACTTCGGTTAATTTTATTATTTTACTGTTTATATCAAATGCGACACCTCGACCGGTTAAATATTAAAGTAAAAAATGGAGTTTTCAATAATCTAAGCATCATTGTTTTCAAGACACCGTAGTAAGCGAAAAAGTTATCTTCCAAATCGCCAGTTCTTTCTAAAATTTAACTTAGACTTAATTTTACTTCACCCTGTGACATACCAGATTCGGTCGTAACGCATGGGCCGAGTTTGGGGTGTTACAAGGGGTATTTTAGTAATTTTACAAATCGAGGGTATTTCGGTAGTTTCACAAATTAGAGGTATTTCGGTAATTTCACAAATAGAGGGTATTTTAGTAATTTCACAAATCAGGGGTATTTTAATAATTTTACAAATTAGGGGTATTTTGGTAATTTTGCAAATTAAAAGTATTTTGCTAATTTTACAAATCGAGGGTATCTCAATAATTTTACAAATTAGGGGTATTTCGATAATTTTACAAATCGGGGGTATTTCGATAATTTCATAAATCGGGGGGTATTTCGATAATTTTACAAATTGGGGGTATTTTGATAATTTTACAAATTGAGCGTATTTCGATAATTTCACAAATCGAGGGTATTTCGATAATTTTACAAATCGAGGGTATTTTGGTAATTTTACAAATCGAGGGTATTTTAGTAATTTTTCAAATCGAGGGTATTTCGATAATTTTATAAATCTGGGGTATTTTGGTAATTTTTATAAATCGGGGTCACAATGACCCAACAAAGGTCCACCGTCACCTCGAGTGACTAAAGTAACCTAAACAGTCACAACGGTGTAAATGGGCCTGAGGCCCATTACTCGTCCCAAGTGGGCCCACAAGTGCATGTAACCCAGTTAGCCCAAAAATAGCCTCAGCTATACGAACAGCACAATTCAAACCAATAGAAATCGTATACCATACATTTTATCCGTGTGGGGCCCACCAGCCTGGGGGCCCACATGGCTCATTATCAAAATACGACCCTAGCCATGTGGGCTACATGGCTCGATCTAACATTTTTCACAATATGCAAATTTAATCCGTGTGGGGTCTATAGGCCTATTAGGCCCACACGGCCCAGTGGGCCCACACGCAGCCCAAAATGGCCTAAGCCCATGAGAACGCTCATAATGGTCCCAACCATCTTACGCCCATATTCATGGGCTCGGTCTAGCAAACGTGCGATCGCACGCTCGTGCGGCATCATTCGTCGGTATTTCAACTTTTTAGCATTTTTTCGATCTACAATCAGAAGGAGTGGTGTGTGTGTACACACATTCTATTGGCTTTCTCGCCGACTATAGAATACAGGGTACTGTTACACACCTTAATAGAATACTAGATGGCTTAATTCTCTTAGATTACTGGCTAGCGTTGACCCCCTTGTCCCTTATTGAAAACCTTCATTATAAGCAAATTCCATTAACATAATAGATTAACCGAGTGGATTACACCCACTTGTGATGATTTCAGAACAACAAAACCCCAAGGTAAGGAAGGACAGCATTCGGGCTTACCCCGGGTTCCTCGACTAAGTACTTAACTCTTATTTGAAAAAGAGCGAGAGGTTCCAACCACTTCAAACTTTAGATATTTCCCCCACTCTCAAGGGGTTCTAAAACTTTATAACACCACACCTAACTGAGAGGAAGAAAAATTAGCAACAAGACAGAGAAGTGTAAGATACATTCGGCTTTTAAGCAGTGCTAGAGTAGAGTACTTCGAAAATGGTTAGAGTAAATAAGAATGAGTCCAATCCGCTTACCTCTTGCCAGAGATCAATTGTTAATCCAAAGACTAATTAAATAGACGCAAAGGAGGAAAAGTACATAGAATGTGTAAACAAGGAATGAAATTGAGTAGCAAAGGGTTTGAGAGAGAAAGGAAAGGAAGGAAAGTAAATGGAAAGGATGAAGAATCAACAATTGGATAGAAAATAGAGGGGAAGAAATAAATGCAACACACCAAAACAACTACTAAATTTGGCCTTTGAGAGGAAAAGAAAAGGAAGAAAAACCCGAAAGCGAAAAGAAGAAAATTTGGCAATGCCTACTTTTCAAAAAAAAAAACAAAGTGACCAAAAGCTAAAAAATGCACAAAACTGAACTCTCAATTCCCTTAACAAATTCGGCTACCCACTCCCAAACAACTTCTCATCCCATAGTTCCTTCCTATTATCTCTCCTTGATTCAATCCCCCAAATCACTCAACCTTCAATTCAAATTTCCTTGAAACACTCATGATCGAGTCATCCACAGAGTCTCAGTCCAACTCCACCTCCTTCCATGGCCATCAGTAAAAATAATCTCTATTTGCACAAGCAAGGATTCGAACCTCCGAGCACTAGCTCGGTTGTAACGCCACTTCCACTAGACCACATGCTTCCTTGTGTTATAAATTATCCAAAAATATTCTTAAAACCTACCCACTAACATCAAGGCTCCTTTTAAAAGAAAAACATATTTTTTTTGCTAAAGCTCAAGTTTGAACCCAGGACTTCTCCAACACTCCCAACTCTTCCCAAATCACTTAGCCACTAAAGCAGAAAAGCAATTTAGGATATTTCTTGCATACGTAAAATTTTATGTACAGTCTCTTAACGGCTCCCATGAAAAAGGCCTAACACTTCTAGGCCCAAAAATTCGGGGCGTTATAACTCACCCTTCTTAGAAATTTTGTTCCCAAAATTTCCAACTAACAGGGTAGTTGTGTAACAACTACACCCCTATGCTACTGCTGCGCACTCTAATCTCAATAACACTAGTACATTTTAACTTAATCTTAAAACCTCTTACACACAACCAAACATCTAACCACAGAAGCAAACAGATATTTATCACACATGCATACAATTTCTATATTCAAACATCACATCCAAACAAAACACACAGAATAAATACCAAAAATACAGTACAATATCTAAAGAAACCACAATATTTCTAACTCACTTTATTTCAATTTCTAAACAGACAAAAGAATTCAAAAAACTTACAATTTGGTGCCAGAGACTCGGTGAGCCACACTTTCAGGAAAACATTTGAAAACATTTTGAATACTCTAAAATTTTTCAAATCCCTTGGATCCATTCTTTGGAAAATTTAAATTTTTTAAAAACCAATCCATGGTCAAGTTTTACAACTTGCTCTGATACCACTAAACATAACACCCCAAACCCGGCCTAGAAGTTAGGCTTGAATCTGGCGTGTCACATTCAAGTGTTTTTTGAAAACCATATTTTCATTGAAAACCCTTCTTATTTAATAGCTTGAGTAAAATTCCAGTTACGTTAGTTTATTCTTAACACGTGGTATATAGAAAAATTATTCAATTTATTCCCAAAGTTCCTTTTCAGATGTGAAAGCTAAGTGCAAAAGTAACCAATTTACAAAGACGTGATGTTTAAAGATTAAGCCTATAAACCATTTCGAAAATGTTGCGGAAATGTAGTGTTGTTGAATGAAAATAAATCAGTTAACATTTTGGAAAAATCATGACTTACTTCTAACAGATATAAACAAAAGTAAATAAAAACCCAAAGTTAAAATCTAGAAACTTAAAGAGGCCTTATTGCAACCCTAAATCAATACTTGAATGTAAATAATCAAGAAGGAAAACATAAGCAGGGTGTGGCCTTCTCCGAGTCCCTCGCAGCACCGATCCTCCTAACGCTGGAGATTACCTGCATAGTTAAAAACAAGGTGACTTTACGAAAACTCAGTGTGTAATCCCCTTACTAGAGTAACAGTCAGTATACAAAAATAGAGATCAAAATAGTTAGGGCCAAAGCCCCTTTAACAGTAACAGGACAGTCCAGTTCAGAGCATGCGTGGGCCAAAGCCCATTACAATATCCTTTGGGTCACAGCCCATAACAGAATCAATTAGGCCCAGCCCAAACCAATAATAGAACAAGTGGGCCTAAGCCCAGTATAGTGACAGATCTCATAAACAGATATGCAATAGTATGAAGATGCATCCCACCCTGATCCAGCCAACACACCACTCGTCCCAACGCTGCACTCCGGTGGGGATAAAATTTACCCACCCAGCCAACACACCAAGCTTAGCACCAGTTGCGGCATTGAGTTAACAGAATGGCTAAAAGCCATAAATATCGCAGCAACGCCGCCAGCTAACAGAATGGTTATAAACCATAATCAAGATGGCACAAAGCTATTGATAACTGTAATAAGTTTGACACATAGCCATCAGCGACGGTAATATAATCGGTACACAGCCACGGGTAATTATGATCGACATAGAGTCATTAGTATATGTGTTAGGCACATAGCCACGAGTAAATACGACTGGCACAAAGCCATAATCAAGATGGCACGAGCCATATTTATGTTGGCACAAAGCCAAAATCAGATTACGCGGCTTTAAGCTGTCCGTCGGTTCATAGTCGTCTGATGCGACTCATGCGGCCTTAACAGATCAATACTGGATCAACAGTTGTCTCATGCGACCTGTGAAACCCTATAAGAACTTCCTCCGTATCAATGTCCCAACCCCATGCAATATGTCGTGTATGTCATGCTCAGTAACGTCATTTAAACATATATTAAAAGCATATCAGTCACACGACCACAGTTAAGTTAGTTTAAACACAGCCATACAATCACAGCCAAAATGATCAAATTCATAGTCTAAGTCAGTCATTTACCCACAAGGAAAAATAGTCGTTTTTACCTATAAGGTATTTAGGTAATCCTACCCTTCAGGGGTATTTCGGTAATTCTACCCTACATGGGTATTTAGGTAATTTTACAAATCGGAGGTGTTTCGGTAATTTCCCAAATTGAGGGTATTTCGATAATTTCACAAACCAAGGGTATTTCGATAATTTTACAAATTGGGGGTATTTTGATAATTTCACAAATTAGGGGTATTACGATAATTTCAAATATCGGGGGAATTTAAGTAATTTTACAAATCGAAGGTATTTCGGTAATTTCACAAATGAGGGTATTTCAGTAATTTTACAAATCAAGGGTATTTCAATAATTTTATAAATCGGGGGTATTTTAGTAATTTTATAAATTGGGGGTATTTCGATAAATTTACAAATCAAGGGTATTTTGGTAATTTTACAAATCAAGGGTATTTTGGTAATTTTACAAACCAAGGGATATTTGGTAATTTCATAAATCGGGTATTTTGGTAATTTTACAAATTAAGGGTTTTTCGATAATTTTACAAATCGGGGGTATTTCGATAATTTTATAAATCGAGGGTATTCTTGTAATTTTGCAAATCGATGGTATTTTGGTAATTTTTACAAATCGAGGGTATTTTTGTAATTTTACAAATTAAAGGTATTTTGATAATTTTAGCAAATCGGGGTCTCAACGACCCAACAGAAGGTCCACTATCGCCTCGAGCGACTAAAGTAACCTAAACAGTCACAACGGTGTAAATGGGCCTAAGGCCCATTACTCATCCCAAGTGGGCCCACAAGCTCGTGCAGCCCAATTAGTCTAGAAATAGCCTTCACTATACGAACAACACAGTTCAAAGCAATAGAAACCATATAACATACATTTTATACGTGTGGGGTCCACCAGCCCAATGAGCCCACATGACCCATTATCCAAAAACGACCTTAGCCATGTAGACTACACGGCTCGGTCTAACATTTACCACAATATGCAAATTTAATCCGTGGGGGGCCACAGGCCCATTGGACCCACACGGCCAATTCGGGCCCCAACGCAGCCCAAAACAGCCTAAGCCCATGAGAACGCTCATAGTGGCCCCAACCATCTTACGCCCATAATCGTGGGCGCGGTCCACAAAACATGCGATCGCATGCTCGTGTGGCATCATTCGCCGGTATTTTGACTTTTTGGCATTTTGTCGATCTACGATCAGAAGGAGTGGTGTGTGTGTACACACATTCTATCGGCTTTCTAGCCGACTATCGAATATAGGGTACTGTTGCACACCTTAATAGAATACTAGATGGCTTAATTCTCTTAGGCTACTGGCTAGCGTTGACCCCCTTGTCCCTTTTTGAAAACCTGCATTATAAGCAGATTCAATTAACAATATAGATTAACCGAGTGGATTACACCCACTTGTGATAATTACAGAACAACATAACCCCAAAGTAAGGAAGGACAGCATTCGGCCTTACCCCGGGTTCCTCGACTAAGTACTTAACTGTTCTCTGGAAAAGAGCGAGAGGTTCCAACCACTTCAAACTTTAGATATTTTCCCCACTCTCAAAGGGTTCTAAAACATGATAACACCACACCTAACTAAGAGGAATAAAAATCAACAACACGACAGAGAAGGGTAAGATACATTCGGCTTTTAAGGAGTACAAGAGTATAGTACTTCGAAAATGGTTAGAGAAAATAAGAATGAGTCCAATTCGCTTACCGCTTGCCAGAGATCAATTGTTAATCCAAAGACTGATTAAAGAGACGCAAAGGAGAAAAAGTCCGTAAAAGGTGTAAACAAGGAATGAAACTGAGTAGCAAAGGGTTTTAGTCGGCCAAATCTTGGAAGGGATGAAAAGAAATATTTGAGAATGATAAGAGGGTTGTATTCGACTTTAGAGAGAAAGGAAAGGAAAGAAAGTAAATGGAGAGGAAGAAGAATCAACAATCGACTAGAAAATAGATGGGAAGAAATAAATACAACACACCAAAATAAGTGCTAAATTTAGCCTTTGAGAGGAAAAGAAAAGGAAGCAAAACCCGAAAGGAAAAAGAAGAAAATTCAGAAATGCCTACTTTTCAGAAAAGAAAAACAAAGTGACCAAAAGTTGAAAAATGCACAAATTCGAACTCTCAATTCCCTTAATAAATTTGGCTACCCACTCTCCAACAACTTCTCATCCCATAGTTCCCTCATATTATCTCTCCCTAGTTCACTCCCCCAAATCACTCAACCTTCAATTCAAATTTCCTTGAAACACTCATGACCGAGTCATCCACAAAGTCCCAGTCCAACTCCACCTCCTTCCATGGCCATCAATAAAAATAATCTCTATTTGCACAAGTAAGGATTTGAACCTCAGTTCATTAGCTCACTTGTAACGCCACTTCCACTAGACCACATGCCCCGTTGTGTTATAAATTATCCAAAAATATTCTTAAAACCTACCCACTAACATAAAGGCTCCTTTAAAAGAAAAACATATTTTTTTTGCTAAAGCCCAGGTTTGACCCCGAGACCTCTCCAACACTCCCAACTCTTCCCAAATCACTTAGCCACTAAAGCAGACAAGCAATTTGTGATATTTCTTGCACACATAAACTTTTATGTATAGTCTCTTAGCGGCTCCTATAAACAAGGCCTAAACTTCTAGGCCCAAAAATTCGGGGCATTACAACTCAGCCCTCCTTAAAGAAATTTCGTCCTTGAAATTTCCAACTAGTTTTGTAACCACTACACTCATATGCTACTGCTGTGCACTCTAATCCCAATAACACTAATACACTTTTAACTTAATCTTGAAACCTCTTACAGACAACCAAACATCTAACCACAGAAGCAAACATATATTTATCACACATGCATACAATTTCTATATTCAAACATCACATCCAAACAAAACATACAGAATAAATACCAAAAATATAGTCCAATAACTAAAGAAACCACAATAATTCTAACTCACTATATTTCAATTTCTAAACAGACAAAAGTATTTAGAAAACTTACGGATTCGACGTCGGAGACTCGTTGAGCGACACTTTCAGGAAAACATTTAAAAACATTTTGACTACTCCAAATATTTTCAAATCCCTTGAATCCATTCTTTCAAAAATTCAAAATTTTTTAAAAACCCAATACACGATCGAGTTTTGCAACTTGCTCTGATACCACTAAATGTAACACCCCAAACCTGGCCAAGAAGTTAGGCTTGAATCTGATGTGTCACATTGAAGTGTTTTTTGAAAACCATGTTTTCATTAAAAACCCTTTTTATTTAAAAGCTTGAGTAAAATTCCAGTTACATTAGTTTATTCTTAAGACGTGGTACATAGAAAAATTATTTAGTTTATTTTGAAAGTTCCTTTTCAGATATGGAAGCTAAGTTTAAAAGTAAACGATTTATGAAAACGTGATGTTTAAAGATTAAGCCTATAAACCATTTAAAAAATGTTGCGGAAATATAGTGTTGTTGAAAAAAAAATAAAACAGTTAACATTTTGGAAAAATCGTGACTTACTTCTAATAGATATAAAACAAAGTAAATAAAAACCAAAAGTTAAAATCTAGAAACTTAAAGAGGTCTTATTGCAACCCTAAATCAAAATACTTGAATGTAAATAATCAAGATGGAAAACATAAGTAAGGTGTGGCCTTCTCCGAGTCCCTCATAGCACCGATCCTCCTAACGCTGGGGATTACCTGTACAGTTAAAAATGGGTGAGTTTATGAAAACTCAGTGTGTAATCCCCTTACTAGAGTAGCAGTCAGTATACGAAAATAGATGCCGAAATAGTCAGGGCCAAAGCTCCTTTAACAGTTGTAACACCCATATCCGTCGCCGGAGTAGGGTTGACTGATGCTACTTTACTAACCACCAAGTTCATTTAATCACTTGAATCTTAATACTTAATAAATGATATTTCAATAAACAAAACATCAATTTGATTATAATATCAATTACATTATACATAACAAAAGAAGTAAACTTATTTTATACTATAGAGCACTATTCATTTGGTCATTTCAAATAAGGTGGCCGAATATAAACTATTTTTCAAAGGTTAACTCACACCTATTTATCACATGTATATTCAATCACATGCAAACATAATTAGTTATTAACACAAATGAATACTAACCTTTAAAATTATCTTGACCGAATGCATAATTATGTTTAAAAAATAATTTCAAAATAATTATTACATCAACTAAGTTCATCAAACATGCATGTAATATCTACTTAAACTTATGGATAATGTCTCTATCAAAATTTTATAAATTTCCTATTCTTTAGCAAAAATTCTATTACATCCGAATATGCACAAACATATATCACATTTCAAGCATACATATATAACTAACTAGACATATTCATGAGCAATATACTTAAAATATACTTGTTTACTATGCCGAAATAACTTGTTTAAGAATCATGCAAAAAGACCAAATACAAACAAACCATAGCACCATCATTTGATCATTTCATCATCGAATCACCTCATTTGAACTTAAAAAAGAAATACACATACCCAATATCTTTTATAACCTAACATTACTAACCTATGAACAAAAACACAACTATGGTTCAATATAATCGAGTATACAATTAATTATTCATACCACATTACCCAACTCATATTTTCACTTCTCAATGACATATTTCCTTACGATATTCGAATTAAACCTTGATTGAGTTTGCGCAAACATTAACGATATAAACTGACTATTACATCAAAAGCATGATAAACATACTTAACCAAAAATTTAGCCATATTCGCATGGCTATTATATACATGAACAAAAAGTTTTCAACAAACAAGGTCAAGTCTTTCCTATACATGCCTCTATCCAAAAACCAAAAGGAAAGAGTGCCAACATTAGATCGATAGTGTGGTTGACTGTCTTGACGATCCCATTGAGCAGGTAGCCTTTACCTAATCTATAAAAGCAGGAGAGAACATTACACACAAATAAGTTTACTAACTTAGTAAGTCCCAAGCTCATAATAATACTACATTCAATTACTTAAACATTTAAATCATTCAACTCAACCATGTTATCATATAAAATTTCTTTCACCTTTAGCACTACTATTTGAAAACCGAATCTCCATGATAGTACATTCAAGCTCAAACTCACCATATAATACTTGTGCACATCAATCGTAATCTCAAATGTACATAACACTGCATCGTAATATTAGTGAAACTCTAGTAACATTAAACATATCATACCTTACTTACCTACCTGAGCCTTTAACTAGACACATTAGCTACGATTTACCTTGAACAACAATTCGGTTTCTCCTTTGTAAAACACATCATCCAGGCGTAAAGCACCTGCTAGGCATTAAAGCCCGAAATAAATCACCAAGACAAGGCACTAGGCACGGCTTATGTCACGAAGCCCAATATGCACGAAGCTCGAATATGTCACCAAGACTAAGCACGCTAGGCACGAAGCCCGAATATGTATAGATAATCTTTCATTTCACATTTCATTGTGCTAAATTCACCACCACTTATAATTCACGTATTATATCGAATAACAAACCAAAACACTTATTCATATCACTTTGAATAAAATTCCAACCAATCCATACCAATACTTTCACATTCGGCTAACACAAGGTTTTATACAAAATTCTATTGAATACTATCATTTAACACATTCATAAATAATTCGATAACCTATACTTGCTTAAGGACTTACCTCGGTTGTCGATAGACCGTGCAAATCGGCTATTTGAGAACCTTCGTCTTTCCCCGATCTAAATCCGTTTTTCTTTGCTCTTGATCTAAAACACATTAAAATTTAGCTCATTCAAGTCCATTTCATCTCAATTTGATCCTTAAACACATAATTTAATAAGTTACAAATTTACCCCTGACTTTTACAATGTTTACAATTAAGTCCTTATAGTTCAAAACACAAAATATCTAGAATTTGACCATATCACTTAAGGGCCAAATACTTATAGCCCTTCCATCAACTCAATTTTTCCCTTTTTGTTGATATTTAGTCCTCTAAAATTTTTCTTTTTACAAAATCACCCTTATACCAAAATCTATCAAAAGTTATAAAGGAAATCTTATTAATCTAACTTATATATAACATATACTATCATTAATCATCCAAAACTCAAATTTTGTCCATGGCAATACTTGAAACATACCATAAAAATCAAAATTCGAACATGGGCTAGTAAATATACATGTCAACCACTTCAAAAATGTTAAAATTTACAAAATTAAGCTTAATCACTAACCTTATTTGAACATGCAAGGTGCCAAATTCAAGCTCCAAAGATGGAGTTTTTCACCCTCCACATTCGCCAAGAGAAGAAGAACAAGACATGTTCTCTTTCTTCCCACTTATTTCATTATTTTATGCCTTTAAGTTAAAGGTAATTTTGTTTATTCATTACCTAATATAAAACATAAGATTATTAATCAAAATTTTATTTTTATTTCTCATATATCATCCACTATCTAAAGAAATGGGCTAATTGTCCTTTTAGGACATCCACTTCAAAAGCCACAATCAAAAAGATACAATTCACTTTAGCATGCCAATTTTACCCTTTATGCAATCAAGTCCTTTTTATCAAATTAAACACTTAAACAATAAAATTTTTCTACGAAATTTTCACACCTTTTAATTCACACATACTAGACACAAAATAAAATATTAAAATGTTTCTCGGACTCAGATTCGTGGTCTCGAAACCACCATTTCGACTAGGGTCAAATTTGGTCTGTTACAACAGTAATAGGACGGTCCAATTCAGAGCATACGTGGGCTAAAGCCCACTACAATATCATTTGGGTCACAACCCATAACAGAATCAATTGGGCTCAGCCCAAACCAATAACAGAATAAGTGGGCCTAAGCCCAGTATAGTGATAGATCTCATAAACAGATATGCAACAATATGAGGATGCATCCCACCCTGATCCAACCAACACACCACCCGTACCAACCCTTCACTCCCGTTGGGATGAAATTGACCTACCCAGCCAACAAACCAAGCTTAGCACCCATTGCAGCACTAAGTTAACAGAACGGCTTGGCACCGTAAATAGAACTGCTAAAAGTCATAAATATCATAGCAACGCTGCCAGCCAACAGAATGGTTATAACCATAATCAGGATGGCACAAAGCTATCAGTAACTGTAATAAGTTTGGCACATAGCTGTAATATAATCGGCACATAGCCATGGGTAATTATGATCGACACAGAGTCATCAGTATATATGTTATGCACATAGCCACGGGTAAATACGATTGGTACAAAGCCATAAGCATGATGGCACAGAGCCATATTTAGGTTGGCATAGAGCCAAAATCAGATTGTGCGGCTTTAAGCTGTCCGTTGGTTCACAGTCGTCTCATGCGACACATGCGACCTTAACAGATCAATAGTGGATCCACAGTCATCTCATGCGACCCGTGCGACCCTATCAGAACTTCCTCCACATCAATGTCCCAACCTCATGCAATATGTCGTGTATGTCATGCCCAGTAACAGTCATTTAAACATATATTAAAAGCATATCAGTCACACGACCACAGTCAGGTCAGTTTAAACACAGCCATACAATCACAGTCAAAACGATCAAATTCATAGTCTAAGTCAGTCATTTACCCACAAGGGAAAAGTAGTCCTTTTTACCCTATAAGTTTATTTTGGTAATTTTACAAATCAGGGGTGTTTCAGTAATTTTCCAAATTGGGGTTATTTCGATAATTTTACAAATCGAGGGTATTATAGTAATTTTACGAATCATGACTATTTTGATAATTTCAAATGTCAAGGGTATTTTGATAACTTCACAAATTAGAGGTATTTCGATAATTTCACAAATAGAGGGTATTTTAGTAATTTTATAAATTAGAGGTATTTTGGTAATTTTACAAATCAAGGGTATTTCGATAATTTTACGAATCGGGGGTATTTTAGTAATTTTACAAATTAGGGACATTTTGGTAATTTCATAAATTGAGGGTATTTTGGTAATTTTATAAATTAGGGGTATTTCAATAATTTTGCAAACTAGGGGTATTTCAGTAATTTCATAAATCGAGGGTATTTTGGTAATTTTACAAATCAGGGATATTTTGATAATTTTACAGATTGAGGGTGTTTCGATAATTTCACAAATCGATGGTATTTCGATAATTTTACAAATTAGGGGTATTTCTATAATTTTACAAACTTGGGGTATTTCAGTAATTTTAACAAATTAAGGGTAATTCGGTAATTTTACAAATCGGGGGTATTTCGGTAAATTTTGCAAATTGGGGTCTGAACGACCCAACAGAAGGTCCACTGTCGCCTCGAGCGACTAGAGTAACCTAAACAGTCACAACAGTGTAAATGGGCCTAAGGCCCATTACTCGGCCTAAGTGGACCCACATGCTCATGTGGCCTAATTATCCCAGAAATAACCTCGGCTATACGAACATCACAGTTCAAACCAATAGAAACCATATAACATACATTTTATCCGTGTAGGGCCCACTAGCCTAATGGGCCCACACGGCCCACAGCCATGTAAACTACACGGCTCGGCCTAAATTTTCCATAATATGCAAATTTAATCCATATGGGCCCATAGGCCCATTGGGCCTACACAGCCCATTTTGGCCCCAACGCAGCCCAAAACGGCCTAAGCCCATGAGAATGCTTATGGTGGCCCCAACCATCCGAGGCCTATATTTGTGGGCTCGGTCTACCAAATGTGCGATCGCACGTTAGTGTGGCATCATTCGCCGGTATTTCAGCTTTTTGGCATTTTATTGATCAATGATAAGAAAGAGCGGTGTGTGTGTACACATATTCTATCGGCTTTCTCCCTGACTATCGAATATAGGGTACTGTTACACACCTTAATAGAATACTAGATGGCTTAATTTTCTTAGGTTACTGGCTAGCATTGACCCCCTTGTCCCTTGTTGAAAACCTTCATTATAAGCAGAGTCAATTAATAGAATAGATTAACCGAGTGGATTACACCCACTTGTAATGATTACAGAACAATAGAACCCCAAAGTAAGGAAGGACAACATTCGGCCTTACGCTGGGTTCCTCGACTAAGTACTTAACTGCTTCTCTGAAAAAGAGCGAGAGGTTCCAACCACTTCAAACTTTAGATATTTTCCCCACTCTCAAGGGGTTCTAAAACTTGATAACACCACACCTAACTGAGAGGAAGAAAAATCAGGAACAAGATAGATAAGATACATTCGCCTTTTAAGCAGTACAAGAGTAGAGTACTTCGAAAATGGTTAGAGAAAATAAGAATGAGTCCAATCCCCTTACTGCTTGCCAGAGATCAATTGTTAATCCAAAGACTAATTAAAGAAACACAAAAGAGAAAAAGTTTGTAAAAGGTGTAAACAAGGAATGAAACCGAGTAGCAAAGGGTTTTATTCGGCCAAATCCTGTAAGGGAGGAAATGAAATATTTGAGAAAGACAAGATGGTTGTATTCAGCTTTAGAGAGAAAGGAGAGGAAGGAAAGTAAATGGAGAGGAAGAAGAATCAACAATCGGCTAGAAAATAGAGGGGAAGAAATAAGCGCAACACACCAAAACAAGTGCTAAATTTAGCCTTTGAGAGGAAAAGAAAAGGAAGCAAAACCTAAAAGAAAAAAGAAGAAAATTCAGCAATGCTTACTTGTTTTATAAAAAGAAAAAAATCATATCCACTTTTAAGTTGTAAAAATAATGTTAATAGTGTTAACACCAAAAAAAACTTGTTTTATAAAAAGAATCAGGTTCTGTGATTAGCGAATGGTGTGATATTTTGAAAAGGGTTATCAATGTTTAAGAGAAACCCAGAGTTTTATCAATTATAGTTTGTAATCTGTTTGTTAACATTTTGGAAAAACAATTATTAATGTTTTAGAAAAACCCGAATTGAACATCAAATAATAAATGATAACCGAATTAGAGACTAAAACCAAAATAAATTCTCAAAGGCCTTATTACAAAACATAAACCCAAAATAAAAATTTTAGCAAAATGGAACCGAATTTACTAAAGTTACGATATATAGCCACCACAGAGTCCACCCCGGCTCCTAATCCTCAATGCTGGGAATTACTTGCAAAATTAAAGCAGAAGTGGTGAGTTACGAGAACTCAGTGTGTAATTCCCCATTCGGACATTACTAGGCCTAAGCCCATCGAAGTAGATTGGGCCTTAGCCCTCACAGAAACAAAATGGCCAAAGCCCATACAGAAACGAACTGGGCCTAAGCCCTTCTAACATGGTATAACAGATAATGTATGCATTGCAACCCATCCCAGCCTAGTGATCCATCTGCTAAACACCGCCCGTACCAGCCAAAATACACTTGTGGGGGTTTCTACAATCAACCCTCCATCCGCTACACACCTCGATGGTAGTCACGCTGCTCATCGCCGAATTTGTGGTAGTGCCACCAGACTAATTGAATATACGTGGCATAGCCACCAGACAGAATGTGACAGAGTCACCGAAATATGTGACAAAGCCACCGAATTTCACTTCTCCAATCATCAATGTCCCAATCCCATGCAACATATCATGTCATAATGTTATAATGTATGTATAAATATACCGATATGTCAGATAATCAGAATACATGCAGTCATGCTAATCTACCCAATAGGGTACAACCGTAAATTTAGTCACCTGGTTTATCACCAACCTTACCCACTAAGGGTATTTCAACTGCTTGCCCAATTAAGGGTATTTCGGCATTTAGCCGGCATATATAACACAAAACAAATGAATAAGGGTGTGAGATTACACACTTGATTAAGCGAAGAACTATACCCTCCTGATAATTGTCACCCTCACTAGCGTGAACAACAACAATTTGCCTATCCCAAACAGATGTCGGCTCCCTTACACAACCTGGCGGATAATCTCGAATCACTGACACCTTACGCCATTTGAACCTGAGGGCAGGATCTACGAGTCCACTCTCTATAGACTCCCTTATCGCTACCCCCTTAGAATGGCTATCACTCGCCTCCATGAAAAAAGTCTTGATAACAAAAAAATAGTTAGTGCGTTCATTAATCCGAACGGCATAACCAAAAACTCGTAATGCCTGTAACGAGTTCGAAGGCTATTTTGTGAATATTCGCCTCCTTAACCCTCAACTGATGATATCTCGACCATAAATTGACCTTTGAGAAAATCGAAGCTCCTCGCAGCTGATCGAACAAATCGTCAACCCTTGGTAACGGGTATTTGTTCTTAATAGTTAACTTATTAAACTAACGGTAGTCAATGCACATACGCATTGACCCATCCTTTTTCTTCATGAACAATACTGGTGCTCCCCACGAAGATACACTTAGTCGGATAAATCCACGGTCCAACAGCTCTTGATCTGAGCTTTCAATTCTGCCAGCTCCTTCGGTGCCATCCTATCAGGGGTGATGGACACCGAGTCGTTCTTGGTAACAGCTCTATGCCAAATTCAACCTCGTGATTCAGAGGCAATCCTGGAAGCTCTTCGGGAAATACGTTTAACTCCTTCACTATTCTGACATTCCCAACAGACACTTCTTTACACTAGATGCACTGACAAATGCTAGAAACGCTTCGTACCCCTTCCGCACCAACTTCTCGGCCTTTAACGCCGAAATCACATAAGATAGATAATCCATTCTTTCTCCTATCACCATCACTTCCTCATCCTCTAGAGTCTTCAAAACCATACGCTTAGCAGCACAATCCATGTTCGCACAGTGCTTAACTAGCCAGTCCATTCCTAAAATCAGATCAAACTCACCGAACGATAGTTCCATTAAGTCCACCGAAAACACCACCCCCTGAACCTCTAAAGGCACATCCCTAAACAACTTGTTCACTATCACAAATTGTCCTAGAGGACTAATCACAGAAATTTCTTTAGCAGTAATCTCAGATTTAATACCCAGAGTCCCAGATACAGTACAGGCAACATATGAATGAGTTGATCCAATATCTATTAAAGCAATAAATGGCACATCAAATATAAGAAACGTACCGATTATAACGCCCGATGCGTCGCCATCCTCTCGACGTCTGGCCGTATAAACCAATCCAGGCTGTCTTGTATCTATATTCCCAGCACCTCTACCCGGTGCTTCACGACCTCAACCAAATCCATTTCCCCCTCCAGCTAGACCACGACCTCTCAGTGGCTACTGACCACCTTTCCCTCACTGCACAGGTCTATGACCAACACTGCACCCTAACAGGCTCCCTTAGACAGTCCTTAATCAAGTGATCCCTAGATCCACACTTAAAACACCCACCAAATCTTCTCCAACACTCCCCCGGATGTGTTCTCCCACACTGAGCACAAGGTTGCAATTGACCTACAGCAACTGGCATCCCAACTCGAGCTGGCCTGTCTAACCTAGGCCTCTTTTGGAAACCCCCAGAAGTACCTGAAGGCCCAAAACTTCTCTTATTCTTGCCCCTATCCTTATCTCAGTTTTGCCTCTCAGAACATTTCACTTCTTCAATAATCTTGGCTTTTTTGATCTGAATGGAAAAATCTCTTTCCCGCTACGGAGCTATCAGTACTTGCAGCTCGTCTCGCAGACCATCCTCAAACGTAACACAGCGCTCATAATCGGTTGCGACTATACCCCGAGCTTGACGAATTAAGCGTAAAAACTCTGCCTCATATTCTGCCATGGACCTATTCCCTTGAACCAATTTTAAAAATGCCTTCCTCTAGGCGTCCACATAACTCGCTAGACCTATTTTCCCTGAAACGTTGTCTTAAAGAAGTCCCAGGTGATACGATCTGCTTGAGTACCTTCTCTTACTGTGAGCCACCACTAGTATGCCTCATCTCGCAGAAGAGACACTACTCCTTTCAACTTCTCATCTTCTATGCAGTCCAAGTCATCCATGATTCGTTCTAGAGCCTCCAACCAGTATTCAGCTACATTTGCGGCCACACCAGAGATGCCCCTAAAAACTTCGCCCCGTTTGCCCGGAGTCGCTCAAGAATAGATTTTTGGCTACCGATCCAGTGCTTACTCCAGCAACCCGTTCCAAAACCCATAGCATGGCCTGGGACAAAGCATCATCCCTTCCAGTTCGGTCATAGGACCTTGTCTTAGTCACCAGTGATGTAGGTGCTTCCATTTTAGGCATAGGCCCTGATGCTTCGGACCCGTCCTCAGCACCTCAACCCCTACCATGGCCATGTCTACCACGTCCACATCCTCTAGTGCTCATATTTGCTAAATTGAACTAATCTGATTAAGAATTTTATGAATTAATATATGGTTCCAATATTTATTAATAGATATTTTATGAAAACAAATATAAAAGTTATTTTCGCAGATCGAATTCCTAAAGTCTCGGTCTCTACAGTCTTAGCTAACACTAATCTCTAATAGTTTCTTTCTAAAGTTATTTCAGCATACTATCAAACAAAATCAGAAGACTTACAGATTTGGTGCCGGAGACTCAGGTTTCATAATCCTGAAAAGACATATATTTTCTAAAACATATTTCAAACCCATTTCCTTCGAAAATGTTTTCGAACCCATTCCACAGTTGAGTTTTGTAACCGGGCTCTGATACCATTAAATGTAACACCCCAAACCCAGCCTAGATGTTATGACCGGATCCGACATGTCACATGAAAGGGTTGTAAAAGAAGCTTTGCGTTCGTTAAAAACCTTCGAGTTTTGTTAAGTTTGAAAATTAGAACCACTTTTAAGTTTTAAAAATGTTATTAATAGTGTTAACACCAAAAAACTTGTTTTATAAAAAGAATCAGGTTCTATGATTAGGGAATGGTGTGATATTTTGAAAAGAGTTATCAATGTTTAAGAGAAACCCAGAGTTTTATCAATTATAGTTTGTAATCCGCTAGTTAACATTTTCAAAAAATAGTTATTAATGTTTTAGAAAAACTCCGTATTGAACATCTAATAATAAATGATAATCGAATTATATACTAAAACCAAAATAAATTCTCAAAGGCCTTATTACAAAACATAAACCCAAAATAAAAATTTTAGCAAAATGGAACGGTATTTACTAAAGTTACGATGTATGGCCACCACAGAGTCCACCCCGGCTCCTAATCCTCAATGCTAGGAATTACCTACAAAATTAAAGTAGAAGGGGTGAGTTATGAGAACTCAATGTGTAATTCCCCATTCGGACATTACTAGGCCTAAGCCCACCGAAGTAGATTGGGCCTTAGCCCTCACAGAAACAAACTAGCCAAAGCCCATACAAAAACGAACTGGGCCTAAGCCCTTCTAGCATGGTATAATAGATAATGTATGCAATGCAACCCATCCTAGCCTAGTAATCCATCCGATACACACTGCCCGTACCAGCCAAAACACACTTGTGAGGATTTCTACAATCAACCCTCTATCCACTACACACCTCATGGTAGTCCTGCTGCTCATCGCTGAATTTGTGGCAGTGCCACCAGACTAAATGAATATACGTGGCATAGCCACCTGACAGAATGTGACAGAGTCACCGAAATATGTGGCAAAGCCACCGGATTTTACTTCCCCAATCATCAATGTCCCAATCCCATGCAACATATCATGTCATAATATTATAATGTATGCTTAAATATATCGATATGTCAGATAATCAGAATACATGCAGTCATGCTAATCTACCAAAGAGGGTACAACCGTAAATTTAGTCACCTGGTTTATCAAAAACCTTACCCACTAAGGGTATCTTAACTACTGGCCCAATTAAGGGTATTTCGGCATTTGGCCGGCACATATAATACAAAACAAGCGAATAAAGGTGTGAAATTACACACCTGATTACGCGAAGAACTATGCCCTCCTGATTGCCGTCACCCTCACTAGCGCAAACAAAAATAATTTGCCTATCCCAAATAGATGTCGGCTCTCTTCCACAACCCGGTGGAAAATCCTGAATCCTTGACACCTTACGCCATTTGAACCTAGGAGCAGGATCTACGAGTCCACTCTCCTTAGAATCCCTTATCGTTACCCCCTTAGAACGGCTATCACTCGCCTCCATGAAGAAAGTCTCGATCAGAAACGTACTACAGTAAGAAATAGTGGCTGTCTAACAAGGGATTTTGGCTCTTACCACAACTTCCTGAAATTTGAATGTTTAATAAACAAGGAAGAGAGTTGCTTAATCCTTAACACAATCGACCTAGCCAAAATTGGAGATTCAGTTATGGTAGAGTAAAATGAAAAGAGAATAGTAGCAAAGAAACCAAAGAGAGAACTCCTTACCTTGATTAATGAGGAACCGCACAGCAACAGTTTTGGCTATGGAACTAAATCGAAGTGAAGCTCCCAAGTTGAGAGAAGGAAAGAAGAAATTAGTCGAGGGCAAGAAGAAAGAGAGATAGCCACTTTAGCTATGCATGATATAAGACCGAAAAAAAAGAAGAAGAGAAAAGATTATCATTACCTTGTGATTACAAATGAGTTGGAAGAGAAGGAGAGATTCAGCCAACCTCGCTTAAGCAACTACAAGAGGAGAATGTGAGAAGAAAAGTAAGTGGAGATGGAGTTTCGGTTATAGTGATGAAAAGAAACAACAAAAAGAAAAGGAAAAGGTTATACGTTCGACTATAGAAAGGAGAAAATGGAAGGAAGGGTAAGAACCTACACTTACCAGGTTTGGCCAAGATAGGAGGTGATGAATCGCGCAGAGAAAGAGGAGACGAAATGTTGAAGAGGTTCGACTATGGTGATAGTGGTGTAGAAAAAGATGCAAAAAGAGAGAATGATGGGAAGTGAGTTTCGGCTAACACTCAAATAAAAAGAAAAGATGGAGAAGAAGTGTGGAGAGGTTTGGCACAGGCAAAGCAATAAGAAAACCCAAAATGAAGCACTTAGAAATGTTACACTCCTCACAAAAAAACCAAAAAGAAACTTAGAAAATTCAACACACCCTCACACTAACTACACCGAATGCACATCCCTCCCAAATGACAAATGTTGACCAAATTTCCCCCAAGCACTTCCCCACTTTCAGCCAACACTAGGTCACACTCCTCTCCCACGATTCTATCTCCCATTTCCTCCACAATTCACTCTCCATCCATCATTTGAAATCACCCAACAACTTTGACCCATTCAAACTCCCCAAACTCTTCTCCTCCTTCTATTTTGAATTATTTGACTCATTCAACAACCACCCCATCAGAGTCCCATGCCAACACCACCCCCTCTCCATCTTGGGCACAAAAATAAATGCCATATTTTACAGCATGTGGGATTCAAACTCCTTCCCCCTTGCTCTGCCAATGACGCCACCACCACTCCACCAAGTGCTCACTTGTGTTATCAAAACACAAACATTTATACTTAAATCTTGATTCCACTAGCTCTCCATCCTTAAGTGCTCAGAAAGCAAAATTTACCAAAGCTCGAATATGACCCTAGGTCTCCACAGGACACCTAATCACGCCTACCTAACAACATATCAAGCACAACACATGCAATTACCCAAATTTTAGGATGTTACAGACCCCCAAATTTTAGGATGTTACATCTATTATGTCGATCTAGAGGGCTATGCCGTTCGACCACCGATTCTCCATGGTAATCGATTTATGATGGTGTTTAGTGACGTCTGTTGCCTCTATTTAGAATGATCCCCAAAGAATCATCTATTTCAGCTCGAAATCCCATTCCAACTTTGATTTCGACGAAGCGAATAGGGTTCCAACAAAGGTATTAACAGATGAGTATTTCCTTTTTTTTCTGCATGCAATTAGATATATAAAAAAAAGGTAATAAAAGACTCAATCAGTGAAAGAAAACTCTAGTAATCACCTTTTTATTTTCTGTATATTTCTTTGTATTTCTTTTTTTGTCTGTTCATAAATCTTGAAGAAGGCTTACATTCATTGTCTTTTATGTTTATATAGCCAAAAAGAAAAACCATCAAAAGAAAAAAAATACAATGCTATTTTTTCTCTATATTTGTTGTTGCTTTCTTTGTCCTTTTCGCAGGTACGACGCTCTAACTATGGTGGTGTATGAAGGCTTGAACGCGCGGACGTGGCAACACACGCGTGAGGCGCGTGTGAGGGACGAGGTAGCCTAATCATCCAGCAGGGACTACAGTGCTATGAAACTCCAAAAACCCCTAGGGTTTCTGGATAAGTTAAAACTTTTTTGGCCCTTTGGGCCTTGTAATGTACAGGGCTGAATTTTTGGGCCAAATTGGGTCTGCTATAATTAGTAATTTAGGCTTGAGAGAATTGTGGTCTATACTTTTAATTATTTGACTATTTTGGATTCTTTTTATTTAATTTTTGATTTATTGGTTTTTTTATTTCTTCTTTGGTTAAATGGGTCAATCGGGCCAAGCCAAAATTGGCCTATTACAGTTGCCCCTCTTTGCTCGTTGTCGTGTAACGAGAATGGAGCAAAAACTTTGAAAGGGCCAATTTTGCCTGGTCTCGCTGAATCTTAACTTCTATCGGTGCTTTTCTTCTTTGAGTAACTTCATTCATTCCCATTGCATCTTCAAGGGCATATGAACTAGTGCTTCGATCCAATTCGATGTAATTTCTGGGAGAAGAGATTCGTAACCTCAATCTTCTCTGCTGAAACTTCAAGGAAATAAGGATTGATCCTCAATGTAAATTCAGGAAGAAGGGATTTGTAGCCTCAATCTACTCCACTAGAATTTAGAGGAGATGAGAATTAAGGGAGAAGGGATTCGTAACGTCAATCTTCTCTACTGAAACTTTAAGGAAATAAGGACTGATCCTCAATGTAAACTCAGGGAGAAAGGATTTGTAGCCTCAACCTACTCCACTGGAACTTCGAGGAGATAAGACTTTAGGAAGAAGAGATTTGTATCCTCATTCTTCTCTGCTGAAACTTCAAGGAAATACAGATTGATCCTCATTGTAAACTCAGGGAGGAGGGATTTGTAGCCTCAACCTACTCCGCTGGAACTTCGAGGAAATAAGAATTCAGGGAGAAGAGATTCGTAGTTTAAATCTTCTCTGTTGAAACTTCAAAGAAATAAGGATGGATCCTCATTGTAAACTCAGGGAGACGGGATTCGTAATTTCAACCTACTCCACTGAAACTTTAGGGAGATAAGAATTCAAGTGTTCGATTTGTTTCACTACTGCTCAGTGAGATAAGATCTACAATCTTTAATTGATCTGCTCCACTACTATTTAGGGAGACACGATCTACAATCTTCAGCCTACTCTACTAATACTTAGAGAGAAGGATTGGTCATTCTTGATCTACTCCACTGCTACCTCGAGGGAATGAAATCTGAAATCTTCAGTCTGCTTTCTTACTATCTTACGAAGATAAGACTACAATCTTCGATCTACTTCGCTGCAAACTCAGGAAGACCAGATCTTCTATCTTCAAGCTACTTCACTGCAAACTTAGGGACACCAGACTGATATCTTCGATCTACTTCACTCAGGAAGGCAAGATCTGCTATTTTCAATCTTCTCCACTGCAAACTCAGGGAAGCCAGAATGGTATCTTCGATCCGCTTCACTCAAGAAGGCAAGATCTGCTATTTTCAATCTGCTCCACTGCAAACTCAGGGACGCTGGACTGCTATCTTCGACCCTATTCGCTCAGGAAGGCAAGATCTGCTATCTCATCGATGTTGCGACACCGTCCTCTAGGGGACCTATCCTGTAAAATCGGTTTTATGTGTTTATGCTTATGCAAAATGGTTAGGATGCTATGATCAGAATGAATCTAATTCTCCTAAATAAATGTATTATGGATGACATTTACGTGAATTCAGAATGTCATGAGAGTGATTTTTTTTTACAACGATTAGGATGCAGTGATCAGAATGAATCGAAAGCTCCTAACTAAATGTGTCTTGCATGAATGCAAAATTTCATGAGAATGATCTTTTTCAAATGTTTAAGGGCATCCATACTCGCATCATGTTGTCCTTGTTTGGATGGTATTTTGACCCAAAACCCAAAGGAACACTTATAGTTTGCTCAATTGATTCGCCCCCATTGTAACTTCAGGGTTCATCTCATTGTGACTTAGGGGTATAGGATCTAATTTTTTTCCCATCCATCCCACTACAACTTCAAAATGTAGGATTTGTTTCTTATTCAATCCATCCCATTGCTATTCAAGGGTACAGAACTTGTACCATTTTCCATCCATACCACCGCAACTCAGAGATAGAGGACTGTAACTTGTTCAATCAACTGATCACTCCTTAGGTGACCTAACCACATGTGGATGCATAATATTTGTATGGATGCGGAATATCACTTTTTCTTACAAATGATTCCCCTCTTACACTTGGGTTAACATTGCCCATTTTTTGTCAAGATTGTATTACCGACGCAATATCTTGTCATTTTGTTCAACCACTATTTTTGACAAAATCGAAGAGATAGTCTCAGTTTAGACTCTTCCTTAAACTTGGTGAGTTTTAAACAAAATTCCTATTTCAGGTTCTTGTATTATTCAGAAGCTTCCAGAGTAATATGCAAAACTTCTTTTATGAAAGTATTATTAGTCCACTAATCGTTATTCCAATGAGAAATCTTGAAAAAGATCATAACCATGGATAAGAATGAAATTAATTAGGAGCATAACTCGAAACAAATAAGTTAAGTCAAGATAGCAAATGCAATCAAGAAGGAAATTTAGTGGTAGTGGATTTTGAAATGAATACAACAATTAAAGATAGCAAATTCAGAATGGGTAAGATGGAAACTAGGTGCCCAGATATCGTAGCCTGAGCTTCTTTTTCAAACTTCTTGAGGACCATTCTGAGCTTAATATGTATTTAGGGGATCCAGAGTACTTTGTCGATGCACCAAGACGTAACATATTTCCTCATTGTTAATTCAAGCATAGCAAGACTACTGTATGCCCCACTTTTGATCAAAATTTGAGCTACCCTTTTTGGGTTTTCAACTCAAATCCCCTTTGGTCTCAAAGCGCCCTTTGCAGGTTTTCGTCTTGGCCTCTCCTTTTTCTTTCTTCTTTTGATTGAATTTTTTATTTTATTTTCTTTTCAAGGCGCCCTTTACAGGTTTTCACCTTGGCCTCTATTTTCAGATGAAATCTGAACTCCCTGGCTTGAACATATCCTTGCCATCCATCTAGGTCAAAGTTAATGATCTTCCAGAACAAGCCTTCTTCACCATATAAGGTTTTTCCAAATTTGGCATTTACTTCCCTCTAAAGTCCTTTTGTTTGAGAAGAATCCTTCTTAATGCGAGGTCCCCATCATAAAATTCTCTTAGGCGAAAGGTTTTCCCAAATTTGGCATTTACTTCCCTCTGAAGTCCTTTTGTATGAGAAGAATCATTCTTAATGACAGGTCCCCATCATGAAATTCTCTTGGGCGAACATTTTTGTCATAATCCCGTATCATCCATTTTTGGTACATTCAACCATGATGAATACTTTCAATCAAGCTTACTGGAGACATTCTACTTTATCCAATTCTTAATTCAATCAAAGCTTAGAGAAAATGAAACTTAACTTACAATAATTTTTTCCTTTTCATAAACCAATGAGAAAGATGTTGCCCCGGTGAAGGTCCTGGCCAACATTCAAGAAACATAAAGGGTAAATGGTAACTTCTCTATACCAACCTTTACAAGTCTCAGTCATTTTTCAAAAAAAATTTGAATGGTTTTTTGGCTGCCTTTGCTGCACTGATACGGTGTCTGATCTTTGAACAGACCATAAATCTTTGACATTGGGAAATTATGTTTCTTTCTGACATTCTTTATTGCCACTTTCTTGAATTTAAATTTAAATTCAAATTTGGATTTGGGTTTGGATTTGGATTTGGATTTGAATTTTGATTTGAATTTGATGACTGTTGACTTTTCAACTTTGGCATATGAAGTGACCTTCACCCTCTTAGTGAAGCAATTGACAACCACAAAGATGAATTGTGTCGGCTAGATGCTTTTGATGAGACCAGCCTCATAATATCTATGCCCCATATATAGAAAAAATAGAGGAGGCGTATAAGTCCTGTCTTCCTCAATTTGGCATTTGATGCAATTTCCCTTTCTGGGTAGACTAGTAACTTGAACCTCTTGATTAGCTTGGCCATTGTAGAACCATTAACATGGGTTTCAACCTTAGCAACATCCCCATGTTTTAGTAGTTCGAAATGCCTTGATATGATCGTACGGAAACGTCTTGAATTCTTGAAAATAGCTTAATGAGGTATCGCCTTATTTCTGTGGTGAATTAGGCTTTGATCTTTGCCCCTTTCCTAAGCTTGCAATGTCCACTGACCCTTTGTAAGGTGGAGACTATTTTCAATCTTATTCTACCATAAAATCAAAAGATAGGCTACAATCTCTATCATCTTCAAAGTCCTTAGATCCCTTAGGCTCATATCTCGTTCAAAAAGGGAGTTAGTAACAACGTCACTTGTGTCGTTGATATCTGGGTTCCTAGGTAAGAAGGTAGAAAATTCAAAGAATAAATGATTCTAAGGATGATTATTTGTATGGTATGGTCATGTATAAAGAATGAAAGAATATATAAAAATCAAAAGAATGTATAGTATGAAATGGTAAGAATGAAAAAATATCTGCTTAAAAAGATGCTTTTTATTGAAATAAAAATTTTGGACACAAGCCTATTTCACAAAAGAAATCCTATTGTTTCTAGGCTTAAAGTAACAAGTGCGTTTTGTACATTACTCTAAGTATGCTCTGAATACTACAGGAATTTCTTCCGCAGTTTGATTGTCCAAAATGCTCCCAAGTTCATATTTTTGTTTTTGGCGCGTCATCTAACTTCACAATACACATGCTGATGAATTTTTCCACCAATTTCTTAAAAGCAAGGCAGTTTCCTATCGGATGCCCTGTGACCCTCGCATGGTACTCACACTGGGCAATTGGGTCATACCATTTTGGGTATAGAGGTTGCATCAATTTTGGGTAGTGAGGAGACACAACATGCACGTCGAATAAGCTTTGATACAACTCCTTATACGTAATTGGGATCGGCGTAAATTGAGTTTCTCATTGCTTTGCCTTGTGCCAGATTCTTTCCTTAATAAACCTTGATACCCAGTAGTCACTATTTTTGGGTGATTAACAACAATCGACTTTGAGTACCCCATGCTTGTATTATTCACTTCATTTTCTTTCTTTCTTGTGGCCATTCTCTTGTTATTTTCTCCTGCCTCGATCTTTCCACTTTTAATGGCATTCTCGATCATTTCTCAGGTCATTACAATGTCCAAGAAGCTCTTTGTAGCACTCCCTAGCATATGCGTGATAAATGGGACCTTCAGTGTATTGAAAAAGAGCATGGTCGTCTCTTTCTCTAAGAGGGGTGGTTGGACTTGCATCGCCATCTCCCTCCATCCCTGGGCATACTGCCTGAAGCTCTCGTTTGTCTTCTTCTCCATGTTCTGGAGTGTAATCCTGTAGGGCGCTATGTTTGTCACGTGGCTGTATTGTTTTATGAAAGCTTGAGCCAAGTCTTTTCATGCACCAATTTGGAAACGGGTTAACTGATTGTACCATTTGGCTGCTGATCCCACAAGGCTATCTTGGAAGCAATGGATCAATAGTTGGTCATTATTAATATACCCCGTCATTCTTCTACAAAACATAGTAATATAAGCTTCGGGGCAACTTGTCACATTATATTTCTCGAATTCAGGCATTTTAAATTTGTATGGGAGCACCAAGTCTGGGACCAAGCTTAAATATTTGGCATCGATTCCATAACAGCTATCAACACTTTTTATCCATTTAAACTTCTCCTCCAACCATTTAATTTATCTTCTAGCTGCTTTGGAAATTCTACTTTTGTCCTCTCTCCTTCAGTTATTTCATCCAAATCAGGGACATTAGTAATGATTGGATTATCTCTTGAACCTGAGCCAGTTTGGAGGTTCACTGAAGCACCAGCTTGGAATTGTTGAGGCCTGACCGTGACAGATGGCCTTTGTACAGTTACTTCAGGTCATGTTTGCATATGTGGTGGAGTAAAACCAGGGGGACATTGAAGATACTCAGTATTCTCCTCGACATTTACCATGGGGTTCTTTCCTTTATCCATTAGCCCCTTCAACAGTTGCGTCATCTGAGTCATAATATTTCCTTGAGATTCCATCATTTTGTCCATCATATCCTACTGGATCTTAGCGATATGCTCTTGCATTTGTGCTTGCATTTGTGCTTGCATCTTCTTTCTGCATTTGTTCCAACCTTTCTAGTCTTTTATCCATTGCTTGAGTTTTCTTTCTTGTTTCGTAGGGATGCGTATCTGGTAAAGTTTTGTTGGATTCATGGTTGCTGAAATAATTTTTAATTAATCAGAGCCTTTCTACAAATTTTAATGCATATGATGCGATGTAATGCAAATGCATGAAATATGCAATGAATGCAAAAAGAAAGAGAGGCATTGATTTTGGATTCAATTCCATTAGAAGCACTTTTCTAGAAAATAAATTCCTTTACATAAACGGATTACATATGCGGTTTTGTCCTTATAGCCCAAGTAAAGACACCAATCCTTTTCGTATCAGGATGTTATGGTCGTGTCTTGTAAAATTTCTCAATAGTGACTCTTCACTCACTTATCCTCTGTGATGCTTATTGAGATGTGATGACTCTCGAATAATCCTTGTTGGCTTGAATTCTCGGCAAAGTCTTGTATTCTTTGCGGACTATCAACCTTCTCTCGTTGTTTGCCTGGACTATTTTTAAACGACCATATTATAACCCACTTTATCAAGTAATCCATTTCCTTATGACAAACTCCTCTATTTAGCAATCAAATATTAATCAACAACTCCTTTCTATGATGATGCGATGCAATGCAATCAAAACAAAGAAAACACGTTAGTGCAAGATAAATAAACAACACAAAACATCTGTCTAGGTGACCACTAGGGCTTGGCGTGGCTCTCTCTAGGGTAGGCTCCTAGGTCTCTCTATATGTGGTTTGGTTCTAAAGAATGGGTACCTAAACTAGCAGATTTCTCAATCCTCACCCATTATAGGCTCATATGGATCGAGTTCGGTTGAAGGGAATACATTTCCCTATGGCCATGCAGAGATGAAAATCTCACGAAGCACATAGGTACAGTTGTATCCCGGAAGCAGTCCACTAGCCCATGCGGAGGTGAAAACCTCACGAAGGCATAGTTTCTCACTCCTACCTAAAGGTATAACCACAACGGTTATGCAATGCAGATGCAAATATTTTATCAAAAACATCATAGTACTAACAAATGCATCAAAGGAAACATGATTTTTCAAAATAATTTTCCAAATTTTCAATCAAAGGACAAGAGTTAATCAATCTACGACCTGACTCTCAACCAGTCCCCAGTGGAGTCTCCAAGCTGTCGAAATCATTTCTTTTAGTTTGAAAAACTGGATCAACTTTAAGATGGAGTATGGAGTCACCACCGATCCTTTATTCAAGGTGTGATCAGGTCACCTTGAGATGGATTATTTTAATAAATCATTTTAGATCTATTAAAACAATAATTTTGGTCTACGAAATCTAAGAAAATAGGTTCGAAAGTCGGTTACGTGCGAGGAAGGATTAGCACCCTCGCAACACCCAAAACTGGTACCAAATTGATTAATTGATGTCCTAATGTCGAAAAGTTTGAAACAATTTTGAAATTCCGTTTTTAAAAAATTTTAAATAATTTGAATTTGATATTGAGATTCCCTTGTTCCAAAGGAATAAAATATCACATCCAGCACGATAGGATATGACGTTTCAAACCCTCGATATCGAGATCCTCTCATGATTTCCAAAGTTCATGCATGGAGATTTTTGTAAGGATATTATTTGGACAAACGAAAAACCGAAGCCCAGCACGATAGGGTACGATTTCTCAAATTTTCAAACATGAAATATTTCCTTATTTTGAAAACTTTTAAATGAACGATTTTAAAATTGACTCAAAATGCTTTTATTGGATCTCTATTTGATAATGAGAAATAAAAATATAACACGAGCATGGAATAATAATATGTGAATACAATATTACACAAATGAATAACAACATGCAATACAATTTAAAATATACAATGGCGATAATTTCACACCATATCATATTTCAATCGAGCCATATGGCAAATTAATAAAATATAAAATAGATTTTTGCATGACAATAAATGAATTTAAAATAAATAGAGAAAAGAAATTTGAAACTAAGATATACATGCAATTTTAACCTAAATTATATGTATAACAATCTTAAAAAGAAATAGGCAATGCATGAAAAGATTTGAAATAAATTTTATAATAAAAACAATTATAATAAGATATGGATGAAAAATAAATATTACATAAGAAGAAATTTAAAGCAAATGTTATTCAAAATTATTTAATATATATATATATATATATATATATATTAACTTAAAGTTGATAACATACATAAGATGAAAGACTTAATAGTAATAACACATGTATAAAAAAATTAATATATGAAGATGTTAAACAATATATAATAAAATAGGATCTTTAAAGGAAGTAAATTATATATAACTAGATTTAGAAGAAAATATATACACATAAAGGAGAATTAAAAGAATAACAACTAAAATAATATATACAATATAATTCAAACAATATATATTAAAAAATTAATGAATTTTATAAAAAAATTAAAATGAAAAAACTCAATTGAAAAATCAACATCAAGAGGATAATTTATAAACAAACGAAATTATTAAAATAGAATTAAGGATCGAAATAAGATACACACAAATGGACAGGGATTAAAAAAACAAATATTCCAAGTTGCGAAAACACTGCATTTAGACGGGTATCAAATTGAAATAATGCACAAATTCTAAGGAGAAATTAAAAATATAAAAAATATAGAAAGCAGGTTCAATCGAATGACAGTGAAAAATGGAGGGGCTAATCACGAAAATATCCCTCTACTTGCAGAACGCGCGGATCCTCTTGGTTTTCAAGTCGGGTCGTCGGGTTAAGCAGCCTTATATGATGTCGTTTTGAGGCTATTGGAATTAGCCCAAACGATGTCGTTCCCTTTATACAATATACTTTAAAAAAATATTATAATCACCTTTCCTTTTTTTTTAAACAAAACAGAACCCTAGCCGCCTTAAAAATACAAAATCAGAGCCCCCTCGCTATTTTGTCGATCTAGAGGACTACATCGTTCGACCACCAATTCGCCATGGTAATCGATGTATGATGGTCTTTAGTGACGTCTCTTTCCTCTATTTAGAACGATGCCCAAAGAATCGTCGATTTCAGCTCGAAATCCCCATTCCAACTTTGATTTCGATGAAGCGAATAGGGTTCCGATGAAGGTATTAACAGATGAGTATTTCCTTTCTTTTCTTTTCCGCATCCAATTAGATATATAAAAAATAGAAAAAAAGAAGGGAATAAAAGACTCAATCAGTGAAAGAAAACTCTAGTAATCACCTTTTTATTTTCTGTATATTTCTTTGTATTTCTTTTTTTGTCTGTTCATAAATCGTGAAGAAGGCTTACATTCGTTGGCTTTTCTGTTTATATAGCTGAAAAAAAAACCATCAAAAGAGAAAAAATACAATGCTATTTTTTTCTCTGTATTTGCTATCGCTTTCTTTGTCCTTTTCGCAGGTACCGTACTCCAACTGTGGCAGTGTACGGAGGCTTGAACGCACGGACATGGCGATGCACGCTTGAGGTGCGTGTGAGGGATAAGGTAGCCTAATCATCCAACAGGGGCTGTGGCACTATGAAACTCTAGAAACCCCTAGGGTTTCTGGGTATGTTAAAACTTTTTGGGCCTTTTGGGCCTTGTAATGTACAAGGCTGAATTTTTGGGCCAATTTGGGTCTGTTGTAATTAGTAAATTGGGCTTGAGAGAACTGTGATCTAGAATTTTAATAATTAGACTGTTTTGGATTCTGTTTAATTAATTTTTGATTTATTGGTTTTTTGATTTGGTCTTTGGTTAAATGGGTCAATTAGGCCAGGCCAAAATTGGCCTATTACACCTACTTTTCAAAAAAGAAAAACAAAGTGACCAAAAGCTGAAAAATGTACAAAACCAAACTCTCAATTCCCTTAACAAATTCGGCTAACCACTCCCCAACAACTTCTTATCCCATAGTTCCCTCCTATTATCTCTCTTTGATTCACTCCCCCAAATCACTCAACCTTCAATTCAAATTTCCTTGAAACACTCATGACTGAGTTTGTAATATCTGAGATTTAGGGGTTATGCATTTTCACTTAAATGAATGTGATTGCATGCTTGAGTATGACTTGAATGTGTTTTGGGGGCTTCAAGAACCTTGGGATGTAGGTAGAAGCCTTAGAAAAATATTTTATTTTAAGCCTAAAAAGGGGAACTAGGGAGCTAGGCCTTAAGGAGTTTATTGTGTGGCTTAGGACACAAGAACTAAGTAGGTAAGGTGGCAAAGAGGTGCCACTTAAGGCCTTGTAAGGTGACGCCATAGGGAGTGAGAAGGGGGCATAGGTTCGAGTAGCAAGGGAAACATTTTGGAGCTTTTATTTTTCAGCAAGGAGAGGCAGTGATGGACGGCACAGGGACACTTCATGGATGAAGTATAGATTGGGTCAAAAGCTTAAAGATTCGGCTAAGTAGAAGTGAAAAGGGGGATTGAGTGGAGAGAAGGAGAGTTGGCTGGCCAAGGGACTTTCATGATGACAAATTCGGTCACCTAGTAGCCAAAACTCCCTAAGCCGAATTGTAGCCTCACTATCACTTTCTTATTCTTTTCTACTCACCATTCTTTCTTCCTCTTCTCACCTTAGCAGAACCATAAACCGAGTTTCAACATCATTCTTTCTCTTCAGTCATCAAAAGCCGAAATCTTCTTTTTCTTGCCGAAACTCCCTTAATATTTTCTCTTTAAACCAAAGCTAAATCTCTGTGTTTCCAAACAAAGGTGCAATCGGTTTCAACATTGTGGTAAGGGATCCTATCATTCGATTTCTTTCTTTTCCTTTTTTCTTTGATTGCCAAAATCTAGGAATCTAATTCCTCTCATTTTTTTGGCTGAAACCATGAAGGGAGAATTCGGGATCCACTTACCGACGGTTTAAGGGAGATCTTCCGGGATTTTGGATATTTAAGGTAAGTAAGACATACTATTTGGCCAAAGGCCATACTACCTATTGAAGGTTGCCGATTCTAATTATGGTGTCTTAGGGAGTTTTCGACAGATCTTCAGGATTTGGCTTAGCAATCTAGGTAAGGGTTCTATGTTTCAGATCTGTTCCATATTCGTTCAAAAGCCGAAAACTAACCGTTTGAGTGTACTAGTGCTTAACCGATTGCAAGGGGGGATCATCACGAAGTTTTGGGATTTGTTTGGTAACCAAATCGGTAGCAAGGTAAGGATTTTGGTTGCGTTAACCCTTCGAGATTTGCTGTATAGCTGAATGGCCTCTTTGCTAATGTTCTTATTGTTGCCCGAATGTAGGAAAGGGGATCTAATGCGTTCGATCAGGATTTTCGGGATTTCGATTAGATCTACGAATAGTCAGGTGTGTAACCCACCCTAAATTCCCGATTAATAATAATAATGCTATGAATATGTTAATAAGGCTATGAATGAATATGGCTAAGGGTACCATTTAATGGTACAAAGAATTGTGCATCGCTACCCTTAATACTGTTAATAATGATTAATAACATTGATGTGAAAATATGTGGAATTCCATTATGATTTTGGGGTAAGGTTAATTGCATGATAATTGTATGTTTTGAATGTTGCATGGGCATATGGGTGATTATGTTAAAGGGAAGTCATCCGTGGTTTCTACCACATTATCCGTGACTTATGTCACATATTATGAATCTGGTGACTCATCACATTATCCGGTGGCTATGCCACAATTATAAGGCGATGTGCGCTTGATCGCAGCGATCGCCTTCGATGGTGTGTAGCGGATGGAGGGTCGATTTAGTAATCCCTACGGTGTGATTGGTAGGTACGAGTGATGTGTAGAGGTTGGATATCTAGGTGGGCTTGGGTTGCATCATTGTCCATATTCATTTTATGTGATTTAATATGCCATGATTATTTGGGAGTCTGTGATGGTTGTTACACACTGAGTCTGTTGACTCACCCCTCGTGGGCTAACATTTTGCAGATGGCACTCATTAAATGGACCGGCTCGGCAGGAACTTAGTGGTGGCCATGCACATTTCGCTTTTTTCGGTTTTCTTATTAAGTTATTCGATTTATTTTGGGTCATGTTTTGATGTAGTAAGGGCATTATCACTTAACTGTTTTATTTATGCGTTTTAAATTTTTATTATGATACGAACAACATCGAACAAGATGATTAAACATTTTTTGTAAAACAACATCAATTGTTTCGAAACCCAAACACCTACGATTTTCAAGTTAATAATAATAAACTCTAAAATCCGACATTTCTTTTAACTTGTAACTTTTGAAATATGAAAATATCATTTTAGCACAAATTTAAATTACAACACAGTTTTTAACTTGAGAACAATCCGAAGCTATTTTCTTCAAAACCACCAAGAATTCCAAGATGCCACTACATTTTACTCAAAGAGCATGCTAGATCTGGTCAGGGCTTGTGGGCCGGGTTTAAGGTGTTTCAATTTGGTATCAGAGCTCGGTTCAAAACTCGGCCTTAAGTGCTTTTGGGCCAAAACGTTTTTCCTTATTTTGGAGTTAGGTTTTACTAAAGATTGAACAGGATTTCTGGCATGGCACCTGAGTCTCCGGCCCGAAGTCCACCAGGTAAGTACCCCTAACCATTGTGTGAATTGTATGTGGGTGTTATGGGGACGTAGACTAGTAGACTAAGAGCTAATGAACCCTAGGATTAGCTTACTCCAACATAGAATTGCATAAAATTTAAAGTCTAGCCAAACAAACCTGTGAGTGAGTCATTGAGTTAAGGGTGTGGCAATCGTTGTGCGCATGTCTAGGATTGGATTCAGGGGGAGCTTGGTATTTAAGTAGTCCTAGTGACTCACCTCCTCTCCGCTCGAATCCTAACTGGTGCGTAGTGACGGTTCACTCTAACTAAGAGGACTTAATCATAGGCTAAATTCAATAATTAAAACCCGAAAGGGACCAGTCACCTTGTTTTGTACAACCTTAAAATTAAACCTTGGTTTCAAAGTTACCAAAGTACCCTTGAGTCAAAAAATGACCAAAATACTCCTGATTTGCAAGTTGACCAAATTACCCCTAACTTGAAAAATTTCCAAAATACCCACGGTATGGAAAGTTGCCGAAGTACCCCCAAATTAAAAATTTTTAAAATACCCTTATTTCGTAAAACCACCTGGAACCATATTTTGCAAAATTACCGAAATACCCCTAGTTTGTAAAATTACAAAAATACCCTCAGTTTATAAAATTACCATATTACCCTTGAATCTTCCTATCAAAGTATTCCTATTTTGTAAAAATACCCAGAAACTTCTATTTTATGAAATTTCAAAATACCCTGAATTGGGAAATTACGAAAATACCCCTGTAGGATAAAATTATGGAAATACCCTTGGGTAGTGGAAAACAACAATAGTGACAACCACAACACTTTTCTGTAATGAACGCAAGTTCATGAATAATGATGATTGAATGAATGAACTTGAGACTGTAGTGTGTGTATGAATTGGAAAGAACTACTTTTTAGAACTATTAATCATAAGACTGTTCGCGATAAATCAGTGGAAAGAAATAATGATTCATAAAATTCTTAATCAGATAAACGCAACTCGAAAGAATGAGTTCTAGAGGACGTGATCGTAATGTGCGTGGCCGTGGTAGAGGCCGAATGACCGTATCAAAACCCGTTAGGTCTGGTCAAGGGTCCGAGAATGAAATGCCACCACCACCAGCTGCTGGTGTTGAATATCAGGATTAGACAGGGGATGATGCAGTATCGCAGGCGATGCTATGAGTTCTTGAGAGGGTGGCTGGAGCAGGTGGAGGTATGGGAGCTCGGAAGTCTATACCTGAGCGACTCTGAGCCAATGGAGCTGAGGTATTCTAAGGTATATCTGGTGTGGCATCCAATACAGCTGAGTATTGGTTGGAGGCGACGGAGCGAATTATGGACGATTTGGACTTGACTGCTGAGGAGAAACTGAAGGGATGGTGTCACTTCTCCGCGATGAGTCATACCAATGGTGGCTCACGGTTCGGGATGGTGCTGCAGTAGATGATCTCACTTGGGAGTATTTTAAGGTGGCGTATCAGAAGAAGTATATTGGGACTAGCTATATTGATGCGCAGAGGAAGGCGTTTCTAAGGCTGGTTCAGGGGAATAAGTCCGTAACGGAGTACGAGGCGAAATTCTTAAGGTTGAGCAGATATGCTCGAGGTATTGTGGCTACGGAGCATGAACGATGTGTCCGGTTTGAGGACAGACTGAGGGATGACCTGAGATTGTTGATTGCTCCACAGCAGGAGCGGGAGTTTACCATGTTGGTAGAGAAGGCTAAGGTAGTCGAAGGGGTTAAGGAATCTGTGAGGCAAAATATGGACAAAAAAGACAAAAGAGAGGTTTTGGATCATCAGGGTCATCTGGGAATGTTCAAAAGAGACCTAGAGTTGATGGGTCGCGAGGTCAGTAGGTTATTACGGGAGGACAGTACCGTACGTGTGCTCAATGTGGAAAGATGCACCTAGGAGAGTGTTGGAAGAAGACAGGAGGATGTTTTAAGTGTGGATCCAAGGATCACATGATTAGGGACTGTCCTATGAAAACAGATGGGAGTCGACCAGCAAGTCAGGGTCTTAATCGGGCTGGAAGAGGTGGACAGCAGCCACCACGTGGTCGTGGTCCGACTGGAAGAGGTAATGGTTCGGAAGAGGTCGAGGATCACCGGGCAGAGGTGTTGGTACACGAGGCGAGACAGCCGAGTCTAGTGTATGCAGTTCGTTGGAGGGAGGATGGTGATGCACCTGATGTCATAATGGGTATGTTCCTTATCTCTAGATTACCCTTTATTGCGTTGATAGATATTGGGTCAACTCATTCATACATTGCTAGTAAGGTGTTTGGAACTCTACATGTGAACTCTGAGACTGTACCTAGGAAGATGACTGTACTTAGTCCTTTAGGGCAATCAGTAGTATTAGACAAGCTCTTTAGGGCAGTACCTTTGGAAGTTCAGGGGGCGCAGTTTCCAGCTGACTTAATGGAGTTGCCATTTGAGGAATTTGATCTAATCTTAGGCATGGACTGGTTAGTGAAGTACCATGCGAATGTGGATTGTGCTGCTAAGCGCATGTCGTTAAGAACTTCTGACGAAAAAGAGGTTGTGGTAATAGGCGAGAGACGGAATTGCTTGTCAAATGTAGTATCTGCCCTTAAGGCAGAAAAGATGGTGAGAAAAGTGTGTGTAGCTTTTCTGATGTTGATCAGTGCCTTAAAGGCTAAGGAAGCAGCTGTAGGAGGAGTTAGAACAGTAAGGGAATTTGTGGATGTCTTTCCGGAGGAGCTGCCTGGGTTACCTCCTGTAACACCCATTAACCCGTATCTATCGCCGGATTAGGGTTACAGTGTTACCGATAACCCAATCTTTATTCAATAAATCAAATCATAATTTAACATACTTATATAATGTTACAATATAAGCAACCAATCGCATACAGAAATCATAATTTAACATACTATTTAAATAAAGAGACATGATCCAATTTCACCTTGATATATTACACCTGTAAGGCCGAATATACATGGCAATAATTCTTTTATTGTGATCAAATACACCATCTCATTACATAATATCATGTGTCCTAATTTAAATGCTCGATAAACAATTCTATGCATATAATTATTTGGGTAATATACAAGAGTACACATATGAAATAACACGAACATAACTAATACTATATTCAAATAGGTCCAATGCCCAAGTAAATCAAGATTCACATTTAGTTTATAAGTACATAATTGAACCAAAATGTACCAATAAGTTTTCAAAGCGCCCATATGTATATATAATATTTATAACCGTAAACAACTTGAATGGTTTCTAAATTCACCTTATTTCACCATTTTCATAATTAAGGTTCATAGACACAAGGTTCGTTAAATAGCATACCTAACATATACTATATAACTAGTTCGAAATACATAATACTACTCATTCACTTTCTTATGTTCGGTTTTCAATTTGTATCTTTAATAATCAACCCAAGATAATTATTACATTTTTCTTATTCAAAATTGAACCCTATTATCATGACGAGAAAACATGCATCAATTCATATACATCTTTCAAGCATATTATCCACGCATATCACACTAAGGATAGATTCATACCATCAAACATTAACATTAAAATTAGCCACTTTCGTATGGCCTTAATACATTATTATAGCATCATTAGAAAATTTAGCTAGCCTATACATGCCTTTGACTTAAAAAGTATGCAAAACATATATATACCAAAGAGAGTGATAGTGTGGTCGACTTTCTTGATGATCCCCGAGCGTAATTGAATCAACAATCTATAAAATGTAAATACAAACACAAACAGGTAAGCTCGCTAGCTTAGTAAGTCTTAAGCAACTTTAGCATAACATTTGAACACTTAAACATTTATTAACCATAGCATTTACTCTACATTATCATAATCCTACAATTCATTGAACTATAGAATGAACATATTTTACATGAATCTCATGCTCCTTATCACATAGGTGCAATATTCATATCAACTCTATTATCATATTCACAGCCTTTTTACTATTAGCATTTCTACTAGTAACCGAACATCGACAAAATAGCACGTTTAAGCCCAGATTCTATCTTTACCATTCATACATATCACCATTCTTTATATGATATTTCAATTCAAGTAACATTAATCACAACTTACCTTACTTCTGATAAATTCAATGAGATTTAAGCTTACCTGAGTTTTTAGCTTAATAGGTTCACTATAATACACTCGAACAATTTATAACTTCTTCGTTTAAAGTATCACCCAGATTAAGCACGCTAGGCACGGCTTCCGAATCAAATCAATGGCACTAAGCCTGCTAGGCACAAAGCCCGAATCAAATCACTGGCATAAGGCCTGCTAGGCACGAAGCCCAAATATGTCACCCAACTAAGCCCGCTAGGCACTAAGCCCGAATATATCACCAAGACTAAGCCCTGCTAGGCACAAAGCTCGAATCAAATCAAAGACAAGGCACGCTAGGCAATAAGCCCAAAACTATTCATAAACTAATCACATACTTCAGATTTTTCCCAAATAATATATCAAAGATACATAGTAATCTCGATTGTCAATTTATGCATTCAAGCCAATTTCACCCATATACATTCGGCTATTACAATAATATACCTTCAAATTTATCGAACAATATCATTTAACAGATTCATAAATAATTCTATGACCTATTTTAGCTTAAGGACTTACCTCGACTGTCGACGAACAACTTAAACCAGCTATTCGAGAACTTTCGTCTTTCCCCAATCTAATTCCGTTTTTCTTTGCTCTTGATCTAAAACACATTAAATTCAGCTCATTCAAGAACATTTCAATTCAATTTATTTCCAAAACACATAAACATGCAACTTACCATTTTGACCCTAAGGTTTCACATTTTTACTATTTAGTCCTAATTGTACAAAACACAAAATACACACAATTTGCCAAGACTATAAAGGGCCGAATGTTCACAAGGACATTATAAGTCCATTTCTTTCATTTATTTTGCAAATAAGCCCCTCTAAAAATTTACTTTTACAAATTAGCCCTAAATACTCAAATTCACCAAAATTTCCAATACCAAATATATTAATCTTAAACATATCTTTAATTTAAAAACATCAAACATCAAAAACCACAAAAACATGTCAATGGCCGAATATCACACATGCTTAGATTCTAAAATTTCAACATGGGACAGCTAATACTCTAAGCAACGATCTCAAAAATGTAAAAATTATCTAAAACCGACTAAGAACTCACCTTCAATTTTAGCTTCAAAGTGCCAAAAATTCAAAGAATTTAAACCCCTCTTCTCATGCAAAGGTTTGGCCAAGAACAAAGATGAATGATAATGGCATTTTGTTTTGTTTTACTTTAATATATTTTAAGTTATTATTTAATTACTTAACTAACCTTTAAAATAAAATAACCAAATAATATATATTAAGGACAAACTTGTCCATGGCCGGCCACTAACTCATAAAATGGGTTATTTACCCTTTCAATACTTCATATTATAAAGCCATGCTCAAATTAGCACATTTCACTTTAGTATGCCACTTTTACCTTTTATGCGATTAAGTCCTTTTTCTAAATTAAACACATAAATGATAAAATTTCTCTCTGAGACTTTCACATACATTAATTCACATATAATAAACACAAAATATAATACTAAAATATATCTCGAATCGGATTCGTGGTCCCAAACCATCGTTCGATTAGGTCAAATTCGATCTGTTATAATTCTCCCCTTAAGGATTTTTGTCCCCAAAATTCTTACCGTTAAACAACGCGGATATTGTTGCCTCATTGATTCCTCGTGCTCCCACGTAGCCTCTTTAACTTCGTGTCGATTCCACAAGACCTTCACTAATGGAATCCTTTTGTTTCTTAACTCTTTCTTTCCCGAGCTAAAATACGGATCGATTCTTCCTCATACGTCATATCGGGTGAATTTCAATCTCGATGGAGCAATCACATGTGATGGATCGATCCAGATCACGAAGCATCGAAATGTGAAATACATCATGTATCTTTTCTAATTCAGAGGGCAACTTCAATTTATAAGCAATAGGCCCAACATGTTCGATGATTTCATACGGTCCGATGAATCTCGGACTTAGTTTGCCCTTCCGACCAAAATGAATTACCTTCTTCCACGGAGATACTTTCAAGAATACCCGATCTTCGACTTGAAATTCTATATTTTTACGTTTCAAATTAGCATAGGACTTTTGACGATCTGATGCAGCTTTCAAACTATCCTTGATTATGGCCACTTTCTTTTTAGTCTCTTTAATCAAACCAACCCCTTGTATCTTGTTCTCACCGAGCTCACCCAAAGATAATGGCGCATTTACACTTGCGACCATATAGAGCTTTATAGGGTGCCATTTTGATACTCGATTGAAAACTCATATTATAGGCAAATTCAATCAAAGGTAAGTATTTTTCCCACGCACCTTCAAACTCAAGAACGCAGATCTCAACATGTCCTCAAGTGTTTGAATGGTTCGCCAGATTGACTGCTCTGTCTCATGGGTGAAAGGCGGTGCTAAAATGAAGTTTAGTACCTAGAGCATCCTATAACTTCTTCCACAATCGTAATGTGAATCTCGGTTTCATTCGAGATAATAGAACTCGGACACCATGTAATCTCACGATTTGCGATATATACAACTCAAAGAAGTTTATCAAGTGAAAATCCATACGAATCGGTATGAAATGAGCTGATTTGGTCAGTCTATCTACTATAACCTAGACTGCATCTTTCTTGCTCGGTGTCATAGGCAACCCAGATACAAAATCCATAGTGATTCTATCCCATTTCCATTCAAGTATCATGATCAGTTGAAGTAATCCAGAAGGCACCTGATTTTCGGCTTTGACTTGCTGACATATTAAACACCTTGAAACAAATTCAAATATATCTCGTTTCATACCAGGCCACCAGTAGAACTGCTTCAAGTCATTATACATTTTCGTGCTACCTGGATGTATCGACATCTGACTATTATGAGCCTCATTCAATAACAATTGGATCAAGTCCACGTTCCTCGGTACACACATTTGGCCTTTTTATTTCAAGCAGTCATTTTCATCAATTCAAAATTCTGACTCTACATTATTTTCACATTGAACTCGTTTGACAATCATATCTTTGTCAGCTTTTTGTGCATCACAAATTTGCTGAATAAACATCGGTCTTGCTTTTAACTTGGCTATAATCGAACTATCACCTGACATAGCCATCTTTGTGTTCAATGCATGAAGAGTAAGCAATGATTTTCGACTTAACGCATCTGCGACAATGTTAGCTTTCCCCGGATGGTAGTCAATCACCAACTCATAGTCTTTCAACAATTCTAACCATCGTTGTCTCAAGTTTAGATCTTTCTGAGTCATCAAATACTTGAGACTCTTGTGATCCGAGTAAACATGGCATTTCTCACCGTATAAATAATGACGCCAAATTTTTAATGCGAACACAATAGCTGCAAGTTCTAAATCATGTGTCGGGTAATTTCTTTCATGCGGCTTCAATTGTCTTGAAGCATAGGCTACAACTTTGCCTTCCTACATCAAAACGTAGCCCAAACCATTCAAAGAAGCATCAGAATAAACAACAAATTCTTTACCCGATTCAGGCTGAACTAACACTGGAGCTTCGGTCAAAAGGGCTTTCAGCTAATCAAAGCTTTTCTGACACTTTTCTGACCACTCGAACCTAACATCTTTCTGCAATAACTTTGTCAACGGCATAGCTATAATAGAAAAACCTTTCACAAATCATCGATAGTAACCCGCAAGTCCCAGAAAGCTTCAAATTTCAGAAACATTCTTTGGTGGTTTCCAATCAATAATAGCCGATATTTTGCTCGGGTCAACACGAATACCCGATGCTGAAACGACATGACCCAAGAAACTGACTTCATCCAAAACTCACACTTACTAAACTTTGCATACAACTGTTGATCTCGCAAAGTTTGTAGCACTAATCTCAAATGCTCGATATGCTCGGTTTCATCTTTAGAGTAGATTAGTATATCATCAATAAACACTACTACAAACCGATCTAAAAATTATCTGAAGACCCGATTCATTAGGTCCATAAAAATAGCAGGTGCATTAGTGAGTCCAAAAGGCATAACTAGAAACTCAAAATGTCCATACCTCATCCGAAATGCAGTCTTTGGCACATCTACATCTCGATTCAAGAATCGATAATAACTCGATCTCAAATCTATCTTCAAAATATCAAGCCCTTTCAACCGATCAAACAAATCATCAATTCGAGGTAATGGGTACTTATTCTTTATAGTTACCTTATTCAGCTTGCCGATAATCAATACACATTTGCATCGCTCCATCTTTCTTTTCACAAAAGAACTAGTGTACCCAAGGAGAGAAACTCTCACGTGCAAAACCTCTATCTCGTTAACTCTTGCAATCGTGCTTTCAACTCTTTTAACTCAAGAGTTGCCATCCGACACGGAGCTATCGAGATTAGAGTCGCTCCTGCTAATTCAATGCCAAATTCAATTTCTCTTACTGGTGGTAAACCCGGTAGTTCTTCAGGAAACACATCTGATTATTCACATACAACCAGTACAGATTCAATATGCTTTTTAGACACTTTATTATCCAGTACATAGGCCAAATAAGTTTCGCACCCTTTTCTCACATACTTTTGGGCCAACATCGAGGATATTATTGTAGGAAACCCACTTAAATCACTGGATTCAATTCTGATGTTCTCGCCGTTCTGGCATCTCAAATTAATAAGCTTTCTTTTGCAATTCACCACTGCATCATGTGAAGTTAACTAGTCCATTCCCAAAATTATATCGAACTCATCGAAATGCAACAACATTAAATCGGCTGGGAAACAAGAATCCTGAATCATCAACGGGCAACCTCTATACACTTTATTAACAAGTACACATCTACCTAGAGGGTTGGGCACACGAATCACAAACTCAGTAGACTCAACTGGCAGAGTCCTACCGAGTACTAAAGTTTCACGCACATATGAATGAGTCGAACCAGGATCAATCAATGCAATCATAGTAGTATCATAAAGGGTAAAAGTATCGGTAATGACATCAGGAGAGGAAGCATCCTCTCTGGCTAGTGTAGCATAAGCTCTAGCTGGAGCTCTAGCCTCTGATCGTATCATGGTGTCCTTCGTCCTTCTCTGATTGCCACCTACATTGCCTGAATGTCTGAGTGGTCTACTCCGTGCTGGTGCACTGCTCGGTCTAGTGTTCTAAGTTGTATTTTGCTCTGTTAACATCGAACATTCTCGAATAAAATGATCCGATGATCCACATTTAAAGCAAGACCGATCATGAACTCTACAACTCCCAAGATGTTGTTTCCTACAATGTTTACACTCGGCCCGGTTCTGTGGAACATTACCGACACTAGCAATCGATGTGGCTCACGATCTCACTGGAGGTTGATCACGTCTAGGTAAGTCTGAAGTGGCTTTATGTCGACTGGGATCATCTCTGAACTTTTTATGCATAGAATGGAAAATTTTACTTGATGATCTTTTTCGAGTGTCTCTAGCTTCTACGTCAGCTTTTCTTTTCTCCTTTTCGAGCTCTTCAGCTTTACAAGCTCGCTCCACTAATGTCACAAACTCTTTGATTTCAAGAATGCCAACAAGTAACTTTATGTCTTCATTCAGGCCTTCTTCAAATCTTTTACACATAATGGCTTCCGTAGATATACACTTCCAAGCGTAATGGCTCAATCTGACAAACTCCACTCATACTCTGTCACCGTCATGCGACCCTATTTTAATTCTAGAAATTCTTTCCGTTTCTGATTGATGAATCTCTGACTGATATATTTCTTACGGAATTCAATTTGGAAAAAATCCCACGTCACTTTTTCTTTTGGAACCATCGATACTAGTGTATTCCACCAATGATAGGCAAAGGTCCCAAAGTAAAGATATAGCACACTTTAGGCATTCATCCGAGTACAAGATAACTCATCGAAAATTCAATAGTATTATCAAGCCACAACTCAGCTCGCTCTGCATTATCATCATCATTGGCCTTGAATTCCTCGGCCCTATATTTCCTAATTTTATCAACGGGAGGCCTGTTAGATCTCATTGGATCTATCATCTGGGTGTCAAGGTACCGAGTTGGATTATTCGGGGTGGAGGTTGTCGTGACAACGGATTATTCGAACAAACAGGTAAACTATTCATTCATCATTTGGTAGAAGGCTTGTTTAGCCTCCCACTCGTGGTTGTCCGTGAATCGTTGAGAGTCTAATGGAGTGATCCATGTGCGAGACCAGCGCAACACTCTCCACATCATCGCCACTATTTCTATCGGGATCAAAATCCATTTACTATATAAAATACAATTGAAATTGTCAGAAGTCACGACACTATCATATATCCAATTCAAAGGCATGTATAGCTAGACTTTTACGTACTACGGTAGTCCTAGAATCGACTAAACCGTAGCTCTGATACCAATAAAATGTAACACCCATTAACTCGTATCTATCACCGGATTAGGGTTACAGGCGTTACCGATAACCCAATCTTTATTCAATAAATCAAATCATAATTTAACATACTTATATAATGTTACAATATAAGCAACCAATCGCATACAGAAATCATGCTTAATTTACTTAATTAAGTTATATGACACAAGCATAAACTACTCAAATCAAACATGTAATATACATTTTACTACCACCATACTACAATTCAAACATCATTAGTTTCATTTATATTATCTTTATTATTATAAAATTTAAAGAAACAAGCCAATTATAACTATTTAAATAAAGAGACATGATCCAATTTCACCTTGCTATATTACACCAGTAAGGTCAATATACATGGTAATAATTTTGTATTGTGATCAAATAAACCATCTCATTACATAATATCATGTGTCCTAATTTAAATGCTCGATAAACAATTCTATGCATATAATTATTTGGCTAATATACAAGAGTACACATATGAAATAACACTAACATAACTAATACTATATTCAAATAGGTCCAATGCCCAAGTAAATCAAGATTCACACAGTTTCGTTTATAAGTACATAATTGAACCAAAATGTACCAATAAGTTTTCAAAGCGTTCCATATGTATATATAATATTTATAACCGTGAACAACTTGAATGGTTTCTAAATTCATGCTTATTTTACCATTTTCACAATTAAGGTTCATAGACACAAGGTTCGTTAACTAGCATACCTAACATATACTATATAACTAGTTCAAAATACATAGTACTACTCATTCACTTTCTTACGTTCGGTTTTCAATTTGCATCTTTAATAATCAACCCAAGATAATTATAACATTTTTCTTATTCAAAACTGAACCCTATTATCATGATGAGAAAACATGCATCAATTCATATACATCTTTCAAGCATATTATCCACGCATATCACACCAAGGATAGATTCATACCATCAAACATTAACATTAAAATTAGCCACTTTCGTATGGCCTTAATACATTATTATAACATCATTAGAAAATTTAGCTAGCCTATACATGCCTTTGACTTAAAAAGTATGCAAAACATATATATACCAAAGAGAGTGATAGTGTGGTCGACTTTCTTGATGATCCCCGAGTCGTAATTGAATCAACAATCTATAAAATGTAAATACAAACACAAACAGGTAAGCTCGCTAGCTTAGTAAGTCTTAAGCAACTTTAGCATAACATTTGAACACTTAAACATTTATTAACGATAGCATTTACTCTACATTATCATAATCCTACAATTCATCGAACTATAGAATAAACATACTTAACATGAATCTCATGCTCCTTATCACATAGGTGCAATATTCATATCAACTCTATTATCATATTCATAGCCTTTTTACTATTAGCATTTCTACTAGTAACTAAACATCGACAAAATAGCACATTTAAGCTCAGATTCTATCTTTGCCATTCATACATATCACCATTCTTAATATGATATTTCAATTCAAGTAACATTAATCACAACTTACCTTACTTCTGATAAATTCAATGAGATTTAAGCTTACCTGAGTTTTCAGCTTAATAGGTTCACTATAATACACTCGAACAATTTATAACTTCTTCGTTTAAAGTATCACCGACATTAAGCCTGCTAGGCACGAAGCTCGAATCAAATCACCGGCACTAAGCCTGTTAGGCATGAAGCCCGAATCAAATCACTGGCACAAGGCCTGCTAGGCACGAAGCCCAAATATGTCACCGGCACTAAGCCTGCTAGGCACTAAGCCCGAATATATCACTGGCACTAAGCCTGCTAGGCACAAAGCCCGAATCAAATCACCGGTACAAGGCCTGCTAGGCAATAAGCTCAAACTATTCATAAACCAATCACATACTTCACATTTTTCCCAAATAATATATCAAAGATACATAGTAATCTCGTATTGTCAATTGATGCATTCAAGCCAATTTCACCCATATACATTCGGCTATTACAATAATATACCTTCAAATTTATCGAACAATATTATTTAACAGATTTGTAAATAATTCTATGACCTATTTTAGCTTAAGGACTTACCTCGACTGTCGACGAACAACTTAAACCGGCTATTCGAGACCTTTCGTCTTTCCCCGATCCAATTCTATTTTTCTTTGCTCTTGATCTAAAACACATTAAATTCAGCTCATTCAAGTACATTTCAATTCAATTTAGTCCCAAAACACATAAACATGCAAATTACCATTTTGCCCCTAAGGTTTCACATTTTTACTATTTAGTCCTAATTGTACAAAACACAAAATACACACAATTTGCCAAGACTATACAAGAGCCGAATGTTCACAAGGACATTATAAGTCCATTTCTTTCATTTATTTTACAAATAAGCCCCTCTAAAAATTTACTTTTACAAATTAGCCCTAAATACTCAAATTCACCAAGATTTCCAATACCAAATATATTAATCTTAAACATGTCTTTAATTTAAAAACATCAAACATCAAAAACCACAAGAACATGTCAATGGCCGAATATCACACATGCTTAGATTCTAAAATTTCAACATGGGTCAACTAATACTCTAAGCAACGATCTCAAAAACGTAAAAATTATCTAAAACCGACTAAGAACTCACCTTCAATTTTAGCTTCAAAGTGCCAAAAATTCAAAGAATTTAAACCCCTCTTCTCATGCAAAGGTTCGGTCAAGAATAAAGATGAATGATATGGCATTTTGTTTTGTTTTACTTTAATATATTTTAAGTTATTATTTAATTACTTAACTAACCTTTAAAATAAAATAACCAAATAATATATATTAAGGGCAAACTTGTCCATGGCTAGCCACTAACTCATAAAATGGGTTATTTACCCTTTCAATATTTCATATTATAAAGCCATGCTCAAATTAGCACATTTCACTTTAGTATGCCACTTTTACCTTTTAAACGATTAAGTCCTTTTTATAAATTAAACACATAAATGATAAAATTTCTCTACAAGACTTTCTGTAACACCCCAAACCCGGTCAATACACCACGAATCAACTGTATGCTACAGGAAAAAGGTTTTGGGTGGTTTAGGTTGAAGTCTAAAAGTCCGATGAAACATTTTTATGGAACTCAGATTTGAGGAAACTTGAGTAGGTTTTGACTAAAATTTATGTTGTATTTGAAAACCCGAGAGCTTTGAAAACATTTATCCAAGTGTAGGTAAAACTAATTTATGTCGGTTTGATTTTTAAGTTGTTTCATATTATTACCAAAGTATTTTGTCTTAGTAGAAAATCATATTTAAGTTAGAAAACAATTGAGTTCATTTTGTTCTAAGTTATAGTATGATACCCGATGGTATAGTTTAAAACATCGCTTTTGAAGTTTTGAAAACGTTGTCTTTTCCAAGTTTTAGCACGCTTTATCTCAAGTAGTTTGTTAAAGCACATTATAAATCTAACTTAATCGTAAACAAAACATAATTTAAAAAGGCCATTTACAACCCAAATAAAACCAAATAGTAACAATAAAACTTAAGTACCAACTTTCTTAAAATTCGAGCAAATCTTTATTTCGGTATGGCATGAGCACCTCGAGTCCATCCCGCTCCATGTCCGCGCCTAAGTGTCACCGAAAAGTCAAAGGAGAGGGTGAGTCGAGTGACTCAAAGTGTAAATCCCGCTCCGAAAAACAACATGTTAACACACATCATACAAAGCAATATAATCAATGCAACCCGATCCTAACCATCCATATCGCTTTTCTACCCCATGTGGTACCAAACCACCGGTGGTGCCAAACCACCGGTGACATATAGTCACAATGTGTTACCAAAACACCGGTGTCCCAAAGACACAATTGTGCTACCAAAGCACCGGTGACCGAGGTCACAAATCCAATGATGGGGCCAACCCATCGTGTGATACCAAATCACTAGCAGACGATCCCATATCTCATGGGGGCCAACCCACTGGTGGTTAAACCATGGGACAAGTCGCAATGAGGTGCCAAACCTCCGTGTCCCAAAGACACATTTGTGCTACTAAAGCACCGGTGACCGTAGTCACAACTGCTGATGGGGCCAACCCATCGTGTGATACCAAATCACCGGCGCCAATCCCATATCTCACAAGTGGGGCCAACCCACTGGTGTTAACCACGTGACGAGACGCCGAGGTACCAAACCTCCGGAGGTGCTAAACCTCCGTGACCCAAAGTCACAAAGTGTGTTACTAAAACACCGGTGCTCACAAGACAAAATATCACCGCTTCCCTCCACTCAGATCACCCATCAACATACCATACTCATGTAATCATGCATATCATATAATCATGCATATCATGCTAATATGTCTAATCTCATACCCCATGTCACATATATCCACAACCATGGTATCATATAGATCATCAAGAAACTCATAATAATAATCTTGACTTACCCGAGTCCGTAATCATACCCATTAGGGTATCACATCAATCATCACCGCTTCATTAATCATCACACGTGTTATCAATTATATTACTAAATGTATGTGTTAGTTTACACACCGATATATCAAGATGTTAATCCTAAGAACCGGTCAAAATTGTTTGATCACCTCAACAAATTTTAATCCTACAATCTACCAAAACTAAACAACATAATCATGCTAATCAACCTCTAAGGGTATAACCGTAATTTTACCTACCAAGGGCATTTTCGTAATTTACCCACCAAGGGTATTTCCAGAATTCACACATGTAATGGCCTTCCAAGGCCTAATGCCGCCACTAGCGACTCAAATACCATCTCCTGGTCACATTGCATTTATTGGGCCTAAAACCCGATTTTGGCCCATCTGGCCCACACGCCGTGTGGCCCACCTAGCACAAATCTAGCCACGATATAAGTTCCACCTAGTCTAGTTCAACATATACTAACCAATCATGCATTTACTCATATGGGCCCACGGCCCATTGGGCCCATTCTACCATCGAGGCCCAAGCAAATTTCAACCCACGAGAATACTATCGATGGCCTCAACTATCGCTCGTGAAGCCCCACATTACGCGCCGCACGCGTGTGGCTACTAATGCCGTAATCCCAGATTTCAAGATTTGCCGCTTCTACAACTAGAGTAGAGAGAGTTACACACCGACAGACTCGGTGCTAAATCGCTACCATGACCACTCCCGTGCCCAACGCCCACCAAGGTATGTTTACTCTCCTCCTAGGATGCTTCTTATATAGCTAGCTCTTCACCTTCCTTCTTTGTGTCTTTCCGATGTGGGATCCTTCACAAGAGAGTTTAAATTCAACTGAAACTCTTGTCATTCAATCATAAAATAAATACTCCTTTGCTTCTCACGAGATTCAACCCTGCTCTTTGCAACATAATCCACGTAGCTAACCACTTTACCAACTAGCTCCTTTTGCCTCAAACTATGCGCAACTAAATATAAACTATGGGTCAAATTCTAAGGTCCAAGCAAAAAGAAACCAAAATGCAAAAGCCAAGACTTGAACCTTGGACCTCCTTCCTTCCTTGTCTCTTATGTGGCGCCACTTTGCCACTACACCACACACTCCACTTGTGTCATTTTCCTCCATATTTTATTCTTAAGGCCTATCTCGCCAACTTCCGTGGTTTTTTCACCTAAAACCAAAATTTCCCCAAAGCCAATATTTGATCCCGGACTTCATAAAGCCTCTAACCTTCCAAAATCACTTATCCAATAGGTCTAACTTGCATTTAAGTTCGATCTCTATTCTCCAAAAATTTAAACGCTACTACACCTAAGGCCCATTGGGCTCAATTCTCCTAGGCCCAATTTTGGGATGTTACAAATCTATTCTTCCTTAAAGAAATTTCGTCCTCGAAATTTCCAACTAACTAACAAATGACATCCTAACCTACCACACTACGCCTTGTCACAAGACTCGATCTTAATAAAACTAATATACTTCTAACTAGAATTTAAAACTCCTACCCATACTTAAAAACACCTAGCAATTAAAATGATGAATATTTCATACGCTCCCAACTCTATGTCTAATGTCTTGACTTATCCGGTTTAAAAGTTTTATGCGCCATTTTTATTCCACCGTGTATTAAGGCACAATCTTATGAATAGTTCTTATTACGAGTTTTGTTTTCATGAGTTCACAAAGTCCTATAGGTTTCATCTCTAGGGTAGTCTACTATCACTATTCATTCATATCATACATCATCAAAATCATATGCAAACATCGCTAGGGTACTTACTCATGGATTGGTGCCGAGACTCCTGTGCCATGCCTTTCAAATCATATACTTTAAAACCAAAACACTTAAAACCAAAATTTAAAATATTTTGGGCCTCGCCCACAAATGAGCCTTTGAACTTAGCTCGATACCACAATTGTAACACCCCAAACCCGGTCAATACACCACGACCGAATCTGGTATGCTACAGGGAAAAAGGTTTTGGGTGGTTTAGGTTGAAGTCTAAAAGTCTGATGAAACATTTTTATGGAACTCTGTATTTGAGGAAACTTGAGTAGGTTTTGACTAAAAATTTATGTTGTATTTGAAAACCCAGAGAGCTTTGAAAAACATTTATCTGAAGTGTAGGTAAAACTAATTTATGTCGGTTTGATTTTTAAGTTGTTTCATATTATTACCAAAGTATTTTGTCTTAGTAGAAAATCATATTTAAGTTAGAAAAACAATTCGAGTTCATTTTGTTCTAAGTTATAGTATGATACCCGATGGTATAGTTTAAAACATCGTTTTTGAAGTTTTGAAAACGTTGTCTTTTCCAAGTTTTAGCACGTTTTATCTCAAGTAGTTTGTTAAAGCACATTATAAATCTAACTTAATCGTAAACAAAACATAATTTAAAAAGGCCATTTACAACCCAAATAAAACCAAATAGTAACAATAAAACTTAAGTACCAACTTTCTTAAAATTCCGAGCAAATCTTTATTTCGGTATGGCATGAGCACCTCGAGTCCATCCCGGCTCCATGTCCGCGCCTAAGTGTCACCTGAAAAGTCAAAGGAGAGGGTGAGTCGAGTGACTCAGTGTGTAAATCCCGCTCCCGAAAAACAACATGTTAACACACATCATACAAAGCAATATAATCAATGCAACCCGATCCTAACCATCCATATCGCCTTTTCTACCCCGGTGGTACCAAACCACCGGTGGTGCTAAACCACCGGTGACATATAGTCACAATGTGTTACCAAAACACCGGTGTCCCAAAGACACAATTGTGCTACCAAAGCACCGGTGACCGAGGTCACAAATCCAATGATGGGGCCAACCCATCGTGTGATACCAAATCACTAGCAGACGATCCCATATCTCATGGGGCCAACCCACTGTGGTTAAACCACAGGACAAGTCGCAATGAGGTGCCAAACCTCCGTGTCCCAAAGACACATTTGTGCTACTAAAGCACCGTGACCGTAGTCACAACTGTTGATGGGGCCAACCCATCGTGTGATACCAAATCACCGCGCCAATCCCATATCTCACAAGTGGGGCCAACCCACGGTGGTGTTAACCACGTGGACGAGACGCCGAGGTACCAAACCTCCGAGGTGCTAAACCTCCGTGACCCAAAGTCACAAAGTGTGTTACTAAAACACCGGTGCTCACAAGACAAAATATCACCGCTCCCTCCACTCAGATCACCCATCAACATACCATACTCATGTAATCATGCATATCATATAATCATGCATATCATGCTAATATGTCTAATCTCATACCCCATGTCACATATATCCACAACCATGGTATCATATAGATCATCAAGAAACTCATAATAATAATAATCGACTTACCCGAGTCCGTAATCATACCCATTAGGGTATCACATCAATCATCACGCTTTCATTAATCATCACACAAAGTTATCAATTATATTACTAAATGTATGTGTTAGTTTACACACCGATATATCAAGATGTTAATCCTAAGAACCGGTCAAAATTGTTTGATCACCTCAACACCTTTAATCCTACAATCGCCAAAACTAAACAACATAATCATGCTAATCAACCTCTAGGGTATAACCGTAATTTTACCTACCAAGGGCATTTTCGAATTTACCCACCAAGGGTATTTCCAGAATTCACACATGTAATGGCCTTTCCGAAGGCCTAATGCCGCCACTAGCGACTCACCTACCATCTCCTATTGCATCTGCACGATTGGGCCTAAAACCCATTTTGGCCTATCCGGGCCCACACGCCGTGTGGCCCACCTAGCACAAATCTAGCCACGATATAAGTTCCACCTAGTCTAGTTCAACATATACTAACCAATCATGCAATTTACTCATATGGGCCCACGGCCCATTGGGCCCACTTTCTACCATCGAGGCCCAAGCAAATTTCAACCCACGAGAATACTCATCGATGGCCTCAACTATCGCGTCAAGCCCCACATACGCGCCGCACGCTGGTGTGGCTACTAATGCCGTAGTAACCGCATTTCGCATTTGCCGCCTACAACTAGAGTAGAGAGAGTTACACACCTGATAGGACTCTGGTGCTAAATCGCGCTGCGACCACTCCTGTGCCCAACGCCCACCAAGGTATGTTTACTCTCCTCCTAGGATGCTTCTTATATAGCTAGCTCTTCACCTTCCTTCTTTGTGTCTTTCCGATGTGGGATCCTTCACAAGAGAGTTTAAATTCAACTGAAACTCTTGCCGTCCAATCCGCAAAATAAATACTCCTTTGCTTCTCACGAGATTCGAACCCAGGCTCCTTTGCAACATAATCCACGTAGCTAACCACTTTACCAACTAGCTCCTTTTGCCTCAAACTATGCGCAACTAAATATAAACTATGGGTCAAATTCTAAGGTCCAAGCAAAAAGAAACCAAAATGCAAAAGCCAAGACTTGAACCTTGGACCTCCTTCCTTCCTTGTCTCTTATGTGGCGTCACTTTGCCACTACACCACACACTCCACTTGTGTCATTTTCCTCCATATTTTATTCTTAAGGCCTATCTGCCAACTTCCAGGGTTTTTTTCACCTAAAACCAAAATTTCCCCAAAGCCAATATTTGATCCCGGGACTTCATAGAAGCCCTCTAACCTTCCAAAATCACTTAGCCAATAGGTCTAACTTGCATTTAAGCCGATCTCTATTCTCCAAAAATTTAAACGCTACTACACCTAAGGCCCATTGGGCTCAATTCTCCTAGGCCCAATTTTGGGATGTTACACTTTCACATACATTAATTCACATATAATAAACACAAAATATAATACTAAAATATTTCTCAGACTCGGATTCGTGATCCCGAAACCACCATTCTGATTAGGGTCAAATTCAGTCTGTTACACCCCCGGACAGGGAAGTGGAGTTCGGAATTGATTTACTACCGGGTACAGCTCCTATGTCAATTACTTCATACCGAATGGCACCAAAGGAGTTAGTAGAGCTTAAAGCCTAGATCCAAGAGTTACTCGATCGTGGGTTTATTCGACCTAGTGTGCCTCCATGGGGAGCACCGGTCCTATTCGTAAAGAAGAAGGACGGGACTATGCGCATGTGCATAGATTACCGAGTTGAATAAGCTAACCATCAAGAACAAGTATCCATTGCCAAGACTAGATGACTTGTTCGATCAGCTTAAGGGGGCCGCATTATGTTCGAAGGTAGATCTAAGGTCAGGATATCATCAGCTCAAGGTGAAGGAGGCAGATATCCATAAGACAGCTTTTCAGACTAGATATGGGCATTATGAGTTCTTAGTAATGCCGTTCGGATTGACAAATGCCCCACCGCGTTCATGGATATGATGAACCGGGTTTTCTAACCCTACCTGGATCGGTTCGTCGTTGTGTTCATATACGATATCCTACTGTTTTCCAAGTCTGAGGAAGAACACGATGAGCATCTTCGAGTTGTGTTACAAGTGTTAAGGGAAAAGAAGCTATATGCCAAGTTCAGCAAGTGCAAATTTTGGCTGAAGGAAGTTACATTCTTAGGGCATGTGGTGTCTGCCGAAGGAATAAGGGTAGATCCTCGAAAGATTGAGGTAGTATTAGATTGGAAACCACCTAAGTCTGTGGCTGAGGTCCGTAGTTTCTTGGGGTTAGCAGGCTATTACAGGAGATTTGTCGAAGGGTTCTCGACAATAGCAACACCTTTGACGAAGTTGTTAAGAAAGGAGGTATCTTTAGTATGGGCGGATAAGCAGCAGGAGAGTTTTGAGGAGCTTAAGAAAGTATTGACAGAGGCTCCGATTTTGATTCAGCCGGAAGTAGGGAAAGACTTTGTGGTGTATTGTGATGCTTCCCATACAAGATTGGGATGTGTCCTTATGCAAGATGGGGAAGTGGTCGCTTATGCGTCTCGGCAGTTGAGGCCACATGAGGTTAACTATCCGACGCATGATCTGGAATTGGCGGTGGTTGTATTCGCTCTTAAAGTGTGGAGGCACTACTTGTATGGAGAAAGGTCGGTGATCTACACAAACCACAAGAGTCAGAAGTATTTGTTGACCCAGAAGGAGTTGAATTTGAGACAGCGAAGGTGGGTGGAGTTGTTGAAAGATTACCATTGCTCAATAGAGTATCATCCGGGCAAGGTGAATGTTGTGGCGGATGCCCTAAGTCGAGAGTAGTGTCGAAGTTAAGGGCGATGTTTGCACATTTGAGCCTTTATGGTGATGAAAGTTTGCTAGCGGAGTTGCAAGTGAAGCCGACATGGCTAGGTCAGGTAAAGGAGAAACAATTGGTAGATGGTGAGCTAAGTGCTAAGCTGCTACAAGTACAAAATGGGAGTTGGAAGACTATGGTGTAAACAGTGATGGAGTATTGTGTTTTCAGGGCAAGGTCTGTATGCCGAAGGATGATGAGTTAAGGCAGAGAATTCTTCAGGAATTGCATAGTAGCCCTTATACTATGCATCCTGGAGGAAGTAAGTTATATAGGGATATACGGAATCAGTTTTGATTGCCTGGTCTTAAGCGGGAAGTTACAGATTTTGTAGGGAAATGCCTAACGTGTCAGCAAGTCAAGGCTGAATACCAAGTACCGTCAGGATTGCTTTAGTCGATAAAAATTCCGCAATGGAAGTGGGAGAAAATTACCATGGACTTCGTTAGTAGGATTCCCCTTACGCCTACAAAGAAGGACTTGGTATGGGTGATAGTAGATCGGTTGACGAAGTCTCACATTTCATACTAGTGCTGGTTGACTATTCTCTACAAAATTTGGCAAAGTTGTATGTAGCAGAAATCGTGAGGCTGCACGGAGTGTCGGTGTCGATTATCTCGGATAGGGATCCGAGGTTTACATCTCGGTTTGGGAAAGCACTACATCAAGCTTTGGGCACCAGATTGGACTTCAGTACGGCATTCCATCCGCAGTTGGACGGCCAATCTGAGTGGGTAATTCAAGTGCTGGAGGATATGTTGAGAGGTTGCATGATAGACTTTAGAGGGAGTTGGGAGGAGTTCTTGCTTTTAACGGAATTTGCGTACAATAATAGCTATCAAGCAAGTATCCGGATGGCACCGAATGAAGCACTATATGGACGGAGGTGTCGCACTCCTACATGTTGGACAGAATTGGGGGAACGTCAAGTTCTAGGTCCAGAGATTGTGGCAGAATCGAAAAAAAGGTTAAGATAATTTAGACACGGTTGAAGGAGGCATCTAACAGGCAAAAGTCATATGCAGATCTTAAGCGGAAGGAGATTGAGTTTGCTGTGGGAGATCAGGTGTTTCTCAAAGTTTCACCGTGGAAGAAGGTGATGAGATTTGGTCGCAAGGGAAAGTTAAGTCCTAGGTTTATAGGACTTTATCGGATTCTGAAGCGAGTTGGACCAGTAGCGTATCAGTTAGAATTGCCTTTGGAGTTAGGGTAGATGCATGATGTGTTTCACGTTTTGATGCTACGTCGTTATCGATCGGATCCATCTCATATAATATCGGTTGAGAAGGTAGAGCTGAGACCAGATCTGTCCTATGAGGAAGAGCCGATTCAGATTCTGGAACGAGATATGAAGGTGCTTCAAAGGAAATCAGTTCCTTTAGTCAAAGTGTTATGGTGTAACCATGGATCAGAAGAAGCTTCGTGGGAGTCAGAGGAAACAATGCGACAGCAATACCCTCACTTATTTTAGCCAGGTAATTTCGAGGTCGAAATTATTTTAATGGGGGCAGAACTGTAATATTCGGGATTTAGGGGTTATGCATTTTCACTTAAATGAATGTGATTGCATGCTTGAGTATGACTTGAATGTGTTTTAGGGGCTTCAAGAACCTTGGGATGTAGGTAGAAGCCTTAGAAAAATATTTTATTTTAAGCCTAAAAAGGGGAACTAAGGGAGCTAGGCCTTAAGAAGTTTATTGTGTGGCTTAGGACACAAGAACTAAGTTGCTAAGGTGGCAAAGAGGCGCCACTTAGGGCCTTGTAAGGTGGCGCCATAGGGAGTGAGAAGGGGGCTTAGGTTCGAGCAGCAAGGGAAACATTTTGGAGCTTTTATTTTTCAGCAACAAGAGGCAGTGATGGGCAGCATAGGGACACTTCATGGATGAAGTATAGATTAGGTCAAAAGCTTAAAGATTCAGCTAAGTAGGAGTGAAAAGGGGGATTGAGTGCAGAGAAGGAGAGTTGGCCAGCCAAGGGACTTTCATGATGACAAATTCGTCACCTAGTAGCCAAAACTCCCTAAGCCGAATTGTAGCCTCACTATCACTTTCTTATTCTTTTCTACTCACCATTCTTTCTTCCTCTTTCTCACCTTAGCCGAATCATAAACTGAGTTTCAACATCATTCTTTCTCTTCTGTCATCAAAAGCCAAAATCTTCTTTTTCTTGTCGAAACTCCCTTAATCTTTTCTCTTTAAACCAAAGCCGAATCTCTGTGTTTCCAAACAAAGGTGCAATCGATTTCAACATTGTGGCAAGGGATCCTATCATTCGATTTCTTTCTTTTCCTTTTTCCTTTGATTGCCAAAATCTAATAATCTAATTCCTCTCATTTTCTTTGGCTGAAACCATGAAGGGAGAATTAGGGATCCACTTGTAGCTGACGGTTTAAGGGAGATCTTTCGGGATTTCGGATATCTACGGTAAGTAAGACATATTATTTGGCCAAAGGCCATACTACCTATTGAAGGTTTCTGATTCTCACTATGGTGTCTTAGGGAGTTTTCGACAGATTTTCGGGATTTGGCTAAGCAATCTAGGTAAGAGTTCTAGGGTTTCGGATCTGTTCCTTATTTGTTCAAAAGCCAAAAACTAACCGTTTGAGTGTACTAGTGCTTAGCCGATTGCAAGGGGGATCATCACAAAGTTTCAGGATTTTGTTGGTAACCAAATCGCAGCAAGGTAAGGATTTTGGTTACGTTAACCTTTCGGGATTTGCTGTATAGCTGAATGGCCTCTTTGCTAATGTTCTTAGTGTTGGCCGAATGTAGGAAAGGGGATCTAGTGTGTTAGATCAGGATTTTCGGATTTTGATTAGATCTACGAATAGTCAGGTGTGTAACCCACCATAAATTCCCGATTAATAATAATAATGCTATGAATATGTTAATAAGGCTATGAATGAATATGGCTAAGGGTACCATTTAATGTTACAAAGAATTCAGGTACGTTACCCCTTAATACTCGTTAATAATGATTAATAACATTGATGTGAAAATATGTGGAATTCTGTTATGATTTTGGGGGTAAGGTAAATTGCATGATAATTGTATGTTTTGAATGTTGCATGGGCATATGGGTGATTATGTTAAAGGGGAAGTGATCTGGTGGTTTCTACCACATTATCTAGTGACTTATGTCACATATTATGAATCTGGTGACTCTGTCACATTATCTGGTGGCTATGCCACAATTATAAGGGCGATGTGCAGTTAATTGCAGTGACTGCCTTTGATGGTGTGTAGCGGATAGAGGGTGGATTTAGTAATCCCCACGGTGTGATTGGTAGGTACGGTGATGTCTAGAGGTTGGATATCTAGGTGGGTTTGGGTTGCATCATTGTCCATATTCGTTTTATGTGATTTAATATGCCATGATTATTTGGGAGTCTGTGATGGTTGTTACACACTGAGTCTATTGACTCACCCCTCGTGGGCTAACATTTTGCAGGTGGCACTTAGTAAATGGACCGGGTCGGCAGGAACTTAGTGGTGGCCATGCACAGCTCAGTTTTTTTTCGTTTTTTCTTATGAAGTTATTCTGATTTATTTTGGGTCATGTTTTGATGTAGTAAGGCCATTATCACTTAACTATTTTATTTATGCATTTTAAATTTTTATTATGATATGAACAAAATCGAACAAGACAATTAAACATTTTTCGTAAAACAACATCAATTGTTTCGAAACCCAAACACCTACGGTTTTCAAGTTAATAATAATAAACTCTAAAATTTGGGCATTTCTTTTAACTTGTAACTTTTGAAATATGAAAATATCATTTTAGCACAAATTTAAATTACATCATGGTTTTTAACTTGAGAACAATCCGAAGCTATTTTCTTCAAAACCACCAAGATTTCCAAGATGTCATTTCGAGACTTAACTACGTTTTACTCAAGGAGCATGCCAGATCTGGTCAGGGCTTGTGGGTCGGGTTTGGGGTGTTTCAGAGTCATCCACAGAGTTTCAGTCCAACGCCACCTCCTTTCATGGTGATCAGTAAAAATAATCTCTATTTGCACAAGCAAGGATTCGAACCTCAGATCACTAGCTCACTTGTAACGCCACTTCCACTTGACCACATGCTCCCTTGTGTTATAAATTATCCAAAAATATTCTTAAAACCTACCCACTAACATCAAGGCTCCTTTAAGAGAAAAACATAAATTTTTGCTAAAGTCTAGGTTTGAACCCAAGACTTCTCCAACACTCCCAAATCACTTAGCCACTAAAGCAGACAAGCAATTTGTGATATTTCTTGCACACATAAACTTTTATGTGCAGTCTCTTAGTGGCTCCCATGCACAAGGCCTAACACTTATAGGCCCAAAAATTTGGGGCGTTACGACTCACCCCTACGCTACCGCTGCGCACTCTAATCCTAATAACACTAATACACTTTTAACTTAATCCTGAAACCTCTTACACACGACCAAACATTTAACCACAAAAGCAAACAGATATTTATCACACATGCATACAATTTCTATATTCAAACATCACATCCAAACAAAACATACACAGAATAAATACCAAAAATACAGTCCAAAATCTAAAGAAACCATAGTATTTCTAACTCAATGTATTTCAATTTCTAAACAAACAAAAGTATTCAGAAAACTTATGGATTCGGCTCCGGAGACTCGGTGAGCCACACTTTCAGGAAAACATTTGAAAACATTTTGACTACTCTAAATCTTTTCAAATCCCTTGGATCCATTCTTTCAAAAATTCAAAATTTTTTTAAAAACCCAATCTATGGCCGAGTTTTGCAACTTTGCTCTGATACCACGAAACGCAACACCCCAAACTCGGCCCAGAAGTTAGGCCTGAATCTGGCGTGTCACATTGAAGTGTTTATTGAAAACCATGGTTTCATTGAAAACCCTTCTTATTTAAAAGCTTGAGTAAAATTCCAGTTATGTTAGTTTATTCTTAACATGTGGTACATAGAAAAATTATTAAGTTTATTCCCAAAGTTCTTTTTCAGATGCGGAAGATAAGTATAAAAGTAACTAACGTGATGTTTAAAGATTATGCCTCAAAACCATTTCAAAAATTTGCGGAAACGTAGTGTTGTTGAAAAAAATAAAACAGTTAACATTTTGGGAAAATTGTGACTTACTTCTAATAGATATAAACCAAAGTAAATAAAAACCCAGAGTTAAAATCCAGAAACTTAAAGAGGCCTTATTGCAACCCCAAATCAAAATACTTGAATGTAAATAATCAATACGAAAAATATAATTAGGGTGTGGCCTTTTCCAAGTCCCTCACAGCACCGATCCTCCTAACGCTGGGGATTACCTGCACAGTTAAAAATGGTGTGAGTTTACAAAAACTCAGTGTGTAATCCCCTTACTAGAGTAATAGTCAGTATACGGAAACAGAGACCAAAACAGTCTGGGCCAAAGCCCTTTAACAGTAACAGGACAGTCCAGTTCAGAGCATAAGTGGGCCAAAGCCCACTACAATATCATTTGGTGACAGCCCATAACAGAATCAATTAGGCCCAACCCAAACCAATAATAGAACAAGTGGGCCTAAGCCCAGTACAGTGACAGATCTCATAAATAGATATGCAACAGTATGAGGATGCATCTCACCCTGATCCAGCCAACACACCACCCGTACCAACCCTACATTCCTGTGGGGATAAAATTGACCCACCCAGCCAACACACCAAGCTTAGCACCGGTTGCGGAACTAAGTCAACAGAACGGCTCGACGCTGTAAACGAATGACTAAAAGCCATAAATAACATAACAACGCTGCTAGTTAACAGAACGACTAAAAGCCAAAAAGCAGAATGGTTATAAACCATAATCAGGATAGCACAAAGCTATCGGTAACTGTAATAAGTTTGGCACATAGCCATCAGCGACGATAATATAATCGGCACACAGCCATGGGTAATTATAATTGACATAGAGTCATCAGTATATATGTTAGGCACATAGCCATAGGTAAATACGATTGGCACAAAGCCACAATCAAGATGGCACAGAGTCATATTTAGGTTGGCACAGAGCCAAAATCAGATTACGCGGCTTTAAGCCGTCCGTTGGTCCATAGCCATCTCATTCGACTCGTGCGACCTTAACAGATCAATACTAGATCCATAATCGTCTCATGCGACCCTTGCGTCCCTATCAGAACTTCCTCTTTATTAATGTCCCAACCCCATGCAATATGTCGTGTATGTCATGCTCAGTAATAGTCTTTTAAACATATATTAAAAGCATATCAGTCACATGACCACAGTCATGTCAGTTTAAACACAGTCATACTATCACGTCAAATCGGTCAAATTCATAGTCTAAGTCAGTCATTTACCCACAGGGCAAAACAGTCCTTTTTACCCTATAAGGGTATTTCGGTAATCCTACCTTTCAGGGGTATTTCTGTAACACCCTAAACCCGACCCATGCATCATAGTCGGATCTGACATGTCACATGAGGAAAACATTTAAAATCCTTGTGATTCGTACTAAATTAAGTGTCATTTGGTTATGGTTAAGAAAACAAGTTTGGATTTAAAAAATTTGATAAAATACAACTATTTTTGAGAAGTGATAATAAAAATCAAGGTAATAAACTTTAAAATCGTAACTTTTGAAAATGTTGTTTATAATTTGAAAGAAAGTCCGAGTTAAATCATTTGTAAAGTTTGTTATAAAATTCATTTATAAATCAATTTTGGAAAACCTTTTGTTATGCTTTTAGAAAATCCCCATTTAAAAATAATTCAAGCAAAATAATAAATATGTCAAACATAAAGTAAAAAGAAATAAAATATTCTAGAGGCCTTATTACAACTTAAAAATCTAAAATAGTAAAAGTAATAAAGTAAACGTAAATAGAATTCTAGGGTTCAAAGCACCATTTCTGAAGTATGGCCTCCACCGAGTCATCCATGGCCCAAGTCCACATCACTGAGCATTACCTGCAAGGATTAAGGAGGGGTGAGTTACTAGAACTCAGTGTATAATCCCTTACCGTCGTCCACTAGGCCTGAACCCGTTTAGCAATAACTTGGGCCCGAGCCCATGTAGCATAATCTTGGTAGGAGCCCATTTACATAATGAATATATATATGTGCAATGTATGCAACCCAAACCCATCCTAGTAATCCATCCGCTACACACCACTGCATTCATCCCATCACACTGTGGGGATCAAGTCAACCCACCCCGCCAAACACACCAATCGCAGGCAAGTTGCCATTTATAATATATTTTGATTGTGGCCAAGCGACCGGAATCATAGTGAATCATAATAACAAACATTTTTGTGGCAGTGCTACTAGGCTACACTTCTCTTCAACATTTTTCCCATCCCATGCAAAATTATGTAAATGCTACATACATAATAAAACATAATATTTACAAATATGAATGACAATCATTAATCCAGAGATTTGTTACGATAAATCAGCCAATTATAGAACATTACATTTTGGCTCATAGGGGCATTTTCGTAATTCAGCCCGTAGGGGAATTTTCATAATTCGGCCCATAAGGGCATTTTCGATTATTCGGTAATTTTACCCACTAAGGGTAATTCAGTAATTTTACAATCCAGGGGTATTTCAGTAATTTACTCACCAAACATATTTTCAGAATTTCGCAACCCCAGACTTAACTACTAATTTGGGGCACAAAAATTGAAACTGTCCATCTACATCACATTGACTAAATTGACTATAACTCTGTTAGGAAATTCAAAATTTAGATTCGTAAATTTTCCTTTAAACTAAACTCATATATCTTCTTACTAAAATTTTTCCAGAATTTTTGTCTTAGCCATTTAATACAGTTTATTCATTAAAATTTCCTCTATTTCACTAACCAACGGTTCTGACCTCTGTTACCCTAAATTCAAATATCTCATTGTAAAGTTTTCATATGTATCTCCAACTTGTTTCTATTGAAAAGAGACTCACTAAGAAATCTATACATATAAATTATAACTCATAATAAACTTTGTACAATTTTGAATGATTTTTCCAAGATAGAATAGGGAACCACGAAGTCATTCAGAACTAGTCTCACTAAAATTAAAATATCACAGAATATAAAATTCTTCTTCCTACTCTATTTCTTTCATATAAAAATAGACACAATAAGATTTAATACTATACCTTATTCACTTTCTAATTCCCTTTCTCCTATTTTTCATGATTTTTTAGAATCACGTCACTGCTGCTAACCAAAAATTGTTTCATTGCAAAATGTGGTTACCACTACGAACATACACATGCTCGAGTGGTCACAGATATCGGTTTCTAATTTTTTTTCTATCTTTTGATAGAATCACAAAGCATTTCATGCAAATATTCAGAGAGGTGTGAGATTACACACCATTACAAACATGTATTCAGAAGGGTATGATATTACACACCTGATTTGGATTTCCTAAAGAACCACTCTTTATTGACCCTAGAATAATACCAACCAAAATTTAGCCTCATATTTCCAAAATATTTCATATCCAACGTATTACTTACACTTGAATCACTTACCACTACGTGATCTCCCTCTACGGAGTCCCGATATTCAACCCCGCCTTCTGACTACCACCACATGCTCCTTTACTACAACAAATGTTAACGATCCTCACACTTTAATTATCTAAAGAATCGGTAAAAGAGTGATTCGGCTTATCTTAACTTAGAGAAAAGTCGAATGGAACAAAAGATTCGGCACAACAGCAAAATGTAAGAACCACTATTCGGTTTTGTGACACACCGCAATGGAATCCGAAAGATGAGAAGAATGGAATCAACCACTTGAAGATTAGAAGGGAAAAAAGAAGTAGGGATTTCGTCCAAGAAGAGATTTGCAACACACGGCTCAAGTTGTACTAGCTAGAATTGGATGAAAAGAGAGAAAAGATGAGTAGAAGGAAACTATGAAGAAGAGGGAATTTCGAAAACAAAGGAGAAAATGTGCAAAATGAGGTGAGTGTTTCGGAAACAAAGGAAGAATGTTGCAAGAGAAAACACCAAATTTATCAAAAAGAAAGAAAGCCTTTCATGCACCCAAAATTTACAAAAAGTCTATAGGAATTCGGCTCCCCTTCTTCTCCCTACCAAAACATTGTATCATCGTTACCAAAAAGATGATTGTTGACCAAAACTCTTTCCAAAACATCTTTCATAAAATTAGCCAACATGTTCCCTCCCTTACCTTTTTCCTTCATTTCTTTCCTTATTCTTCCTTTAATTCTCTCCTTACTCTTCTCCCTTGTGTTCTTTCATTCAATAAAAAGTCTTCCTTACCATCTTAGATGCCATGACCAACACCTACCATCTTCTACAAGATGAGCATAAAAATTAAATCCCAAAAGTTGCAATAGGTGAGATTCGAACCTCCTCCCTCCTATTCTGCCAATGACGCCACAACCACTACACCACACACTCCACTTGTGTCTCTTAAATACATAGAATTTTACTTAAGTCCTACTATCAATAGCCCTCTCCACTAATGTGTCCAAAAATGAAAATTCTTCCTATGGCCTAACTTGAACCCCAGACTTCCTAGAAACTCTGTAACTTTCTAAAATCACCTTCCTAATAAGTCCAACTTGAAATAATGCCGTTATCTTGTTTTCAAAAATTTTAAACACTCCTACGCCTAAGGCCCATTAGGCCCAATTCTACTAGGCCCAATTTTGGGATGTTACAATTTCGGTAATTCTACCTTATAGGGGAATTTTGGTAACTTTACATTACAGGGGTATTTCAGAAATTCTACACTACAGGGGTATTTAGGTAATTTTGCACACCAGGGTGTCTTAGTAATTTATCAAATCGGGGATATTTTGATAATTTTACAAGTCGAGGGTATTTTGATAATTTTACAAATTAGGGGTATTTTAATAATTTCACAAATTAAGGTTATTTCGATAATTGCACAAATTGAGGGTATTTCGATAATTTCACAAATCAGGGGTATTTCGGTAATTTTATAAATATTTTAGTAATTTAACAAATCAGGGGTATTTCAATAATTTTACAAATTTGGGGTATTTCAATAATTTTACAAATCGAGGGTATTTTAGTAATTTTACAAATTGAGGGTATTTCGATAATTTTGCAAATTTGGGGTATTTTGGTAATTTAACAAATTGAGGGTATTTTGGTAATTTTACAAATCGAGGGTATTTTAGTAATTTTACAAACTGGGATATTTTAATAATTTCACAAATTGGGGTCTTTCGATAATTTTACAAACTTAGGGTATTTTTGTAAATTTTATAAATCAAGGGTATTTTGTTAATTTTACAAATCGGGGGTATTTCGGTAATTTTTGCAAATCGGGGTCTCAACGACCCAACAGAAGGTCCACCTTCGCCTCGAATGACTAAAATAACCTAAACAGTCACAACAGTGTAAATAAGCCTAAGGCCCAATACTCGTCCCAAGTGGGCCCACATGCTCGTGTGGCCTAATTAACCTAGAAATAGCCTCGGCTATACGAACAACACAGTTCAAACCATTAGAAACCATATAACATGCATTTTATTCGTGTGGGGCCCACCAGCTTAGTGGGCCCACACGGCCCATTTCCTCAAAACGACCATAGCCATGTGGACTACACGACTCGATCTAACATATTCCATAATATGCAAATTTAATTCGTGTCGGGCCCACAGGCCTATTGGGCCCACACGACCCATTCCGGCCCCAACGCAGCCCAAAATGGCCTAAGCCCATGAGAACGCTCATGGTGGTCACAACCATCTTACGCCCATATTCGTGGGCTCGGTCCACCACACATACAATCGCACGCTCGTGTGGCATTATTCACTGGTATTTCAGCTTTTCAGCATTTTGTCGATCTATGATCAAAAGGAGTGGTGTGTGTGTACACACATTCTATCGGCTTTCTCACCGATTATCGAATACAGGGTACTGTTACACACCTTAATAGAATACTAGATGGCTTAATTCTCTTAGGTTACTGGCTAGCGTTGACCCTCTTGTCCCTTAATGAAAACCTGCATTATAAGCAGATTCAATTAAAGAATAGATTAACCAAGTGGATTACACCCACTTGTGATGATTATAGAACAATAGAACCCTAATGTAAGGAAGGATAGCATTCGGCCTTACCCCAGGTTCCTCGACTAAATATTTACCTATTATCTAAAAAAGAGCGAGAGGTTCCAACCACTTCAAACTTTAGATATTTCCCCCACTCTCAAGGGGTTGTAAAACTTGATAACACCACACATAACAGAGAGGAAGAAAAATCAACAACAAGATAGAGAAGTGTAAGATACATTCAACTTTTAAGCAGTACAAGAGTAGAGTACTTTGAAAATGGTTAGAGAAAATAAAAATGAGCCCAATCCCCTTACCGCTTGCCAGAGATCAATTGTTAATCCAAAGACTGATTAAAGAGACGCAAAGGAGAAAAAGTCCGTAGAAGGTGTAAACAAGGAATGAAATCGAGTAGCAAAGGGTTTTATTCGGCCAAATCCTAGAAGGGAGGAGATGAAATATTTGGGAAAGACAAGAGGGTTGTATTCAACTTTAGAGAGAAAGGAAAGGAAGGAAAGTAAACGGAGAAGAAAAAGAATCAACAATCGGCTAGAAAATAGAGGGGAAGAAATAAACGCAACACACCAAAACAAGTGCTAAATTTGGCCTTTGAGAGGAAAAGAAAAGGAAGCAAAACCCAAAAGCGAAAAGAAGAAAATTCGGCAATACCTAATTTTCACAAAAAAATGACCAAAAGTCAAAAAATGCACAAAACTGAACTCTCAATTCCCTAAATAAATTCGGCTACCCATTCCCCAACAACTTCTCATCCCATAGTTTCCTCCCATTATCTCTCCTTGATTCACTCCTCCAAATCACTCAACCTTCAATTCAAATTTCCTTGAAACACTCATGACCGAGTCATCCACAGAGTCTCAGTCCAACTCCACCTCATTCCATGGCCATCAGTAAAAATAATCTCTATTTGCACAAGCATGGATTTGAACCTCAGATCACTAGCTCACTTGTAACGCCACATCCACTAGACCACATGCTCCCTTGTGTTATAAATTATCCAAAAATATTCTTAAAACCTACCCACTAACATCAAGGCTCCTTTAAGAGAAAAACATAATTTTTTGCTAAAGCCCAGGTTTGAACCCAGGACTTCTCTAACATTCCCAACTCTTCCCAAATCACTTATCCCCTAAAGCAAACAATAAATTTGTGATATTTCTTGCACAAATAAACTTTTATGTACAATCTGTTAGCGGCTCCCATGCACAATGCCTAACACTTCTAGGCCCAAAAATTTGGGGCGTTAGAACGTCACTGTTCTGACTGACTGTCTGTTAATGTATAGCTGTTCTGTTAGCTTGAATGCATTCATGCATTTGCATAAACTATTTGGGTTGGTTTGTGAAGAGAAGGAAGATTGTACTGTATGTATGACAGCTCTGTTGTGTACCTTTATCTGAACTGGCAGTTTAACTGCAAATAACCAGTATAGCGGTTTACCGCATCGCACTGTACCGTAAGTATGTTAGCTGGGCTACGTACTATTATCTGATTTGGCAGTTTAATTGCAATATGACTGTATAGCGGATTATCGCATTGCACTATACTGTACGTACGCCTGCTTTACTGCGTACTATTATTTAATCTGGCCTATGCCGTGGTCTGCCGCATTGCACAGTACAACACATACGCTAGCCCTACTGCGTATTATTTTCTGAGTGGCTGAGTCTACATATACGGTGTAGGGTTGGATGGGCCTTTTGAGGTCCTAATTGATGTGATTGGTTGGATGAGCTTTAACAGCTCTTATGAGGTGTGATCGGGGGACGGTGAGGTGTGTTGGCTGGATGGTGGGTTATATTTATCTGACTGCATTTCATCTGCATCTATCTGTGTGTTCTGATTGCAAGACTTGTTGTTTGTAATCTGTTTGTCTAATCAACATTCGAGCTATGTATTTGAGTGAATTTGGTGTGCACTGGTTAATAAGTTCTGTTGGGACATTAGTCCCAAGTGTGCGTTCTGACTCCGTGAGTAACTAAAAATCTACTGTGCTTCAGTTTTGAATTTTGTATCTCTGTTTTAGAATTGTTTTAGACTCACACTGAGCTTGAGTAGCTCACCCCCTCTTAGCGTTTCCATTTCAGGTGTCTTCTTTTGAATTCTGACGCTGAACTCGGTGGGCGAAGGTCCCGGACAGTCTTGGAGAAACTATAGCAAATGTTATATTTTCAATTTCTATTTTGACATTTAGATTTTGAACTGTAAGGATTTGTAAAGTTGTGGTACAATTTTAAGTTAAGTTTTAATCGTTTTTATTTTGCTTACATTTACATATACTATCTTATCTTTTTAATATTGGTTTTAAACATTTAGGTATTATGATTGTTTTGTAAAATTAAACTTTAGTGATCAATGGATTAATTCAAATTAAACTTCTAGGTCGTGTTACAAGAAATTTTTATAATGATTATGTTAATTATGAATGTTATGTTACGTGTATATATGTGAGAGTCAAATTTAGAGGCTTTACAACCTTTACCCCCTCACCCTCAAGGTTCTATACAACGGAATTCACAAGATTTACGTTAATTGAGCCCACAAGTATGAAGTCAAAAAGTTTAGTGGCTAAATGATGAATAATACGGTCAAAGCTGAGAATGGGTTAGCAAGTAAAGACGGTTCTAGAAAGGATATTAGATTATACTGAAGAGTATTCGGGACACGCAATGTTGTTGTTAAGGAAAAAGTTATTCATAGATAATCGACTTAATCAGGTTTGGTATCTAAAGAACGGATTAATCAAAATTTATTTTGAATTGATTTCTTTAGTGAAACGGGATAATGTGGGATTATTACTGATTGTAGTAGTCAGTGGAATAATGTTTGAATTGCAAAGATATTTGAATGCAATGGTTATAGTCAAATATCTTATGACGGTCTCTTTGGGGTATTCTATATGTTCTTTTATCTTCAGAAATATATGCAAGTGTTCATCTTCAGAGTTGATTCTTATCATAAAAGAATGCTATCTAACCATAATGTTAGACGAAAGTATTGTTAGGCTAGTTGATTTATGATCGGCATTGCTCTATTTTTCTTTGGCATTGTATTCTATTATGTTCTGTAGAAGATTCAACAAATAGACTCATATGATGTTATTTTATTTCTTCTACTGGTTGTTGCTCTGAATTATATATAAGCAATTTATGTTATCTCTGTCACAACTGATTCTAGTGCGTATGAGTGGTTTCTTGTTTTGGATTTTCTCTGAGGGATCTTCGATATTTTTATCATTCAATATGGGTTGTATTCTCAAAAATTCAGCAGAGCTTCAAATGTTGAATTTTATTATCTTAATTTTCTTATCATTCTTATTGTTTAATCTATCAAATATGGTTCATTTGTAAAGGATATTCATTGGCTGGAGAAAATTTCATCTATTACAGTTATAATTTCTGGTTCAATCATGGGAGCACGGTGATACAAATCTCATGTTTTTAGAGGTTGTGCTCCTATACTGGTTGTTACTGGAACTACATTTGATTTTCCTCTTTTACTTCGAAATGCACTATTGATGTTGAGATATTGTTCTATCTATACAGTTGAAATGTCGGTTGTATTATAGCACTATGGTTTTAATTCATCTGATGGTTGTGGCTCCGGTATGGTTCAAAGCTTCAATGTTAATAATTGAAAAACTTTATTATATATCCCCTTTCTATCTTTCATGAAGGAGTAGGCATTTGCAAAAGTGTAGATGGTGGAAGATCGAGCTTAAACATGTATATCAGTTCTCATTCCTTAGGTAATCTCGATTTATGCCAATGAGTTAAATCAAGATGTTATGTTTCGTTTAAGCTAATATAGTTTGTAAGGATCTTTGATTAGTATTCTGAGGGAATTATGACAAATTGTATGTCTGGGTTGTGTTGACAACAAGAAGAAATGATTATTCTAAAATGTTATTATCCGATAAATAAAATCGACTCAGTTGTTTTAGTCAGAGCGGGTTTTTCATTTGAAAAGTTAATCGTGTTATACGCATTTGAGTTTATCCTCGAGTCTGGGAATAAATTTTGTGCATTCACGGGTAAATAGACGGACATTCAAAATAAGGGATTCATATTTTAGAAGACATGATACATAAATATATCTATCAGATCAGTTCTAATCAGGAAATGTCATTAAGGGTTAATGTTGTCTCGATAGTTGAAGCTATCGCGCTTGAGTTAGATTATATTATTTGACGCTGTCCATGAAAGGGGAACAAATATTAGTTGAAAGTTACAAATGCAACATGTTTGAATTTGATAATATGGGTTTCTTGGTTATGTTTTGTTAGATGATCACTGGGAATTTCTCAGTAGTTATACTACTAACAATAAGTTATGACAGAAGAACATCATAGTTGTTCCGTGAAGTTTTGACATAGTATCAAGTTCTAAAATGATTTTTGATATGGGTTTTGAATGGAAATGAGTTATAAATGATTTATATATGGGTTACCATTAAGAAGATGACAGAAAGACTTGACTTGATGGCTTTTATCAGGTGAGAAATTTTGAGGATGAAATTGTCGTAGGGGAGAAGAGTTGTAACAGCCCGTTTTTCAGTAGTATCAAAAACAATGATTTTGGGGGCACCAAATCTGATGAGTAAGTTTGTAAGTATTATCATCTAATATTTATGATTCAAATATGGTTTTCAAAAGGTTTTTGATATAGTGATTTTTGTTATATAAGCGAGTTATTAAGTTCAAGTGGTATGACCCTAAGGTCAAGTGGGACCTCGTTTCTATAAACCATTCTGTAAATATTTTTATAACTATTTATGGAGAGTAATTAAGGTAGTATTAAATTTTCGTTGAAAAAATTTAACGTTTCGATAGTTAATTAATTAAAAAGGACTAAATTATAAAAGTTGAAAAAGTCTATCACTATTAGTTTAAAGGTGTTAAATTGATTAAATATTTACAATTGGATGGCCTTAATGGGTAAATTACCCATTCTTTAGTTGGTGGACGGTTAAAGCTCCATTTTCTTTTAATTTTATGTGTTTTATATGTTATTTTATTATTAGTAAATGATAAAAATAAAATAAAGGTTAATAAAATAAGAAAATGTACTAGTTTCTTCCCCATTTGGTTTTGTTCATAACCAAACCACCATGGGAGAGTTTGAAGTTAGACCAACCATGTTTCCTTGCATATAAGTCCCTAAGCCACTCGTTTCTAATAATTTTGATGTTTTTGAGATCATTGCAACTATGTCCAACTAGCCTGTATTTTTTATTTTGAAACTGTTAAAATTTTGAATGTTGCCATTGATAAATCTTGTGATTTTTTAAAGTTAAATGATGAATTTGGAAGGTTGATTGATAATTAAAAGTATTTTGTTAAGTATTTTTTATTAATTTATCGATTAGGGACTAATTTATTAAAATAATAAAAGTTCAAGGAGTTGATGTGAAATTGTTTCAATATGGGCTGATATGGGTGCCATGAACGTTCGACTGTTATAAATTGGCATTAAAAATGGTTAATTTACATGTTCTGGGCTGAGGGATTAAATTGAATAAAAGTAAAACTTTAGGGGAAATTTTGTAAAAATGTCAAAAATGACTAATAAAATACATTTTTTATTGTCTAAATTGATAGATTGAATGAAATTTTTAATTTAGATCAAGATCGGGTGGAAAATCGAGGAGAATGGAAAATTACCAAAAAGCTTTTATACTTTGACAAATCTGCAATTTAGACAGGTAAGTTCGTATGAACTATATAAACACTTAATTGTGAGTTAAATTAACTGTTTAATGTGCTATTCTATTGTACATGAATTAATATATTAATGTTATTATGCAATTTATTATGTCATGAAACAATAGAAATTCAACGATGTACGATGACTACCGAGCCCTATTTGAACATTAGGAATTCATAGGATACAAATGACATGTCATTATGGTTTACATGATTCAGGTGTTGGTCTTGAATGTCCTACCGATTTTTGAGGTCAGCATGTGTTGTGGATACTCCACAGCTTGTGTGAGTAAAATCATGTAGCTACGATCCGACCCATAGCTTGTGTGAGCAGGCCCATTTTCACAGCTTGTGTGAGCATATATGTACATGAATTGATGGATTACGGTTATGTGAGTTACCACACTTTTTGTGAGCTATCCCGGGTATCCAACGATATTCTATTCGGTTCAACGGGCATGAATTGGAAAGGAAACGGTAAATGCTAAATATGAGCAAATACAGGCATACATGAAATACATTGAAATGATGAGATACATGGTAAGCATGTTATGTTAGGAAGGATGTTATATCCAATTGAATCATAATCAAGTATAATGGTTATCCATGTTGAATTCATGTGAAATATGTTGAAGTATGCTAACATGTGTTGTTGTTTGATGCTTAGGCATGTACCAATCTATTGGTTGGATTGTATTATGTTTACTTATAAGTTATGCATTGAAATGGTAAGTGCCCAAATGGAAATATTCTTGTGTTCATGAAAGAATGGTAAGGTTTAAATTATGTAATTTCTTATGAAATGGTTTATCATGTGGTTAATTTCAAAAGAGCTATGTTTAAATGCACTAGCTTGTGGCTATGGTTGATGATATGCGTATGTCTTGTGTGTTATGCATATGAAACGGGTGTGGAAAGGTAATGAAATAGTAAGTTCATACTTAAAGTGTAAAATGATGAAAAAGGGAAAGATGAGTTGAATTGATGTTGTTATTTAAGCTAAAGAAAGTAAATGCAATGGAAAGTAATGAAATGCAAATAAAAATAAGAAAATTTGAAAGGGTTTAAGTTTTATAAAATCCTACTATGCTAGGGATGATATGTATATGTGATGCTGTGGATTTATTCACTTTGTGAGTTGTTGAATATGGTTTCATAAATCTTGCGGTATTGGTATAGGATTATTCTTGATTTGTAAAAATTTAATATTTGGAATGGATTGATTTGACTAAAGTTTATACGAGATTATCAAAAGGTCGATCGGGTTGGAAGCTACTCGGAGATCCATCAGACTATCCATCAATTTTATCCGTAGATTTCCATGCTTTGTTGCGTTATAATGGCATGTATAGGTGGACTATGTCTAATGTTTAATTGATGAGTTTAGTGTATATATATGTCATTTTGGTTGATGATTATGGCATGAAATGTTCCATTGGCTTTAAGGTACTTAAGGTACTATTCATAGCTTGTTGGTTGTGGTTAATATAGTCAAATTAGTGTATGTTTTGAAATGACCAAAATTGGTATGGTTGTTATGTATCAATTATGTTATGTTTTGGCATGAAAACAAGTTAAGTGATAATTGGTTGAATATGCTCATGTATAGGTGTTTTGGTTGATATTGTAGCCATTATGTTTTGGCTTGTAATTATGGTATATATATGTGACCTTATGATGGTTGACTTTATAGTCTTTATGATGCTTAAATGATGGAAGTTGAAATGATATTTAAAATGTGAGTAATGGAATGTTCTTTAACGTGGTTGAATATGATCATTTTGGTATTTGGAATGTAGTGGACATATTTGGCTAATGGTGCTAAATGTGAAATAGCCAATTTGGTTTTTTTTTTTGTGTGTGTGAATTTGATAGGTAAATAAAGTGGTAAGTTTTGGCATAAACTTAGTTATAAGTTGATTGAACTTTTGGCTAAACTATGCATATGATTATACATGTCTAGTTGTTACGATTGAGGTGTCTTTTAGGCATATTGGTTGTATGCATATATACCTTATTGGTTTAGCTTGTGGATGCATTAGTTGGTGCTTTTTGAATGCTTGTTTACATGTGGAAAATTGGTTGTAGGTGTGTGCATGATTCGGTGAGAAAAATGGCTTGGAAATGGCCTATTTTTTAGCCACACAGCCAGGAACATAGGCGTGTGTCTCAGCCGTGTGTGACACACGACCATGCGACATGGCCGTGTGTCCCCTGTAGCTTTCAAATGGTTGCAAGTCAGGTAGTTACGCGGCTTAGCACACGGCATGGCACATGGGCATGTGGCTTGGCCATGTGCCCAAGTCAGAGAGTTACATGAGCTGAACACAGCCTTGTGTCCCTACTTCGAATCCCCACACATCATGAGACACGGGCGTGTGTCACAGCCGTGTGATTCATGCAATTTAAAAATTTTCATCTTTTTCTTAAAAATCTTATATGTTTCTAATTTATTCCCTATTTGTTTCTAATGTGTTTTAAAGCCTCGAGGACTCATATAAGGGACAATATGTATGCCATTGATTGGTTTTGCATTGATTGATCTTGTGAATTAAATGTTTTAAATTTTTTATAGTTTTGAAATGTAAACCCTGGTAATGTTCTGTAACCCTATTCTGGCAATAGATACGGGTTAGGGGTGTTACACTCTGTGCTCGAAAAAATTGATTGTGGACAATGTCATGGTAGCCTTTGAGCTATTGCACTCCTTTAAGAAGTGAAAACTAGGTTGAATTGGCTCATTTGCACTCAAATTGGGCATAAGCAAGGAGTATAATTGAGTTGAATGGTATTTTGTGGAGGAAATTATGCTAAAGATGGGTTTTGCAGCATAATGGGTTGAGCTGGTAATGAAGTGTATCCAGTTAGTTCAGTATTCAGTTGCATTAAATAGGGAGGCTAAGGGGTAGATTATACCAATGCGAGGGCTTAGACAAGGGGATCCACTAAGTCCCTATTTATTTATCTTTTGTAGTGAAGGGCTTTTGGCACTATTGAAATTGGATGTCGAGAGGGTGTATTGAGATGTGTTAGGGTGAGTAGATTAAGGGTGGTGGTTACTCATTTGTTCTTTGTGGATGATACCCTAATTTTTTAGGAGGCCTCGTTTGTTAGGGTGAAACAAGTGAAGAGCATTTTGGAACAGTACGAGGTTTCTTCGAGTCAAGTGATTAATATCAATAAATCACTTATCTACTTTAGTTTGAATTTGAAAGAAAGGGTCAAGAATTCAATCACTAGCCATTAGAAATTTGGTGTTCTTTGGATCCTGAGAAGTATTTAGGTTTTCTTATTGTGGTAGATAGGAATAAGAGGAGGGCCTTCCAGTGCATTAAAGTTAAAATTAGGGCACAGATTAGTGGATGGTGCAACTGTACTCTCTCGTAGGGTGGGAAATTAGTTTTTATTAAATCAATTTTGCAAGCTATACCGACTTATATAATGTCAAATTTTTTATTTCCAAGTTCTTTTTCTAAAGAGCTAGAATCAATCTTGTGTTTTTATTGGTGGTAGAAATCTCATGCATGGCAAGGGATACATTGGTGTTCATTGGGGTAGCATTGTGATTTAAAGGAGGTTGATGGTTTGGGGTTTCATAATTTAGCAAAGTTTAATATCACTCTTTTAGCTAAACATGTCTAATGCTTGCTTTGTAACCTCACTTCATTAGTTTCTCAAGTATTACAAGATAAATGTTATGCAAATAGTAATTTATTAAGTGTTGAGTTAGAAAATCAACTATCTACGATGTGGAGAAGCATATGGGCGGCAAGTAGACTTTTGGAGAAAGGATGTAGTTGGCAGGTTGGAGATGGCAACCACATTTCTATTTGGAATATGGCTTAGCTTCCAAGAGCCAGCCTTTGTAAAATACAATCGCCTCGAGTTAATGGGAATCGATGAATAGTCAGGAACATGAAAGGTGGAATTGATTTTGGCATCGTTTGATTACCAAGGGGCTAGAAAGATACTGTGCATCCCTCTGGGGTAGCATAGGCCCATGGATCATATATGGCAGTGTCCTGAAAGCTCTAGGATGTATGCTGTTTGAAGTGGATATCAACTCCTGCTTAAAGGGTTTCCAGTTTGAAAGAGGATACATATGGAGCCATTGGCCAAGATTTTCACAATGTTTACATATAGATATGGAAAATGTAACACCTTGAATTTGGGCCTAGTAGAATTGAGCTTATTGGACCTTGAGCATGGGAGCGTTTAAAACTTTTGAGAACAAGAGAACGACACAATTACATGATGGATCTGTTAAGTGAGTGATTTTGGAAGGTTATGGGGCTTCTATAAAGTCCTGGGTTTAAGCTATATCACTTGGAAAATTTTTATTTTTAGCATTAGGGGAACCCTGACTCCTGATATTAAGCCTTTTAAGTAATTGTGATTAAAAAGAGGCATAAAGAGAGCCTGTAGTGGAGTGGTTGTGGCGTCACAGGAGTGGCAAGGAGAACATAGGTTCAAGTCACACTATATGTAAAATGGATTATTTATTTTACTCATTTGTGGGCAAGAGTTTGTGTTGGATTTGAACTCTATGTTGGAGAGTTTGAATGGGTCAAATGAGTGAATTAAGGAGGGGATCATGGAGAGATAAGGGGAGGAAATCAAGGAGATTTGTGCTTGGAGAAGAGTTGGTGCCGAATGGGATTTGTGGCACTCAAGAAATTTGGCCAAATGAGGGGGATGTGGTGCATATTTCGATTTTTTGAGTGTTGCTTCTCTTTTCTTTTAACTACTTTTCTCTTTTTAGGATACTGCCAAAACTATACTAAAAGTGACCTCTCGTCCATTCTTTTTGCTCTATTTTCAATCCATTTTCTTCATAGTCGAATTCTCTCCTTCCTCTCTCTCTCTCTTCTTTTGACTTTACCAATCTTTTTTCTACAACTTGTGCTTGGCCGATTATCCTCTATTGCGTTCTCTTCCAATTTTCCTTTTTTTTTCCAGTGATAGTGAATACCCCTTTTCGCTTTTCTCTCTTTCCCTCATTTCATTCTGTCAGTTCTCTACGTCTTGTGTTAGCTGAACATTCCATCTCAAGGGTGCGATTATTCCATATTGCCTCTATCGTTCTTTGTACCTTTGGCTTTTGTGTAGATGTAGCGATTGATTCTTTTCTTCTAATCTGGACTCTGCATTGTTGGTAAGTGACTTCTCGTCTAGTTCAAGCTGTTCAATTGTTTGATGGTTGATAAGTGTTGGTTGGAATGCAGATAACCCCTAAGGCCTATTGATCAATCTCTTACGATGGTTTAAGTGAGTGATCCTTAATCGTTCGATCAAGGCAAGTTTTATTACCAACCTAGATTAAAAGTGTTATAAAATAAGATTATGGATCTTGTGGGAGAGAGGACTATTGGTGAATCGTGTTGGATATAGGTTCTACGTTCGTGGGCTACTGCTTTTCTCCAACAAGGTGTGTACACACACCACTCTCAGTACATTGGCAAATGTCGAAAAGCCAAAGTACTAGCAAATGATGCCACCCGAGTGTGTGATCACACATGTGGTGGACCGAGCCCACGAATATGAGCGTAAGACGGTTGAGGTCACCATGATCATTTTCATGGGCTTAGGTCGTTATGGGCCTCGTTGGGCTAGTATGGGCCATATGGGCCCAATGTGCTCGTGGGCCCACACAATTAAATTTACCAAAAGTGGCAGAAATTGAACTGGGCTATAACATTCACATAGCTATGATTGTAAAATGGGCCGAATGGGCCACACGAAAGTGTGAGCCCACCTGAGTCGAATATTGGGCATTGGGCCCAAACACACCATTTTGATCCTATATGCCATCTATGTTGCTCGAGGCGGCTCTAGACCCTTGAGAAGGTTGTACAATGACCGAAATACCCTTGGAGGGTAAAATGATCGAAATACCCCTAGAGGGTATAATGACCGGAATACCCCTAGAGGGTAAAATGATCGAAATACCCCTGGAGGGTAAAATGATCGAAATACCCCCAGAGGGTAAAATGACCGAAATACCTCTAGAGGGTAAAATGACTGAAATACCCCTAGAGGGTAAAATGGCCAAAATACCCTCGGAGGGTAAAATGACCAAAATACGCCCATAGGGTAAATGACCGTTATGCCCATAAAGGGAAAATGACTAAAATACCCCTACATGTTACATGATTGTTGTTGTATGCCATTTATGTTATGTCTGCATTCATGTGATATGATGCTGCATAGGGGATGGGATTATTGATCTGCATAGTCGATTATGTGATTGGCAACTCTACTGCAATATTGGTTAGTGCCCCAACCGGTGCTACATAAGGAGTGTAGGGACTGGTGGGTCGATTAAATCCCCACAGGAGTGCAGGGTTTGACAGGAGACGGAGTGCAGGGTTGGATGGGCATTAATGCATTGCATACACTTTGTTTTGTTATTGAGATGGGCTTAGGCCCAGATAGATGTGATCTGTGACTTTTGATATGGGCTAAGGCCTAAATGCCACCGTTACTATATTAGGTTAAGACCCAACTGAGGCTATTATGGGCTAAGGCCCAATTGCCACTGTAACTGTATTGGGCTTAGGCCCACATTGATTATTGTAATAGGCTTAGGCTCTGATTGGTGTGATGCATGTTTTTACCGATGAGGGTTGTACACACTGAGTTTTCGTAAACTCACCCCGTCTTTTTAATTTTTCAGGTAATCCTTAGTAAGCGGTTCGACGTACGGGAGGACTCGGAGGTGGCCACACTACGAACAACTTTAAATTTTAGTCTACTATTTTGATTTACTTAAATCGCTTTCTTATTGGGTTGTAATAAGGCCACTTTTAATTTTTGATTTTTAATTTGGGATTTTTAGTTTATTACGATTTATATCTGCTAGAAGTAGAATGTGGTTTTCCCAAAGCAATTACTGTCTTCAAAATACTATGTTTCCGCAACGCAATTTTTGTTAAACATCACCTTTTCACAAATCATTTGTTTTAAATTAATATTTCGTAACAATAAGGTTTAAAAGGTAATAACATTTTAAAAGGTTAATAACTTTTTAATAAACCACGATTGAAAATGAACAAACACAAACTGAGGTTTTGTACAAATTTTAAATTTCAATAAGGGTTTCAATGAAAACATGGTTTTTGAAAAACACTTCAATGTGACACACCAAATTCGGCCGAAACGTCTAGGCCAGGTTTGGGGGGTTGCAGAAAATGTAATAGCCCACCTGGTGAAATCTCTGTATTTGGTTATTATTGATTGTGTTATGGTATTAAACGTAGCTCTAAGAAAGTAAAGTGTTAATTTTGTCTAAATATAGTATTTTGTGTATGTGCCAATTGGAGAATCTTATGTTTTGGCGAGATCTATGGGTTGGCGAATTCTTCAATTATGTATACATCATCCCAGAAGTTTAGGCGAATCTATTAAGTTTGTAGTTAATAGATTTGTTTATTTTTTTTAATAAGACAATTTAGTTAACCAAGTGAGAACTGGATAGAATAGAAGTAAGATACTCTAGCTAATAAGACTTAAATGATGATAAGTGAACTTAATCATGAAAATTAAGAGTGTTAATGGAATAATCTGATCCTTCCATTAACATTGTCTCCTTCAAAGCTTTTTTCAAGAGCGTCGTGTCCCACTCAGACTCGGTAAAGTAGCCTAGAATCCCGCTCACTCCATTGGTAGTAATTCCTCTATAGTTCGCGCAATTCCCTGTTGTGACTAGAATCCCGTTGGCTCCGTTGATGGGAATTCCCTATAGAATGGCGACTCTTGCTTCAGTCTCCAACACTTTTTTGCCATCCCACCCTTGGATCTGGTCAAACAGATGGTTAGCGAGGTTAGTTAAATAAGATAAGAGAGTGCCACTTTCGGTCAAAAAAATGTTGTGCTGAAGTCCACCTATTGGAAGGGATCGGGGTTACGCACCTTACGATACAACTAATGATACGTTATAGACAGATTCAATAAATTATCTAAAATTTTTTGTTTGTTTTTACTTTGCAAGCGCAGCGCAAGCGTTCCCTCCAAACCTCCCCTGAGGCTTTAAGAAGTGCGTTTCCCTCCAAACCTCCCTCGGGGAGGCTTTAAGAAGGTACGTTACCCCTCCAAACCTCCCTCGGGGAGGAACAAAGCAATCTATGCCGTCTTATCAAGGTGCTTACACAATGCTTGCTAGCACCTTGTTTCATAGATCACTTATGATATTTGTTTGACACGATTAGCTGTATAAATGTAAGTGAGTGAGGTTGCTGCCTATTGCGAATAATAGGTAGGAACTGAATGGAAGGTGTTACTTTTGTTTACCTCGTATGGGTGGTGTAAGGCACTCCCCCGATAACCCAAAAAGTGATAGGGGGAGTGCCTACCCCTAACACCCACACACAGAGAATGTGTAGAGCGGGGGGTGTTAGGGGGTTTGGGGGTAGGCGTCAACCCACGAACTGCTAGGCTTTCTATCTTTATAGTCTCTTGCTTTCTGTCTTTGTTAGTTATAGCAACGAGGAACAACGTCTGAGCAATCGAGCATGTTGTTGTTCTTGTTGGTGTTGTTAGGGTTGTTGTTGATTACTCGGCTTTTGTTTCTTGAGTTATGTATAGAGGTTGGTTCTTGGGGTTATGGATATTGGGTAACATGTAAAATAAGTGCTATTATCACATGGATAATCTTCAGATGGGTAAAGACCTATAAAGAAGGTTTAACATGCCTTTAAGCTTATTTTTTTGAGCTATGCATTGATGTTGCCTCACGTGTGTACGCGTGTGTACATGTGTACGCGTGTATACACGTATACACGCGTGCGTATAGACGCCCCCGATTGGAGACGCCCCCCGATTGGAATGAAGGGGCGAGGGCCGCCTCTCACTTTGCTTCACCTCCTACATATGTATGGAGAATTCAAAAAAAAGCTGTTAAGCATCAATCGAGATTCCCCATACACTCATGCAGTATGGAGCCAGCGTCGTTTTGAGTATGGCATGTGTCTCGAAGAGACACGCTTTGAGTGAGATAAGCTAGAAACAACAGTCGAGTAACCAACAACAACCCTAGGAAAAGGTCTTGCTATATAGACTTTGTTGTATTTCTAATGAGTTCCTTCATACTTCCATGTGTCCAGTATTCCTGTTTGATATTTTGTGTAAGGTAAGTACTTATGCTCTTTAAAGGTAAAGCGTGGGTATATGCAAAGTTGTTGTTTAAAGTTGTCAGTTTGGGTCTGTAATGTCTATGTCAAATTGTGATAACCATTTTTCATGCTAAATTCACTCTCTTCTGCTTCTAAAAAGAATGATATGAACTGAATCATGGAAATGATGTTAATGAAAAATATTCATGGTGATGCTTTCAATGATATGTACATTGAAGTAGCAGATCATGACATATGAAAATAGCTCTGTAGCCTCTGGTAGGGCAAATGTATGTTGCAAACCAAATTGGAAAGTCGTGACAAAGGATACAAATAAAGGAATATGAATGGAATATATTATATGAATCTGACTAAGGATTTGGGTATGCAGTTGGCATGAACAATGTTTCTCTGTATGGTCATATGGGTGTAGTGTATATGTCAAAGGAATAGTAATCTAGCATGTAGGTTGTCTGTGTATGGTACTCGCCATTTGGAAAATTTCATGATTGTTATTGACTCTTGGATATGATATGTTTGAAGTATTAATGGTTGTTGATAAGACTTCTTCTAGAACTAACTAAGTTCTTTTAAACTTACCATGTTTCCCTTTTTCCTTCTCAATCTTACCACTGAAGGAAGACATTATGTTAGAGTAAACTAGAGGACCCCTACTTCTATGAGACTTCTGTTGTTTTGTATTATGCATGATGATAGGGGTGGTGCTGATTGTATTCTGGAAATAATTTGTACTTGAAACTTATGTTGATAAACAACATTTTAATGAAGCTTCCTTTGAGATATGAAATGGTTTTCCAATGTTATATTCCATACGATGAAAATTATCTTATTAAATCTTATACGACCTATGGATTATACTTTATTTTATTATTTTATTAAATGTTTAATACAACAACCCAATTTTACAGAGTATACACCAGAAATAGTTTTGAAGATAGATGATTTCTCTGTTGCGACACGTCATACTCGGATCTTTCTAAAAGGTCGGGTTTGGGGTGTTACAAGTTCGTATCAAAGCCAAGATTTAGTCGATTCTTGGAAAACTGATGGTTGTTTCACATCCCATCATGTATAATACGCTACTAGTGTGGTCTTTAGTATTTTGTTTTAAGTTAAAATATATTTTGTAGTGATATAAGGAAATGTCTAACGATTCTAGATAAGCCACGGGTGAAGAAAAAGAAAGTCATATGCCTACACAGGAACAAGCTACTACTGCTACTAATATGGGAAATGCGAGGAATGCATTCAGGAATGTGTTTTTCACTATGATGACATAGTTATTTGATCATTTTATAGGAAATAATCAAGAGCCTCAACCACAGCCTAAAGAGGTTCACCTAGCTCATTGCTCATCTAGTACCTACTATGGCTCCACCTAAGGTTGACCCTTTAAGAGAAATCCTAAAAAAAGGTGTCAAGGAGTTTCGTGGTGGTAAAGGTGATAATCCCATTGTGGTTGAGTAGTGTTTATCTCGTTTGTGTAGGGTAATAAAGGAATTGAAATATAATTCTCAAGATAGTCTTAGATGTGTTATATCGTTTTTAGAAGGAGAAGCCTACCAATGGTGGGAAATTTTAGTTAGTGTGACTCCTGAGCAAATGATTAACTAGGATTTCTTTCTATAAAAGTTTAGAGAAAGATATGTTAACCAGATGCATGTTGAATAGATGAAGAAAGATTTTTTGTATTTGAGGCAAGGGAGAATGACAGTTAAAGAATATGAGAGGAAATTTCTCAGACTTAATCGCTATGCAATGAACATGTTTCGGGTTGAAAAAGAAATGTGTGATAATTTTGAATGGGGACTAAGGGATGAGATTCGTGCACTACTTGCAGCAGCTAAATGTAAAATGTGACACCCCAAATCCGAATGGGACAGACCGACGAAATTCGAAGCATTACATTAACCACCTAAGTGACTCTCCGGCTAACGACCACCCAAGATACACCCCGACCTTCAAACACCTTAATCTTATCTAATTATTAGTTATTTATTAATGCAGAAGCAAATTATGAGCCAATTTTAAATTTTTCCTAGGTAATTTAACCTAAAGGCATTTTCATCATTTTACCACCTATGGTAAAACTAACCCAATTTTAGATCTAAGTGTTTACCCTTGTTTTAGTCAAATTATGCAAGCCTAAAAAAATTAGCTTAATTTGAGTTCATTTACTATATCTAATTCAAGTTTTATTATCAGAGACAAAATTGTAACTTAAATAAATTAGAACACCAATTTAAAGAGACAAATAATTCAAACCCCCAAAACCCACATGACCATGTCCCAAGATAGTGTGTAATTACAAGACCGTGTTTGCATTGTGAAAAACTTTTAGACCAATTGCACACACTCGTGTGTGATAGCTATAGTCTTCACATGCTCGTGCCACTTACCCACATGCCCGTGTGCAACCCCTCACACGCCCGTGTGGACATGCACATGTCCGTGTGAAAACTACTGCACCTATTTTTTTTAAGAAAAACTCATTTTAAAACCCGATTTTGCATATTTTAATAGCCAATTAAACCCTATTTTACTATGATTAATTAACATACATATACATACACCTTCAATTGAGTTAATTAACATCAATTGAGCCTCAATTATATAGAATTAGGCAATCAATTTTCATGCATAACAAATGAAACACCCCAAACCCGTCTATGCATTAAGACCAAGTTTGACATGTCACACAAAATGAACATACACCTAGTCTTTTAAAGATTTAAAAGAAATTGGATAAAAAGATCATTTTAACTTGGAGTTATTGAAAACTAAGTTTGATTACTAATCTAAAAATTTGGGTCATAAGAATTATAAAAATTTAAAACTTAGGAAAAATCAATTTAATATTTTGAGAAAATTTTAAGAGTTCGAAGGTGATTTGAAAACAAGAATTTAAAATATTGTTACAGAAAAATTTCCGAGATTAAAAATATTTAAGAGAGAAATCCTTTTCGTACGTATATTTAAGAAAAACGTTTATTTCTATTTTAGAAAAGAAATCCCACTTAAGTATTTAAAACGTAATATAAAATCCATCCACAAGTAAAACATCCATAAAAATTTAACCAGAGGCCTTATTACAAAATAGCAAAAATATTAAAAAGTACTTATAAAGAAATCTGAAATTTAAATAACCTATAATTTGTAGTATGGCCTCCACTGAGTCGTCCCCGGCCCAATCCTCCATCACTGATCATTACCTGAAAAGAGTAAGGTAAACGGGGTGAGTTACTTAGAACTCAATGTGTAACCCACATACCATAGTCCACTAGGCCAAAAACCTCATTAAGCAATTATTTGGGTTAGAACTCAATGTGTAACCCACATACCATAGTCCACTAGGCCAAAAACCTCATTAAGCAATTATTTGGGCCTAAGCCCATTTACAATAACAATAACAACATATAATATGCATGTGGTATGAAATTCACAAACCAAACCTAATTTCCATCCGCTACACACCACCCGTACCAACCGACACACTGTGGGGAGCTTTAGTCACCCACCCCGCCAACACACCAAACTGGGCATTTAAGCCATTAATCATACTGGGCATGAAGCCATATATTAAACTGGGCATGAAGCCATTAGAATTTTGTAGCAAGGCTACCAGAACTTCTCTTCATCAAAATCCCAACCCATGCAAATCATGTACATATAGTATGCATTTTCATTTGGCCCATTTATCACATATCAATATGGCCCATTTGCCAAATAACACATTTGGCCCATTTATCACATATCACATTTGGCCCATTTATCACATAACACATTTGGCCCATTTATCATATAAAACATTTGGCCCATTTATCATATAAAACATTTGGCCCATTTATCATATAACACATTTGGCCCATTTATCACATATCAATATGGCCCATTTATCAAATAACGCATTTGGCCCATTTATCACATATCAACATGACACATTTATTACAATACACATTTGGCCCATTTATCACAGACTTAATACCGATTTTTATAGTTTCTACCAAAATAATGGTAATTATGCCGTCTTACCCGATCTCACTAACAAGTGATAAATCGAGCGATTTACCATTTGTCATAGTATAAATATGCATCCCATGACATATGGTGTGAGATTACACACCTGATTATGGTAAGCACTACACTTTCTTGATCGTCGTCACCTAAAAATATGTTTAACGCTCGATTAGAAAAATAAATGCGATCTAATAAAACTACTCTAAACAAACGATCTAAGATTTACCCTCAAAATCGTGAATAACAACTATTTGCCGATTTTCCCCGGTTGACGGTCCACAACCCGTTGGAAAACCCTGAACCTCTAATGGTTCCGAACTACGAACAACCTCGAATAGTTGATTCTCACCAGATGAGGGTCCACAACCTGGTGGAAAATCTCGGATCGTCAAAACAGCCCTTCGTTTGAATCTAGAGGGGATCGCAAATTCGCTCCTTTTTCGATCACTATTCACCACTCCTTTAGATTCGATCTTGTTAGCTTCCATTGACAAATGAATATTAGTCCAAACTAATATTTCGTAATTAAAAACGATTGATCTTATGAGCGAAATTGGCTTACCACAAAATCCTTACGTTCAAGGGATGAAAATTGAGTGATAGAGTCCTTATGATAAAATCAGTTAATAAACCCTATCTTTAACGAAATAATACGAAATCCTCGAAAGAAAATCCTTACCTTAGATTTTGAACCGAATCCTAGTGTTACACGATGGCTTCGAACACTCCAAGCTTAGGCCTTCCACTAAGTTTCTATGATAGAGAAAAGATTAGAATGAGATATGGTATGATGATGGTCTCAATCCAAAAAGGCCATCCCACACCACGAATAGATTTGGCACAAAAGAAAGGGAAAATAACAATACCAAAATGTTGTACTAGCCACTTACCGATTGATTAAAGTGTGAATGGAAAGAAAAATGATTGAGAAGGAGATATGTGAGTGGTAGAAGATTCGGTTATGGAGGGAAGTTGAAGGGGATGATGCTTAGTAACATTCGGCCATGGTGAAAATAAAAGGGAGCATAATATTTAAGAGATTTTTGTAAGAAGAAGAGATGAATAAAAGCATAAAAAAATAATAAGGTTTTTAGGTTTCGGTTCTTTTCAAGAATGGAAGATGAACGAAGAAATGAGTTTGAGGCTAGTGGGCATTCGGTAAAAAGAAAAGAAAAGAGAAAATGGCCTTCCAAGGTCTTGGTGATTTTGGCACTAGAGAGAAATGGTTTGAAGAGAAAAGGAGCAATAAGATCGAAATGGTCAAAATGTGAATTGGCCAAAAGAAAACAATTGTTTACCTATTGCTCCAAGTGTATTCGCCTAAGGAGAGGAAATGGAGAGAAAATTGTTGAAGAAAAACACAAAAATGTCCAAATGCCAAAATGACCAACTAACACCTAAACCTTACCAAGGCCTTCAAAATTTCGGTCACCCCCTAGCCCCTAAAACCGTCCAAGTACATGGCCACAAAGTCAAAGTTTGGCCACTCCAAACTTTCCAAAACATCTTCCTCGTTATGTGCCTTGTGTTCCCCCTACATACCTTATTCAAATGATTTCCTACCTTAAGTTAAACACTTGCCTTTTCTCTTAGCCACCTTACCATAAAAATTAAAGTCCAACCTACCATAAATACTAGGCTTGACTGACACTATGAGGAAAGAATGCAAAAGAAAAAAATAAAAATTCACATGCACATCAAGGGATTCGAACCTCTTCCCTTAAGGTAAAATATGGCGCCAACTCCTCTTTACTACTTGCTCATCTTATAGTAACTTTTACCTCTTAATTACCTTAAGCTTTAAGGTTAGTTGTTCCACTTCTTTAAAGCACTCATTACCAAAAATTATTCTAAATCCAAATAAATCCCGAGCTTTCTCGAGATTATTTAAACACACACATTGAATCATCTCACTAGCTAGCACCAAAATAATGCATCATATCAATACTAAATTTTAGGATATTACAACAAACACTGTATAAATCAAACAACTGGCGTACCTTAGTCACTGGTAAACCACTCCATGGAAGCTTCATTTAAACAATCGTTTGTGCAAATTTCATGCCTCACACACTGTGTTATCAATCACAGTGTTATCAAGCAAAAATAAATCGTAAATCATTCAATAATTAAACTCAAACATGCCTCAAAATTATTATAAAACCATCCAAAATAAAATGTCCAATGTCCAATGTCCAATTACAACCAAAATTAAATTAATTATCGGGAGTTCCACAATGCCCAATTTCAAGCTCTAAAACGTGTAATAAAGTCTCTACCAAGCCTAAATCTCTTGGAACTCTCTTGCTCGGCTCCTCAGCTCCTCAAGCTCGACGATTATCTACACAAATTGTGAGGGTGTGAGCTATCAAAAGCTCAGTGAATGTTAATAAAAATGATTAGTAAATCAACATCCAAATCATGCTTAAATCACATCCAATCAATCGCCAATTATCAGTCATAATAATGAAACATGTCAATTTAATTTCCATATGCTTTATCAATATCAAGAATCTATTATTCATGGTTTACAAACATCAAATGATAGAACAATAATCACACATAAATATATTAGCATACACTTCTCATGGCTTAAACAGGTGATCATACATCAAATAAATGGATCTCCGTACACCTAAAAATATCAAATACAGTCCACCGATTTGATTGGGCCAAAGCACCCGCTCTCTTATAGTGCCTCAAATAACCTAATGAATGCAGACTCATGCTCAACACTCAATTATCTACCCCAAACAAATCAGTCCACCTAGAGCCATATTCTCACAATGTCACAAATAAAGGTAAGTACACACAAATCCTACGGCATGCCAACTATATCCAATGGATCCAACATGTATGTTGCCAATATATTCAATCAAACATAGCATGTAAATCAGTCATTATTATGCTCAATTTAATGTGACAAAATGCTTATGTGTAACATGTAACATTGTCATTTAACATCACTTTAAACCAAGCATTTCATTTATCATTTTCCAATGTTCAATTACCAATTGTAACACCAATATATCATGATCAAAACTCTAGTAACCATGCTCTAATAATCAATACAATTAGCCTAATTAAATTGCACAAAATCACCTAAATGCTTACTTACCATTATTATATAAAAATTCAACTCTTGTACATATAATATCCATCTTGAAAAAATTAGCCATTCAACCTTAATTGATCAATTGAAATCATCAATTATGCTACTAATTAAACATAAATTTGGGTCAATTTACCAAATCGCCCTTAGAAAAACTCACCACATAATTTATTCTACCACAAACAAGTGATCATCCAAGCAAATCCAAGCTTCAATTCTGGTTAGCTCGATCCTCTTCAAGATTCGAAGCTTTAACAGAGGTAAACTAGACATTACCACCTTTCCAATACTAATCGAAATCCTCTCACAAAGATACCTTACCGGATTTATAACATTAAGTCAAAAACTCGATTCCTCACAAAATCGATCTCTCTAGCCCTCCTAAACACTTTCAATCATCAATACTAGACCAAATACGCTTATACTAAACATAAATTTCATCTTAAAATCAATTTCTCAAAATTCCTGAAAATCGGTTCACGAAGATGATGAAATTTAGATTTCCTTAAATTACCTCACAAATAATCTTGATAAATAAGATCAAACATGTTTTAATAGATCCATTTTGAGTTGAAACATCCACTGGTTTGTGGATTTCCTCTCAGCATTCAAAATCCACCATTAAAGAATCATGTGTTCTTCGAAGAAGATGACATTGATAAAAATTCTTTAATTGACTCTCAGAACATGTAAAAATGTTTCTAATCATCATAAAAAAAAAGTTTAGGATTGAAGATAACCTTTGATTCACTCTAAATTTGTTGATTGAAAATATTGATTCAAGAAACTTGAGAAATTTCTAAATATTTTTGGCTACTTTTGAGAATAATTTCGGGTGAATTGAGAGAGTATTTTGAGAAGGAAATTGGTTGGACCCATTCTCTGATATAGATCTTTAAAATCATGCAAAGAAAAAAAATTTAAAGCTCTCTAATCTGATGTAAAATGTGTGAAAAGTAAGCTTAATGGCCACTCCCAAATTTCCTTTACTTTACCATTTAATCATTTCCTCCAACATTTTGAATTTTAAGGTTTATTTTCCATATAAATACTCTAAATTTCCCTTGTTTTACAATTAAATCCTATTTAATTAATATTTAAATTTTACTCAAATTAAACCCAATAAAAATTATTTTAAAAATCTTTTCAACCCAAATTGATATTTTTACTAATATTTATTTAAAATTAATTTCTCAAAAATATATATTTTTTAAAATTTTATGGGTTATCGTTTAATCAATTTTAGATGAAATTAACCTCCTAATTTAAATTAATAATTACTAGAAACCCTATAAATTCGTAGTTTCACACATGGAACTCAAAAATATACTTGAAACTATTAGACTCGATTTAGGGATATTAGAAATGTCCCCCTCTAAAAAGAAATTTTGTCCTTAAGTTTTACCTAAACCAAACAGATACGGATACTGATGTTTCATCAAATCTTCCGCTCTCGGGTGGCTTCTTCGATCTTGTGGTTGCGCCACAAAACTTTTACCAATGGAATCGTCTTATTGCATAACACCTTGACCTCTTGATCTAAGATTGCAATTAGTTCCTCCTTGAATGAAAGATCAGATTGAACCTCGATTTCCTCAACAGGAACAACATGAAAAGGATCAGATCTGTACTTCTGTAACATGGAGACATGGAAGACATCATGGATACACTCTAGCTCAGGCAGAAACAACAAACGATAAGCATCCGGTCCACTCCACTCAGAAACCTCATAAAGGCCAATGAACCTCGGACTGAGCTTACCCTTCTGCCCAAACCTCAAAACTTTCTTCCACAGGGAAACCATTAGAAATACCTTATCACCAACATGATACTCGATGTCTCGACCTCTCAGGTTAGTATAAGACTTCATCGATCAAAAGTAGCCTTTAACCACTCGAAAACAAGACTGGCCTTATCCTCAACCTCTCAAACCAACTCCAAACCCAAGTTCCTCTTCTCCTCCATATCGGACCAACATAGATGAGTCCTACACCTCCAACCATACAAAGCCTTGAACGGTGCCATCTGAATACTCTTCTGATAGCTATTATTATATGTAAACTCGACTAATGGCAGGTGATGATCCCAGTTACCTCCAAAGTCAATAACATAACTAAAAAGCATATCCTCAAGAATCTGATCGCCCTCTCTAACTAACCATCAGATTATGGATGATATGCTGAACTGAAATGAATCGATGAAAGCAAAGCCTCATGCAACTCCTTCTAGAATCTAGAAGTAAACCATGGATTTCAATCTGATATGATTGAAATAAAAACTCCATGAAAATGAACTATCTCTTAAGTTTAGAGCTCAACTAACTGATGCAGACTAAAAGTCGTACGGACCGGTAAAAAATGTGTAGACTTCGTAAATCTATCCACAATCACCCAGATCGAATCCTTACATGTCAGAGTCAAAGGAAAACCTGAAATGAAGTCCATCGTAATCCGCTTCCATTTCCACTCCGAAATCTGAATAGGCTAAAGCAAACTTAATTGACGCTGGTTGATCGTGTCAAACAGTCAAGTTTTAATATTTATAAAAGAATGATCGAACCTATAGACTAACTATGACAATGATAGAGGCAAGTGCACCTATCGAATAGTAGTATAGTTTAGGTAAGAATATCTTATCGAACCCAAGGGAACCTAAAAGTACTACTACTCACTTTCTTTCTATTATTTAGCCTAAAATATGGAGTGATTGGTTTATTAAACTAATGAAAAACTAAACTAAATGCAAAGACAAAAGAATGAATTGGAGAAAGACTTTAGGAAAACTCAGTTGATGAAGACAATACCCTCAGGAAGAATCCACCTATAACTTCACTTATTATTTATTCCCCAAACCATATGATTTCTTTACTTAGCTTGATCCATGAGACTCCCTAACCTAAATTAAACCCTCTCTCGAGGCAAATAACGTCTAACCTTAGGTTAATTAGTGGAACTCTCATTCTCTTATAATAACCCCCTAAAGAAGCAGTAAATCGATCAATGGATTCCCATATTAGGTTTCACCCTAATCTGATAAAGTCTCGTAACCCTATCTCTAGGCGCCCGATCAACTCCGCTCAATTATGCTAGATCTACTCTTAGGCGGGGTCTATTCCTCCTCCACCCAATCACATCAGATTAAATTAAACAACATAATTAAGAAAAAACCAAGTGCTTATCATATAAATTTAAAAATCAAATAACAAAATCCATCATAGGTTTCATCCCCTTCAAGTATCTGAGGGGTTTAGTGCATAACTAAATACGAAAACATCTCAAGAGTAAAGAATAAACAAAACATAAGAACTCCCTAAAACCCCCTGAAGGAATTGAATGAGAGATCCTCTGTCTTGAATGGAGTTCCGACTTCTTGAGATGGATCAACTGGCTATCTTCAAGTGACTCCCTAAAAGGTGAATGCTTCGGCCTAAAAGCCTCTGCCCAAAAAGCTCTCCTTTAATGTCTACCTTGGGTTGTTTATATAGGCTTTGGGATGCTATACTTGGCTCCTAAGTATCTCCTTCAAGTAGAATTACTATTTGGGTGTTTGAGTAGACTTAGGAGTATGTTTCTTTGGCTTCAAGCATCCAATTCTAAGTGAAATTGCTCATTCCTGCGGTAGGGGCACGCCCATGACACACGCCCGTGTAATTACAGTGTTGGGTCGTGCCTTGATTATGTCAATTTGTGCACGTCCATGTAGATCACCAGGCACGCCCATGTGTGGTAATGAGATGATGCACGGTCGTGTAACTCATGAGTTGGGCCATGTTCTAGGTAATTGTCGAGACACGGTCATGCAGGTTTTGGGCCAAACCGTGTTGATTTCTTGCTAAGGCCTAATTACTCCGTTTTAAGCTCGTTTTGTGTTCTTTTTATCCTCGGGTGCTTTCTTGAATATAAACATGAAAAGAGAGGATTAAAAGCACCTTTTTACATAATTCAAGGGCTAAATCATCCAAAAGCATACCAAATATGGGGTTAAAATATGTTACTTTTACGGTTTATCAAATACCCCTACACTTAAGCCTTTGCTTGTCCTCAAGCAAAATTCTCAACTTACAATTAAAACGAACTCTCCATAATTCATAATTCCTATCGACAATGTCTCATCATAATTCATAGATAATTTATACATGGATAATTCAACTCAAAGAACCCTAAAGATTCAATTATGATAAGTCATACCTTTATAGTACGAAAACATAGGTGCCTCCCGTTATCTATGTGCTTACCTTTAATTCAAAATCAACAAGGACTGACATCCTCACAAAAGATTCACTCAAATCACTCAAAAGGTGTTTAAGGTTCAAGAACAAGCACTCTAAGTCGAACCTGGAAAGTTAATCCCATAGACTTGCCTGAAAATCAAATCTCCACCACTGTATATGAGATGATACACAAATCAAAAGGTCTTTAATCAAGGTTGTAACGGGGCTAGGGTTAAAAGGTGCGGATACAGGCTAAACTAGAGGTTTAGAATTGAGATTGAATTGACTAATTACCTAATCTAAAAATAATAAACTAAATATGAATATTTACATCGAATAAAAAGCTAGCAGTATCTAAAAGAGTATTTTCATCACTCAAATTTTGAAAATACTATAATATAAGCTTTTTCTTTAACAATTGGAGTTTTAAATGCTCTAAGATCTTTTATTATACTACTAATATTAACTACACTTGGAATTTTTTGAAGAACAAACTAAAATAAACATAATAGAAGGAACTTTGAAATAACCTAATTCGGCAGTTGATCAAATCAATTCTCGATAAAGTGGTAGTCAAAGGAATGTTGATAACAAATGCAAAGGGATTTTGGGTTAATATTAGTGGGTATAAAAAGGTTGTTAGGATTCAACGGGGTTCACTAAGGGTTAATTATGTGGGTAGGCTTTTTAGTGGTGTGAATGGGTTAAAACCTAGGTGCCTTTATCATCTCATTATATCAAATCAAAAGTGTGGTCTCGACATGTATAAACGAGGCAAGTTCTAGAATAACAGTTCAAAGTTGACACACTCATAATCAATAAAGTGAGCACGAAAAAAATATATGCTCTATAAGGCTCAAAATCTCACAAAAGTTATGGGTGTTTTTGACATCAATCCTTATAAATTCCAAATTTCAAGGTAATACTCAAATTAGGTTCAACAACCTATCAATTTTAATTTTTAAAAAGTAGACTTATCATGCTCGATTCTCTAGTATTCTTCAAATTTAATTATCAATGTACAATTAGCTAAGACTTATTCTAAAACATATCAATAAAAATCATAAATCATTAGAATTTTCATCCTAATTAATAATATGAGAAAAATACTTAAGATCAAGACTAATTTTATGGTTTTATGAATTATGCTAAAAGTTAGGCACTATTACCCCCACACTTAAGATGTACATTGCCCTCAATGTACAAGGATAGATAATGAAATTTATGTGCCAAATCAAAAAGATAAGTGGGGAAAGTATTACTCCCTGAAATCTGGATGATCCCAAACATCCTTGGTGGCGGTGATGGTGTTTTCTATTGGCCCAGTGGAGTGGCTACCGAAAAGCAATTTGCTAGATGAAGAAATTGGGTAGCTAATGGACTAATGTGTCCTTATTGTTGGATGGTTCGCGAGGTGGATGTGACCTCGAAGGCTATGGTGCGTGATTCCCAAGCAGCCTTTAGAACCTAAAACCAAGAAACTAATATGAAATAAATTAATTTAAGTAGGAAATACGTAAAGATAAGGAAAATAAAAGAGACGAGAAAAGAAAAATAGAACCGAAAAGGTTTTGAGACCCTTGGCATGTTAATTAAGTGAAGCTGTCGGCCTGAACTCATGATGAGGTCTCTTTTGAGGAGATGATACTTACGTTTTTTCGGCATGATCTTTATGTTGCTCAAGTGTCTTGGATCTTTTCTATGAATAGGAAGAAAAATTTGAAAGAAAAGAGAAAGAAGGAATAAGGAAGAAGATGGGACAAAGAGGACAGACTGTAGGGATTTAAATAAGATTTCAAATTTGGCACGTTCCCACGCCCGTGTACCGAAGGTGTCTCGATTCACACGGTCGTATCGCACGATCGTGTTGTGGGGTGCGTTGTCCTTCCATGCCTGTTTTGTTGGTTTGCACGCCCGTTCCTAAAAAGCCAGTATAGGAGCACGGTTGGAATGCAGGCGGGCGCGCGGTGGTGGTCTTTGGGTTCTTGAACAGGGCACACTGGTAAGGGGTGTCTTTGCGGCGTGTGGTTGGGTTTGATTAGTATTCTGAGAAGAATGACTGGAAGGAGGTGAGTTGGAGGGATGTGGGTGATTTGGTGGCTGAATTTGAAGAAGTGGGGGTGGAATCTAATTTTAGGGTTTGGGTTTGGGTAAGAGGACGGTTATTCTTATAAATAGGGTCTGAGGCACGGTCTTTCGACATGTTCGTGTCATTTTAAACTAGCCCGTGCTTTTCACGATTTTTGGGTTTTAGGCGCGTTTAGATGGGTTTGCCATGGCCGTGTCGATGTTTGCTACGCCTGTGTTGTGATTCACACGGTTAAGTCGAATGGGCATGTGTAGCTCATGCTTAATAAGTCAGTATGTTCGCACGGTCGTGGGCACAGCCGTGTTCTAGTCGTGCTCAATAAGTCAGTAGCTTCACACGGTTATGTCGAATGGGCATGTGTAGCTCGTGCTTAATAAGTCAGTATGTTCACACAGTCATGGGCACGGCCGTGTTCTAGCGATTCTTTCGATAAGTCAAGAGCTTCACGGTTGGGGACACGACCGCATTTAAACTCGTCTTTGAATAACTCAAAACCTCGCACATTTGAACGGCACGGGTGTGTCTTATATCGCGGCCCATGTTTGTTGAAATGAATTTTTCCCTGTTTGTGCATGGATCCTATCACGCCTGTGATGTGTCCCCTGCCTTATACACGGTCGTTAGCACGCCCATGTTCAAGGTGGTGTTAAAATGCCTGCATTTTTGTTAGATCATTTTAGAAAGATTTTAGAAAGACCAAGTCAATGTTAGTGTGTTAGCACTCGGGTTGCCTCCTGAGAAGTGCTTGTTTATAGTCTTAAGCTAGACTTTCCTTGTTTTCGATATTAAAGGAGGTTTTGTGGAGCAGAAGGTCCTCTCTGATATTTCTAGGATCTGGACCATTATAAATTTTAAGTCAGTGACCATTTACCTTGAATGTGCCTTTTGTGGGATGAGTTACCTCAATGGTGCCATATGGAAAGATTGTTTTGATCTTGAATGGGCCTGACCATCTTGACTTTAGTCTTCCCGGGAATAGTTTAAGCCTTGAATTATATAGTAAGACCAGGTCTCTTACTTCGAATGGTTTTGATCGCTTGAGACGAGCATCATGGCGTCGCTTTGTTGCTTCCTTGTACAGTTTTGAGTTTTCATAGGCTTTTGCTCTCCATTCATCTAGCTCGTCCATCTGCATCATTCTTCTCTTTCCTACAATTGTGAGGTCAGTATTCAAAAATTTTGTTGCCCAAAAAGCTTTGTGTTCTAGCTCAAATGGTAGATGACAGCTTTTCTCGTATACAAGTTTGTATGGGGATGTTCCTAGAGGTGTTTTGAATGCTGTTCTATAGGCCCATAAAGCATCATCTACCTTAATTGCCCAATCTTTTCTATTTGATTCAACCACTTTTTCTAGGATGCACTTAAGCTCTCGGTTTGTTACCTCAACTTGTCCGCTAGTTTGAGGATGATATGGGGTGGCTGTTCTATGACATATTCCATATTTCTTTAGAACTTTTTCAAATTGCGTATTACAAAAATGGGTACCCCTATCACTAATGATGGCTCTAGATGTCCCAAATCGGGAAAATAGTTTCTTGAGAAATTTAACTACTACCCTGGCATCATTGCAAGGTAAGGTTTCTACTTCTACCCATTTTGACATGTAATCAACTGCTACTAGGATGTATTTATTTCCAAATGAACTAGGGAAAGGTCCAATAAAATCAATACCCCATATATCAAATATTTCACATGAAAACATATATGTTTGAGGCATTTCATCACGCTTAGAAATATTACCTGTTCTTTGGCATTTTTCACACGTAGTAACGTACCTGTTGGCATCTTTAAATAGAGTAGGCCAGTAATAACCTGATGGTCCTGAATGACAATGTTCTAGGATTTTGCTTACTTCTCTCTTTGTAATGCATCTTCGAATTACCTGATCTGCATATATGTAGAAAAGAAAGGGATCTTCCCAAAAATAATTTTTCACATCAGCGAAGAATCGCTTTTTTTGGTGATGTGTTAATTTTCTTGGCAAGACGTTAGCTACTAAATAATTCGCAATATTTGCAAACCATGGTACTTTAGAATGGGTTAAAAAAAAGAGTTGTTCTTCAGAAAATGAATCATTTATTTCTTGTTCATCAAGCTTTTTGGTGTGTGGATTTTCGAGTCTTGAGAGGTGATCTGCTGCTTGATTCTCAGTTCCCTTCTTATCCTGTATCTCCTGATCAAATTCCTATAATAGTAAAATCCATCGTATGAGTCTAGGTTTTGTATCAGGTTTGGTTAAAAGATAACGAAGAGCTGAATGGTCAGTGTAAACGACAAGTTTTGATAATATTAGATATTGTCTAAATTTGTCAAAAGTAAAAACTACAGCTAGCAGTTCTTTCTCGGTCGTGGTGTAATTCTCTTGTGCGGGTGTTAATGTTTTGCTAGCATAGTAAATTGGCTGAACATGGTTGTCTCTTCGTTGTCCCAAAACTGTACCTACTACAAAGTCACTTGCATCAAACATTAGTTCAAAGGGTAAATTCCAATCAGGTGCGATTATAATTGGTGCTTTTATTAATTTATCTTTAAGGACATTAAATGCATCTAAACATTCCTGATTGAAATTTAAAGGGACATCTTTTTCTAGTAATTTTGTCAAAGGCTTAACTATTTTAGAAAAGTCTTTAATGAACCTTCTATAAAAACCTGCATGTCCTAATAAGCTTCTACTAGCCTTCACTGAACTAGGAGGAGGTAATTTTTCTATGGTTTCAACTTTCGCTTTATCTACCTCAATCCCTTTTCTAGAAATCTTATGTCCTAAAACAATCCCTTCTCTAACCATAAAGTGGCATTTTTCCCAATTCAAAACAAGGTTTGTTTCTTCGCATCTAATTAGAACTTGTTTTAAATTTTTAAGGAAAAGTTGGAAAGAATTACCGAATACCGAGAAATCATCCATAAATACCTCCATGATGTCCTCTACGAGTTCGTCAAATATTGCCAACATACAATGCTAAAAAGTGGCAGGAGCATTCCATAATCCAAAAGGCATTCTTCGATAAGCAAACGTACCGTATGGGCATGTAAATGTTGTCTTTTCTTGGTCTTCAGGAGCTATAGGAATTTGGAAATAACCGGAGAGTCCGTCTAAGAAGCAGTAGTACATATGCCCGGATAGTCTTTCTAACATTTGATCAATGAAGGGTAGAGGAAAGTGATCTTTTCTGGAAGCATCATTCAGCTTTCTATAGTCTATACAGACTCTCCAACCTGTAACTATTCTTGTGGGAATTAACTCATTCTTTTCGTTGGGCACTTCCATCATTCCTCCTTTCTTTGGAACTACCTGCACAGGACTTACCCAAGTGCTGTCAGAAATAGGATAAATTATTCCTGCATCTAGATGTTTAATTACCTCAGCTTTGACCACTTCTTTCATGTTGGGGTTTAATCGTCTCTGAGGTTGCACACATGGTTTATATTCTTCTTCCATTAAAATTTTGTGAGTGCAGAACGCGGGGCTTATTCCCTTGATGTCAGAAATTTTCCAAGCTATGGCTTTCTTATGTTCTCTTAGTACCTTTATCAGCTTCTCCTTTTCCTTGGGGTCTAGTACTAAAGAGATTATTACTGGTAATGTAGAATTGTCCCCGAGGAATGCATATTCTAAATGTTTTAGTAACTGTTTTAATTCCAATATTGGCGGCTCTTCGATGGAGGGTTTTTGTTTTAATACGTCATCTTCTTCAATGTTCTCTTCTTTCATTTGTCTGAATGATGATGTATTAAAACTAATCTCATTACCTTTGTCCTCTTCCCCCTCTCCTTGAGGTGGACACAATTCCATCGTGTTATCCTGCAGGATTTCCTGTAATGAATTTTTAATAATATGATCAGTAGTGTCAACAAAATAAAGGAATCATCTTGCTCTTTAGAATATCGCATGGCATCATAAATTTGGAAAATAATTTCTTCATCACCTATCCTTAATGCTAGTTTTCCATCCCCTACATCAATAATAGCTCTAGCAGTGGCTAAAAAAGGACGCCCTAGGATTAAATGAAAATTAATGTCCTCATCCATGTCTAATGAATCGAAATCAACGGAAAAATAAATTTATCAATTTTTACCAAGACGTCTTCAATAACCCCTCTAGGATATTTAATAGATCTATCCACTAATTGAATGCTCATCCTAGTGGGTTTTGGTTCCCTAAGATCTATTCGTTTAAATAATCGATAAGGCATTAAGTTGATACTAGTGCCTAGATCTGCTAAGGCTTTCGTGATGTTTAAACTAACAATTAAGTAGGGAATAGTGAAACTCCCTGGATCTTTTAACTTCTGTGGTAGTCTATTTTGGAGAAGGGCTGAACATTCTTCATTAAGCTCCACCTTTGATACTTCCTCAAGCTTTCTTTTGTTTGTGAGAAGTTCCTTTAAGAATTTTGCATATTTGGGCATCTGGGAAATAGCTTCAACAAAAGGTAAGTTAATATATATCTGTTTAAAGAGTTCAAGGAACTTACCGTATTGAGCATCCAATTTTTCTTTCTTCAATTTTTTTGGATATGGAATTTGTGTTCTATTCTCTCTATGCAATGTATTGTCGTTCTCAACTTCTACATTTTTTTCTTGATGATATCATGTGGTATCTTTCTTTGTGGTCCAACTAGCTCTTTGCCCCTTCTTAGTGTGACTGCCCTTAATTGCTCTGTGTCTTTGGAAGAAATTTTCGTCCTTAATTCACATACTATTTCAGAAAGTATTCCCACTGACGTAATGAGCTCTCCCACCTGAGTCTTGATTTCCTTGAGTAAGATTTATTGTTCATCAAGTGTTGCTTCCGTCATTTGGAGACGAGAATCTATAGCTGCCATGAACTTTTTCAGCATCTCTTCAAGACTCGACTTCTTTTCCTGTGGATAGGGTTAATTTTGGTAATTTGGAGTGGGTTGTTGCCTTTGATTTCCTTGTCCTCCCCACGAAAAATTTGGGTGGTTCTTCCAACCTGGATTATAAGTGTTACTATAAGGATTATTATTAGATCTGAAACTGTTACCTATATAGTTTGTCTACTCGTTTTCTGCTCCTGGTTGGTAAGGTGGGTGCTCAGAATTTGCCACATTCCCACTTGCTTCGCATTGCATGACTGGATGTACTTGTGAAGAACATAAATTATCAAGCTTTTTATTCATTAACTCCATTTATGTTGACAACATTGTCACTGTGTCTATGTTAAAAACTTCGGCTGATTTTGTCAGTTTAGCCCTTGTAATTTGCCATTGATAGGTGTTCAACGACATCTCCTCAATAAAATTGTAAGCCACTTCAGGAGTTTTATTATTCAGAGTTCCACCGGCTGATGAATCAATCATTTACCTAATTGGAGAATTCACACCATTGTAGAAAGTTTGGACTTGAAGCCACAAAGGTAATCCGTGGTGTGGGCATCTCCTTTGGAGATCCTTATATCTTTCCCATGCATCATATAATGTTTCTGCGTCATTCTGCACAAAAAAAGATATATCATTCCTAAATTTAGCCATTTTGGCTGGTGGAAAATATTTTAAAAGAAATTTTTCAGTCATTTGATCCCATATGGTGATTGAACCTCGTGGTAACGAGTTCAACCACTACTTTGCTTTGTTCCTTAATGAAAAAGGAAATAACCGAAGACGTATGGCATCGTCAGAAATGCCATTTATTTTGAAGGTATCACAAAATTCTAAAAATTAGATATATGAGTGTTTGGATCCTCATCCTGCAAACTATCAAATTGAACAAATTGTTGAATCATTTGTATTGTGTTAGGCTTTAATTCAAAGTTATTAGCAGCTATAGCGGGCCTAACAATACTAGATTCTACTCCTGTCAAATTAGGTTTAGCATAATCATACATAGTACGCAGAGCATTCTGTTCTTGCACATTTGGTGGATTGTTCTAGTCCATCCCTTCAGTAGGACTAGATCTTTGCTATTCTTGCACATTTGGTGGATTGTTCTAGTCCATCCCATTTTGTGTTCTTTTTATCCTCGGGTGCTTTCCTGAGTATAAACATGAAAAGAGAGGATTAAAAGCACCTTTTTACATAATTCAAGGGCTAAATCATCCAAAAGCATACCAAATATGGGGTTAAAATATGTTACTTTTATGGCTTATCAACTTGTATGATCATGGGTGATATTCGACTAAGCATGAGTGTATGCAAATTTGGTGTATTTTGTGATTTTATGAAATAAGGACTAAAATGTCAAAATGTGAAAATATGGGGGCTAATTTGTAAATTGCCATACATATGTGTTTTTGGATTGAATTTAATGATTTGGTGAATAAACGAGTTAAATTTGAATATGTATAGATCAAGAACCGAAGAAATCAGACTTAGATCATGGGAAATCGAAAGTAATTGAGTAGCCGAATTCATTTCTATTTATCTGAATCTGAGGTAAGTCTATATAAAAATAAATGTATTTACATTGATATATATATGTTCATATGAAGATTTATCATGATCAATCTATATGAGATGATGAGTATATGAAATCTGAGGAAGAATCGATAGTATAACAAAGTCCGAGAAGCCTCGTACGAACCTAGGAATAGATAGGATTACATATGTCATGACATAGGTTTCCAATATGTGATATCATGTAAGACCATGTCTAGGATGTTGGCATTGATTTGTGATATCGTGTAAGACCACGTCTATGACGTAGGCATCGATTTGAGATTTACGTGTAAGACCATGTCTAGGACATTGGCATCGTATTTGATTTGTGTAAGACCCTGTCTGGGACAGTGGCATCGATATCTGAGTACTTGTAAGACCAAGTCTAGGACGTTGGCATTGTACGGCTATTCCGAGCATTCTGAATATCCTATTTGATTCTGAATGGTTCAACGGGAAAGTCTGAGAAATGAATGACTATGTGAGTTGTATATCTGTTTCAGGTATGTTCGATGTATATGCTTCGAATAAGCATGAAAGGTAAGTTAATATGTACATAGGTGCTTTGAACAAAGTGTGATATATGTATGTTTGATATATGAGCAAAAGAGATGCTTGAGATATGATATGCTGGTAAGCTATGGCAATCCAAATGAGCCAAAGAGAAATCTATGTGTATGAAATGAAGATATGTTTATGAATTTGATTTGCCATGCTTTTAATTTATTATATGATAAGTTTATTTGTATGTGGCTTACTAAGATTTTGGAAAGCTTACTTTGTGTGTGTTTGCTTTGTTTAATAGATCGTCAAAGCTACTGAGGTCTCGGGAATCATCGAGGGTCGTCATCACACTATTCAATCTTATTTTGGTACCTTTTTAAAGTGTATATACTAAGTATGGCATGTATAGGCTAGTTACTTTGAACTATGTTTGAGATGTGTATATAACCATGTGATATGGCCAGATAATGGCAATATATGAATGATTAGTCATGTCTTATGATGTTTAGTTTTGGTATGGTTGATAGCAAATGAAATGGTCATATGAATGGTAAGTGTAACACCCCTTACCCGTGATCCCCGCCGAACAGGGCACGAGGTGTTACCGTACGAAAGTACTTGATTTCCACTTAGACTCAACACGACTACTCTTCTTGATCACTACAACAACTTCATATTCGACCTACGAGACCTCACTTGAACCTACGAGGGCTCTCGAGACTATGTTGGAAACCTTACGAACCATAAATTTTTTCTCCGTCTAAATAGGGAGTACACGCCCGTGCTAGATGACACACACGCCCGTGTGTAGTCACACACACCCGTGTGTAGTCACACACGCCCGTGTGTAGTCACCATGCCAAAAAACCCAACATTCTGCCAAAACTCCACAGCTAGGGCACGCTCATGTGAAATGGGGGCATGCCCATGTGAAATGGGGGCACACCCGTGTACCCTTACAACATACCTGTGTCTTCTGCCTGTGGGGAGTTACTGACTAATTTAGCAAGGCCTGGACACACCCGTGGCCCTAGACCGTGTGCCACACCTTGATATGCTGACTTATTCAACACGGCCAGGGCACACACCCATGTTGTAACCGTGTCTTACCCACGGTCCACACAAACGGCCATGGATATTGCCCGTGGTCTATCCTAATTTAAAACACTAAGGTGCAGGGTTCGCACGGTCTAGACAGATGCCGGTGTATCCAACCATGTGGGTACTTAGAGGCTATCTTCCAAGCCTTTTTGCCACTCTCATGTGCATACATACATACATACAATCATCATCACATAACTCCATATTGCATCAATTTAACTCTTAAATTATAGACACTTAATCATAAGAGAAATAAAGTCTTCATCCCATACACTAGGGAGAACTACTTCCAATACAATTACAACAACTTAAGCCATCATCTATGGCTATACACAACCAAAACTCTAAGTTCTTTTAGGCCAACACAATTTGGCTACATCAATTAGAACTTAGTTAATTTTAAAAGAATCCATATACATGCCATGACTCATAAGGACTTGGAACACCATACCAAGCATTTATTCGATGGTGTGAAAATATCTCCTATGGCCTCCAATCCGAGCTAGCCAAAATAACCTATAAGAGATGGGAAAAGAAAAGGAGTAAGCAATAATGCTTAGTAAGTTCGTCCGCATACAACTAATAAACACTAACATTCATTGAAAATACATGATTTCAAGTTATTATGATGAGCTTTTCTCATGAACTCGTGGTTACTTACTCAATCATCCTTAAAGCTTACTCATTCTATCTCTTACCATATTCTTACCATGCCACAAGCCAAATGCTCGTTTAATTAGCATACATTCATGCACTGATCGTCACAAGATCATATAAAACAACACGTCAAGCATTTTCAATAAGCCACTCATATTACTAATCTCCCGGTGGTTACGCACTTAGCCCACCATTGAATCTCTTATAGGGTGGTATCGCACACAGCCCACCAATCATTTATACTTATGGTGATTTCGCACTTAGCTCACCAATCATTTATAAGCGATGGTATCACACACAGCCCATCGATTACTAATATGGGTGATGGTATCGCACACAGCCCATCAATTAATAATTAATCAGGTGGTAATGCACACAGCCTACCAATGATTATACATTCACAACTATTTATCCACATACATTTCTCTAATTCAAATGTTTATTCGTGAACATCCTCACTCACTATTATTCTTAATTAGCTTTCTACTATAATTGTTCGCATTCACACAATGCAACAATAATTATAACTTATGCAACTAAAGTGCATCCTTTACATATCACCCACTATGGGTTCATCAAATACCAAATCCACTTCAATTCAGTTCTAACACATTCCTGCACCTCTCATCTACAATACATTCATTCTCAATTCTCAAATACTTATTGAGTCACTAAAATCATTAAGTAACTCCCTTAAGTCTCATACACATAACATTACATTTACATCATACATGAGTTAACCTATTGATGCGATGTTCCCAACATGGTCCTATTTAAAATCTCTCACCGAGGCCATATTTTAGTATGACCTTACAAGGAACCTTAATTATCATCTTTTCATAATATTTGCATTTCTTACTATTCTTTGATTCCAAATCTCTTAACAACTCATCAACACTTATTTAATACATACATTGCATAATTATACATTCCATACAACATTATAATATTAAATAACCCGTACGTACTTGCAAGGTTTGCATACGAACTTACCTCGATGACGAAAAGCCCAAAAAGGACTTTTTGCCCACATTTCTCTTTTCTTCCATTCTAGGTCCAAATCTCATTTTCTTCGATCTAGAACAATGAAATTTTGCTCGTTTAGTCACTTGATGATCATATTACAACTTAATATCCACTTAGGCTAAAATGACCATTTTGCCCCTATACTTTGGCAAAATTACGATTCTACCCCTAGGCTCGTAAATAAATTTTCATCACATTTTCTTGTTAAACAAGCCTAGCTAATCATTTAATCCTCTTACAACTATCCACAATTCCAACTATTTCATGCCTTAATGAACAAATTACAACTTTTGCATCTTAGTCCCAATTAGGTGTTTTCATGACCACCTTTCACAAGAGTTGATTATCAACATCCTATCATTCATTTTCTTCCATAAAAACTCATCAAAAAAACATAAACTCTATCATTCTAAGTCTCTATACTTTCAACCATGTTGCAAATTAGTCCCTCCATTAGCTAACTTAAGCTTTGGGTACTCCAAAAATACAAAAATCATCAAAAACAACAATCAAATTGACTTACTTGGATGGAGAAAAGCTTACTACAAATTTTTAGCTTTCAAATCCCTCCCATGGCTGATATTTTTGATTGGAGAAGAAGGCAAAATAAAAAGATGATAACTTTTTCTTATATCATCTTATTTTATTCATTTTCCCCAACTAATATCACTAACTTTTAATCACAATAAATGCACTTGACTCCCTTAGCTTCATTGACCGGCCAAGCCATTTAACAAGGCTAAATTACACAATTGGGACCTCAAATTTATAAACCATAGCTATTAGGCACTTTTAGCAATTAAAATAGAACTTTTACACTTTATGCGATTTAGTCCCTTTTCACAATTTAGCTAGAAATTGCTAAAAATAAGGCACCAAAATTTCCATACACCCATATAAACATTTTATAACACATGAAATAGCATGAAAATAATTTTCTCTATCCTCAATCTAATGATTCTGAGATCACTATTCCGACTAGCCCCTAAGTTGGGCTGTTATAGTAAGCTTATTGATGTATGGTTAGCATATTATTGATGGTAAGTTTGTGATGGATTATACTTTGAAATGTTTGTGATTATATTAAGTTAAATGATTCCTAAGTTGGAGTGTTTGTGATGTTTATGAACGGGTAAAAATGATGCATAATTTGATATGTTTTGGATGCCAATTAAGTATGGAAAGATGATTGTATATGCTTGTAGGTGAGATCCCAAGTGTGGCTGGCATTTTGGCTTTAAAAATGGCCTATAATTTCCCACACGGTTGACCACACGGGCTTGTGGCTCGACCAAGTCCCTCGTGGTTGCATTTTAAAACAAGTTAGACTCGACCACAGGCTGGACACACGGGCTTGTGACTGGCTGTGTGGTGCAAGACAGTAGCGACCACGGGTGAGGCACACGGGCGTGTCTACGACCGTGTGGACAAGTCAGTATGTATGTCCTGTTTTGACACGGCTTGGACACATGGGCATGTCTGAGGCTGTGGAAGGCACACGGCCTACCCACACGGGCATGTGACCTCTGTAACTTAGAAAAATTTTGAAATTTCTAGGAAGTTCTGTATGTGTTCAGTTTAGTCCCGACTCTTTTCTAAAGCATGATTAAGGTCTCTTTGACCTATTTAAGAGCCACTTTTATGTGAATTATCAAATTATGTTATGAAATGTCTGTAAAAGTTTTTGATTGTTTGGTGATGCCTCTTAACCCTAAACTGGTGAGTTACAGGTTAGGGGTGTTACACGTAGCGTGTGTAAGAGTCTAGCTATACATGCCATAAATGAACTGTGATAGTGTGATGACTCCTAACAATTTTAAATTGTGTTTTCCTATAGTAATGAATTCCGACCGAGCTGTGGCTGACGGCGTTGAAAGTAATGCGTCGGCTTCCGCTCAAGGGGCATCACCGTCTGATAGTAGACCCACTATGGCTGGTCAAGGAGAAGAGGCTAGAGAAGCCTTTCTCCACATGATGAATGAATGGTATACGAAATTTGTTCGAACAAATCTGAATGCCCAACCTCCTCCACCCCCACCAATTCCTCGACCGGTTCCCATAGTTCCACAAGGTATGGAGTTTGTAAGAATGAATAAGCCCCTGATTGATAATATTTGAAAGCATAGGGCTGAAGATTTCAAAGATAATGTGGATGATGATCCCGAGAGAGCTGAATTTTGGCTAAAAAACTCCATCAGGGTATTTGATGAGCTATCTTGCACACTGGATGAGTGTTTAAAGTGTGCCATCTAACTTTGAAGGATTCTACATATCACTGGTTGAACAGACTGGTATCAGTGGTACCAAGAGAAAGGGTTACATGGGAATTTTTTCAAGAGGAGTTTCGGAAGAAATATATTAGTCAGCAGTTCATCGATCAAAAACGTAAGGAATTTCTTGAGCTGAATCAAGGCCGTAAATTATCGAATATGAACAAGAATTCGTCAGACTTAGTAAATATGCTCGGGAGTTGTTTACACTGAGGCTATTATGTGCAAGAGGTTTGAAGATGGTCTAAATGATGATATTCGTGTGCTAGTTGGAATCTTAGAGTTGAAAAAATATGTTGGGTTGGTTGAGCGGGCTTGTAAGGCCAAAGAGTTGAATAAAGAGAATAGGAAAGTTAATCTTGAAGCTAGATATTCTAGGAAAAGACCTATGAGTAAGTCATTTCTATCTCAGTCAAAGAAATCTAAATAAATGTATTCCCATTCGAATGTCTCAGTGGGGTATTCACACCATGATCGTGGGAAGCAAAATTTGAGTTTTAAGTCTTAGGCTACTTCAATGGCAAGTGTGGGTAATGTGAGGTCTAACAGACCCAAATGTCAATATTGTGGAAGAAGGCATCCCAGTAAGTGTAGGGTGAATGACTGGCCTTGTTTCAAGTGTGGTTCTTAAGAGCATTTTATCCAATATTACCCTGAAATGACTGAGAAAGAAAAATTTTAGAGTGCGAAGCCAAGTAATACTATTAATAGGGGTAGGCCACCGAGAAATAATGGAAATAGACCTCGTAGTAAAGGTGTGATGAAAGATACGACCTTGAGATCCGAAGCTCAAGCACCTGCTGAAGCCTATGCCATCCGTGTTCGCGAAGAAGTGACATTTCCCGATGTTATCACTGGTACTTTTTCTCTCTATAATACTAATGTAGATGCATTGATTGATCCTGGGTCAACTCATTCTAATGTTTGTGTGTTATTGGTAACTAGTAAGAACTTGTCTGTTGAATTTACTGAGTTTGTGATTAGAGTGTCAAACCCCTTAGGCAAACATGTACTAGTTGATAGAGTTTGTAAGAATTGTCCATTAATGATTCGAGGTCACTATTTTCCAGCAGATTTGATGTTGTTTTCATTTGATGAATTCGATGTTATTTTGGGTATGGATTGGTTGACATTGCATGATGCCGTAGTGAATTGTAAAAGAAAGATTATTAATCTGAAATGTTAAAATGGTGAAATTCTTGGATTGATTCAGATGAACCGAGTGATTTACCCGTTCTAATTTCTTCGATGTCTACCCAAAGATATGTAAGGAAAGGTTGTGAAGCTTATCTTGTTTATATGTTGAATACAAAAGAGTCTGAATTGAAAATTGAATCAGTGTTGATAGTTTGTGAATATCCAGATGTGTTCCCAAAAGAATTTCCTGGGTTACCACTAGTTAGAGAAGTTGAGTTTGGTATTGACTTAGTACCAGGGACCTTGCCGATATCTATTTCTCTGTATAGAATGGCTCTGACCGAATTGAAAGATTTAAAAACCCAGTTGTAAGAGTTGACAGATAAGGGTTTTGCGAGACCAAGTTATTATCCCTAGGGTGCTCCAGTATTGTTCGTAAAGAAGAAAAATGGGTCTATGAGACTTTGTATAGATTACTAATAGCTCAATAAGGTAACCATTAAGAACAAGTATCCTTTTCCAAGGATTGATAATTTATTTGACCAACTGAAAGGAGCAATAATGTTCTCAAAGATAGATTTGAGATCTGGTTACTATCAATTGAGAGTAAAAGAGTCGGATGTGTCGAAAACCTCTTTCTGAACAAGGTACAGACACTATGAATTCCTTATTATGCCTTTTGAGTTAACGAATGGTACTGCAGTTTTTATGGACCTAATGAATCGAATCTTTAGATCATATTTGGGCAAGTTTGTGGTTGTGTTTATTGATGATATTTTGATTTATTCTCGTGATGAGTTTGAGCATGTTGAACACTTGAGAACTATTTTGTAGACTTTGAGAGATAAGAAGTTGTATGCTAAGTTCAGTAAAAGTGAGATTTAGCTCTGAGAAGTCAGATTTTTAGGACATATTGTCTCAGGTGATGGTACTAGGGTTGATCCAAGTAAGATTTGGGCAATTATTGATTGAAAATCGCCAAGGAATGTATCTGAAGTTAGAAGCTTTTTAGGCTTAGTCGATTATTACCGACGTTTTGTCAAAGGATTTTCATTGATTGCTACTCCAATGACCAAGTTGTTGCAAAAAGATGTTAAATTTGAATGGTATGAAAATTATCAAAAAAGTTTTGAGAAATTGAATGCATTATTGATTGAGGCACCGATTTTGGTACAACCTGAACCGAGAAAACAATTTGTAATTTATAGTTACGCATCACTAAATGGATTAGAATGTGTGTTGATTTAAAAGGGAAAAGTGATAGCTTATGCCTCGAGACAGTTGAAACCACACAAGAAGAATTATCCGATGCATGATTTGGAAATAGCTGTTATTGTGTTTGCCTTGAAAATTTGGAGACATCATCTGTACGGTGAGAAATGTCATGTTTTTACTGGTCATAAGAGTTTGAAGTACTTGATGACTCAAAAAGATTTGAACTTACGAAAACGAAGATGGCTTGAGTTACTGAAAGACTATGAGTTGGTGATTAATTATCACCTAGATAAAGCGAATGTGGTCGCGGATGCCTTGTGTGGGAAATCTTTGTTCGCTTTGAGACCGATGAATACACGGTTGACTTTGTCCAGTAATGGTTCGATTCTAATCGAGTTGAGAGCTAGACTGTTGTTCCTTCAACGGATTTGTGAAGCTGAGAAATGTGACAGTGATTTGCTAGCTAAGAGAGCTCAGTGTGAATCGAGCAGTGATTCAGATTTTCATGTTGGATCCGATGGTTGTTTGATGTTTCGAGGTAGAATATGTGTACCAAAAGATGATGAACTTATTTTGAAAATTCTCCGTGAGGTACATAATGGTTGTTTGTCTGTGCATCCGGGTAGTACGAAAATGCATAACGATTTGAAGACATTGTATTGATGGTCAGGTATGAAATGGGATATTTCGAGTTTGTTTCGAGATGTTTGATTTGTTAACAAGTAAAAGTCGAACACCAAGTGCCTTCGGGTTTACTTCAACCAGTGATGGTACCCAAATGGAAATGGGACAGGATTACGATAGATTTTGTAATGGGATTGCCTTTAACTCTGAAAAAGAAAGATGCTGTATGGGTTGTGGTTGACAGATTGACGCAATCAACTCATTTTATACTTGCACATGCTGACTACTTACTAGATAAGTTAGCTGAATTATACATTTCTGAGATTGTGAGATTGCACGGGATGCCTATTTCTACTATTTTGGATAGATATCCAAGGTTTACTTTGAGATTTTGGAAAAAGTTACAAGAGGCTTTGGTTACACAATTAAATTTTAGTACAGCATTTAATTTGCAAACTGATGGTCAGTCTGAAAGAACGATTCAAATTCTTGAAGATATGCTCTAATGTTGTGTTCTGGAATTTGAAGGTAGTTGGGAGAAATATCTACCATTGATAGAATTTGCATATAACAACAGTTTTCAGTCGAGTATAAAGATGGTGCCTTATGAGGCATTGTATGGCCTCAAGTGCTGAACACCTTTGTATTGGACCGAGCTCAGTGAGAAACAGATTCATGGGGTTGACTTGGTTAGGGAAACTAAAGAAAAAAGTAAAAGTAATCCGAGATTGCTTGAAAGCTGCTCCAGGTCTACAAAAGTCATATGCAGACTTGAAAATAAAAGAGATCAAATTTTAGATCGGTGACAAAGTCTTTCTAAAAGTATTTTCATGGAAGAAGATTCTAAGATTTGGCCATAAAGGCAAGTTAAGTCCACGTTTCATTGGACCATATGAAGTTATTGAAAGAATAGGGCCAGTGGCATATCGGTTAGCTTTACCGATGAAGTTGGAAAGGATCCATAATGCGTTTCATGTGTCTATTCTACGACGTTATCGATCAGACCCTTCACATGTAATTTCTCCGATAGAGGTTGAGATTCGACCTAATATGACTTATGGTGAAGAATTGATCAATATTTTGGCTCGGGAAGTTAAACAATTGAGAAATAAAAGTATAGCCCTAGTTAAAGTTTTATGGAAATGACACAGAGTCGAAGAGGCTACGTTGGAATTTGAAGCTATGTGAAAACAATACCCAAACCTATTCTCTAGTAAGATTTTTGGGGACGAAAATCCCTAAGGAGAGAGTTGTAACAGCCCGATTTTGGGCCTAGTCAGAACAATGGTTTTGGGACCACAAATCCGACATAGAAAAGTTCATTTTTATTATATTTTTATGTTCTATAGCTTCACGAAATAATTTTGTGAAAATTTCATTCGAAAATTTTGACGTTTGGGCACTCAATTTAGTAAGAAGGACTAAATTGTAAAAAGTGCAAAAGTTGAGTTCTACATGCTAGAGGTGTCTAATTGCTATGAAATTTTAAATTGAAGGTCCTTAGATGGTAATCAGACTAATGGTAAAGTTAGTGGACAAAAATAGACATGCAGTAAGAGAATTTTCATGTTTTAAGTTAGGGGCATTTTGGTCATTTAGCTAATTAAATGAATTAATAATCAAATTAAAATCCAATTTTTGCTCATCTTTAACCCCTTGGCCGAAATTTACAAGAGGGAGACATAGCTAGGGTTTGTCAAGCTTCCAAGCTCAATTGTAAGTCCGTTCTAGCCCCATTTTTAATATTTTCATGTTTTTGAGATCCTTGTAACTTGATCTATCTATTTCTACCATTAATTTAAGGAATAATCAAAGTCTAGGGTATGACCCATGTTGTATATTTGTGTATTTTGATGTCTAATGGTGGATTATGCTTGTTTGATGTGTGATAAACAACTTTTGCTAGGTGGTTTTTGATGAAAATGTCAAAAGGACCTATTAGTAAAAAGATTATAAAATGTGTGTAAAAGTGTGATTAAATGAAAAATGTGGACTGCTATAAGTATAAAATAGGATTGGCTAGGCTTGGGAATCGAAGAAATTGAATAGATTTCATTTTTCAAGACTAGGGGCAAAAATGTAAATGTGTCAAAGTTTAAGGGGCAAAAATATAATTTTTCCATAATTTGATTTTTGCACTTAATCGAATAATGTGAATAATATATGAGTTAAATTTTCTATTATAGATCAAGAGAAATGTGGTTCGGACCTACATTAGGGGAAAAATAAAGTATTTGACAAATAGGTCCCATTCATACTATTTTTGTACCAAGGTAAGTTCGTATGTAAATAATGCATTGTTTTATTTATGTTCTAAGTGCTTTAATATTGTATGAATTATGATCGAATCCTTGAACATAATCGAAAATGTTTGACAAGCAAGAAAATCCCGGTTGAACCTTAAGAATAGTTAGGACAAAATGTCATGACATTAGGGTTATTGAGATTTCGTGTAAGACCATATCTGGGATATGGTATCGATATGAGACTTCGTGTAAGTCCATAGCTGGGCTATTGGAATCAATATGATATCCCATGTAAGACCATATCTTGGATATGGCATTGGTATGGTACTGTGAATCCGAGATGTCCCGAATATCCTTTAGTATTCCAAGTGGTTCAACGGGTAGTTCGATAGAAATGTTAAAGTTGTGAAAGACTTTGGTATGTTGCACTTGGGTTCAGGTATGTACATAAGACTCATGCTTAATGAGCTCGATATGTGATGAACCCTCAGTAAGTTTGTGATTGAGTAAATTTGACTATGAGATTTATAATAACATTTATGTAAATTTACATCATGTTAATTATGTGTTAAAATGTTTGTTATAATGCCTATTGTTTGCATAGGGACTTACTAAGCTTCAAAGCTTACTCCCCTTTCTTTTCCCTTGTCTTATAGTGTCACCGAGCTAGCTCGGGGATCAGAGACTATCAAAGATTAACTCACACTATTAACATATCATTTTGGGTACCGATGAATTTAACATTTTGAGTTATGGCATGTATAAGGACTTGGTCATTTTATCATGTGTAATAATTGACTTGGCCAAATGTGTTGGCTTATGATGGTTGATATTTCATTTTGTAAATTATTGTTTAGGTATATGTACATATGATGATGCTTATCGTGGATGTGGAATTTGCATGCTTGAGTTGATAAGTATGTGATGGTTGTATGTGATAGATGGTCGTCTATGAATAAGTAGTGCTGCCTTGTTTAAGGCTGATTTGGTTTAATGTATATGCTTGGATTGGTGCTCTGTTTTATTCTGTAGGTATGTGAATGGAAGGGTGACAAAATGGCTTGGAAACTAGCCTTGTTTTTGTCCACACGGGTAGACACACGGGTGTGTCTAGTCTGTGTGTGACTCACGGCTTGCCCCATCGGCGTGTGTTCTGGCCGTGTGTCCCTTGCACCTTAATTGTTGCAAAACAGAATGCTTAATAAAGAGGACACGAGTAGAGACACAAGTGTGTGTCTTAGTCGTGTGGACGGCATGGCCTCGAACACGGGCGTGTGCCCTGGCCGTGTGAAGTCTGCACCTATTTTATGAAAAATTATGAAAATTTAATCGATCACTTGAACTAAGCACACGGGCATATGACTCAGCCATGTCACCTCAATTTGATGATGACGTCATAAATAGAAAGCTCCCTAATTTGAACACGGCCTGAAGCCCGAGCATGTCCCGAACCCACACGGGTATGTGACCCCTTTTACATGAAAATTTTTAAGTTTCCCAAAAGTTTTCAAAGTTCTCAGTTTAGTCTTGAACCACTTTTGATGCATGTTTTGGGCCGCTTAGGCTCGTGATAGGGACGATATGAATGTATGTGAAAGGTTTTAAACTTGGATGGAAATTTATGTCTCGGTTTTATATGTTTGCTTGTGTTTATGTCCGATAATACCTCGTACCCTGTTCTGGCATTAAATACGGGTAAGGGGTGTTACATCAATCCTTAGTAGCAGATACTTATTATTGATGGTAAACTTGTTCATTTTTCGGTAATCGATGTATAGCCTCAAAGTCTGAGCTTTCTTCTTCACGAACAACACCAGTGCTCCCCACAGAGACACGCTCAGATGAATAAACCTATGATCCAATAACTTATGCAACTATAGCTTCAACTCCTTTAGCTCCTTAGGTGCCATTCGATAGAGTGCATTACACACTGGAGTAGTATCAGTATAGAGCTCAATACCGAACTCAACTTCTCTATTTGGCGGTAATTCTGGTAACTCCTCAGGAAACACATCCGAAAAATCACAGACAGCCTGAATCTCATCCATCCTCATCTCTCTACTATCAACATTCAGGATATATGCTAGATAAGCTTCACAACCTTTTCTAACTAACTTCACAGCACGAAGTGAAGAAATCACATTCGACAACAACTCAAACTTCTCACCAACAACAACAACAACTTTCGAACCGCCAGCACCACACAGAGTCACCAACTTTGCCTCACAATCCACCTTAGCCTGATACTCGGATAACCAATCCATACCTAGAATGATGTTAAAACCCTAAAATGGAAACTCGAGAAGATCAATCAAGAACACTTATCCATGAACCACCAGAGGACAATGACGATAAACTCGATCCTTCAATACACTATCACCTAGATGGCTTTTGCCCGTAACACTCAATCTAGATGTCTTTATAGCAATCCCCAATTATCTAGCTATGTCTATCAAGATAAATGACCTCGTCGCACCAGAATCAACTAAAGCTAGCAGAAGAAAAGACTGTAACGTGAAAGTACCTACGATAACATTAGTGGCCTCTCTAATCTGGGGCTCCCTCACTACATAAACTCTGGCTGGACCACCGTTATCACCTCGTCCAACACAACGCTAACCAACACCTCTACTATAACAGCCTAATTTAGACCCTAGTTGAAATAGTGGTTTCGAGACCACAAATTCGAGGTCATAAAATATTTTAATATTATTTTTGGTGTTTATAATATGTGATTGAGCATGTGTGAAAATTCTATGTGAAAATTTTATCGATTGTGTTTTAATTTGCGAAAAAGACTTAATCGCATAAAATGTAAAATCTGTGTGCTGATTGTTAAAGTGTTTATTTGTCATGGCTTTCTAAATGAGAAGTCCTTAGGTTGTCAATAAACCATTAAAAGGATGGATGGATAAAAATGGGCTTAAGTTGGTGGAAATTTAAATGAATTAATAAAGGGAAAAATGGTAAAAATCTAATAAATGTGTATTAAAATAAAAAAAAAGATGAAAACATGTTCATCTTTGTTTCTTTCAACCGAAAATAGGAAAATAGATAGGGCTTGGAAGCTTTCTCATATTCGGCTAATACTTAGCTCAATCAAGGTATGTTTTGAGCTCGGTTTTTGAATATTTCTACATTTTTGTGATTGTTGCTTAGTGTTCTAGCTAGCCCATCCTTTAATTTTTGAATTTGATGAATATTTTGAGATATGCCATTTATGAATGGTCGAGCTTTGTGATAGTTGATGATGAAATATGAATGATAGGTCGAAGATTAACATATTTTGTCTTTGAATTTTTGGTGAAATTGAGTAATTTGGGCCTAATTGTGAAAATAAGAAATTGGAGGACTAAAATGTGAAATAAATGAAATGTGTGGACTTGTATGGATATAGGGAGAATTCGACTAGGCATGGGTGAAATGAAATTATGTGTATTTGATGATTTTATAAAATAAAGACTAAAGTGTCGAAATGCGAAAATGTGAGGGTTATTTTATAAAATCCCCTAAATATGTGTGTTTGGAATTAATTATGATATGAAATTATGATATGAATTGCATGATATTTGTTTTGCATGATTTAGGATATGAAATTGGTATTTTAGATGGACTTACTTGAGATGAGATTGAGTATGGTTATATATGGTATAGTTGATGACAAATTGGTGCTTGTATTAGTATGTTTTGTTTACGTTTTGAGGCATGAATTGGTATTGGATTGATGGTTATATGTGATTCTAAGTGTGGATTGTAATTTGGCATTGAAAAATGGCCTATAATTGCCCACACGGTTGAGCACACAGGCGTATGGCTCGACCGTGTCATGCAAGTTTGTAATTTGGTGCAAAATAGGCTCGACCACGAGCTGGACACACGGACGTGTGACTGGTCGTGTGGTGCAAGTCAGTGTCGACCACGGGTGAGGCACACGGGTGTGTCTTAGGCCGTGTGGACAAGTCAATATGTATGCCCTATTTTGCTACAGGCTTGGACGCATGGGCGTGTTTGAGGCCGTGTGAGGCACACGGCTTACCTACACGGGCATGTGACCTCTGTAATTTAGAAAAATGTTAGAATTTTAGAAATTTTTGTATGAGTTTGGTTTAATCCCAACCCTTTCTAACATGTGTTTAAGGTCTCGTAGACCTCATTAAGGGACTATATGTTTAAATTTAGATATGTTTGATTGATGTTTGACTTTGTGTTGTGAAATGAATTTTAAATGTTCAGGAATGATTGGTAATACCTCTTAACCCTATTCTGATGACGGTTACGTGTTAGGGGTGTTACATTTTATTGGTATCAGAGCTACGATTTAGTCGATTCTAGGACTAATGTAGTGCGTATGAGTCTAGCTATACATGCCATATATATAATTGCGATAGTGTGATGAATCCTGACAGTTAAAAATGTGTTTTCATATAGCAAATGGATCCTGATCGAGCAATTGCTGATGATGTAGAGAGCAATGCATCTGTTCCAGCTTAAGGGATAGTACCGACCAAATCTAGGCCGATTACTAGTAGAGACGGAGGAGAGGCTAAGCAAGCCTTCTTCCCAATGATGAGTGAGTGATTTTCGAGTTCGTTCGACGAATTTGGCTACTCAACAACCTCCACCCCCACAAGTACCTATTGTACCACAAGTGACAAATTCGATCCGATTGAATAAACCTCCTATAGATAAAATCTGAAAGTATGGGGCCGAAGAATTTAGGGCCACAACTGATGATGATGTCGAGTGAGCTGAGTTTTGGCTCGAGAATACTATCAAAGTGTTTGATGAGATGTCGTTGACTCCTGATAAATGTGTTAAATGTGTTGTTTCCTTGGTGAGAGATACGGCATATAATTGGTGGAAAACATTGATATCCATGGTTCCGAGAGAGAGAATCACTTAGGATTTTTTTCAAGCTAAATTTTGAAAGAAGTATATCATTCAATGATTTATAGATCAGAAACGTAAAGAGTTTCTAGAGCTAAAATAGGGTCGTATGTCAGTTATAGAGTATGAACGAGAATTTGTGAGATTAAGTCAATACGAGCAGGAATGTGTTTCAACTGAAGCTACTATGTATAGTCGTTTCATTGAAGCGTTGAATGAATACATTAAATTACTGGTTGGAATACTTGACTTGAATGAATTTGTTGAGTTAGTGGAAAGAGCCTGCAAAACTGAGGAGCTTAGCAAAGAAAAGAAAAAAGCAGATTCTGAGGTTAGAAATGAAAGAAAAAAGATTGATGAGTAAGTCGTCCCAACCTTCGATGAAGAGATTTAGAAATGCAAGCAATGATTCGAATGTTTCGTTTAGACATTCGAGTAGAGATCGTGTGAGACAAAGTGTTGGTCCAAGAACTCAAACTCCAATTGAATCAAGTGTTGGTAGTGTTAAAAATAATAAGCCGTGTGGAAGACAACATGTTGGAGAATGCTAGGGCAAGTATAATAATAGAGTTTGCTATAAATGTAGATCACAAGATCATTTCATTCGAGATTGAACAGAGATAGCTGAGGAAGCTAATGTTCAGAGTGCGAGACCGAGTAATATGACGACTAGAGGTAGACCACCCAGAAATACCAAAAATGTGAGTGGAAGTCAGAGAGGGATGACGGATACAGCTGTGAGATTCGAGGCGAGAGCACCACCCAAGCCTATGCTATTCGTGCTCGTGAGGAAGTGTCATCTCTAGACGTCATTACTGGTACTTTTACTCTATTTGATACTGATGTGATTGCATTGATAGATCCAAGTTCTAATCAATCCTATGTGTGTGTGAATCTAGTATCAAGTAAGACTCTACCTGTTGAGTCTACTGAATTTGTGATTAGAGTATCGAACCCCTTAGGCAAGTGTGTCTTGGTGGATAAAGTATGCAAGAACTGCCCGTTGATGTTTCGGGATATTTGCTTTTTGACTAATTTGATGTTGCTAACTTTTGATGAATTTGATATCATTTTGGGTATGGATTGGCTCACTTTACATAATGCCATTGTGAATTGTAAATGGAAGAGTTTTTATTTGAGAAATCAGAATGGTGAGATAGTTCGCATTGAATCTAGTGATTTTAGTGGGTTACCGGCTGTTCTATCTTTGATGAAAGCTCTGAATTATGTGAAAAAGGGTTGTGAAGCTTATCTCACATATGTGATAGATACAAAAGTGAATGAAAAGAAAGTTGAATCTGTACCTATAGTATGTGAGTTCCCAAACGTGTTTCTGAAGAACTACCAGGATTACCTCCGATTCGAGAAGTTGAGTTTGGTATTGATTTAGTGTCAGGGACTACTCCTATCTCAATAGCTTCGTATAGGATGGCACCCATAGAATTGAAAGAGTTGAAGTCTCAGTTGCAAGAGTTGACAGATAGAGCATTTGCACAATTGAGTTTCTCGCCTTGGGGTGCTCTTGTATTGTTTGTGAAAAAGAAAGACGGCACTATGAGGATGTGTATTGATTACCAACAGTTGAACCAAGTGACGATAAAGAATAAGTATCCCTTGCCACGTATTGATGAATTGTCTGATCAGCTGAAAGAAGTTACAGTGTTTTCAAAAATAGATTTGAGATCGGACTATTATCAGTTGAGAGTCAAAGAATCAGATGTGTCAGAAACTACTTTCAGAACGAGGTATGGACATTATGAATTCTTAGTTATCCCTTTTAGACTAATGAATGCTCCTGCAGTATTTATGGATTTGATGAACCAGATATTCAGAACGTATTTGGATCGTTTTGTTGTGGTGTTCATTGATGACATTCTGATTTACTCATGTGATGAGACGCAACATGTTGAGCATTTGAAAATAGTGTTACAGACTCTACGTGAGAAGTAATTGTATGTAAAGTTCAGTAAATGTGAGTTTTGGTTGCGTGAGGTTGGTTTTATAGTGCATATTGTATCAGCTGTGGGAATACGAGTTGATCCAAGTAAGATATCAGCTATTTTAGAATGGAAACCTTTGAGAAATGTGTCTGAAGTCCATAGTTTTCTGGGACTAGTAGGATATTATAGGCAGTTTGTGAAAGGTTTCTTGATGATTACGACTCATTTGACGAAGTTGTTATAGAAAGATGTTAAATTTGAGTGGTCAGAAAAGTGCCAGTAGAGTTTTGAATAGTTAAAAGTATTATTGACAGAGGCGCCAGTGTTAGTTCAACCTAAATCGGGTAAATGATTTATAGTTTACAGTGATGCATCGTTGAATGGTTTGGGTTGTGTGCTGATACAAAAGGGTAAAGTTATAGCTTACGCTCCAAGGCAATTAAAGCCGCATGAAAAGAACTATCCGAGCATGATCTTGAATTAGCCGCAATAGTATTTGCATTGAAGATTTGGCATCATTACATATTTGGTGAGAAATGACATATTTATACGGATCACAAGAGCTTGAAATATCTGATGATTTAGAAAGAATTGAATTTGTGACAGAGAAGATGGTTATAATTGTTGAAATACTACGAGCTTGTGATTGATTATCATCGGGGTAAAGCTAATATAGTTGCTGATGCTTTAAGCCAAAAGTCTTTATGTGCTTTGTGAGCTATGAGTACTCAAATAGATCTATGTGATGATGGTTTAGTTTTGGTTGAGTTGAAAGTGAGGCTGATGTTCGTACGTCAGATTTGTGATGCATAGAAAAGTGATGATGAGATGATGGCTAAACGAGATCAGTGTCGACTGAATGTTGATTCAGAATTCAGATTTGATTTAGTTAATCTTGAATGAAGCTCACAATATTCATTTGATTGTTCATTCGGGGAGTACAAAAATGTATAATGATCTAAAATAGTTTTATTGGTGGCATGGTATGAAACGGGATATCTCAGAGTTTGTTTCGAGATGCTTGGTTTGTCAGCAAGTTAAAGCGGAACATTAGGTTTCGTCCGGTTTATTACAACTGATTATGATTCCTAAGTGGAAATGGGAGAGGATCATGATGGACTTTGTGTTGGGATTGACCTTATCTCCGAGAAGGAAAGATGCAATCTGGGTGATAGTTGATAGATTGACAAAATCAGCTCATTTTGTTCCGGTGAGAATAGATTATTCACTTGATAAGTTAGCTGAAGTGTATATTGCTGAGATTGTGAGATTGCACGGGGTGCCACTATCTATTGTGTCTGATAGGGATCTGAGATTTACCTCGCAGTTTTGGAAGAAATTGCAAGAGGCTTTACGCACAAAGTTGCATTTCAGTACTGCATTTCATCCGTAAACGGATGGACAATCCAAGCGGGTCATTCAAGTTCTTGAGGATATGTTGAGATGTTGTATTCTCGAATTTTAAAGTACGTGGGAAAAGCATTTTCCATTGATTGAATTTGCATACAATAACAGTTTTCAATCTAATATCAAAATGAAACCATATGAGGCTCTTTATGGATGAAAATGCCAAACTCCATTGTATTGGACATAGCTGAGTGAGAATAAGATTCACGGGGTTGATTTGATAAAAGAGACTAAGCAGATAGTGAAAGTGATTCATGACATTTTGAAAGCAGTGTCAGATCGTCAGAAGTCCTATGTAGACTTAAAACGAAAAGATATTGAATTTGAGGTCGGTGACAAAGTGTTCTTGAAAGTGTCTCCGTGGAAGAAAATACTTCGATTTGGCAGAAAAGGCAAGCTGAGTCCGAGGTTCATCGAGCCGTATGAGATTATTGAAATAATTTGACCGGTTGCTTATATATTATTGTTGCCACCGAAACTATAAAAGATTTATAATGTATTTCACGTATTGATGCTTCGACGATAAAGATCTGATCCATCACATGTGATTGCTCCTACTGAGATAGAGATTCAGTCAGATTTGTCGTATAGTGAAGAGCCGATTCAGATTTTGACACATGAAATCAAAGAGTCAAGAAACAAGAAGATTTCTGCTGTGGCACAAACACAGAGTTGAAGAGGCTACGTGGGAACCCGAAGATGTTATGAGAGAGCAATATCCAAACCTATTCATTGGTAAGATTTTCGGGGACAAAAATCGCTAAGGGGGAGAGTTGTAACGGCCTGATTTAGACCCCAGTCAGAATACTGCTTTCGAGACCACAAATCCGAGGTCAAAAAATATTTTAATATTATTTTTGGTGTTTATAATATGTGATTGATCATGTGTGAAAATTTTATTGGTTGCGTGTTTAATTTGTGAAAAGGACTTAATCGCATAAAATGTAAAAGCCGTGTGCTAATTGTTACAGTGTTTATTTTTCATGGCTTTCTAAATGAGAAGTCCTTATATTGTTAATAAACCATTAAAAGGATGGATGGACAAAAATGGGATTTAGTTGGTGGAAATTAAAATGAATTAATAAAGGGAAAAATGGTAAAAAGCCAATAAATGTGTATAAAGATAAAACAAAAAGATGAAAACATGTTCATCTTTGTTTCTTTCATCTGAAAATAGGAAAATAGATCGGGCTTGGAAGCTTTCTCATACTACTTGGCTCTATCAAGGTATGTTTTGATCTCGATTTTTGAAAATTTCTATGTTTTTGTGATTGTTGCTTAGTGCTTTAGCTAGCCCATGCTCTAATTTTTGAATTTGATGAAGATTTTGAAATATGCCATTGATGAATGCTTGAGCTTTTTCATAGTTGATGATGAAATATGAATGGTAAGTGGAAGATTAACTTTGTCTTTGAATTTTTAGTGAAATTGAGTAATTTGGGCCTAATTGTGAAAATAAGAAATTGGAGGACTAAAATGTAAAATAAATGAAATGTGTGGACTTGTATGGATATAGGGAGAATTCGGGTAGGCTTGGGTGAAATGAAATTATGTGTATTTGATGATTTTATGAAATAGGGACTAAAGTGTGGAAATGTGAAAATGTGAGGGCTATTTTATAAAATACCCTAAATTTGTGTGTTTGGACTTAATTGAATGAATTGGCGATTAAATGAGCTAAATTTGAATATGTATAGACCAAGAAAGGAGAGATTCGGATTGAGATCGAGGCAAAGACAAAGTACTCGATTGATCTGCTAGTTTCAGTATTTCGACGTCTGAGGTAAGTTCAGATATAATACAAGTTGTTAAATTTATATCATGTGATGAGAAATGAATAAATGTATAGTTAATGAAATAGAAATGTGTTATATATGAAATCGAGTAATGAGACACTAATTGTGCAAAATTAGAAACGAGGTAGAGATGATTAGCGCTGTGTGTGCGAAAAAATAGAAGCTTCGACTTATTGACTTGGCACTATGTGTGCGATACCGAGATAAGTTCGGTTTATATTACAGGCACTAAGTGTGCAATAATATTTATGCTTCAAATACGAAATTGGCACTAAGTGTGCGATTAAAATGAATGATTAACAAAGGTTGATCGAGATGTAATATCGAGCATTGAGTAGTATGGATGGTGAATAACTATGTGTTGGCTAAGGTATGTATTGAACCTTTGTGGTTGATGAAATTGTAAATGGATTTATGAATGGTTGAGTGAATATAATAGTTATGGATGATACGGTGTGTATATTTGTGAGTTGATCTATGTGATGGACTAACTTTGTATATTTTATTGATTTATTGACTTGAAAGTATTATATTACAAACTTACTAAGTTCTAAAGCTTACTGTGTGAATTATTTCTCTGTTTTACAGTGTCAGTAAAGCTAGCTCAGATCTAGGGATCATCAGTGACTCAATCACACTATCGACTATATATTTTGGTACTTTTGAAAGATGTAAATAGTTGGTATATGGCATGTATAGGCTAGTAGATATGGTGTATTTTGAAATGTTGGACCTTGCCATGTGACATGGCTTGGAAGTTAGATGAATTTGGTTATTATGTGTGAATGAGGCGTGAAGTTGTAAGTGATGAATATGGTATGATTTATGCTTGAATTGGTTGTTGAGAAATGAGGTTAAAATGTGGAATTATGATATGAATTGCATGATGTTTGTTTTGCATGATTTAGGATATGAAATTGGTATTTTAGATAGACTTATTTGAGATGAGATTGAGTATGGTTATAGATGGTATAGTTGATGATGAATTGGTGCTTGTATTGGTATTTTTTGTTTACATTTTGAGGCATGAATTGGTATTGGATTGATGGTTATATGTGATTCTAAGTGTGGATGGTAATTTGGCCTTGAAAAACGACCTATAATTGCCCAAACGGTTGAGCACATGGGCACGTGGCTCAACCGTGTCATGCAGGTTTGTAATTTAGTGCAAAATAGGCTTGACCACGGGCTGAACACATGGCGTTGTGACTGGCTGTGTGGTGCAAGTCAGTATCGACCACGAGTGAAGCACACGGGCGTGTCTTAGGTCGTGTGGACAAGTCAATATATATGCCATGTTTTGCCATGGCTTGGACGCACGGTCATGTCCTAGGCCGTGTGAGGCACACGACCTACCCGCACGGGCGTGTGACCTCTGTAATTTAAAAAAATGCTAGAATTTCAAAAATTTTGTATGAGTTTTGTTTAGTCCTGACCCCTTTCTACCATGTGCTTAAGGTCTCGTAGACCTTATTAAGGGACTATATGTTTAAATTTGGATATGTTTGATTGATGTTTGACTTTGTGTTGTGAAATGAATTTTAAATGTTCAGGAGTGATCTGTAATACCTCTTAACCCTATTTTGATGACGGTGACGGGTTAGGGGTGTTACGTCTACCACCATCGCCTCTACCACGGCCTCTCCCTCGAGTCGAGTAGGTACAGCAACAACAAGCTAATCGCGAACAATGGCTCTCCTTGGGCAGTCACTCACACGGTGTTCTATCAAACCACAAACAAGAATAGCACCTGTCATCCTCTAATACTCACCGCAATGACATCGACTACAATGCTCATATATCGGCCATGCAGTAGCCCCTAGATCAACAGGACCAACATCAACTCTCATAGCCTGCCTGTAACACCCCTCACTCGTATTCAATGCCGAAATAGGGTTATAGAGCATTACCGAACTTATAAAACAATTAAAGAATAATTTCTCATACATTTTCAAACTTCATATAATCATCATTTAAACTCAAAAACATTGTCCCTAATACTAGCCTACGAAGTGGTTCAGGACTAAATCGATAACTTAGGACACTTTTATGAGACTTAGAAAATTTTTCAATATATTTGGGACACACGCTAGTCTGGCCCGATCGTGTGTCTCACACGGCCAAAGACATGCCCGTGTCACAGGTCGTGTAGACATTCGTAATGGGATCACATGGTCGTGTCCCAGCCCATGTCTGACCCCGTGTAACTCTCTGACTTGGGCCACATGGCTAACACACACGCCTGTGTACCCTAGAAATGGCCACACACACCCATGTGCTAGGCCGTGTGCTAGGCCGTGCCAAACCTGTAGGGTATACTAACTTATGCCACACGGCCATGACACACGCCCGTATGCTGGGCCGTGTGGAGTATACTGACTTGATTTCAAATTCAACACCAGTGGACATACAGTTGTGTAACATAATGTGTGTCACACACGGCTGAGACACATGCCCGTGTCTCTGGCCGTGTGGACCAAAATAGGCTATTTACCAAGCCATTTTGCCACCCAAACTTGCACATACATAAACCAATCCAGTTGGCACAAAAACATGGTATGACTAGGCAATCAACCAACCTCAAACAAGCATAATTTTTACTGTTTCACTATCAACCAATACCAAACATATTAATACCATAGTGTTCCATTAAATCATACCAAAAACTCATAATCTCAATTTAACAATACAATCACTTTCAACTATGCATCATTTAGCCTAATCTCACAAACATTATCAACTTCAATTCTCAACCATTTAACACCCCTAATTACCAATTACCAACTAATAGCACATATCCATAATCAAAGGGCCATTTGCACATTTATATTCACAACCAAAACAACCAAAATAAGCCAACTTCCATGGCTATATACAAAACCAAAACATTTAACATTTACATGCCAATTCAAATGGTTAAATTCATTATCAACACATATACTAAAATGACCAAACTCCTATACATGCCATATACTTAAAACACTAAGTTCAAAAGTACCAAAGTGATAGTAGGATAGTGTGACGAAGTCTCCGACAATCCCCAATTCGAGCTAGCTTTGAATTCACTATAAAACATGAAAAATAAATGATGTAAGCTATAATGCTTAGTAAGCTTGTATGAAAATAATAAGCAAAACTCACCATTTACACAACCATTTAAATATATATATAACAAACTACAAAATATTTAACCATAATATTAATATGTATTCAATCACCTATTCAACCATTAATTCAATTTTCTCATATGTTTGATGCAATTATAGTTTTCGAACATACCTGTATTGATACGTATCTATTTCTCACCATTTCATATCCTCGATATACCCGTTGAACCATTTGGAATAATACCAGATACTCGGGAATCACACATAGCAACAGCCCGTTTTTAGGTCAAATCATAACAGTGACCACAGATTTGAAGTCAAAATATTTATTTTATTATTTTATTAAGGTTTACAACATGATAGAATTACTATGTGAAAGTTTCGTAAAGAAATTTTACTGTTTGAATGTTTAATTCGGTAAAAAGGACTAAATCATGTAAAGCATAAAACTTGTGTTCTATCAGCTAAGAGTTTCAAATAGCTATAGAACATTAAAGTAAAGGTCCTTAAGTGATAAATAGACCATTTTCTATGTTAGTGGATGTTAATGGGTTGGCATAAATGAAAATTTGAATTTATTTTAAGGTTAAAATGGTAAATGGTTAATAAATGTTATAATAAACAAAACCAAAATTAATTTTTATATTATATTCAACTTATTTAGCCGAATTTGGAAAGAAGAAAACAAGAAATTCTAGGTTTTCTATTCGGCCTTGATAAATTCTTCAGTTAAGGTACGATTTTTGCTCGGTTTTTAATGATTTCTACGTTTTTGAGATCATTGCTTTGTGTACTAGCTAGCCCATGCCTTAATTTCTGAATTTTTTCATGATTTTGTGAAGTGCCATTGTTGAATATTTTAGTTAATTGATGTCTGATGATGAATTTTGAATAATTGTTAATAGTTAAACAAGTATTGTATAGTGATTTTTTGACAAAAATGTCAAAAAGGGATTAATTTGTAAAAATGTGAAATATGGTGGTTAAAATTATGAAATAATGAAAGATATGGGCTGCTAGGAGTCCTAATGAAATTTGGCTATGTAACATCCTTAAAGTGGGCCTACGCATTTATATGATAGTCTAATATGTTAAATTGAGATTGTAAAGGTTAGGTGACTTTTTGATTAAATATTTGGATTAGGGTTAAAGTTAGTGCTCGGGTAATTTAAAGTGAAATATTGGGCTTTAAAAATTTGGGTTAGGTGGCTAATAAATGGTGTTAGCTTATAATTTAAGAAGATGGTTAATTAAGTGACAAGTTGGGCTTGTGGCCCAAAGAATTGAAGTGCATTGAGTGGGCATAAGGTGGCGCCATAAGGGGAAAGAATTTGGGCCCTTGTGTGGCCAATTGGGCCTTAGGAGATGGGTCAATTCGGTACTTAAATGGGAAAAGGGTGGACGGCATTAGGCTACTAATTCAGGAGCTTTATTTCTTTTTATTTAAGTAATAAAAGATGATAAACAAGGATGGAGGAGTTGGCTTTAGTGGGGGCTCTTCAAAAGGGTAAGATAAGGATTGGGGTTATCAGGTGAGATGAAGGCTATCAGGAGGGAGAGAGTTGGCAGAAACTCCAACTCTATGTGTTGGGGTGTGTGTTCCGAATTTAATAGGGGGAAATAATCTTTTCTCCCATTTGCTTCTCTTTCTCTCATACTTTTTCCTCTCTAGCCGAAACTCTCCTTGATTTTTCTCTTCTAGCCGAAACTCCTTAGTGTTTCTCCTCTCCTCAAAAACTCTTCTGAAAGCCGAATGCTCTTAGTGCCTATCTTTTTCCTTTATAGCCGAATCTACAAGGGAGAACTCTATTTTCCCGAAGGTACACTGTAAGCCGTATACTCCTTAGTAATCTGGTGAGTTTCGGGATTTTTCCTTTTCTGGATTCCTTTGTTTTGATCAACTCATAATCTAAATCATTGTTTCCAAGGCCCCTTCGATTATACTCTTTACTCCTAGAAGCCAAAACTATCCCATTAAAGCCGATTTCGTGGAAAAATCGAAGGTAAGAAGTGGTAAGTGTGGCTGAATGGCCTTCCATGATTCTTTCCATTTAGGTGAATGGCATATAGGTTGGAATGGTTGTGATTTTTGATTCGTTTAATATTTGGGGAATGGCCGAATGTTGGAAGGTTGGTGGTGACAATTTCTAAAGGATATTCGGGATTCGGCTAACTAGGTAAGTGTTTGTTTTAAAGGTTGCATTTAACTAATGAGTTAGATCTCATTGTTATTTGGTTTAGTGATTAAGGGATTGTTATGGACTCAACTAATAGTCAAGAAGAGAAGGTTGGATCTGTAAAATCATTGCCCAAATTCAAGAAGCGATCTATTTGGTAGTCGAGATTATTAACGGGTGTGGGCGAAATCGAAGTCGATCGTGAGCCAATAGTAGTTGTTTCAAGTGATAGTAACGTAGATATAGCAAAACCCTTAGTACACAAATCAGGTGTGTAACATTTCCCCACCGTCTAGATCTGATTAATAATAAATGTATATATATGTATATGTGCTCATAAGATTTATATGTTACATTAAAAGCCAAAATCTCGGATTTAAATGACGGACCCTTAGGTTAGTAAATTATCTGACTATATGTTACAAGTAAACTGTTGTACATGTTCTAAATTATTATGCATGTTGCATGGGTTGGGTGATGAAAGGAGGAAGTTATATGTACATGTATATGAGTAGCGGTTTTTACCGTGAACTCTTTATGTGACTAATCCGTGAATCGTTATACTGAGCTTGACCATTATATGTTATAAGGGCTTGACCAATATATGTTGATTAGCACATGATGCCTTCTTGGAGATAGCGGTGTGGGTTGATTGTAGAAATCCCCAATGGTGTGTTGGTGATGCAGGCGTGTAGCGGATGGAAACCTAGGCAATTGGGTTGGGCTTTTCATATTATATGTTTCCATGTAAATGAATTTATTACTATGTTTAATGAGGCCCAAATCTAGTGGTGCATGAGGGTTGCACACTGAGTCTCGTGACTCACCCCTTTTGAACTAACCTTTCAGGTGACGATTAGTGCATTGGACCGGGCCGGAGTGAAGTGCAAGGTGGCCATGCAAAAGAAGGTGGATCCGGCGACAAAGTTTCCCCATATTAGTTTTTTTAAGTATTTTATGTTATGGGTTTAAGCTACGTTTAATAAGGCCATGGGCCATTAGTTTATATTCTTGTTTTAATATGGGCCTTTATTATTTATTCTCGTTTTAAATTTTTTTAAGGACATGTAATCTAGTTTTGGGCTTTTGCTTATTAAGGCACATTTTATTTAATTCTTATTTGGGTTTTTTTTTTGTCGACGCGATTGGTTTTCCTAAAAATTTTTCTTAGTGATATACCAGATCCGATAGTAGTGTTTGGGCTAGGTTTGAGGTGTTACGAATTGGTATCAGAGCCCAGTTCAAAACTTGTCTTTGGGATTTTGGGCCCAAAAGATTTTCTAAAAATGGGTTTTAAAACATGGATTTTGATTAGCAAAGATTTATTAATTCAGCATGGCACCTGCGTCTCCGGCCAAGTTCGCCATGTAAGTATATTAAAACTCCTGATTGTGATATAAATGTGGGCTTAATGGGCTTATGGGACGTAGACTATTTAGATTAGAACTTGATGGACTCTAGGCTTAGACAAACAAACTCCTAAAATCCATAAGACTTAACTTCATTAAACAAAACACGTAAACAAGACACAAGACTAAAGTGTGGTAACAAGAATATGCATGTCTAGGAGTAGATCCGGAAGAGCTTGATATTTAAGTAGTCCGAGTAACTCACCTCCTCTTCGCAGGAATCTCACCTGGTGCATAGTGATTGTTCACTTTAGCCATGTCAGGGTGTGGCAATAGGCATAAGCATGTCTAGGAGTGGATTCAAGGAAAGCTTGGTACTTAAGCAGTCCTAGTGACTCACCTCCTTTCCACTAGAATCCCACACAGTGCAAAGTGACTATTCACCCTAGTTCTGATGCGTGTTGACAGGCCAAAACTATAATTAAAACCCGAAAGGGACCAGCCACCTGTTTTTCTCACAAAAAATTTTAGAATATCCTTACTTTGAAAATAATACCTATGATTTGCGAATATACCTCGATTTGCAAAGTCAACAGAATCTTTCCATAGAAAACAAAAACAACAACAACAACAACAACAACATCAAAATATCCTTGAATTGTAAAATTACCAAATTACCCCTGAGTTGTAAATGACCAAAACACCCTTAATTTGCAAACGACCAAAATACCCCTGATTGGTAAAATTACTGAAACACCCCCAAATTTTTAAAATTTTGAAATAACCCCAGATTTACAAAAATTATCGAAATACCCTCAAATTTGCAAAATTACCAAAATACCCCTGAGTTGGAAAATTACCAAAATACCTTTATTTTGCCAAATCACCCGGAACCTTATTTTGGAAAATTATAAAATACCCCTTGTTGGTAAAATTATGAAAATACCCCTAGGTAGCGAAATGACGAAAATACCCTTAGGTGATGAATTTTACTTGTATGAACGTTGTGTGTGCATAATTCCTAGAATAGGAAGACTGAAAACTGTAGATAGGTTCGAATTCGAAAGAATCACTTTTAAACTATGTTTCATAAGACTGTTCGGGGATAATTAGTGGAAACAACTAATGACTCATAAAATTTTTTAAATCAGATCGTGAACTAGAAGAATGAGTACAAGAGGTCGAGGACGTCCACCACGTGGATGCGGTAGAGGTAGGATGACCGTGTCGAAACCCGTAGGATCGGGTCATGGGTCAGGAAGTGAGATACCGGTTCCACCAGCTGCTGAGGTGGAATTTGAGGACCAGATAGGTGGAGAGGACATGGTGTCTCAAGCAGTACTAAGGGTTTTGGAAAGAGTGGCTGAGGCTAGTATGGGTAGAGGAGCCCGAAAATCTGTGCCTGAAAGGTTGAGGAGCAATGGGGCTGAAGTATTTAGGGGAGTCTCTGGCGTATCCCCGAGTTCCATTGAATATTGGTTGGAGGCAGTGGAACGTATAATGGATGACCTAAATTTCACGGTGGAGGAGAAGTTGAAGGAGGTCGTGTCTCTTTTTGAGACGAGGCCTACCAATGGTGGCTCACGATAAAAGAGGGTACGACCGCGGACCTGATTGACTGGGATTTCTTTAAGGAGTCATTCCAGGGAAAGTACGTTGGGGCTAGTTATATGGATGCCCAAGGGAAAGCATTCCTGAATTTGGTGCAGGGGAGTAAGTTTGTGGCTGAGTTTCTACGCCTGAGTCGTTACGCTCGAGGAATGGTAGCAACCGATATGAACGATGCGTTCGGTTTGAGGATGGGCTAAGAAATGAGCTAAGGGTTTTTATCGCGCCGCAACGAGAGAGAATTTTTGCGGTTCTAGTAGATAAAGTTAAAATAGCTGAGGAAGTGAAACGGGTGGAGAAACAAGAGAAGGATAAGGATCGGGGCAGGAGTAAGAGGAGTTTTGGACCCTCCAGAGCAACTGGAAATTTTCAAAAGAGGCCTAGGACTGATGGGCCAGCTCGTACTCCATCGGACGAGAGTCAAGCATGTTCTATATGTGGGAGAACCCATTATGGGGAATGTAGAGTGAAAACCGGTGGATGCTTTAGGTGTGGGTCCATAGAACATTTGATGAGGGACTATCCTCAGGTGGATCGTGGGCAGCCAATGGATTGAGGCTCTAATTAGACTAGGAGGGGTGATCAGCCTGGACCAAGGGGTAGAGGTGCAGCTAAAGGAAGAAATGGACCATGTTGGGGTCATGGAGCACCCAATGATGCAGTGTGTCTGGATGCAAAGCGATAGGGTTTAGTTATCGCCTTCTTTGAAGGGAGGACGGTGGCCTTAATCGAATGTTATAACCGGTACGTTTCTTATCGTTGATAACCCTTTTCTTTCTTTAATTGATATTGGATCAACCTATTCCTACATTGCATGCTCAGTATCCGAGACTCAAAGTATATATTATGAGATAACCACTAGGAAAATGACCGTGGTTAGTCCCCTAGGACAATCTAGGGTAGTGGACAAGCTATTTAGGGAAGTACCTTTAGAGACTCAAGGGGTAGTATTCCCGGCAGACTTGATGGAATTGCCATTCGGAGAGTTTGACCTCATCTTGGGAATGGATTGGTTAACTAAGCATCGTGCCAAATTGGACTGTGAGAACAAGCGTATGATGTTGGGTACCCCGGAAGGTGGGGAAGTGGTTGTGTTAGGAGAAAGGAGGAATTACTTGTCCAATGTGACATCCTCCTTAAAAGCAATTAAGATGATTTGGAAGGGATGTAGTGCATATCTGGCTTTTGTTAGTATGTTGGATGCTAAGGAGGTTACTGTTAATGACGTCCGAACAGTCAAGGAGTTTGCGGATGTTTTTTCGAAGGAATTACCAGGATTACCCCCGGATCGCGAGGTGGAATTTGGAATAGACCTACTTTTGGGTACAGCTCTAGTATCTATTGCTCCTTATAGAATGGCGCCAAAGGAATTGGTGGAGCTCAAGGCTCAGATTCAGGAACTATTGGATCGTGGGTTCATTCGACCGAGTGTTTCTCCATTGGGAGCGCCGGTCTTGTTCGTGAAGAAGAATGACGGATCCATGCGTATGTGCGTGGACTATCATCAATTGAACAAGTTGACAATCAAAAACAAGTACCCATTACTGAGGATCGACAACCTGTTCGATCAGCTCAAAGGAGCATCGGTCTTTTCTAAGATTGACTTAAGGTCTGGTTATAATCAATTAAAAGTTAAAGAAGGGGACATTCATAAGACAGTGTTTCGGACTCGGTACGGGTATTATGAGTTCTTAGTAATGCTGTTCGGGTTGACGAACGCACCAGCGGCCTTTATGGATATGATGAATCGGGTGTTTCAACCATATCTTGATCGGTTCGTCGTGGTGTTCATCGATGATATCTGGTTTACTCTAAGTCAGAGGAGGAGCATGACAAACATCTTCGCGTGGTGTTGCAAACTCTAAGAGAGAAGCAGTTGTTTGCAAAGTTCAGTAAGTGTGAGTTCTGGATGAAGGAAGTAACTTTCTTAGGACATGTGGTTTCGGTCGAGGAAATCAGGGTGGACCCTCGAAAGATAGAGGCTGTATTGGATTGGAAACCACCAAAATCTGTGGTGGAGGTTCGAAGTTTCTTAGGTTTGGCAGGGTATTACCGAAGGTTCATTGAAGAGTTTTCTCTAATAGCGTCTCCTCTAACTAAGTTGTTGATGAAGGGAGTATTGTTTATATGGACCGAAAAATAGCAAGAGAGCTTTGAGAAGTTGAAGAGAATCCTGACGGAAGCGCCAGTATTAATTCATCGGAGGTAAGAAAGGAATTTATCGTCTACTGTGATGCGTCGCACACGGGTTTAGGGTGTGTGCTGATGCAAGAAGGAAAAGTGGTGGCGTATGCGTCTCGACAGTTAAGACCGCATGAATTAAACTATCCTACGCATGGCTTGGAGTTGGCGGCAGTAGTGTTTGCCTTAAAGATTTGGAGGCACTACTTATACGAGGAGAAGTCTATAATTTACACCAACCATAAAATTCTGAAATACCTCCTTACCCAGAAGAAGCTAAATTTGAGACAACGTAGGTGGATTGAGCTCCTGAAGGATTATGATTGTTCGTTCGAATATCATCTTAGAAAGGCGAATATGGTAGCAGATGCGTAAAGCCGCAAGGTAGTATCGGAGTTAAGAGCCATGTTTGCTCATCTGAGTCTATTCGACGATAGAAGTTTGCTAGCTGAGTTACAAGTAAAGCCAACATGGGTGAGCCAAGTTAAGGACAAACAGTTAATGGATGATGTTCTGAGTGCTCGACTTTTACAAGTGAGGGATGGTGAAATGGAGGACTATAGTCTGAACAAGGATGGAGCTTTGTGTTATCGTGGGAAGATTTGCATGCCTAAGGATGATGAGCTAAGACAGAGGATTCTTCGGGAATCACATAGTAGCCCCTATGCTATGCATCCTGGAGGAGTCAAGATGTACCGTGATTTGCGAGAATAATTTTGGTGGCTAGGTCTGAAGAAAGAGGTAACAGAAGTCGTAGGAAAATGTTTGACGTGTCAGCAGGTCAAAGCTGAACACCAAGTGCCATCGGGATTCTTGCAGCCGGTAAAGATTCCCCAATGGAAATGGGAGAGAATCACGATGGATTTTGTTAGTGGGTTACCCCTTACACCCACTAAGAAGGATTCAATTTGGGTGATTGTTGACCGACTAACAAAGTCTGCTCACTTCATATCGGTTCGAGTGGACTTTTCTTTACAAAAGCTAGCTAAATTGTATGTGGCTGATGTTGTAAGATTGCATGGTGTGCCAGTGTCGATCATATCAGATAGGGACCCTAGGTTTACGTCACGATTTTGGAAGGCTCTTCATTAAGCAATGGGAACAAGGTTAGACTTTAGTACTGCCTTTCACCCATGGTGATGGTCGGTCAGGAGGTAATTCAAATCTTGGAAGATATGCTAAGGGGTTGCATCATCGACTTTAGGGGCAGTTGGGAAGAGTATTTGCCCTTGGTAGAATTTGCGTATAATAATAGTTATCAAGCTAGCATTCAGATGGCGCCTTATGAAGCGTTTTATTGAAGGAGATGTCGTACTCCAACATGTAAGGTGTTAGGTCAAGAATTAGTTTCGAAAATCGAGGAGAAAGTAAAGCTAATACCGGCTCAGCTAAAGGAAGCGTCGGATCGACAGAAGTCTTACGCAGATCTAAAGCGGAAGGAGGTGAAATTTGCGGTAGGTGATCAAGTCTTCTTGAAGGTATCTCCATGGAAGAAGGTAATGAGGTTTGGTCGAAAGGGGAAGTTTAGTCCACGATTTATTGGGCCTTACCGGGTACTAGAACGTGTGGGCCCAATGGCTTATCGATTGGAGTTGCCTTTGAGTTGGAGCAGATACATGACGTGTTCCATGTCTCGATCTTTGAGGCGTTATCGATCGACCCATCGCATGCGTAGTGCGGTGGAAGAGATAAAGTAAGGCGGACTTGTCCTTTGAGGAGGAACCAAGACAAATTCTAGATCGAGATGTCAAAGTATTGAGAAGGAAGTCATTCGTTGGTTAAAGTTTTGTGGCAAAATCACGGCGTAAAGAGGCGACGTGGGAGCGAGGATGTTATACACCGCGATATCCCCATCTTTTCGACCGAGTAAATTTTAAGGCCGAAATTTATTTTAAGGGGTAGAAGCGTAACATCCTTAAAGTGGGCCTACGCATTTATATGATAGTCTAATATGTTAAATTGAGATTGTAAAGGTTGGGGCTGACTTTTTGATTAAATATTTGGATTAGGGTTAAAGTTAGTGCTCTAGGTAATTTAAAGTGATATTGGGCTTTAAAAATTTGGGTTAGGTGGCTAATAAATGGTGTTAGCTTATAATTTAAGAAGATGGTTAATTAAGTGACAAGCTGGGCTTGTGGCCCAAAGAATTAAAGTGCATTAAGTGGGTATAAGGTGGCGCCATAAGGGGGAAGAATTTGGGCCCTTGTGTGGCCGATTGGGCCTTAGGAGATGGGTCAAATTCGGCATTTAAATGGGAAGGGGGTGGACAGCATTAGGTTACTAATTAAGGAGCTTTATTTCCTTTTATTTAAGTAATAAAAGATGATAAACAAGGATGGAGGAGTTGGCTTTATTGGGGGCTCTTCAAAAGGGTAAGATAAGGATTGGGGTTATCAGGTGAGATGAAGGATATCAGGATGGAGAGAGTTGGCAGAAACTCCAACTCTATGTGTTGGTGTATGTGTGCCGAATTTAATAGGGGGAAATCATCTTTTTCTCCCATTTGCTTCTCTTTCTCTCATACTTTTTCTCTCTAACCGAAACTCTCCTTGATTTTTCTCTTCTAGCCAAAACTCCTTAGTGTTTCTCCTCTCCTCAAAAACTCTTGTAAAAGTCGAATGCTCTTAGTGCCTATCTTTTTCCTCTATAGCCGAATCTACAAGAGAGATATCTGTTTTCCTGAAGGTACACTGTAAGACGTATACTCCTTAGTAATCCGGTGAGTTTTGGGATTTTTCCTTTTCTGTGATTCCTTTGTTTTGATCAACTCTTAATCTAAATCATTGTTTCCAAGGCCCCGTTGATTATACTCTTTACTCCTAGAAGCCGAAACTATCCCATTAAAGCCGATTTGGTGGAAAAATCGAAGGTAAGAAGTGGTAAGTGTGGCCGAATGGCCTTCCATGATTCTTTCCATTTAGCTGAATGGCATATAGGTTGGAATGGTTGGGATTTTTGATTCGTTTAATATTTGGGGAATGGCCGAATGTAGGAAGGTTGGTGGAGATAATTTCTAAAGGATATTCGGGATTCGGCTAACTAGGTAAGTGTTCATTTTAAAGGATACATTTAACTAATGAGTTAGATCTCATCGTTATTTGGTTTAGTGATTAAGGGATTGTTATGGACTCAACTAACGATCAAGCAGAGAAGGTTGGATCTGTAAAACCGTCTCCCAAATTCAAGAAGCGATTTGTTTCGGTAGTGCGAGATTGGCCAATGGGGTGTGGGCCAAAATCGAAGTCAGATCGTGGGCCAATAGTATTGTTTCAAGTGATAGTAACGTAGATATAGCAAAACCCTTAGTACACAAATCAGGTGTGTAACACTTCCCCACCGTCTAGATCGATTAATAATAAATGTATATATATGTATATGTGTTCATAAGATTTATATGTTACATTAAAAGCCGAAATCTCAGATTTAAATGACAGACCCTCAGGTTAGTAAATAATCTGACTATATGTTACAAGTAAACTATTGTACATGTTCTAAATTATTGTGCATGTTGCATGGGTTGGGTGATGAAAGGAGGAAGTTATATGTACATGTATATGACTAACGGTTTTTACCGTGAACTACTGTAGCGGCTAATTTCGTGAACTGTTATACGGGCTTCGGCCATTATATGTTATAAGGGCTTCGACCAATATATGTTGATGAGCAGCATGACTGCCATCTTGGAGAGTAGCGGTGTGGGTTGATTGTAGAAATCCCCAATGGTGTGTTGGTCGTTACGGGGGCGTGTAGCGGATGGAAACCTAGGCAATTGGGTTGGGCTTTGAATATTATATGTTTCCATGTAAATGAATTTATTATTATGTTTAATGAGGCCCAAATCTAGTGGTGTATGAGGGTTGCACACTGAGTCTCACAACTCACCCTCTTTGAACTAACTTGTCAGGTGACGATTAGTGAATTAGACCGGGCCGGAGTGAAGCGCAAGGTGGCCATGCAAAAGAAGGTGGATCCGACGACAAAGTTTCCCCATATTAGTTTTTTTAAGTATTTTATGTTATGGGTTTAAGCTACGTTGTAATAAGGCCATGGGCCATTAGTTTATATTTTTGTTTTAATATGGGCCTTTATTATTTATTCTTGTTTTAATTTTTTTCTAAGGACATGTAATCTAGTTTTGGGCTTTTACTTATTAAGGCACATTTTATGTAATTCTTATTTGGGTTTTTTTTTTTTACACGATTGGTTTTCCTAAAATTTTTTCTTAGTGACATACCAGATCCGGTAGTAGTGTTTGGGCCAAGTTTGGGGTGTTACAGGCTATGCATGGGTAGGTACTAAATTGCATGAATTTGCAATTTTATGTGATAAAGACTAAATTATAAAAATTGAAAAGCATAGGGGCAAATGTAAAAATTTGCCAAACTATGAATTATGAACTAAATTGAATAGATTGAATGCTGAATGTACTGAATTTGATAATATATGGATCAAGATAAGTCGAGATCGAGTTTAGATCGGGGAAAAGGAAAGATCGATGAATAGTCGATAGTTTTTATTTGAGCAATACGAGGTAAGTTCGTATGATTAGAATCAAAATTTTATAAATTTGTAAATATTTGAAATGAATGTTTGTGATTTATTAATTGATATACTTGAAATACAAATGCCTTATTGATATAGTTTAATGGTTACCGAGCCCTATTTAAATTGTATGAATTCATAGGATACGAGTGACATGTCATTAGGATTGCCGTTTTGGTTGAGCTCCTGCATTTGTTGCAGACTCACCACAGCTCGTATGAGCCTACCGATATATCATCTCGTAAGAGCTTACTATTTTTAGCTCATTAGAGCTTACCGTTTCAGCTCGTTTGAGCTTACTGTTCAGCTCGATAAAGCTTACCGTTTCAGCTCAATAGAGCTTACTGTTCATCAGCTTAGGAGGAGCTTATCGATCATGACTAGAAAGAGCAGAAATGATAATGAATTGGCGATCATGACTAGGAGGAAAAATTTGAGGATCGCATAGTCACTTGATGACCGTGGATCCACCAGTGGCTTTAAGCCCATTATATGATTAGCAGCTTTGCTGCAACGTTGAGTAGTGTCGCTATTGGTGCTACCTTTGGAGTGTAGCGGATGGGTGGGTCAATTTAGAAATCCCTATAGGTGTGTAAGGTTGGAAGGGAAATGGTGTGTAGCGGATGGACTTTTGGGGAGGGTTTTGCATAACTTTGTTTTCATGTGATATGATATGAGATGATATGGTATGAGATCGTTGTGGGCCAAGGCCCAAGACCACCGATTTTGATAGGTCTTAGGCCCAATGTGATAATTACATATTGAATTGATTGCAAAGGGTTGTACACACTGACTTTTGAAACTCACACCCTTTTTATTAAATGTTTCAAGTAATCCACGGTAGATAGCTCGACGTGGGAGGGGGTTCGGAGATGGCTACACTACAAGATATTTAGAATTTTTAATTATTTGTTTCATAAGACATGATTTTAATTGCTTTATTTTCATTGGATGTAATAAGGCCTTGTACTCCGATTTCACTTTGGATTTTGAGTTTTGTTGTTTCAACTGTTTATTTGTTAAACTAAAATAATTTTCTTAAGTTTAAACATGATTTTCGACATAACTTTAACTTATGGGCTTTTACTTAAAAACATGGGCTTTTATATTACTTAACAAGTTTCAAGGATTTTGGGCTTTTAGGCCTTAATTTTTAATTTACTAAAATTGATTTGGAATTGTGCCTTTGATGTGACATTCCCAGATTTGATCTCAACGTCTGGGTCGGGTTTGGGGGTGTTACATTTAGTGGTATCAAAGCCCGGTTGCAAAGCTCGGGCTGTGAAATGGACCTTAGATTTTGGGTTTTTTTCTAAAAACAAGTAGATTATAAAGTTTTGTAGGATCTTGTAATATGGTTCACCAAGCCCTCGATGTCGAGCCAAGTAAGTTTTTCTGTTATTTTACTTGTTTAAATTACTAAACTATATAGATAATGGGCTACTTAAAAATAGGATTTTAGAGACTAAAGCCCGTAGGAAACTTAAGCCTGTAGTGGATTTTTGACTACGAAACAACTTCTAAATTGTTACTTGCATAAGACATGTGTTTAAAATAGTGGAACTATGAACTAATTTCATAAAAATCCTAAACCAAAAATACGCACGCAACGATAAGCACCAGAAGAGGTGCAAGAGCTCACGCCCGAGGCCGTGGAAGTGTTAGGGCTGATGTGCTGACTCAACTACCTAGGGAGGTACTGGATGGGGTTAAAGGAATTGGTGAAACACTTTGAGTTAGGTGCGTGGACTATAAGAAAAAAAGAGATCGCAGTTCTCGAAGACCGCAGTCTCGTTCTGTGAAGTATGTTAAGGTACGTCCAAACTTTTCGACTTGCGAATTTTGTAGAAGGCGTCATCCTGGGCAATGCTGGAGGAAGTCAGGAGCGTGTTTCAAATCCAGGTCTGAGGAGCATCAAGCTCGGGATTGTTCAATCACCATTAAGTTAGGTATGTTTTGTGTAGATGCGATAGTTTGGGTATAGAAACTGTATGCGTGCAATGTTTATCTGCTCCAGTGGGTAGGTGTAAAGGGTTCAATTACAGTTAAAGTGTGTTAGTGTTATTAAAATCAGAGTGCGCAGCAAAAGCATAGTGGTGTGACTTAAGCGGTGCGATTAATAGTTAGTTGGAAATTTCAAGGACGAAATTTCTTTAAGCGGTAGAATTGTAATGCCCCGAATTTGGGCCTAGAAGTATTGGGCCTATTGGGTTTAGTGGGTTGTTTGCATGTATGTAGGATTATTTGGGCTTTGAGTCTCAGGAAATTTTAAGTGAGCAAGAAAATGACAAGTTGCATGTTTGCTTTAATGGTTAAGGAATTTGGAGTATCTAGGGGTGTTGGAGATGTTATGGGATCAAGTAAGGGCAGGAAAAATTTTGCTTTTAGCCCCAAGGGAATTGTGACTTCAGTCAGTAGGCCTCTTAAGCAGATTAAGGGGAAAATAGGACACAAGTGGGCCTATGGTCCAGTGGCAAGATGGTGTCACTTGGGGAGCTATAAGGTGGTGTGTTGTCAGCTGAGGAGGTCCAAGGTTCGAGCATTAGGAGTGGTATTTTTTGAATGTTTTATTTTGCATAGGTGGACGGCCAGAGTTGTGTTGAATATGAACACTTGCGTTGGAGTGTTTGGGTGGTAAAGGGAACTAATATTGGAGGGAAATTCGGATAAGGCTAAGGTGTTATCAAGGAGAAAAGTTAGGAGATGAGAACTGGGAAGAGTTGTTGCCAAATGGGACTGTGGGGGGAAGATAGGATTCAACTTTGGCTATAAAAAGGGGGTGCCGAATTCAATAAAAGGTTCCTTGGGTTCTATTATTTCTTCCTTTTCTTCCCCTTATTCTTTTCTCCCATTGCTGAATTCTCCCATTGTTGAATTCTTTTGAGAGGCTCTTTGAGTTTCCATTATGTTCTTTTTTCTTTTTCCTTCCCCCTCAATCGATTTCTCCCATTGATGAATTCACCTATAGTCGAATTCTTCATTGCAGAAATTACCATTATCCTTCCTTGCCGAAATTGTGAGTCACTTGAATTGTGATGGTGTATGTGTGAATGCAGATCTAGGGGATACCTGTGATTAGTAGCTAAGGAAGGGCTATTAGAACCTGGTGGCACAGGTAAGGTTACGATAAGGCTTCGGCCTTTGGTAAATATTTTGATTAATTATGGGTGGTTGATTGAAGGTTGGTTGGTTGTAGGTTCAAGACCAAGGATAGAATAGCACATCGTAGTAACCAGGTGTGTACAAACACTACACACACATGATATTGGCAATGTCAAAAAGCCTAAAGTGGCTAAATGGGCCCGATGGGCCCTAAGGCTAAGTTTGATGAAATTGATTGATTTGGTATATGAATTGAGTTAGTCATGCATGTTACATGGACTGAAATTGTTTTGGGCCTAATAGGCCATGGGAATGAGATTTGGGCTTAATGGGCCATAAGGATGTGATTTGGGCATAGTGGGTTATATGAATGTGGAATGGGCTTGATGAGCTTTATGGGGACGTAGACAAGTATGCTAAGGTTTAATGGACTTTAGGCCTAGTTCTGAACAACTCTTAAATCGCATAAGACTTAATTTAATACTTAAACATGTTTGTGGACAAGTCGCTGGGTTAGAGTGTGTCAACGAACACATGCATGTCTAGGATTGGATCTAGGGAGAGCTTGGTACTTAAGCGGTCCTAGTGGCCCACCTCCTCTTCTCTGGAATCCTACCTAGTGCATAGTGTCTGTTCGCTTTAGCCGCAAGGACTTGTTAATGGGCCAAAGTCTATAACTAAAACCTGAGAGGGACCAGTACCCCTAATTTTGAAATTACCAAAATATCCTTAGATTTGTAAAATTACTAAAATACCCCTATTTTGCAAAATTACCAAAATAGTCTTAGTTTGAAAAATTACCAAAATACCCTTAGTTTGGAAAATTATCATAATACCTTCAATTTATGAAATTACCAAAATACCCCTAATTTGTAGAATTACCAAAATACCCTCGATTTGGAAATTTACGAAAATACCCCTATAGGGTATAATTACGATAATACCCCTGTAGGGTAGAATTATGAAATTACCCTTGATTGTGAAATGGCTAAAATACCCCTATGTGATGAATATGAATTTTATGGATGTTACTCATGTGCATGCAGCATTCACATGATATTCTGTTTAGGATGCATATGGTGGGAATTATGGTACGAAGAAAGAATTGAGGATTGTATAGTCGCTTGATGACCGTGGATCCACTGGTGGCTTTAAGCCCATTAAATGATTAGTAGCTTTGCTACAACATTGAGTAGTGTCGTTGTTGGTGCTAACTTTGGAGGGTCGATTTAGAAATCCCCACAGGTGTGTAGGGTTGGAAGGGAAATAGTGTGTAGCAGATGGACATTTGGGGAGGGTTTTGCATAACATTGTTTTCATGTGATGTGATATGATATGGTATGAGGTCATTGTGGGCTAAGGCCCAAGACCACAGATTTTGATAGGGCTTAGGCCCAATGTGATAATTGCATATTGAATTGATTTCCAAGGGTCGTACACACTAAGTTTCGAAACTCACACCCTTTTTTTAAATGTTTCAGCTGATCCATAGTAGAAGGCTTAACGTGGAAGGGGGTTCAAAGATGGCCACACTACAATATATTTAGAAGTTTTAATTATTTGTTTCATAAGACATGATTTTAATTGCTTTATTTTTATTGGATGTAATAAGGCCTTGTACTCCGATTGACTTTGGATTTTGAGTTTTGTTGTTTCAACTATTTATTTATTAAACTTAAATAAATTTCTTAAGTTTAAACATGATTTTCGAGATAACTTTAACTTATGGGATTTTACTTAAAAACATGGGCATTTATCATTACTTAACAAGTTTAAAGGATTTTGGGCTTTTAGGCCTTAATTTTTAACTTAGTAAAATCGATTTGGAATTGTGCCTTTGATGTGACATTCCCGGATTCAGTCTCAACGTCTGGGCTGGGTTTGGGGGTGTTATAGGGTTCTTGAGCTGAAAGAGTTTGTTGTTTTATTTGACCGAGCTTGTAAAGCTAAAGAGCTTTACAAAGAGACACAAAAAGTCGATTCTGAGGCTAGAGATTCTAGAAAAAGATTTGCGGGCAAATCAACTCAGTCAACATCAAAGAAATTTAGAGAAAATTGTCCTCGTTCTACAGCTTCTGCGGGAATTTTGATTAGAGATAGAGATGTGACGCATTTTAGTTCTAAACCTCAGGTGACATCTGCTGGTGTGGGAAGTCTTAGAAATGTTGGACCTGAATGTAAACACTGCAATAGGAGACATTATGGTGAATGTAGATTAGTGAGCGGAGCTTGCTTTAAATGTAGATCTCTCGATCATTATCTCAGGGATTGTCCATAAAAGTTTACAGCTAAAAGAGAACAACCAGCAAAACTAAGTAACACGGCTACTAGAGGGAGACTACCCCGAAACACAGGACATATGAATGGTAATCGAGGTACTATAAGAGATTCGACTGTGAGATCTAAGGCACGAACACCTACCAGAGCTTATGCTATTTGTGCATAGGAGGAGGCATCATCGCCAGACGTTATTACCAGTACTTTTTCTCTTTTTGATACTGATATAGTTGCGTTGATAGCTCTTGGATAAACTTATTCATATATCTGTATGAACTTAGTATTTTAAAAAGAGTTTACATGTCGAGTCTACAGAGTTTGTAATTGAAGTATCGAACCCCTTAGGTAAATTTGTTTTAGTTGATAAAACTTGTAAGAATTATCCTTTGATGATTCGGGGTTACTATTTTTGGGCTGACTTGATGCTTCTACCGTTCAATAAGTTTGCTATGATCCTTGGAATGGATTGGTTGACTAAGCACGATGCGATTGTGAATCATAGACAAAAGACTATTGAATTGAAATGTCAAAATGGTGAGATTCTTCAGATTAAGTCTTATGATTCTAATGAATTACCTACTGTGATATCGTCTATGTTAGCTGAGAAATATATGAAAAAGGATTGTGATGCATATTTTTCATACGTACTGGATACAAATGTGTCTAAATCAAAGATTGAATTTGTACATGTTGTTAGTGAGTTTTTGGATGTATTTCCAAAAGAATTATTGAGTTTGCCACCGATCAGAGAAGTTGAATTTGGTATTGAATTAGTACCGGGAAGAAAACTGATATCGATAGCTCCATACAGTATGGCTCTAACAGAATTAAAAGAGTTGAAAGCTTAGTTGCAAGAATTAACAGACAGAGGTTTTGTACAACCGAGTTATTCTCGCTGGGGTGCATCGGTAGTATTTGTGAAAAAGAAAGACGGCACAATGAGAATGTGCATCGACAACAGACAGCTGAATAAAGTGACTATAAAGAATAAATATCCTCTACTGCGGATTGATAATTTATTTGATCAGTTGAAAGGGGCTATAGTATTTTCAAAGATTTTTTTGAGATCAGGTTACTACAATTGTGAGTTAAAGAGTCAGATGTACCAAAGACTGCATTCAGAACAAGGTATGGACATTATGAATTCCTTGTTATTCTTTTCGGTTTAACTAATGCTCTTACCATTTTTATGGACTTGATGAATCGAATATTCAAACCGTATTTAGACAGATTTGTTGTTGTATTCATTGACGATATTCTAATCTATTCACGAGGTGAATATGAGCATATCAAGCACTTGAGAATTGTGTTACAAACTCTACATGATAAGAAGTTATTTTCAAAGTTCAGTGAGTTTTGGCTCAAGGAGGTTGAATTTTTGGGGCATATTATTTTAGCTGACGATATTAGTGTTGATCTGAGTAAAATTTTTTCTATTGTTGATTGGAAACCTCTGAGAAATTTGTTTGAAGTCTATAGTTTTCTGGGCTTAGTGGGATATTACCGAAGATTCGTGAAAGGATTCTCAATGATTGCGACACAAATGACACGACTACCTCAAAAAGACGTGAAGTTCGAATGGTCAGAAAAATGTCAGTAGAGTTTCGAACAGTTGAAATTACTGTTAACTGAAGCACCTGTATTGGTCCAATTGGAATCGGGGAAGGAATTTGTAATTTATAGTGATGCATCATTAGATGGTTTGGGATGTGTTCTGATGCAAGAAGGAAAAGTTATAGCTTATGCTTCCCGACAATTGAAATCGTATGAAAAGAATTATCCGATGCACGACCTTGAGTTGATCGCAATTGTGTTCTCATTGAAAATTTGGCGACACTACTTATACGGGGAGAAATTCCACATTTATACAGATCACAAAAGCTTGAAATATATGATGTCATAAAAAGATTAAACCTACGACGGCGAAGATGGCTCGAGCTACTAAAAGATTATGAATTTGTGATTGATTATCACCCGGGAAAAGCTAATGTTGTTGTTAATGCCTTAAGGCAAAATCTTTGTTTGCATTACGAGCAATGAACACCTAGTTGAGGATTTGTGATGATGTGTCTATTTTAACTGAATTAAAAGCTAAACCGATATTTCTTCAACAAATCTGTGAAGCTCAAAAAGATGACAGTGATTTACAAGCTAAACGAATTCAATGTAAGTCTAATTTTGATTTAGAATTTCATATTGGAACTGATGACTATTTAATGTTCCAAAATAAAATTTGTGTACCGAGAAGTTCAGAACTCATTCAAAAGCTTTTTCATGAAGCATACAGTAGTCGCTTTTCTGGTCATCCGAGTAGTACCAAGATGTATAACGATCTGAAACAGTTGTACTGGTGGTCGGGTATGAAACGAGATATATCGATGTTTGTATCGAAATGTCTAATTTTTCAGCAAGTAAAAGCTGAACATCAAGTGCCTTCTGGATTACTGCAGTCTGTGATGATTCCCAAGTGGAAATGGGATAGAGTTATAATGGATTTCGTGTCGAGACTACCCCGATCTCCAAAAAACAATAAAGATGCTATTTAGGTTGTAACATTCCAAATTTGACCCTAATTGGAACAGTGGTTTTGGGACCACGAATCCAAGTCCAAGAAATGTTTAAATAATATGTTTCATGTTTAGTAAATGTGAATTATTATGTGTGAAAGTTTCGTATGAAAATTTGATTGTTTGTGTGCTTAATTGAATAAAATGACTTAATCGCGTAAAGCGTAAAAGTTATAAACTATAGTAAAAAGTACCCATTTGATAGTGGCTTTTTAAAATGGAGTCCTAAAAGGGAAATTATCCCATTTAACAAGACAGTGGATGGCATGGTTGTTTAGGTAATCATTAATATGTTTTATTATTTATTATTTTATATTATAAGTTTACTTTTATATTATATTATATGTTCAATATACAAAAGTCATAAAATAAAAATAAAAAAAAACACATGCATTATCTTCTCATTTGGCCGAATATGAAATGAAAGAAAACACCATAGAAAAGCTTCAAGTTTCGGCAACAAATTACCTTGATTAAGGTATGTTTAGTTTTCGATTTTTGATAATTTTTACGTTTTTGAAATCGTTGCTTCGAGTACTTCAAGACCCATGCTTGAATTTTTGATTTTGGTGAATATTTTGAAATGTGCCATTAATGTGTTCATGAGGTTTTTAATGTTTGATGATTTTAAATTAAAGCTATGTTAAAGATTAATATGTTTTGTATTAGAAATTTTAGTGAATTTGAGTATTTTGGGCTAAATTGCAAAAATGAAATTTTGAGGGGACTAAAATGCAAAATAAATGAAACAAATGGACTTGTATGGTCCGTGTGAACATTCGGCCTTAAGGAGTTGTAGTGAAATTTTGTGTATTTTGTGTTTTATGCAAATAGGACTAAATTGTAAAAATGTGAAACCTTAGGGGTAAAAATAGTAATTTGCTAATTTATGTGTTTAGGGACTAAATTGAAATGAATGTACTTGAATGAGCTGAATTTTTTTATGTGTTTAGATCAAGAACAAAGAAAAATGGATTTGGATCGGGGAAAGGCGAAGGTTATCGAATAGCCGGTCTGCGTCATTCGTCAATAGCTGAGGTAAGTCCTTAAGCTGAAATATATTGAAGAAATAAGTATGAGTGTGCCAAATAATGATGTTTGGTAAATTTGAATGTACATCTATGTCATAGCCGAGTGTAAAATAATCAAATTGGAATGGATATGTTTGGAAATATAACATGAATGTGTATACTTGATATGATATGTGAATTGTACAATGAAGTAAGGATTTTTGTTTGTGTGATGTGAACCATCCTAGTTGTATTTTCTATGTGACCGAATTATGAAATGTGTATGGAAGTATTGACAATATTTAATTTGGGGTTATTGCCTAGCAGGCCTTGTGCCAATGATTTAATTTGGGCTTATTGCCTAGTAGGCCTTGTGCTGGTGGATTAATTCGGGCTTCGAGCCTAGCAGGCCTTATCTTGGGTGGATTATTTGGGCTTGAGCCTAGCGTGCCTTGTCTTGGTGAAAATATTGGGCTTAATCCCTAGCAGGATAAATGTCGGTGTTTGAAATCTCAGACTTTGAGTCTAGCAGGCCAAGTGCCAGTGTATGCGATTCGGAGCAATGATTTGCTTATTGTATGATGGTGAGTTTTCAATACCCGAATTTCGATATTAAAATAGCAAAGTTACAAAATAAATCAAGGAAGCTTAAGTTATGAAAGTGAATTTGTGGGTTCGATTACAAGGTAAGTATTAATCATATTTGTATACCATGCTTATATACTATATTGATAATTAAATGGAATGTTGAAAGGAAGTGATATACATATGATAGATGAAACTTGTTTATATATGTGCTATACCATGAGGAAGTTGGTCATAGGAAAGCATGAAAGAACTAAGGTATTTGTACAGGTACGAATATATGCTTAAGTGTGGGATTATTATTTGTAATCGATGTGCGGTAGCAGAGTAATGAAAATTTATGTAGACAAGAGATGTGTCATTCGGCTATGGTAAAATTATATGTTAATTCATGAATGCGAAATGTCATAAATTGATTAATGAAACGTTTGTGTAACTAAATTCTATATTGTGGATGCTTAAGACTTACTAAGCTAGTGAGCTTACCTTGTGTGTGGACTTTGTTTATTTTATAGATCTCGTTCACATTACGGACTCTGAGGATCGTCAGAGGAATTAACCACACTATCAAATCCCTTTTTAGTACTTATACACATGGTTTTTAAATCAAAGGCATGTATAGGTTAGACTAAGTTATAGTTAATGAACTTTGGTCTTGTAAATAAGTATAGCCTAGCCTTGCGAAAAGGCTTATTTCCTTTGGTTAACTTAAGTTTTAATGCTCCTTGACATAATGGTTGGACTTTAAAGTTATAACTGAATATATGTGTAAATGATTGCATGCTTGAAGTGCTTAATTCTAAGCAAATTTATCCATGGCTAGTCACATGTATATTTAGGTCAATGTATGTTATAGAGAGTATGTTTGAGGTTAAAAATGATTCTATGTGCTTTGGGTCTAATGTGTTTTACAAATGATTATTGAGTTTGGTCACATGTATCGATATTAAAGTAGATAATAATATATGCGTATGTGTAGTAGTTAATTATAAGGATTAAGATTCGATATATTGTTAGATGCAAATTTTGGAAAGCATAAGTTAACTTTGTAAACTTTGTAATTAGTAACATAGAATATTGATAGACATGTTTTTGAATGGCATATTTGGGTATGGAAATCGTGGGTACCTGTATATCCAACTTTTATTATGTGAATTGGTAAAGAGATAGCTAAATGTTGGAGATATGGACTTGATGGCATTCGACCATATGCATGATCAATAATAAATTTCCAATTTGTATTATATGTATGCATGTGATGTTATTTTGATTGGATTTTGAGTTTAATATGATATGTAGGATATCTATTAGATTGTTTTCTTTTGGGAAATTAATTTTACTATGCATTCTGGGACAAAAGAGTTTACATTTGAGAAATTAAAATAGGTTTAAATGATTTGCATATAAAGTACGATGGGTGTAAGCATTAGAATTGAATAAGTTGCATAACTAATTGTAGTTTGATTATGCGCATATCAATGGATTAAAGTGTGCATTGGATCAACTGAGTGTTGGTTTTATCTGATTTTGGTAAAATAAAATGTATATGTGATCTTGAATAGGTTTATTGGAATGCCATGTTTTATCACCTAGCTAAGTTTTAAATCACATGTATAATTATGTATGTGTATTAGGTTAAGGTGACTTGATCGATTAAATGAAATGAATTAATTTTTAAACTATTGCAAGGATTCATGTGAAGTATGTTTTAAGAAATTGAAGGTAATACTTATAATGCATAGGATTAATACTTTCAATCATTCGTATTTTTCTATATATATATATATAATGATTCATCTATATTTTATGTGGTTAGTCAAAAGTGGTGTTCTATCCGGTAATGCCTTTTAACCCTATTCGGCGACGGATACGGGTGAGGGGTGTTATATTTGATTGGTATCAGAGCTTACGGTTTAGTCGATTCTAGGACTACTGTAGCGCGTGTGAGTCTAGCTATACATGCCTTTATTGTATATACGATAGTGTGGTGACTTCTGACATTTCAAACTATGTTTTATATAGTAAATGGATTCCGATCCTGACAGAGCCATTGTAGATGATTAGAGAGTGTAGTACCTGATCACGCACGCAGATTAGTGTCGGTAAACTCTCAACCAATTTCGGGTAGCCATGAGGGAAGTGCTAAACAAGCCTTCTACCAGATGATGAATGAATGGTTTACCCATTTTGTTCAGAATAACCCGGCTATACCACAACCTCCACCCCCGAATAATCCAACTCCGGTACCTACAGCACCTCCGATGATAGATCCGATGAGATCTAGTAGGCCCTCTGTTGATAAAATTAGAAAATATGGGGCTGAAGAATTTAAAGCTAATGATAATGATGATGCGAGGCGAAATGAGATGTGGCTTGATAACACTATTCGGTATTTGATGATCTATCCTGCATACTCGGATGAATGCACAAGTGTGCTATCTCTTTATTACGAGACCTTTGCATATCACGGTGGAATACACTAGTATCGATGGTTCCAAAGAAAAAGTGACATGGGATTTCTTTCGGATCGAGTTTAAGTAAGAAATATATCAGTTAGAGATTCATTGATCAGAAACGAAAAGAATTTCTGGAGTTAAAACAGGGTCATATGACTGTGACAAAATATAAGCAGAAGTTTGTCAGATTGAGCCGGTATGCCCAAGAGTGTGTATCAACCGAAGCCATTATGTGCAAAAGATTTGAAGATGGATTGAATGAAGACATAAAGTTGTTAGTTGGCATTCTTGAAATCAAAAAGTTTGTGGTACTTGTTCAACGAGCTTGCAAAGCTGAAGAGCTTGGGAAAGAAAAAAGAAAAGTTGAAATGGAAGCTAGAGACACTCGTAAGAGATCATCGAGTAAGGCTTTCCAATCAGCATCTAAAAAGTTCAGAGATGACTTTGGTCGACATAAAGCTACTTCAGACATGTTCAGACGAGACCGACCTTCAGTGGGCTCCCGAGCTACTTCGATGGCCAGTGTTGGCAATGCTCAGCAGAATCGAGTTGAATGTAAGCATTATGGTAAATGGCATTCTGAGAGTTGTAGATTCCATGATCGGTCCTGCTTTAAATGTAGATCGTCAGATCATTTTATCAGAGAGTGCCCATCGATAGCAGAGCAGAATACAGTTCAGAATGTCAGACCAAGTAATGTGTCAGTGCGAGGTAGACCACCTAGACATTCGGGAAATGTAAGTGGCAGTCAGAGAGGAACCAAAGACACTGCAGTTAGATCAGAGGCTTGGGTGCCAGCTAGAGCATATCCTATTCGTGCCAGAGAGGATGCTTCTTCCCCAGATGTTATCACTGGTACCTTCACTCTTTACGATACTATCGTGATTGCATTGATTGATCCTGGTTTGACTTATTCGTATGTGTGTGAAACTCTAGTATCCAGTAGGACTCTGCCTATTGAGTCTATTGAGTTTATAATCCGTGTGTCTAACCCCTTGGGTCGATGTGTACTTATTGATAAAGTGTGTAAAGGTTGCTCATTGATGATACGGGATTCCTGCTTTCCAGCTGATTTAATATTGTTTCCTTTCGACGAGTTTGACATAATTTTGGGAGTGGACTGATTAACTTTGCATGATGCTGTGGTGAATTGCAAAAGAAAGATTATTGATTTGAGATATCAAAATGGTGAAATCATTCGAGTTGAATCTAATGATCTGAATTGGTTACCTACAGTAATATCCTCGATGTTAGCCCAAAAGTATGTGAGAAAAGGACATGAAGCTTACTTGGCCTATGTGTTGGATAATAAAGTGTCTGAAAAGCCGATTGAATCCGTACCAGTTGTGTACGAATACCCAGATGTGTTTCCTGAAGAATTACCGGGTTTACCACTAGTACGAGAGATTGAGTTTGGCATTGAATTAGTACCGAGGACGACTCCGATTTTGATAGCTCCATATCGGATGGCACCTACTGAGTTGAAAGAGTTGAAAGCATAGTTGCAAGAATTGACAGATAGAGGCTTTGCACGCTCGAGTTTTTCTCCCTGCAGTATGCCAGTTCTATTTGTAAAAAAAAATGATGGGACTATGCGAACGTGTATTGATTATCGGCAGTTAAATAAAGTGACAATAAAGAATAGATACCCGTTGCCTCGAATTGATGATTTGTTTGACCAGTTGAAAGGGGTTCAGTGTTTTTAAAAAAAGATCTGGATCAGGTTATTACCAGTTGCGAGTCAGAGATTTTGATGTGTCTAAGACTGCATTTCGAACGAGGTACGGACATTTTGAGTTTCTGGTTATGCCTTTTAGACTTACTAATGCACCTGCTATTTTTATGGATTTGATGAATAGGGTTTTCAGACAGTATTTGGATCGGTTTGTAGTAATGTTTATTAATGATATATTGATCTACTCCAAAGATGAAACTGAACATGCTGAGCATTTGAGATTAGTGCTACAAACTTTGCGAAATCAACAGATGTATGCAAAGTTTAGTAAGTGTGAATTCTGGATGAATGAGGTCAGCTTCTTGGGACATGTTGTTTCAGCGTCAGGTATCTGGGTTGATCTGAACAAAATATCAGCTATACTTGATTGGAAGCTAGCAAAGAATATTTCTGAGATTCGAAGCTTTCTGGAACTTGCGGGATATTACAGACGATTTGTGAAAGGTTTTTCCATGATAGCTACACCTTTGACAAAGCTACTACAGAAAGATGTCAAATTCGAGTGGATGGAAAAGTCAGAAAAGTTTTGATCAGTTGAAAGCCCTTTTGATCGAAGCTCTAGTGTTAATTCAACCTGAATCGGGTAAAGAATTTGTTGTGTATAGTGATGCTTCTTTGAATGGTTTGGGTTGTGTTTTAATGCAAGAAGGCAAGGTAGTAGCTTATGCTTCAAGATAGTTGAAGCCTCATGAAAGAAATTATCCATGTAACACCCCTAACTCATATCCGTCGCGGATTGGGGTTGAAAGGCATTACTACATTAAACTCAATTTCGAAGTATACTTCAATTGAATTCAAGTACAAGAAATGCAATCATTATCATATTGTATAACATTACTACCAAAAAAAATAAATAAAAATTAAAAGTATGATGAGTTTTACTACCCGTACTTAATACACACAAATGTTTGAATCTCATAACTTAAACATTCACGATATATACATATATTGGGTATCAACCAAAATTCAGCTACCAGAAGCTAAGTTTCATTTGTAATACTATAATACCTATATGTATTAAATCAAGTGAACCATTTTACCAACCAATAATCAATTACTAATCAACATATATAATATTACACTTTGGCCGAATATACTATGGCACCATTCGTTTGGATTTGTAACTAACCCATCAAGAAACATATTCATTTCTTATTATTATAAACTTTATATTACTCATTCAAACCAAAATATGCATATTTAATATGATAAATATTACTCCACTAAACATATTACACATAGGTGCCATGACCAACCTATATATATAAAGCGATATACACCTAGATTAAAACCGAATATGCCCAAACAAAATTTCTAATACTTTTGCATCATAATAATATACTCATAAGCATTATTAAATTATCAAACCATGCATCTTCACACAAATAAACATAAAACTTAAGCCATATTCGTATGGCTATAATACATATAATATTAAGGTTTCATTCAAACACAATCATTTTCAAATCCCTCCTATACATGCCTTTATCTAAATTAACACAACTAAAAGAGTACCAAAATAGTTGATAGTGTGGGCGACTTTCTTGACGATCCTTCACGAGCCCGTAGCGTAACCAAAATTTGCAAAATCGAGGAGAACATTTCACACAAATAAGCTTACTAGCTTAGTAAGTCCCAAGCTCACGATAATATAACATTTAAACATTTAAACAATTAAAAACATTCAATTTATAACATTTCACATAAACATTTAAGTATATTTATTTATACAAGGCCGAATGCTAATAGTTCATTAACATAAGTATTTGTACTTCATTTCCTTCAACCTACATCTCCTTGAAGCTCAGATAAGTATATTACCAAAAATCACATGCTCCATTTCGTATCAGTATCGCATTCATACCAACCATGTTATCGCATTAAAATCTCCTTTATTCTTAACATTTCTACTTGAAGGCCGAATTTCCATAACATTACGTTCAAACTCGAATTCAATCATAAAATACTCATACACATCAATCTTAGCCTCAAACATATATAACACAATTCCCATAATATTAACTTAACTCAAGTAATATAAAACATAACATACCTTACGTGCTTACCTGAGCAGTTAGCTAGATACCTTAGTTATGATTTGCCTTAAATAATATTTAGTTTATCCTTTATAAAACACATCACCGGCATCAAGCCTACTAGGCGATAAAGCCCGATAAGTAACACCGGCACAAGGCCTGGTAGGCTCGGAGCCCGAAATAAATCACCAGCACTAGGCCTGCTAGGTTTAAAGCCTGAAAATGTCACCGCACTAAGCACGCTAGGCACGAAGCCCGAATATATCAACGGCACTAAGCACGCTAGGCACGAAGCTTGAATTAAATCAACGGCACAAGGCAAGGCAATAAGCAATTCATAAACCAATCACATACTTCACATTTTCACAAATAATATATCAAAGACACATATTCATATCACATTATCAATTTATGCATTCAAACCAATTCAACCATATACATTCGGCTACTACCATAATTTACTTTCAAATTTATCGAACATCATCATTTAATAGATTCATAAATAATTCTTTGACATATTTCACAGGACTTACCTCGGTTGTCGATAGACCGTGCAAATTGGCTATTCGAGAACCTTCGTCTTTCCCCGATCTAAATCTGTTTTCTTTGTTCTTGATCTAAAACACATTAAAATTTAGCTCATTCAAGCACAATTCATCTCAATTTAGTCCCTAAGCACATAAATGGGTAAATTACTATTTTACCCCTAATATTTCACAACTTTGTAACTTAGTCCTATTTGCATAACACACAAAATAGACATTATTTCAACATAACACTCAAGGGCGAATATGTATAAGGACCATACAAGTCCATTTCTTTCATTTATTTTGCATTTAAGCCCTCTTAAATTTTATTTTTACAATTTGGCCCTAAAACAAAAATTCCTCAAAACTTCCAATACATAATATACTAATCTTTAGCTTATCTTTTATCTAACATCATCAAACATCAAAACTATATAAATCTATCAATAACTAAACATCAAGCATGCTTAGATTCAAAAATTACAACATGGGTGGGTTCACGGTTCGAAGCAATGATCTCAAAACGTAAAATTTATCGAAAACTAACTAAAACTCACCTTAGATTTTTGGCTTCAAAGTGCGAAATTTCAAAGAGTTTAAAGCTTATTTCTTCCTCCACATTCGCCATGGATGAGTAAAAAAAGATGATGGCTTTCTTTTCTTGGTTATTTTAACATATAATAAATATTTACCAAATTACTAAACTAACCTTATATTTAAAATAATTAAACATTTTAACTTAAGGACACACTTGTCCATGGCGGACACTAACCCTTAAAATGGGTTATTTACCCTTTCAATACTTCCTATTAAAAGCCATGCTCAACTTAACACATTACACTTTAGTTTGCAACTTTTACTTTTTACGCGATTAGGTCCTTTTTATCAAATTCAATACTCAAACGATAAAATTTTTCTACGAAATTTTCACACATATAAATTCATATATAATAAACACTAAATATGATATTTAAATATTTCTCGGGCTCAGATTCATGGTCCCAAAACCACCGTTCTGATTAGGGTCAGATTCGGTCTGTTACAATCTGACTCATGATCTGGAATTAGTAGCCATCGTTTTCGCATTAAAATTTGGCGTCATTATTTATTCGGTGAAAAATGTCATGTTTATTCGGACCACAAAGTTTGAAATATCTGATAACTCAGAAAGACCTGAACTTGAGACAACGTAGATGGTTAGAACTGCTGAAAGATTATGAATTGGTAATTGATTACCATCCGGAAAAAGCTAACGTTGTTACAGATGCCTTAAGTCAAAAATCATTATTTGCTCTTCATGCGTTGAATGCACATATGGTTATATCTGGTGATGGTTCGATCATAGCCGAGCTGAAGGCAAGACCATTATTTATTTAGCAAATTTGTGAGGCACAGAAATTTGACAAAGATATGATTGCAAAATGAGTTCATGTGAAAGTAATGCAGAGTCAGAGTTTTGAATTGATGAAAATGATTGTTTGAACTTCAAAGGCTGAATATGTGTTTCAAGAAATGTTGATTTGATTAAAGAGACTGAACAGAATGTAGCTATGATCAGAAATACTTTGAAAGCTACCTCGGATCGACAAAATTCCTATGCTAATTTAAAACGTAAAGATGTTGAGTTTCAAGTCAGAGATCAAGTGTTTTTGAAAGTTTCCCGTGGAAGAAAATACTTGGTTTGGTCGGAAAGGCAAACTAAGTCCGAGATTCATTGGATCGAATGAAATCATTGAACATATCGGGCCTGTTGCTTATAGGTTGAAGTTGCCTTCTGAATTAGAAAAGATACACAATGTGTTTCATGTTTCGATGCTCCATAGATACTGATTAGATCCATCACATGTGATTTCTCCGTCTGAAATTGAAATCGATCCGATATGACGTACTAGGAGAAACCAGTTTGTATTTTAGCCCGGGAAATAAAAGAGTTGAGAATAAGAAAATACCGTTAGTGAAAATGATATGGAATCGCCACGGAGTTGAAGAGGCTATGTGGGAGCCTGAGGATTCAATGAGACAATAATATCCGACTTTGTTTAACGGTATGATTTTCGGGGACAAAAATCCCTAAGGGGGAGAGTTGTAACAATCCGAATTTGACCCTAATTGGAACAGTGGTTTTGGGACCACGAATCCAAGTTTGAGAAATGTTTAAATAATATATTTCATCTTTAGTATATGTGAATTATTATGTGTGAAAGTTTCGTATGAAAATTTGATTGTTTGTGTGCTTAATTGAATAAAAGGACTTAATCGCGTAAAGCGCAAAAGTTATAAACTATAGTAAAAAGTACCCATTTGATAGTGGCTTTTTAAAATGGAGTCCTAAAAGGGAAATAATCCCATTTAACATGATAGTGGATGGCATGGTTGTTTAGGTAATCATTAATATGTTTTATTATTTATTTATTTTATATTATAAGTTTACTTTTATATTATATTATATGTTAAATATACAAAAGTCATAAAAAAACACATGCATTATCTTCTCATTTGGCTGAATATGAAATGAAAGAAAAAACCATAGAAAAGCTTCAAGTTTCGGCAACAAATTACCTTGATTAAGGTATGTTTAGTTTTTGGTTTTTAATAATTTTTATGTTTTTGAAATCGTTGCTTCGAACACTTCAAGACCCATGCTTGAATTTTTTATTTTGGTGAATATTTTGAAAAGTGGTATTGATGTGTTCATGAGGTTGTTGATGTTTGATGATTTTAAATTAAAGCTATGTTAAAGATTAGTATGTTTTGTATTAGAAATTTTAGTGAATTTGAGTATTTTGGGCTAAATTGCAAAAATGAAATTTTGAGGGGACTAAAATGCAAAATAAATGAAACAAATGGACTTGTATGGTCCTTGTGAACATTCGGCCTTAAGGAGTTGTAGTGAAATTTTGTGTATTTGGTGTTTTATGCAAATAGGACTAAATTGCAAAAATGTGAAACCTTAGGGGTAAAAATGGTAATTTTCCCATTTATGTGTTTAGGGACTAAATTGAAATGAATGTACTTGAATGAGCTGAATTTTTTTATGTGTTTAGATCAAGAACAAAGAAAAATGGATTTGGATCGGGGAAAGGCGAAAGTTATCGAATAGCCGGTCTGCGTCGTTCGTCGATAGTCGAGGTAAGTCCTTAAGCTGAAATATATTAAGAAATAAGTATGAGTGTGTCAAATAATGATGTTTGATAAATTTGAATGCATATCTATGTCATAGCCGAGTGTAAAATAATCACATTGAAATGGATATGTTTGGAAATATAACATGAATGTGTATACTGGATATGATATGTGAATTGTATAATGAAGTAAGGATTTTTATTTGTGTGATGTGAATCATCCTAGTTGAATTTTCTATGTTACCGAATTATGAAATGTGTATGAAAGTATTGACTATATTTAATTCGGGCTTATTGCCTAGCAAGCCTTGTGTCGGTGATTTAATTCGGGCTTATTGCCTAGCAGGCCTTGTGCCGGTGGATTAATTCAGGCTTCGAGCCTAGCAGGCCTTGTGCCGGTGGATTATTTCAGGCTTCGAGCCTAGCAGGCCTTGTGCCAGTGAAAATATCGGGTTAATGCCTAGCAGGCTAAATGCTGGTGTTTGAAATCTCGAACTTTGAGTCTAGTAGGCCAAGTGTCGGTATATGCGATTCGGAGCAATGATTTGCTTATTGTATGCTGGTGAGTTTTCAATACCCGAATTTCGATATTAAAATAGTAAAGTTACAAAATAAATCAAGGAAGCTTAAGTTATGAAAGTGAATTTGTGGGTTCGGTTACAAGGTAAGTACTAATCATATTTGTATACCATGCTTATATACTATATTGATAATTAAATGGAATGTTGAAAGGAAGTGATATACATATGATAGATGAAACTTGTTTATATATGTGCTATACCATGAGGAAGTTGGTCATAGGAAAGCATGAAAGAACTAAGGTATTTGTACAGGTACGAATATATGCTTAGGTGTGGGATTATTATTTGTAATCGATGTGCGGTAGCAGAGTAATGAAAATTCATGTATACAAGAGATGGGTCATTCGGCTATGGTAAAATTATGTGTTAATTCATGAATGCTAAATGTCAAAAATTGATTATTTAAACATTTGTGTAACTAAATGCTATATTGTGGATGCTTAAGACTTACTAAGCTAGTGAGCTTACCTTGTGTGTGGACTTTGTTTGTTTTATAGATCTCATTCAAGTTACGGGCTCTGAGGATCGTCAGAGGAATCAACCACACTATCAAATCCCTTTTTGGTACTTATACACTTGGTTTTTAAATCAAATGCATGTATAGGTTAGACTAAGTTATAGTTAATGAACTTTGGTCTTGTAAATAAGTGTAGCCTAGCCTTGCGAAAGAGGCTTATTTCCTTTGGTTAACTTAAGCTTTAATGCTCCTTGACATAATGGTTGGACTTTAAAGTTATATCTGAATATATGTGTAAATGATTGCATGCTTGAAGTGCTTAATTCTTAGCAAATTTATCCATGGCTAGTTAATGTATATTTAGGTCAATGTATGTTATAGAGAGTATGTTTGTGGTTAAAAATGATTCTATGTGCTTTGAGTCTAATGTGTTTTACAAATGATTATTGAGTTTGGTCACATGTATCGATATTAAAGTAGATAATAATATATGCGTATGTGTAGTAGTTAATTATAAGGATTAAGATTCGATATATTGTTAGATACAAATTTTGGAAAGCATAAGTTAACTTTGTAAACTTTGTAATTAGTAACATAGAATATTGATAGACATGTTTTTGAATGGCATTTTTGGGTATGGAAATCGTGGGTACTTGTATATCCAACTTTTATTATGTGAATTGGTAAAGAGATAGCTAAATGTTGGAGATATGGACTTGATGGCATTCGGCCATATGCATGATCAATAATAAATTTCCAATTTGTATTATATGTATGCATGTGATGTTATTTGGATTGGATTTTGAGTTTAATATGATATGCAGGATATCTATTAGATTGTTTTCTTTTGGGAAATTAATTTTACTATGCATGCTGAGACAAAAGAGTTTACATTTGAGAAATTAAAATAGGTTTAAATGATTTGCATATAAAGTACGATGGGTGTAAGCATTAGAATTGAATAAGTTGCATAACTAATTGTAGTTTGATTATGCGCATATCAACGGATTAAAGTGTTCATTGGATCGACTGGGTGTTGGTTTTATCTGATTTTGGTAAAATAAAATGTATATGTGATCTCGAATAGGTTTATTGGAATGCCATGTTTTATCACCTAGTTAAGTTTTAAATCACATGTATAATTATATATGTGTTTTAGGTTAAGGTGACTTGATCGATTAAATGAAATGAATTAATTTGTAAATTGTTGCAAGGATTCATGTGAAGTATGTTTTAAGAAATTGAAGGTAATACTTATAATACGCAGGATTAATACTTTCAATCATTCGTATTTTTCTATATATATATATATAATGGTTCATCTATAACTTATGTGGTTAGTCAAAAGTGGTGTTCTGTCCGATAATGCCTTTTAACCCTATTTGGCGACGGATACGGGTGAGGGGTGTTACATGGGTTGTCTTTGATCGAGTAACAAAGTCTGCTCCTTTCATACCGGTACGTACAGATTACTCACTCGATAGATTAGCAGAATTGTACATTTTTTTGGATTGTTCGGTTACACGGAGTGCCAATATCTATTATTTCTGATAGATATCTGAGATTTACGTCACGATTCTGGAAGAAACTGCAAGAGGCTCTGGGAACAAAGTTGAATTTTAGTATTGCTTTTCATCTTCATAATGATGGTCAGACTAAGAGAGTTATTCAGATTCTCGAAGACATGTTAAGATGTTGTATTTTAGAGTTTGAGGGTAGTTGGGAAAAATACTTACTATTGATTGAATTCATGTATAACAACAGTTTCCAAACGAGTATAAAGATGGGACTATACGAAGCTTTATATGGCCGCAAGTGTTGAATTCCATTATACTGGACTAATTTGAGTGAGAAAAAGATTCACGAGGTTGAATTGATCAGAGAGACTAAAGAAAAAGTGAAACCGATTCGCGATAATTTAAAAGTAGCTTCAAATCGATAAAAATCCTACGTATATTTGAAACGTAGAGAAATTGAATTTCAAGTCGGGGGCCGACTGTTTCTAAAGGTGTCACCATGGAAAAAGGTTCTTCGATTCTGCCTTAAAGGAAAGTTGAGTCCACGTTTCATCGAGCCTTATGAAGTTATTGAACGAATAGGGCCAATGGCATATCGACTAGCTTTACCGTCAGAAATTGAAAAGATCCATAATTTTTTTCACGCTTCTATGCTACGTCGATACAGATCCAAACCATCACATGTGATTTCTCCGGTAGATGTTGAGATACACTGATTTAACGTATAGTGAAGAACCGATCAGGATCCTGGCCCGTGAGATCAAAGAGTTGAGAAATAAACGCATAGCCTTGGTAAAAGTTCTTTGGCATAAACATGGAATCGAGGAAGCTGCCTGAGAACCCGAGGAAGCTATACAAAAATAGTACCCTAACCTATTTACTGGTAAGATTTTCGAGGACGAAAATCCCTAAGGGGGAGAGTTGTAACAGCCCATTTTAGGTCAAATTGAAATAGTGGTTCCGAGACCACAAATATGAAGTTAAAATATTTATTTTATTATTTTATTAAGGTTTACAGCATGATAGAATTACTGTGTGAAAGTTTCGTAAAGAAATTTTACTGTTTGAATGTTTAATTCGGTAAAAAGGACTAAATCACATAAAGCATAAAACTTGTATTCTAATAGCTAAAAGTGTCAAATAGCTATAGAACATTAAATTAAATGTCCTTAAGTGATAAATATACCATTTCTATGTTAGTGAATGTTAATAGGTTGGCATAAATGAAAATTTGAATTTATTTTAAGGTTAAAATGGTAAATGGTTAATAAGTGTTATAATAAACATAACCAAAATTCATTTTTTATATTATCATCATCTTCTTTAGTCAAATTTGGCAAGAAGAAAAGAAAAAATTATAGGTTTTCTATTCGGCCTTGATAAATTCTTCAATTAAGGTACAGTTTTTGATCGGTTTTTAATGATTTCTACATTTTTGATATCGTTGCTTTATATACTAGCTAGCCCATGCCTTAATTTTTGAATTTGTTCATGATTTTGTGAAGTGCCATTGTTGAATATTTGAGTTATTTGATGTTTGATGATGAATTTTGAATAATTGTTAATAGTTAAACTAGTTCTGTAAAGTGATTTTTTGACAAAAATGTCAAAAAGGGATTAATTTATAAAAATGTAAAATATGGTGGATAAAAGTGTGAAATAATGAAAGATATGGGCTGCTAGGAGTCCCGATGAAATTCGGATAGGCATGGGTAGGTACTAAATTACATGAATTTGCAATTTTATGTGATAAGGACTAAATTGTAAAAATTGAAAAGTATAGAGGCAAATTTGTAAATTTTCCAAAATATGAATTATGGACTAAATTGAATAGATTGAATGTTGAATGTACTGAATTTGATAATATATAGATCAAGATAAGCCAAGATCGAGTTTAGATTGGGGAAAAAGAAAGATCAACGAATAGCCGATAGTTTTTATCCGAGCACTACGAGGTAAGTTCATATAATTAGAATCGAACTTTTATAAATTTGTAAATATTTGAAATGAATGTTTGTGATTGAGTAATTGATATACTTCAAATACAAAAGCCTTATTGATATAGTTTAATGGTTACCGAGCCCCGTTTGAACTGTATGAATTCATAGGATACGAGTGACATGTCACTAGGGTTACCATTTTGGTCAAGCTCCTGCATTTGTTGCGAACTCACCACAGCTCGTATGAGCTTACTGATATATCAGCTCATAGGAGCTTACTGTTTTTAGCTTAATGGAGCTTACCGTTTCAGCTCGTATGAGCTTACTGTTCAGCTCGATAGAGCTTGCCGTTTCAGCTCAAGAGAAGCTTACCGATCATGACTAGAAAGAGCAGAAATGATAATGAATTAATGGATTACTGTTATATATCACCCGAGTATCCTTTGGAGTTCTAATAGGTTCAACTGGCATACATTTTGTTTATACGAATGAGTATTGTTATTGAATGGATTATTGGTTATATGATTGAGAATGAAATGTTGAATGCTAATTATATTGATTATTGAATTGTGATAATGGATGATTTCATGTATTAACATGTCTAACCTATGTATGAATGCTTGTGATAGGCGTTTGGAATTTGTATGGAGTGAAATCTAGTTATTTTCTTTGATTATGCATAAATGGTAAGTTTAATTCTAAATTATACGGGCTTACTATGCTATAAAGCTTACTCTATTTCTTTTTCTATGTTTTATAGAGGTTAGTTAGCTCGCTCGCTCGTTTCGGACAAGTCAAAGTTGTACATCATACTATCCAATTTCCAATTTGTACTTTTGAACTTGTGGATAATTGTAAATATGGCATCTATAGGCTAGTTTAAATTGTGATAGTTATGGTTACTTGAGAATTATGTTTTTGGTATATTTTGTGTATAAGTTAAGCCATGTGATTTGTCTTATTTTAGTACTATGGTTTGGTTGTGTATAAGTATGCAATTATGGAATGTTTTGGGCAAGGAATTGATGGAATGAAAATGTGCAAAAGATGTCTTGTTATGTAGTTGATATATGAATGGATTATGCATTATATTTATTAGGTAATTTAATACTCAATTGAATTGGTATATTATGTGTATGAAATGTTATGGAATGATTGCCAATTGGGTTATGAAACGAGGTTATTTATGCTTGTGATGCTTGTACGCATAGGGTGGAAAATGGCTTTGGAAATAGCCTATGTTTGTCCACACGGGCGTGTGACTCAATCGTGTGTGACACACGGTCAAGTTGCACAGCCGTGTGTCCCCTAGTGTTGAAATTGAATTGAAGTTAGTATGCTCCACACAGTCTCACACACGGTCGTGTGATTGGCCATGTGGTACAAGTTAGTTTACCCTCTAAATGGCACACGGCTTAGCACATGGGCATGTGACTTGGCCGTGTTGATATGTCAGTATACCCTATAGTTTTGGCACCGCATGATAAACGAGTGTGTGTGGCTATTTCGAAGGGCACACAGGCTAGACACACGCGCATGTGGTTGGCTGTGTGACCCAAGTTAGTATCCTTTCCAATTTTCATACGGACTGGCACACGGGCGTTTCCTCGGTTGTGTGACATAAGCCAGTATGTATGCCCTATTTCCACACGGTCTAAGACACTGGTGTGTCTATTAACCGTGTGATTCACACGGCCTGTTCACACGGGCGTGTGATATTTGAAATGTTGAAATTTTTAAGTTTCTAAAATTTTCATTTGTTACTGATTTAGTCCCAAATGCATGGTTTAAGCTTTGTATACTAGATTTAAGAACATATTGATTCTGAATGAATGATATTTGATAAATGATTGCTCTGAACTAAGTTATAGGTCCGGTAATGCCTCTTAACCTATTCCAATGATGGTTATGATTTAGGGGTGTTACACGCACCCTAAGTGCCAATATATATAGCCGAAGCTATCTTAATAAATCTTGCACCGAAGTGTCAATACATAGTCCAAGCTATCTCAATAATGCTCACTCTCGAGTTATCAACGGGTCTGCTCACACAAGCTGACGGTCATGACGAAGCTACACGGTGCTTCTCATACAAGCTGACGGGAATCTACAACACATGCTAGATAACTCAACCACCAGTAGGACGTACGGACCAGTACCCAAACAATAATAACTCCTAATGACCTGTCATTCATATTCTAATCTATTCCTAAGGTTCAACTGGGATTTACAATGCCGAATCTTCGTCAAATAAGTCCACAATGTCGTATTCACAATTTATGCGATATCAAAGCATTTAAAATACAATTATAACAAAGTTTATTACAAACGAACTTACCTCGAATGCAAAAACATTGAAATGGATCGATTAGTCTAAAACCTTGTTCTTTCCCCGATCTAAGTCTGTATTTCTCTTTTATTGATCTAAATGTAATCAAAATTAACTTATTTAATAATCTCTCTATTCAATTTAGTCCAAAATTCACTTTAAGGAAAATTTACAATTTTACCCCTAACATTTCAACATTTTTACAATTTAGTCCCTATTTCATAAAATAACAAATTCATGCAATTCAACCACAACCCACACTAGAAAAATTTTAATTAGGTCCCTAGCATTCCATATTTTTCATTTCTTTCACAATTTAACCACAAAACTTACATATTTCACAATTTAATCCCTAATTGGATAGTTCACTAAAAATCACTTAACAAATGTTGTTTATCTAACAACAACCATGCATTTTCTATCATTAAACATCAAAACACATGCTCACTCATCAATGGCAAAACTCTAAATCTTTAACAGTTTCAAAATTAGTCCCTGGGCTAGCTAGATTAAGCTGCAACAATCTCAAAAACATAGAAATCAATAAAAACGAGACAAAAACCATGCCTAAATGAGCAATACAACTTTGGACAAATTTAAAAACTAACTATGGTGTTTATTCTCTTCTAATTTTGGTTGAAAAGGATGATAAAAGATGATAAAATGGTTTTTTTTTAATTTAATTAACCATTAATAATCAATTTACATATTTAACCTTTAAAATACTTAATATTTACACCAAAAACCAAGATATTATCATCCACCAACTCTCAAATGGGTTAATTACTACATAAGGACCTCTTCTTTAAAATTCTATAGCCATTTGATACCTTTAACTATTAGAACATCACTTTTACATTTTACGCAATTAAGTCTTTTTTATCAAATTAACCATTCAAAAGATAAAATTTCTTAAAGAAATTTTCACACAATCATTCTATCATGCTATGAATCTCAAAATAATAATAAAATAATTATTTTTGACTTCAAATTTGTGGTCGTGAAACCACTGTTTTGATTTGACTAAAAATGAGCTGTTACAACTCTCCCCCTTAGGATTTTCATCCCCGAAAATCTTACCAGAAAAGAGGTTCGGGAACTATTTTCTCATAGCTTCCTCAGGCTCCCATGTAGCCTCTTCCACACCGTGCCTGATCGTGTCTGAGAGTTTTAATATTTATATAATGAATGATCGAGCCTAGAAACTAGCTATCACTATGATTGAGGCAAGTACACCTATAGAACAGTAGCATAGCTTAGCGACAAGACCAGAATGTCGAACCCAAGGGAACCAAATGCACTAGTACTGACTTTCTTTTTATTATCTAGCCTAAAATAAAGAGGATTGATGTTTATCTATCTAATTCCTAAGCTAAGGATGCCAAGACACAGAGAATGAATTGGGAAAATATTTTTGAGAAAACCAATTGATTAAAACAATGCCCAAGGAAGAATCCACCTAGACTTCACTTGTTATTTAACTTTGAACCAGACGATTTATTCACTTGACTTGATCCGTAGGATTCCCTAATTTATATTAATACCTCTTTCTAGGCTACTAACGTCTAACCCTAGGTTGATTAATTAAAATCTCTTTCTAATTAAAACCCCTAGTGTTGCATTAACTCGATTTATGGACTTCCATATTAGGTTTGACCCTAATCTAGCAAATTTTAGTCATCCTATTTCTAGGAGTACTATCAACTCCGCTTAATTATGCTAGATCTACTCTTAAACATGGACTTTTGCTCCTCTGAATAAGCACATCAATACTTGAATTAATATCCTTAAATATTAAAGAAAGAATTAAGAACACATAATTAAGAACAAATCAAGTATTTATCATACTGTTCAAAAAATAATAATAAGATCCGTCTTAGGTTTCATCCCCCTCAGGTATTTGTGGGATTTAGTTCATGTTTATAAAAGAATACATCTCAGAAGAAATTAAATAACAAAACATAAAGAAAAACCCTAAAACCCCATGAAGGAATTTGAAAGGAAAATCCTCAGTCTTGAGTGTGGTTTCGGCTTCTGAGATGGATCAATTGGCTTTCTTCAAGTAATTTCCTATATTCAGCCCTCTCTAGCTTCGCTCCTCGTCAACAGCCCTGACAGAAGCCTTATGTTGAAATTCCCATTTAGGTTGCCCTCTAGGGTGTTTATATATGCTTTTGGGATGCCTTACTTAGCCCACAAGTATCCTATTCTGAGTGGAATTAAAATGGGTCATGGTAGGGACATGCATGTGTGAAACGCCCGTATGAATCGAGCCTAGGGTCGTGCTCAAGTCTGCTAAAGTGGCACGGGCGTGTTGTTTACTCGTAAAGTGAACTTCAGGCCATGTTGATTTCTTACTTTGGCCCATTTTCTCCGTTTTTGTCCCGTTTCTCATTCTTTTCATTCTCCCATACTCTCCTAAGTATAAAACATGAAATTAAAGGATTAGGAGCATCAAATTTCACAATTCAAGGGATAAATCATCCAAGAGTATGCCAAATGTGGGATTAAAATATGTATATATTATGGTTTATCAAATACCCCTACACTTAAGCATTTACTTATCCTCAAGTAAAATCCTCAACTCACAATTGAAATTCATTCTTCACAACTTATAACTCTTATCAATAATGTTTTGAAATAATCCATAGGTAATCATACATTGAGAATTCAACTAAAAGAACACCAAAGTTCCAAACAATCCAAGTTGACCATTTTATTCATGGAAAAACATAGGTATTCCCCCTTATCTAAGTAATCACCTTTGATTCAAAATAACTAAGAGTTAACATCCTCACTAAGGATTCACTCCAATCACTTGAAGTGTTTAAGGGACAATAAATTAAGCATTCAATAGTCAACATGAAAAGTTATTACCATAGGCTTGCATGAAAATCAAATCTCCACCACTATAAATTGAGATGATACATCGATCAAAAGGTCTTTAAAAAGGGCTGTAACGTGGCTTGGATTTAAGGTGTGGATAAAGGCTGAATTAAAGGGTTAAAATCGAGATAGAATTGACAAATTTCCTAACTAGAAAAATATACTAATACTGAATAATTACAATAAACACGAGCTTCTTCTCAAGATGTGAAATTAATTGCTTAAGCTTAAATAACATAGAACTAATAATGAATACACTTTCAAAATTTTATTTATATTTTTTTATGAACAAATCAAGTACAATAATAAGAATTTACCAACTAAAATGGAAAACATAGTTAGGCAACTTCTCAAATCAAATCTCGATAAAAAAGGTTCATACAATAGGAAAAATTCTTAATGAATCAAAAAGAGTAAGTCTTGGGTTAATATTAAGGGTAAATCAATGAATGGTTTATTAGGATCAAAGGGTTCATTAGGGGTTAATTATGAAGGTAGGCCTTTTGGGAAGTAAGTGGGTTAAGTCCTAGGTGTCTTTATCATCTCAGTATTTCGAATCAAAAGTGTGGTCTTGACATGCATAATCGAAGCAACTTCTAGAATAACAAATCAATATTGACTCACTCAAAGCAACAATAAAAAGTGAGCAAGAAAAGAAAATGCTCTCAAAGGCTTAAGATCTCACAGAAATTATGGTTTTTGATGTCAACTCTATGAACTTCAAACTTCAAGGTAATACCTAAACTTGGGAAAACAACCTAGCAAATTTTTAATTTTCAGAAATCAACTTATCATGCTTGATTCTCTAAAGCCTTCAAGTTTAAAAAATCAATGCACAACTACCTATGTTTTATTTCAAGACATATCAATAAAAATCATAAATCAATCAAAATTTATTCTAATAGTGATATGAGAAAGAAAAGACAAAATTTAGGGAATTGAGAATAATGCAAAAAGTTAGGAACTTTTCTGAATAAAATTCACCCCCACACTTAAGATGTACATTGCCCTCAATGTACAAAAATGTATGATAACAATATAGTTAGAAATCATAATAGACGAAGAGAGGTGAAACTTCCGAATTTTGGATAGAATCAAAGAGAAGAAACGGGGGAAATTTGGGCCGAGTTAGAGGAGGGTATTCTGGTGGAGGTGCATACTAGGGTCATGGTGTAGTGATTCCCTAGTAGCCTTTTGAACATAAATCAAAGAAAATAAAATATAATAATACAAATTAAGCACAAGAAAGATAAAAAGAAGGAAAATAAAGGAGAAAAGAAACGAAAAAGAAAAAAATAGATGGACTCAAAGGTCCTTGTCTTGTCGAGGGAATGAAGCGGCCAGCATGAACTTATGGAGATTGTTCACGCACGGGGAGACTGTGCTAGGATTGTTTCACTTCTTCGACATGGAGATGGTGGTTTTGAAGAAGAATGAGGGAAAGGGGAAGAGGAAAAATGGAAGGATAAAGGTAATAGAAAGGAAGAGGGGTGTGGTAGTTGAAAAAGAATTTAGGGAGAAGGTGAGAAGAAGGGGGATTTTAAATAGAGTTAGGAATCTGGTTGCTACCCATGCCCGTGTAGTGGTCACCACGCCCATGTTGATAAATCAGTGTCGACCACGGCCGTATCGCATGGCCATGGCATTTTATCACCGTCCGTGGTTTGGAGATTTTTTGTCCTTGGTTTATACGATCTCTGCCACGTCGGTGTGTAAATTCGTGGTGTCCACACGGCCACGGCCACGCCTGTGTGTAAGGCCGTGTGGTAGGGAAACCTATGTTTCATTAATTTGGTTAGTTTGTAGTTAGATGCTAAAAGTAAAAATAAAAATAAAAATAAAAATAAAAATATGAAAATTAATGGGGTTAGTGTTCGGGTTGCCTCCCGAGAAATGCTCGTTTAAAGCCTTAAGCTAGACTTACTCTCATTCACACATTCATGGTGGTTTGAGGAGTTGAAACTCCTCTCCCCTGCTATCAGTTTTATGATCATTATATAGTTCAAGTTGAGTAGTGTTTACCTTAAAAGTGCCGAATTTAGGATTAGTTACCTCGACTGTTCCATATGGGTAGATATTCAGTACCTCAAAAGGGATTTCTTCATTTGTATCAAGGTCTGAAGTGGCAATCCAAGGGTCTATTTTATTCAACAATACCTGATCTCCAATCTTAAATTGGTTTGGCTTTTGGTGTTGCCTCGGTTTTGCTTCGTGCGTTCCTAGTTTCTCTTTGAAATGCTTCTTCCACTCATCTAGTTCATCGATCTGAAACCTCCGTTCCTCATGAGTTATTTCCTTGTTGGCATGAGGTCTAAGATCTGGCTCAGTTGTGTAGTTTCGTGGTGCTTCCTGAAAAGAAGGTTTAACTGTATGGTCATTAATATAATTTATGTTCTCACTTTTATTACTTGATGTCCTAGCTGAGTCAAGAGCTTGAAGAGTGATCGTCTCGTCACCTACACGAAGTATAAGTTCTCCTATACCAACATCAATTTTAGTTCTAGCAGTTGCTAAAAAGGGTCTTCCTAAAATTAAAGGAATATTATTGTCCTCATCCATGTCTAAAACAACGAAGTCTACAAAGAATATAAATTTATCAATTTTCATGAGTACACCTTCAATTATACCCCTAGTAATTCTAATAGTTTTATCAGCTAATTGAATGCTCATCCTAGTTTGTTTGGGTTTCCCAAGACCTAGCTATTTAAACATTTTATAAGGCATAACATTTATGCTAGCCCCTAGATCAGCTCAGGCATTATTAACAGATAAGCTACCAATTAAGCACGAAATTGTAAAACTCCCTGGATCTTTTTAACTTTCGTGGTAGTTTATTTTGTAAAATTACTGAGCACACTGCATTTAACTCCACATGCGACGTATCGTCCAACCTTCGTTTGTTTGTTAGAAGCTCTTTTAAAAATTTCCTTGAATTTGGCATCTACAAAATAGCTTCAAGAAACGGTAAGTTAATATGTAATTTCTTTAGAAGTTTAAAAAATTTACCGAATTGTTCATCTGTGCGGTCTTTCTTTATCGCATTGGGGTATGGCACACGAGGTTGGTACTCTTTAATGATAGGTTTCTGTGTATCGTGGCTTACCTCAACCTTTCCTTTATTGACCACAGGTTCTTACCTTGGTTCAGATTCAGATTCCGCTAACCCTTTTTCATCGCATGCTGTGATGACATGAAGTTGCTCCCTTGGGTTAGGTTTGGTGTTGCTTGGCAAGCTACCTTGTAATCGTTCTGAGATCATCTTATCAAGCTGACCAAGTTGGTTTTCGATCCCTCGAATCGATGCTTGATGGTTTTGAGGGTTGTTTCAGTATTCTGGAAGCGTGTTTCTGACACCGTGATAAATTTCGTAAGCATCTCTTCAGGGTTCAGCTTTTTCTCCTGTAGGTAGGGTTGTTGTTGGAAGCCTGGACGGAGTTGTTGTCTTTGATTTCCTTGACCACCCCATGAGAAATTGGGGTGTTCCACCAACCTGGATTGTAAGTATTACTATAAGGGTTATTTTGAGGTCTAGAATTATTACCCATATAGTTAACTTGTTCATTTTCAGCGCTCGGGTTGTAAGGTGGATATTTTGTATTACTCATGCCTCCTCCATTCATATCACACTGCATTACTGGATGTACCTGCGAAGAACTACACAAACCATCAACCTTTTTATTCAAAAGCTCTACCTAGTTTGATAGCATAGTGACTGGGTCGAGGTTGAAAACACTGGTAGCTTTTGTCGGCTTTGTCCTCATAACTTGCCACTGATAGTTATTTAGTGACATCTCTTCAATAAATTTGAAAGTTGCTTCAGGGGTTTTGTTATTTAGGGTTCTACCGGTAATTTGTCGAGAAGTCGCCTAGTTGAGGGTTCACACGTTATATAAGGTTTGAACACAGCCCATAATGGTAGCCCATGATGAGGGCACCTTCTTAGTAAATCCTTGTATCTCTCCCATGATCGTAAAGTGTCTCTAGATCCATCTGCACAAAAGAAGAAATATCATTCCTCAACTTAGATGTTTTAGCCGGCAAAAAATATTTTAATAAGAACTTTTCGGTCATTTATTCCCATGTGGTGACTAACCCTCATGGTAACGAGTTCAACCGTTTTTTAGCTTTGTTCCTCAATGAAAAGGGAAACAATCAAAGTCAAATGGCATCATCAGAAATGTCATTAATTTTAAAAGTATCGCATAATTCCAAAAAGTTCCCTAAGTGAGTGCTAGGATACTCATCCTACAAACCATCAAAATGAACAAACTGTTGTATCATTTGTATAGTGTTAGGTTTCAATTCGAAATTATTTGCACCAATAGTATGTCTAACAATACCTGATTCAGTACTGGCTAAACTAGGCTTAGCATAATCATACATAGTACGAGGAGAAGGATTTTGATTCACCGAATTTCCCATAGCCACCGGAGGTAATAGATTATTTTGATTTTCAGCAATCTCTTCAGGAGGATTGGTTATGTTTTCTTGCTCTTCCTCTATGCATTGTAAACTTCGCCTAATTTCTCTTCATTTTTGCAAACAGTTGCCTCGATCTCACTGTCAAAAAGTAATGGTCCTGACGGGTTCCTCTTAGTCATAAACTAGAAAAACCTATCAGAGCAAATAATAGAGAGATTAGAAAACTAAAAATAAAAATTAGAAATAAATAAATATGGCTAAAGTAATAAAAAATGAGCGTTCCTAATATTTCAGTTCCCCGTCAATGGCGCCAAAAACTTGATCGTGTTTGAGAGTTTTAATATTTATATTATGAATGATCGAGCCTAAAAACTAACTATCACCATTTTTTAGGCAAGCACACCTATCGAACAGTACTATAGCTTAGCGACAAGACCGAAATGTCGAACCCAAGGGAACCAAATGTACTAGTACTGACTTTCTTTTTATTATCTAACCTAAAATAAAGAGAATTGATGTTTATCTAACTAATTCCTAAACCACAAATGCCAAGACACAGGGAATGAATTTGGAAAATACTTTTTAGAAAACCAATTGATTAAAACAATACCCGAAGAAGAATCCACCTAGACTTCACTTGTTATTTAACTCTCAACCAGACGATTTATTCACTTGACTTGGTCCGTAAGATTCCCTAATTTATATTAATACCTTTTTCGAGGCTACTAACGTCTAACCCTAGGTTGATTAATTGAAATCTCTTTCTAATTAAAACCCTAGTGTTGCATTAACTCGATTTATGGACTCCCATATTAGGTTTGACCGTAATCTAGCAAATTTTCGTCGTCCTATTTCTAGGAGTGCGATCAACTCTGCTTAATTATGCTAGATCTACTCTTAAACATGGACTTTTTCTCTTCTGAATAAGTACATCAATACATGAATCAATATCCTGAAATATTAAAGCAAGAATTAAGAACACATAATTAAGAACAAATCAAGTATTTATCATATAGTTCAAAAAACAATAATAAGATCAGTCTTAGGTTTCATCCCCCTCAGGTATTTGAGGGTTTTAGTTCATGTTTATAAAAGAATACATCTCAGAAGAAATTAAATAACAAAACATAAAGAAAAAACCTAAAACCCCCTGAAGGAATTTGAAAGGAAAATCCTCAGTCTTGAGTGTTACTCCAACTTCAGAGATGGATCAACTAGCTTTCATCTAGTAATTCCCTATATTCAGCTCTCTCTGGCTTCGCTCCTCGTCAACAGCCCTAACAGAAGCCTTCTATCAAACTCCCTTTTTAGGTTGCCCTCTAGGGTGTTTATATAGGCTTTCGAAATGCCTTACTTGGCCCACAAGTATCCTATTCCGAGTGGAATTAAAAAGGGTCACGGAAGAGACACGCTCGAGTGAAACGCCCGTGTGAATCGAGCCTAGGGCCGTGTTCAAGTCTGCTAAAGTGGCACGGGCGTGTGGTTTACCTGTGTGGTGAACTCCAGGCCGTGTTGATTTCTTACTTTAGCCCATTTTCTTCGTTTTGGCCCATCTCTCGTTCTTTTCATCCTCCTATGCTCTCCTAAGTATAAAACATGAAATTAAAGTATCAGGAGCATTAAATTCCACAATTCAAGGGATAAATCATCCAAAAGTGGGATTAAAATATGTATATATTATGGTTTATCAGTGCTGCTGCCACAAACCTTCACCAAAGCTATGTGTTTATTTCTCAATTCTTTAACATCTCGAGCTAAAATTCTGATCGGTTCTTTGTTATATGACATATCAGTTGAATTTTAATCTCTGTCAGAGAAATAACATGTGTTGGATCTAATCTATATCGTCACAACATCGATACATGAAACACGTTGTGGATCTTTTCTAACTCTGACGGTAACGCTAGCCGATATGCCACTGGTCCTATTCTTTCGATGATCTTATACGGCTCGATGAATTGCGGACTCAATTTGCCTTTATGACCAAAATGAAGGATCTTTTTCCACAGAGACACTTTTAAGAATACTCTATCACTGATTTGAAATTCAATATCTGCGTTTCAAATGCGCATATGATTTCTATTAATCTGAAGCTGCTTTCAAACTGTCGCGAATTACTTTCACTTTATCTTTAACATCTTTGATCAAATTGACCCCATGAATATTTTTCTCACTAAGTTCGGTCCAGTACAACAGAGTTCGGCATTTACGACTATACAAAGCTTCATACGGTGCCATTTTAATGCTCAATTGAAAACTATTATTATAATCAAATTCAACCAATGGCAAATATTCCTCCTAGCTGCCTTCTAATTCTAAAACACAACAACAAATCATATCTTTGAGAATTTGAATCACTCTCTCAGACTGACCATCATTTTGCGGATGAAATGCAGTGCTAATGTTCAACCGCATACCCAGACCTTCTTGTAATTTCTTCCAAAATTGTGATGTAAACCTCGGATCTCTATCCAAAATAATTGAAACTAGCACCCCATGCAATCTAATGATCTCTGAAATGTACAGTTCAACCAATTTATCAAGCAAAAAATTAGTACGTACCGGAATGAAATGTGCAGATTTCGTCAGCCGATCAACGACAACCCAAATAGCATCTTTCTTCTTCGGATACAGGGGTAATCGCGATACAAAATCTATCGTAATTCTATCCTATTTCCACTTTGGTATCATCATAGGTTGTAGCAATCTTAAAGGCACCCGATGCTCAGCTTTAACTTGTTGACAAGCCAAACATCTTGACACAAAGTATGAAATGTCTCGTTTCATACCCGACCACCAATACAACTATTTCAAACCATTGTACATTTTAGTACTCTCGAGTTGAATAGACAAACAACTACTATGTGCTTCATGCAAAATTTTTTGAATGAGCTCAAAATTCTTTGGTACGCAAATTTTATCTTGGAACATTAAACAATCATCGAATCCGATCTGATAGTCTGAATCACTAGTCGACTCACATTGCACTCTTTTAGCTTGCAACTCGTTGTTGCACTTTTGAGCTTCACAAATCTATTGAAGAAATACCGGTCTAACTTTTAGTTCTACTAATATTGAACCATCATTAGACAAAGTTAACCGTGTACTCATCGCTCGCAAAGCATATAAAGATTTTCTACTCAGAGTATCCACGACTACGTTCACTTTCCCTGAATGATAATCAATTACTAACTCATAATCTTTTAATAACTCTAACCATCTTCGTTGTCGCAAATTCAATTTTTTTTGAGTCGTTATATGCTTCAAGCTCTTGTGATCGGTAAAGATATGACACTTTTCACTGTACAATTGGTGTCGCCAAATTTTCAATACAAAAATAATAATGGCAAACTCTAAATCGTGTGTCGGATAATTCTTTTCATGTGGTTAAACTCTATTGACATTTCTTGAATGACTCAAATTTCACATCTTTCTGTAGCAATCTAGTCATCAGTGTAGCAATCATCAAAAATCCTTTCACAAAACGCATAATAACCAGCTAATCCCAGAAAGCTTCTAACTTTGGATAAATTTCTCGGTGGTTTCCAGTCAACAACGGCTGAAATCTCTTTCAGATCAACTCGTATGCCTTCAGCTAAAATAATATGTCCCAAAATCCAACTTCTTAGAGCCAAAACTCACATTTGGCACATTCGGAGCCAAAACAAGAAATTCATAATGCTCGTACCTCGTTCTGAATGCAGTTTTTGGCACATTCGAATATTTTACTCTAAACTGATAATAACTGGACCGCAAGTCAATCTTCGAGAACACTATTGCCCTTTTCAACTGATCGAACAAATCATTGATTCTCGGCAAAGGATACTTATTCTTTATCGTAACCTTGTTAAGCTGATGATAATCAATACAAAGTCTCATTAATCCATCTTTCTTCTTTACGAATAACATTGGCACACCCCAGGGTGAAAAACTAGGTCATGCAAAACCTCTAGCAGTTAACTGTTGCAACTGCGCTTTCAACACTTTCAATTATGTCGGAGCCATTCTATACAGAGCTATAGATATCAGCGATGTTCCCGATATTAATTCAATAGCAAACTCGACCTCTCTGATTGGTGATAACCCTGGTAACTCTTTTGGAAACACATCCGGATACTCACAGACAACTGGCAGTACTTTAATTTTTGAATCAGACACTTTTGTATTTAAAACATAAGAAAGATAAGCTTTGCAACCTTTTCTCACACATCTCTGAGCTGACATGGACGAAATCACAACAGGTAATTCACTCGACTCATCTGATTCAATTTGAACGATTTCACTATTCTGGCATTTCAATTCAATAGTCTTTCGTCTACAATTCACAATGGCATCATGAAACGTCAACCTATCCATACCCATAATTACATCAAATTCATCAAATGATAATAGCATCAAATTATCCAAGAACAATAACCCCGAGTCATTAAAGGAAAATTCTTGCAAACTTTATCAACTAGAACATATTTTCCTAAGGGGTTCGATACTTTAATCACAAACTCAGTTGACTCAACAGGCAAACTCTTACTAAACACTAAATTCATACAAATATATAAATGAGTTGATCCAAGATCAATCTATGCAATTACATCGGGTGATAACATCGAATGACGATGCATCTTCGCGAGTACGAATAGTGCCAGCTCTAGCAAGTGCTCGGGCCTCGAATCTCACAGCGAATGTAACAGCCCAATTTAGGGCCTAGTCAGAATAGTAGAGCGAGGCCACGAATTTAAGGTTTATGCCATGTTTGCATGCTAGTGTGAAAGTTTTATGAAGCAATTTTGTTGAATTGAGGTTGAATGGTCCAAAAGGACTAAACTACAAAAGTTACAAAATATGAATTTCTAGAAGCTTTTTGTATGAAATAGCTTTAGAATATCAATTAGTAGAAGTCCTTAAGTAGCAATTTTCCCAAATTATAAATTTTGGACAAAATTGGACATGAGTTAGTAAAATAGAAATTTTTAAAGAGAATGGTATTTTAGTCATTTGTCTAATAAATGATTAAAATAGGAAAAAAAATGATAAAAATCTATTCATCTTCTTCCTCACATTGCCAAAAATTTGGAGACTCCATAGCTAGGGTTCTTCATTTTTTTTCAAGCTTGCTAGTAAGTTAATTTTAGCCCTGTTTTTAATATTCTTCGTATTTTTGAAGTTCTCTTATTATGAATTAGCTATTTTTAGCTATAAAATGAGCTAGGATGCATGTTCAAAAATTTACCCATGAATGACATGCATGTTAAATGATGTTTTATGGAAGTTTATGAGAGTTTGATGTTAGATAAACATCTTTTTCTAAGTGAATTTCATGAAAAATGATAGTATGGACTAATTTGTAATAGTTATGAAAATTGGTCATACATACTAGAAATGGTGAGAATTGATGATTGTTATACTAGAGAAAATGAATCAGCTAAGAATGAAGTTTGTGAAAGTTAAATGAGAATCATTCTACGAGCGTTGGGGCAAAAGTGCAAATATGAGAAAGTTTAGGGGTAAAATAATAATTTTTTCAAAGTATGTGTTAAAGGCCAATTTAGTCAATGTGATTATTAAATGAGTTGAATTATTATTATAGATCAAGAAAAATGAAGCCCGGATTGAAATCGAGGCAAGAACAAAGTCGATGACCAAATTGCATATCTACAAACATTTTGTATATTGAGGTAAGTTTGTATGATTTCTAAGCTTTATGAATTCTATCATTGAATTGCTTAGTATAATGTACATTATTATCTTGGAATGTTTAATGGTATGTTAAACAAATAAATCAATGAGATCAAGTATGAGCAAGTCCCGATTGAAGATGAATTTCTCAGGATATTCGATCTACCACATGAGATAAGAAAGTCCGTATAAGACCAAGCCAAGGCATGCCATTGGCAATCAAGTAAGTTATCATGTAAGTCCAAGGCAAGCTTGGCATTGAACAAATTATCATGTAAGTCCAAGGCAAGCTTGGCATTGAAAAGTTATCAAGAGAAAGAAATCCCATGTAAGCCCAAGCCAAGGCATGGCATTGGTGAGAACCAGAAAGACTTCATATAAGTCCATGTCAAGACATGGCCTTGAAACCAAGATGAGATATTCCATGTAAGACCATATCTAGGATATGGCTTTGGCATCAAGATATGTGGGATAAGATTTAGTATCCTCAATTATTCGCAGAAATTCATCGGGAAAATGAGTAAAGTTAAAATTAGATAGCAAGAAAGATAAGTAAGCAAAGCTATTATCAAGTCGAAATGAGTATTATTCATGTTATGAATGATGAAGGAAAGATTATTATTATCATGTTAAAGTATACTGATCAATGTGATCAAGTGACATAGGTACCTTATTTATCCCACGGGGATGAGACTAGTAAGTATCATGTGATATGTAAGAATCAGTATGAGTAACTAAGCTTTATAGATGAAATCTATAATACCATTGTTTATGTTAAATGATTTATATTAATCAAGTATATTGCTATGTGCATTATATGCAAACTTACTAAGCTAAATGCTTATGTCTTTTATTCTTTCTTTCTATGTAGTTTCGCCAAGCCAATTTAGTGGATCATCGTCATCGGAGTTCGGAGCACACTATCAATTGCTATTTTGGTATAGCCAAGTTATTTTACTAAGCATGGCATGTATAGGAAGCATTTCATTTTGAGAATATGTTCTAAGAAGAGCCAAAGTGTTGGCTATTAAGTTTATTATTCTTTTGTATATGGCTAAGTGATTGGCCAAAATTGACAAGTATGTATGTTTATTGAGATCAATGAAGCATGTAGTAATGTTTATGAAAAATGTATTGAATTGAGCCTGAGTTTGGTCTTGATTTCAGGGTGGCAATTGGCTTGGTAAATAGCCTCTAGGTGCCCACATGGTTAGACAAACGAGCGTGTGTCTAGGCTGTGTGTACCCTACACTTTAGTGTTTTAAGTCAGAATAGGCCACGGGCAAATCCCACGGTCATGTGTTTAGGCCGTGTGTGATACACGGTTAGAACATGGGCGTGTGCCCCAGACCATGTGTATAAGTCAGTATATCAAGGTATAGGACACGGTTTACATCCACGGGCGTGTCAATGCCGTGTGCAATTAGTCAATGTCGACCACGGGTGGAAGACATGGGCATGTGTTAGGGGTACACGGGCGTGCCCTAAGTCACATGGGCGTGTGACCCCCGTTTTAAGGAAAAGTTTTTATTTGAGTTCTGGAAGTTTCTAGAACGTGTTTAAGGCCCCGTAGGCCCATGAAATGTATGATTAGACTAGGAAAGAGAAGTTTTTAATTTAGAACAAAATTTTATAGCCCGTAAGTACATGTTTTAAGTGAGTTCAAGCATGGTAATGTCTAGTATCCAGTCTTAGCATCAGACTCGGGTATGGGGTGTTACATTTAGTGGTATCAGAGCTACGATTTAGTCGGTTCTAGAATTAAAGTAGAACGAGCATTAGTCTAGCTATACATGCCATACATAAGAATGTTTTTATAATGATAGTGTGATGACTCCTGACGACTTAAATTACGTTTATACATATAGTAAATAGATCCCGAAAGAGCTGAGGCAGATGATGTAGAAAGTAACGCCCGGTTCCTGCTGAAGGGACAGTGCCAAATGAGAAAGAGAATAGACCCACTACGGTGAGTCAAGGAGGAGGAGAAGAGGCTAGAGAAGCCTTCCTCCGTATGATGAATACGTGGTACATGAAATTTATTCTTACGAACCCGAATGTACAACCCCCTCCAACCCCGCCTGTTCCACAACCTATCCCCGCAGTCCCTCAATTAGTAGAGGTGGTAAGAGGTGACAAACCTCCAATTGCTAGGATCAGGAAACATGGGGCAAAAGAATTCCGGGATAGAAAAATGATGATCCAGAAAAGTCTGAGTTCTGGATAGAAAATACTATCAGGGTATTTAATGAGTTGTCATGCACACTTGAGGAATGTATAAAGTATGTCGTTTCTCTTTTAAGAGATGCTGCCTATCAATGGTGGAACACCCTTGTGTCGGTACCGAGGGAAAAGGTCACATGGGAACTTTTCCAAGAAGAGTTCAAGAAAAAGTATATCAGTCAAAGATTCGTGGACCAAAAAAGGAAGGAATTCTTAGAACTAAAACAAGGCAAGATGTCAGTGACTGATTATGAGCTAGAGTTTGTGTGACTTAGCAAATGCGCTCGAGAATGCTTGTCCACTGAAGCCATCATGAGTAAGAGGTTTGGAGATGGACCAAATGATGATATCAAGTTATCTGTTGCTGTCCTCGAACTAAAAAAATTTGTGGTGTTAGAGGAAAGGGCTTGTGAGGCCGAAGAATTAATTAAAGAGAAGAGAAAATCTAAATTGGAGTCTCGTGACTCTAAAAAGAGACAGTGGAATAAGTCATTCCAATCTTCATCTAAGAAGTCAAGAGATTTCCCTACCCGATCGACTACTTCCACTAGATTTTCAAATAAGGATAAGAGTAAGTAGAATTGGGGAATAAATCACAGACTACTTCAGTTGCTAGTGTAGGGAACGTTCGATCTGATAGACCTGAATGCCCATAGTGTAGCTGACGCCATCTCGGTGAATGTCAAGTGCATGAAAATGCTTGCTTCAGATGTGGTTCCTATGATCACTTTATAAAAGATTGTCCTAAGATGAAGAAAGAAGAGAGAACTCTGAACCCGAGATCTGGGGGCCATGGTCAGAGGCAGATCACAGAGAAACCCGGGGAGTTGGGCAAGTGGAAGAGGTAACCCTAGAGAGTAGGCTGCGAGACCCGAGGGTAGGGCACCTGCTAAGACTTATGACATTCGCGCTCGTGAAGAGGCATCTTTTCTGATGTTATTACGGGTATCTTTTCTCTTTATGATATCAAAGTTATTACTTTAATAAATCCCGGATCCACACACTCTTATATTTGTATGAAACTAGTATCCAGTATGAATATGCCTATAGATGCTACAGAATTTACGGTTAAGGTGTCTAATCCTTTAGGCCAGAGAGTGTTAGTTAATGAAGTATGTAAAGATTGTCCATTAATGATTAGAGGTCATTATTTTAAAGAAAATCTTATGTTGCTACCATTTGATGAGTTTGACATCATTCTTGGTATAGACTGGTTGACCACCCATGATGTAATAGTTAATTGTGGAAAGAAATACATTAAGATAAAATGTGAGAATGTAGGCACTCTTCATATAGAATCTGACAAACAGAGTAGGTCGCCGGTAGTGATTTCTCATATGATGGCACAGAGATACTTAAGAAAAGGGTATGAAGCATATCTGCCCTTTGTAATGAATGATAAAGAAACAGAGCTAAAGATTGAGTCAGTACCGATAGTATGTGAGCACGTGGATATTTTTCCCGAGCAATTACCAAGGCTACTACCAGTTAAGGAGGTTGAGTTCAATATTGAGCTAGCTCTCGGTAATGTACCGATATCTATTACTCCTTACAGAATGGCTCCAACAGAGTTGAAAGGAGCTAATGTGTTCTCCAAAATAGAATTGAGATCAGGGTATTGTCAGTTAAGAGTAAAGGATTTAGATGTGTCCAAGACAGCTTTTCGAACAAGATATGGGCATTATGAATTCTTAGTCATGCCCTTTGGTTTGGCCAATGCTCCTGCGGTATTCATGGACTTAATGGACCGCATCTTTAGACCTTACCTTGACAAGTTTGTAGTCATTTTCAATGACGACATATTGATTTATTCCTGGGATGAGAATGAGCATGTTGGGCACCTACGGACAATTTTGCAGATTTTACGAGAAAATCAGTTGTATGCCAAGTTTAGTAAAAGTGAATTTTGGCTCAAGAAAGTAGGATTTCTGGGACATATTGTCTCGGGAGATGGAGTCCGAGTGGTTCCAGGCAAGATTTCAGCTATAATGGACTGGAAACCACCGAGTAATATCTCTGAGATTAGGAGTTTCTTAGGCCTAGCAGGCTATTACCGACTATTTGTCAAGGGGTTTTCTATGATCGCAACCCCGATGACTAAATTGTTATAGAAAAATGTGAAGTTTGAGTGGACAGAAAGATGCCAACAAAGTTTTGAGAAATTGAAAGCAATGTTGATAGAAGCTCCAGTTCTAGTACAGCTCGAGACAGGGAAAGAATTTGTGATTTACAGCGATGCATCCTTAAACGGATTAGGATGTGTACTTATGCAAGAAGGCAAGGTTATTGCTTACGCCTCAAGATAGTTGAGGCCTCATGAGAAGAATTATCCGATGCATGATCTAGAGCTGGCTGCCATTGTCTTCGCCTTGAAGATTTGGAGACACCATTTAAATGGTGAAAGATGTCGGATTTTTACTGACCACAAAAGTCTGAAGTACTTGATGACGCAAAAAAAGTTAAACTTAAGGCAAAAAAGATGGTTAGAGTTGATAAAGAACTATGAATTGGTCATTGACTACCATCCAGGAAAGGCGAATGTGGTCGTCGATGCATTGAGCAGGAAGTCCCTTTTTGCATTAAGGGAAATGGATTCACGGATGACCTTATCTGACAATGGTTCTATTCTAGCTGAATTAAAAGCTAGATCAATGTTCCTTCAAGAGATCACTGAAGCTCAACAAAAAGATAAAGAGTTGCAAGCCAAGGGAACTCAGTGTGAGTCAGGTGTTGAATCTGACTTTCGGATTAATCCTGATGGATACTTGATGTTTAAAGATAGAGTTTGTGTACCGAGAAAAGAGGAGCTTATTTAGAGAATTTTGTATGAGGCATATAACGGATGTTTATCAGTTTATTCAGGTAGTACCAAGATGTATAATGACTTGAATCAATTGTATTGGTGGCCAAGAATGAAGAAAGATATTTCAGAATTCATTTCAAGATGTTTGATTTGTCAGCAAGTAAAGGCTAAACACCAAGTACCTTCGAGTTTGCTTCAACCAATTATGATACCCGAGTGGAAATGGGACCATATCACTATGGATTTTGTAATGGGATTGCCATTATCACTGAGTAAGAAAGATGCCTTGGGTACAAAATTGTGTTTTAGCATGGCTTTTCATCCTCAAACTGACGATCGGTCGGAGAGGTTGATTTAGATACTCGAGGAGATGCTTCGATATTGTGTTCTAGAATTCCAAGGCAGTTGGGAAAAGTTTCTCCCATTAGTAGAATTTTCCTATAATAATAGCTTTCAGTCGAGCTTAAAGATGGCGCCTTATGAGGCTCTATATAGGTGTAAATGCAGAACGCCTTTATATTGGACTGAACTCAAAGAAAACCAAATTCACGATGTTGATTTGGTTAGAGAAGTCAAGAGAAAGTGAAAGTGATACGAGAATGTTTAAAAGTCGCATCGATGAGCCAATCTTATTCGGACCTAAAGAGAAGAGAGATAAAGTATCAAGACGGAGATAAAGTTTTCTTGAAAGTGTCACCTTGGAGCAAAGTTCTCAAATTTGGCCGAAAGGGCAAGTTGTCCACATTTTATTGGACCGTTTAAGATTATCGAGAAAGTTGGGCCAGTAACTTACAGATTGGCTTTGCCATCAGAGTTAGAAAAGATACATGATGTGTTTCACGTGTCAATGTTGAGACGCTACCGACCAGATCCTTCACCTATAATTACCCCGTCAGAGATAGAGATTCATCCCGACATGACTTATGATGAAAAACCAACCAAGATTTTAGCTTAGGAAGTCAAGTAGCTAAGAAATAAAAGTATTGCTCTAGTGAAAGTATGTGGCAAAGGCATGGGATAGAGGAAGCTACATGCGACCAGAATAGAGCATGAGAAATCAGTACCCGAACTTATTTGTTGGTAAGATTCTCGAGGATGAAAATCCCTAAGGGGGAAGATGTGTAACAGCCCAATTTAGGGCCTAGTCAGAATAGTGGTGCGAGACCACAAATCCGAGGTGGGTTTATGAGTTTTTAAGGTTTATGCCATGTTTGCACGCTAGTGTGAAAGTTTCATGAAGCAATTTTTGTTGAATTAAGGTTGAATGGTCCAAATGGACTAAATTGCAAAAGTTGTAAAATATGAATTTCTAGAAGCTTTTTGTATGAAATAGCTTTAGAATATCAATTAGAAATCCTTAAGTAGCAATTTTCCCAAATTATAAATTTTGGACAAAATTGGACATGAGTTAGTAAAATAGAAATTTTTAAAGAGAAGGGTATTTTAGTCATTTGTCTAATAAATGATTAAAATAGGAAAAAGATGATAAAAATCTATTCATCTTCTTCCTCACATTTTCGAAAATTTGGAGACTCCATAGCTAGGGTTCTTCATTTTTTTCAAGCTTGCTAGTAAGTTCATTGTAGCCCCGTTTTTAATATTCTTTGTATTTTTTAAGTTCTCGTATTATGAGTTACCTATTTTTAGCTATAAATTGAGTTAGGATGCATGTCCAAAAATTTACCCATGAATGACATGCATGTTAAATGATGTTTTATGGAAGTTTATGAGAGTTTGATGCTATATAAACATCTTATTCTATGTGAATTTCATGAAAAATGATAGTATGGACTAATTTGTAATATTTATGAAAATTGGTCATACATACTAGAAATAGTGAGAATTGATGCTTGTTACAGTAGAGAAAATGAATCATCTAAGCATGAAGTTCATGAAAGTTAAATGAGAATCATTTTACGAGCCTTGGGGCAAAAGTGTAAATATGAAAAAGTTTAAGGGCAAAATTACAGTATGTGTTAAGGGCCAATTTAGTCAGTGTGATTATTAAATGAGCTGAATTATTATTATAGATCAAGAAAAATGAAGCCCGGATCGAAACCGAGGCAAGAACAAAGTCGAGGGCTAAATTGCATATCTACATACATTTTGTGTATTGAGCTAAGTTTGTATGATTTCTAAGCTTTATAAATTTTATCATTGAATTGCTTAGTATAATGTACATTATTATCATGGAATGTTTAATATTATGTTAAAAAAAGAAATTAGTGAGATTAAGTATGAGCAAGTCCCGATTGAAGATGAATTTCCCAAGATACTCGATCTACCACATGAGATAAGAAAGTCCGTATGACCAAGCCAAGACATGGCATTGGCAATTAAGTAAGTTATCATGAAAGTCCAAGACAAGCTTGGCATTGAACAAGTTATCATGTAAGTCCAAGGCAAGCTTGGCATTGAGCAAGTTATCATGTAAGTCTAAGGCAAGCTTGGCATTGAAAAGTTATCAAGAGAAAGAAATCCCATGAAAGCCCAAGCCAATGCATGGCATTGGTGAGAACAAGAAAGACTTCATATAAGTCCATGTCAAGACATGGCCTTGAAACCAAGATGAGATATTCCATGTAATACCATATCTAGGATATGGCTTTGGCATCAAGATGTGTGGGATGAGATTTAGTATCCTCGGTTATTCGCAAAATTCATCGGGCAAATGAATAAAGTTAAAATTAGATGACAAGAAAGATAAGTAAGCAATGCTATTATCAAGTTGGAAATGAGTATTATTCATGTTATGAATGATAAAGGAAAGATTATGATTATCATGTTAAAGTATACTGATCAATGTGATCAAGTGACACAGGTACCTTATTTATCCCACGAGGATGAGACTAGTAAGTATCATGTGATATGTAAGAATCAGCATGAGTAAGTAAGCTTTATAGCTGAAATATATGATACCATTGTTTATGTCAAATGATTTATATTAATCAAGTATATTGCTATGTGCATTATATGCAAACTTACTACGCTAAATGCTTATGTCTTTTATTCTTTCTTTCTATGTAGTTCCGCCAAGCCAATCTAGTAGATCATCGTCATCAGAGTACGGAGCACACTATCAATCGCTATTTTGGTATAGCCAAGTTATTCTACTGAGTATGGCATGTATAAGAAGCATTTCATTTTGAGAATATGTTCTAAGAAGAGCCAAAGTGTTGGCTATTAAGTTTATTATTCTTTTGTATATGGCTAAGTGATTGGCCATAATTGACTAAGTATGTATGTTTATTGAGATCAATGAAGCATGTAGTAATGTTTATGAAAAATGTATTGAATTGAGCATGAGTTTGGTCTTGATTTCATGGTGGCAATTGGCTTGGTAAATAGCCTCTAAGTGCCCACATAGTTAGACACACAAAGGCAGGTGTCTGGGCCGTCATGCACCACGCACTTTAGTGTTTTAAGTCAAAATAGGCCACAGGAAAATCCCACGATCATGTGTTTAGGCCGTGTGTGATACACGGTTAGAACATGGGAGTGTGCCCCAGACCGTGTGGGTAAGTCAGAATATCAAGGTATAGCTTACGGTTTACTTCCACGGGCGTGTAAATTTCGTGTGTAATTAGTCAGTGTCGACAACGGGTGGAAGACCCGGGCATGTGTTACGGGTACACGGGCGTGTCCTAAGTCACATGGGCATGTGACCCCTGTTTTAAGGAAAAGTTTTCATTTGAGTTTTGGAAGTTTCCGAATACGTGTTTAAGGCCTCGTAGGCCCATGAAATGTATGATTAGACTAAGAAAGAGAAGTTTTTAATTCGAAACAAAATTTTATAGCCCGTAAGTACATGTTTTAAGTGAGTTCAAGCATGGTAATGTCTCGTATCCAGTCTTAGCATCAGACTCGGGTATGGGGTGTTACAGTGGATTCCCTTGTTGTTCCTCTACTACTAGTCACATTTCTAGCACTTTGAGGTGGTCTACTCCTGGTAACTATATTACGCGGCCTTGAAGTCTGAAGATTATCTTTCCCAGATTACTAAGGACAATCACGAATAAAGTGTTCTTGCGAACCACATCTGAAACAGGCTTTATCATTATTATTCATCCAACAATCTCCAAAATGTCATCGACCACACTGTTGACACTCGGGCTTATTGTTTCTCATGCTACCAACACTCGATACTGATGTAGCTTGAGCTTTAAGACTTGAGTATTGCTTTCCACGATCTCTATTTGGATACCTAATTGAAGCATTCGAACGAGTATATGAATCTCTCGATTTCTTTGACGAATACTGATATGGCTTATTCATCGGTCTTTTTCCCGATCTCAAGCTTCGAAATTTGCCTTTCTCTTTTCTTTGCCAAGTTCGTCGACTTTACGGCTTTATCAACTAGCACCATGAATTCTTTCAATTCTAGAATCTGAACTAGTAATCTGATATCCTCATTCAACCCATCTTCGAATCTTTTACACATAACGGCCTCAGTTGAAACACACTTCCAAGCTTATTTACTAAGTCTTACAAACTCTTGCTCGTATTCATTTATAGACATACGACCCTGTTTCAACTCCAAAACTCTTTGTGTTTTTGATCGATAAATCATTGACTGATATATTTCTTCCTAAACTCAGCTTGAGATAATTTCCAATTAACTTTTTCTCTCAGTACCACAGACACCAAAGTATTCCACTATTGATTCGCAATGTCCCTCAAAAGTGATACGGCACATTTTAAACACTCTACCAGTGTGCAAGAAAGTTCATCAAATACTCTGATAGTGTTTTCAAGCCAAAAATCAGCTCTCTCAGGATCGTCGCCAACATTATCTCTAAAATCTTCGGCTTCGTGTTTTCGAATCTTATCAACTGGCGGCTTATTCAGTCGTAGAAGTTCCACACCTTGAAGAGCTACAGGAACCGGTTGGGGATTAGGTAGGGGTGGAGGTTGTTGACTAGCCAGATTTGTTTGAAAAAACTCCGTAAACCACTCATTCATTATCTGGAAGAAGGCTTCCTTAGCCTCTCCTCCCTGGCTACCCGATATGAGTCTCGATTCTGATTGCGCTACTCTGTGGACGGAGGCAGGCACATTACTTTCGATAGCATCAGCTACAGCTCGATTGGGATCCATTTACTATATGAAAACACGATTTAAACTGTCAAAAGATATCACACTATCACAGGTTATATATCACATGTATAGCTAGACTCACACACACACTACGCCAGTCCTAGAATTAACTAAATCGTAGCTCTGATACAAAAATGTAACACCTCTCACCCGTATGCAATGCTGAAATAGGGTTACGGAGCATTACCAGACTTATAAAATAATTAAACAATAATTATACATACATTTTCAAATTTCATATAATCATCATTTAAACTCAATCACATTGTCCCTAATACAAGACTACGAGGCCCTAAACATGCTTTAGAAGTGGTTCAGGACTACACAGATAACCTAGGAAACTTTTACGAGACTTAGAAAAATTTTCAACATCCAAGGACACATACCCGTGTGGCATGGCCGTGTGAGACTGACACGCCCGTGTCACAGGCCATGTAGACATTCGAAATTGGATCACATGGTCGTGTCCTAGCCTGTGCCCAACCCCGTGTAACTCTCTGACTTGGGTCACACGGTTAACACATATGCCTGTGTGACTAGCTCGTGTGCCCTAGAAATGGCCACACACGCCCTTGTGCCAGGCCGTGTGTTAGGTCGTGCCAAACCTGTAGGGTATACTAACTTATGCCACATGGCCATGACACACACCCATGTGTTGGGCCGTGTGGAGTATACTAACTTGATTTCAAATTCAACACCAGGGGACACACGGCCGTGTAACATAACTGTTTGTCATGCACGGCTGAGACACATGCCCGTCTCTACCCGTGTGGACAAAAATAGGCTATTTACCAAGCCATTTTGTCACCCAAACTTTCAAACACATAAACCAATCCAATTGGCACAAAAACATGGTATAACTATGCAATCAACCAACCTCAAACAAGCATATTTTTTACGATTTCACTACCAACCAATACCAAACATCTTAAAACCATAGTGTGCCATTCAAATCAGACCAAAATCTCAAAATCTCAACTCAACAATACAATCACTTTCAATTATGCATAATTTAGCCTAATCTCACAAACATATCAACTTCAATTCTCAACCATTTAACACCCGCAATTACCAATTACCAACTAACATCACATATCCATAATCAAGCACATAACAAGGACCATTTGCACATTTATATTTACAACTAAAACAACCAAAATAAGCCAACTTCCATGGCAATATACAAAACCAAAATAATTAACATTTACAAGTGAATTCAAATGGCTAAATTCATTATCAACACATATACTAAAATGACCAAACTCGTATACATGCCATATACTCAAAACACTAAGTTCAAAAGTACCAGAGTGATAGAAGGATAGTGTGATGAAGTCTCCGAAAATCCCCAATTCTGAGCTAGCTTTAAATTCACTATAAAATAGAAAAAATAAACGATGTAAGCTATAAAGCTTAGTAAGCTCGTATGAAAATAATAAGCAAAATTCACCATTTACACTATCATTTAAAATAATATAACATACTACAAAATATTGAACCGCGATATTAATATGTATTCAATCACCTATTCAACCATGAAATCAATTCTCTCATACGTTTGATGCAATTACAGTTTATGAACATATCTGTATTTATACATATCTATTTCTCACCATTTCATATCCTCGATATACCCGTTGAACCATTTGGAATAATGCAGGATACTTGGGAATCTTGCACCCTAAGTACCAATATATATAGCCAAAGCTATCTCAATAAATCTTGCACCGAAGTGTCAATACATAGCCGAAGCTATCTCAATAATGCTCACTCTCGAGCTATCAACGGGTCTGCTCACACAAGCTGACGGTCATGACAAAGCTACATGGTGCTGCTCACATAAGCTGATGAGAATTCGTAACACATGTTGGATAACTTAGCCACCGGTAGGACGTACGGACCAGCACCCAAACAATAATAACCCCTAATGACATGTCATTCATATCCTAATCTATTCCTAAGGTTCAACCGGGATTTCCAATGTCGAATCTTCGTCAAATAAGTCTGCAATGTCGTATTCACAATTTATGCAATATCATAGCATTTAAAATACAATTATAACAAAGCTTATTACATACGAACTTACCTCGAATGCAAAAATGATGAAACAGGTCGATTAGTCCAAAACCTTGTTCTTTCCACGATCTAAGTCCGTATTTCACTTTTCTTGATCTAAATATAATCAAAATTAACTTATTTAATAATCTCTCTATTCAATTTAGTCCAAAATTCAATTTAAGGTAAATTTTTTTATCCCTAACATTTCAACATTTTTACAATTTAGTCCCTATTTCATAAAATCGCAAATTCATGCAATTCAACCATAACCCATGCTAGCTAAATTTTAATTAGATCCCTAGCAGTCCATATTTTTCATTTATTTCACAATTTAACCATAAAAATCACACATTTCACAGTTTAAACCTTAATTAGACATTTCACTAAAAATCACTTAACAAATGTTGTTTATCTAACAACAGCCATGCATTTTCTATCATTAAACATCAAAACACATGCTCACTCATCAATGAAAAAACTCTAAATCTTTAACAGTTTCACAAATTAGCCCCTGGCTAGCTAGATTAAGCTGCAATAATCTCAATAACATAGAAATCATTACAAACAGGACAAAAACCATACCTAAATGAGCTATACATTTTTGGCCGAATGAAAAGCCTAACTATGTTGTTTCTTCTCTACTAATTTTGGTTGAGAAGGATAATAAAAGATTATCAAATGGTTTTCTTTTAATTTATTTAACCATTAATAATCAATTTACATATTTAACCTTTAAAATACTTAATATTTACACGAAAGCCACTATCATCCACTAACACTCAAATGGATTAATTACTACATAAGCTTTAAGATTTTATAGCCATTTGATACCTTTAACTATTAGAACATCACTTTTACATTTTACGCGGTTAAGTCCTTTTTATCAAATTAACCATTCAAATGATAAAATTTCTTAACAAAATTTTCACACAATAATTATATCATGCTATAAATCTAAAAATAATAATAAAATAATTATCTTGACTTCAAATTTGTGGTCTCAAATCCACTATTCTGATTTGACTAAAAATAGGTTGTTACACTGCCTATCCTGACTACGGCCACCAACAACACGTCATCTAGATCTACCTAAACGAACTCTCTTATCCTTATGACCAAAACTACTAGCAACCTCAGTCGTCCTCTTAACAACTCTAGACGAAGTAGCTTTAGGCTCCTCTCCCAAAGTCTCCTCTAACGCACGAGCCTTCTTAACTAACTCGTCAAAGACCTTCATACTCTAAGTAACCAATAGAGCTTAATCTCACATTTTAACCTGAACCTAAACCTCTTACAACGGTCCACCTCAAAAGACACCAACTTGGGAGCATACTGGCTCAATCAAACAAACTAAGCCTCAAACTTGTCCACCGATAGAGTACCCTGAACAAGATCCATAAACCCCCGTCTCTTAGCATCGATATATTACTCTCCCATAAACTTTCTACAAAATGATGCAAAGAAGAAGTCCCAAGTCAGACAGTCGGGCACAGTACCCCTCTCGATAGTTATCCACCATCCATGAGCCTCTAGTCAATAGCGATACGACACAACCCAACTTATCCTCGTCATCACAACCAATCTGACTAAGAATACAAATGACGCCCTCTAACCAATACTCTACAACTGTCGGATCACCACCCCTAACACTACGAAACTCCTTACCACCAAGAGCTTGTAAATGCTCCAATGGCAAACCTTGAAGAACCGGAGTAGCATTGGCACCAGTGATACACTGTAGTGCTCCTACCATCTTAGACATGAAAGGCTCGACGTGGCCCATCTGAGCATCGTCCCGTGGTGGTGCATCATCGCCCATACTACCCCGATCGTGATACAGAGGCATAAAAACTATTGTATACTAAAGAGAAAGAGTAAAGAAAACATACCATGAGTGACCAGCGGCAAGAGATCTAATATTTAACTAAGTACAATTCCTATAAGGCATTGAGTTCTCAATCCTACCCCAAGAACAATTTATATTACAAAGATCATGCATAGGCAAAAATAGGAAATTTTTAATCAACACAAGCAACTAAACATCATACTCGAAGATCATTCATATTCAAGCAACCAGGGCTAACCAAAGGTGTTAAACCTAGAGCTTTGACCCCACCAAATGTGACACCCCAAACCCGGCTGGGACAAACTGAATCGAATTCGAAGCATTACATTAGCCTCCTAAGTGACTCTCCAGCTAACGACCACCCAAGACACACCTCGAACTTATAACACCTCAACCTTATCTAATTATTAGTTATTTATTAATGCAAAAGCAAATTATGAGCCAACTTTAAACTTTTCCTAGGTAATTTAACCTAAGGGCATTTTCGTCATTTTACCACCTATGGTAAAACTAATTCGATTTTAGATCTAAGGGTTTTTCGACCTTTTTTTAGTCAAATCATGCAAGCCTAAAAATCAGCTTAATTTGAGTTCGTTTACTATGTAATTCAAGTTTTATTATCAGGGACTAAATTGTAACTTAAACAAATTAGAACACCAATTTAAAGAGACAAATAATTCAAATCCCCAAAAACCCACACGATTGTGTCCCCCAGACCATGTGTCATTAAACGACCATGTTCACGTCATGAAAAACTTTTAGACTAATCGCACACGCTTGTGTGGAAAACGCACACGCTCGTGTGGAAATCCCACACGCCCGTGTGTGATAGCTCCAGTCTCTACATGCCCATGTCACTTGCCCCACACGCCCGTGCGCAACCCCTCACACAACCGTCTAAAACCACTACACCAATTTTTTTGTGAAAACTTGTTTTAAAACTCGATTTTGCATATTTTAAGGGCCAATTAAGCCTGATTTTACTACGATTAATTAACATACATATACACACACCTTCAATTGAGTTAATTAACATCAATCGAGACTCAATTATATAGAATTGTGCAATCAATTTCATGCATAAAAAATATCAAATAAATCAAATAAGTGTCGTACCTTAGTCACTAGTAAACCACTCCATATAAGCTTCATTTAAACAATCATTAGAACAAATTTTATGCCTCACACACCGTGTTATCAATCACCTTGTTATCAAGCAAAAATGGTAACACTCCTAACCCGTATCCGTCACCGGATTAGGGTTATAGGCATTACCAAATAGCCAAATCTTTTTCAATCAATTAATTCTTATCTTAGACAGACAAAGCACATGGGTATAATGTATATATATACTTGATATACTGAGGTAAAACATATTCAATATAATCATCCACATATACAAAATGATCAAACAATATACTTCTAACCTCATTATTAGCATATTATCTATTTTATTCTATGATACAGACACTTATTTAGTACCAGTACTTTTGAAACCGTTTCATGCAAACATGCCTCATGTACTATTTCATTTTGAATCAAAGCACACCGAACCTTGTAGTTGGAACTACTAATAGGCATCATTACGGTTACATGCATATATCACTTGACTTTACATCTATGGACTAATAGACAATACACTTCATTTATAAATAAATGAATACATTCGAATATGCATAACCTTAACTTTTAATGCATAACCACAACCTAATTTTTTTTTTCATGTTATAAGCAAAGATCAAAGGCAGAATGTGCCAACTAAACTTCCATAACTCATGCAAAATTCATATTACTAATTGTACAACAATTGACCATACATGAACATAGGTCTCAAAACCAACTTAACCTAAAAACACAAGTATATAAACCATACATTGACCGAATATTCACTACCACTTTTCCATAATTTGTAACTACTTCTACTTATTATTAACAACGAATCCAACAAGTTAACTTACATACACAATATTTAATCATAATATCACTTATTTTACTTAACCGAATCAACTATATTAAGCAACAATGACTCAAGTCAAGTTTTTCTTCAACTAGATACATAACATTCATATCACCCATTCACATTTCAAATAGTACCTAAACCACATCCGAATACAAACAATAATTCATAGCATAAGCAAGACATTTCATCAAAACACATGGACAAAGTTTAACCAAAATAGATAGCCATCTTCGCATGGCTAAATATATATACATAATCAAGTATCATTAGTAATACAGTTTAGTCTAGCCTATACATGCCTTTTCAACTCAAAAACTAAGTTTATCATTACCAAAAGAGAGTTGATAATGTGGTTTACTTCTTCAAAGATCCTTCGAGCCCGTAGCTTGAATCAAAAGTCTATAAAATAGAAGTAGACAAGAACACACCGTAAGCATGCTAGCTTAGTAAGTCTTAAGCAAAAACATTATCACATTCAATGGTAAAACATTTAAACAACCAACTCATAACCTTAATAAACAGTTCTTATCTTATATTTATATATATACATTATGGCCGAATATGCATATATATATAACACCAACTTATACATTTCCTTTTACCTTTACAAATACCTTAACTACTTATGTTTTCGTTTAGCCAATTTTCTTATCACCTTGATCTTCCTTTTCTCAATAACATCACATACATACATCTATATACATACATGCATATTCATAGATCACTTAAGTAAGAATAACACATACCTTACTACCGAATTAACCAATTCACTTCCACACACTTAGGCATACTTACTTCATTCCACCAAAACCATTAGCACTAAATTTTCTCTTAAAATAGTAATTCAATAGCTAGAACCTACTAACCATTACCTGAATCTCACACACCGGCACTAAGCTTGCTAAACTCAGAGTTCGAAATCATAACACCGGCATTAAGCCTGCTAGGCAATAAGCCTGAAATATATATATCACCGGCATGAGGCCTACTAGGCATTAAGCCCGAGCTATATCACCGGCACGAGGCCTGCTAGGCATTAAGCCTGAATTATATCACTAGCACGAGGCCTGCTAGGCATTAAGCCTAAATTATATCACCGGCACGAGGCCTGCTAGGCATTAAACCTGAAATAAAATACAATTATTCTTGTAATACACATTTCTAAAAGCTGATTTCACAAACCAATCACATACTTCACATTTTTTTTCCAAATATTATATCAATGATACAATTCAAATCATATTATCAATTTATGCATTCAAGCCAAATTAACCCATATACATTCAAATTTTACAATAATATATACTCAAATTTATCAAACATCATCATTTAATAGGTTCATAAATAATTCTTTGATATATTTCAGCTTAAGGACTTACCTCGACTGTGGACGAACCACGTAATCCGGCTATTCGATAACCTTTGTCTTTCCCCGATCCAAATCTGTTTTTCTTTGTTCTTGATCTAAAAACATTAAAATTTAGCTCATTCAAGTACATTTCATTTCAATTTAGTCACAAAACACATAAATAGGTAATTTACCACTTTACCCCTAATGTTTCACATTTTTGCAATTTAGTCCTATTTGCATAAAAACAAAATACACAAAATTTCCCCATGCTACTCAAGAGCCGAATCTTCCTAGGGACCTTACAAGTCCATTTATTTCATTTATTTCACAAATAAGTCCCTCTAAAAATTTATTTTTACAAATTAGCCCTAAATACTCAATTTCATCAAAACTTCCAATACAAAACATACTAATCTTTAACATATCTTTCATCTAAAATCATTTAACATCAAAAACCACATGAACACAACAATGGATGAACATCAAGCATGCTTAGATTTAAAAATTTAATATGGGTCAACTACGGTTTGAAGCAACGATCTCAAAAACGTAAAAATTATCAAGAAAATAAATCAAACTAACCTTGAATTTGTGATCGAAGTTGCCGAAATTCAAAGGAAACCAAACCCCATTTCTTTTCTCAACATTCGACCAAGCAAATGAAAGATGATAATGGCCATTTTTTTATGTTTTATTTAACATATATATGACATTTATTCATTTACCTTTATAACCTTATTATAAATAATTATACAATATAAAAATTAAGGTTAAACATGTCATATGTCACCCATTAACTTAAAATAGGTTATTTTCCCATTTAATGCCTCATATTAAAAAGCCATCCTCATTCTAGCACTTTACTCTATAGCATGCAAATTTTACACTTTACGCGATTAAGTCTTTTTCGTTAAATTAAACACTTAAACGATAATTTTTTTTCTACCAAACTCTCACACATATTAATTCACACAAGATAAGCATAGAATATAATATTTAAATCTATATCTGACTTGGATTCGTGGTCCCGAAACAACCGTTCCGATTAAGGTTGAAATCAGACTGTTACAACTCCCCTTAGAGATTTTTGTCCCCGAAAATCTTACCGTTAAACAAAGTCGGATATTGTTGCCTCATTGAATCCTCAGGCTCCCAAGTAGCCTCTTTAACTCCGTGTCGATTCCATAATACTTTCACTAATGGAATTATCTTGTTTCTCAACTCTTTCATTTCCTGAGCTAAAATACAAATTGGTTCTTCCTCATGCGTCATATCGGATCGGATTTCCACCTCTGACGGAGTGATCACATGTGACAGATCTGATCTGTATTTACGAAGCATCGAAACGTGAAATCCATCATGTATCTTTTCTAATTCAAAGGGCAACTTCAATCCATAAGCAACAGGCCCAATACGTTCGATGATTTCATACGGTCTGATGAATCTCGGACACAATTTGCCTTTCCGACCAAATCGGAGTACTTTTTTTCCACGAAAAACTTTCAAAGACACTTGATCTCCGACTTGAAACTCAATGTCTTTACGCTTCAAATTAGCGTAAGACTTTTGACGATCCGAAGCAGCTTTCAAAGTATCCCTGATCACGGTCACTTTTGTTCAGTCTCTTTAATCAGATCAACCCCGTGTATCTTGTTTTCATTAAGCACAGTCCAAAACAACGGTGTACGACACTTACAGCCATATAGAGCTTCATATGGTGCCATTTTGATACTCGATTGAAAACTGTTATTATAAGCGAATTCAATCAAAGCTAAATATCTTTCCCACATACCTTCAAACTCAAGAACGCAACATCTCAACATGTCCTCAAGTATCTGATTAGTTCGTTCAGATTGATCGTCTGTCTGCGGATGAAAGGTTGTACTAAAATGAAGTTTAGTACCTAAGGCATCTTGCAACTTCTTCCAAAACTACGATGTGAATCTCGGGTCTCTGTCTAAAATAATGGAACTCAACACACCATGTAATCTCACAATTTGTGACACATACAAATCAGCAAGTTTATCAAGCAAAAATCTGATTGAATTGGCACAAAGTGAGCTGATTTAGCCAATCGATCCACTATAACCCAGACTGCATCTTTCTTACTCGATATCGTAGGCAAACCGGACACAAAATCTATAGTGATTCTATCCCATTTCCACTCAGGTATCATGATTGGCTGAAGTAACTCGGAAGGCACTTGATGCTCGACTTTTACTTGTTGACAAATTAAGCACTTTGAAACAAATTCAGATATATCTTGCTTCATGCCAGGCCACCAATAGAACTATTTCAAATCATTATACATTTTCGTACTACCCGAATGAACCGATAATCGACTGCTATGGGCTTCGTTCAAAATCATCTGAATCAAATCTACATTCCTCGGAACATATATACGGCCTTTAAAGTTCAAACAACCATTTGCACAAATTTGAAACTCTGACCCAGCATCATTATTACACTGAACCCGTCTAGCTATCAAGTCTTTGTCAATTCCTTGTGCATCACAAATTTGTTGAATAAACATCGGTCTTGCCTTTAGCTCAGCTATAATCGAACCATCACTAGACATAACCATATGTGCGTTCAACGCATGAAGAGCAAATAATGATTTTTGACTTAATGCATCTGCAACAACGTTAGCTTTCCCCGGATGGTAGTCAATCACCAGTTCATAGTCTTTCAACAACTCTAACCATCTACGTTGTCTCAAGTTCAAATCTTTTTAAGTCATTAATTACTTCAGGCTTTGGTGATCTCAATAAACATGACATTTTTGGCTGAACAAGTAATGACGCCATATTTTCAAAGCGAAAACAATAGCTGCAAGTTCCAAATCATGAGTTGGATAATTTCCTTCGTGAGGCTTCAATTGTCTCGAAGCGTAGGCTATGACTTTGCCTTCCTACATCAAAACACAACCCAAACTATTCAAAGAAGCATCACTATAAATAATAAATTCTTTACCCGATTGAGGCTGAGCTACACTGAAGCTTCAGTCAAAAGGGCTTTCAACTCATCAAAACTTTTCTGACATTTTTCTAACCATTCAAACTTAACATCTTTCTGTAGCAACTTTGTCAAAGGTGTAGCTATCATGGAAAAACCTTTAACGAATCGTCTATAGTATCCCGGAAGTCCTAGAAAGCTTTGAATTTTGGAGATATTCTTTAGTGGTTTTCAATCAAGTATAGCCGATATTTTGTTCGGATCAACCCGAATACCTAAAGCTGAAACAACATGCCCCAAAAAGCTAACTTCCTTCATCTAGAACGTACACTTACTTAACTTTGCATACAACTGCGATCTCATAAAGTCTGTAACACTAACCTCAAGTGCTCAGCGTGTTCGGTTTCATCTTTAGAGTAGATCAGTATATCATCAATAAATTATACTACAAATTGATCTAAAAACTGTTTGAAAACCCGATTCATTAGATCCATAAATACAGCAGGTGCATTAGTAAGTCCAAAAGGCATAACCAGAAACTCAAAGTGGCCATACCTCGTCCGGAATGCAGTATTTGGCACATCAGAATCTCTGACTCACGACTGATAGTAGCCCGATCTCAAATCTATCTTCAAAAACACTGAAGCTCATTTCAACTGATCAAATAAATCATCAATCCAAGGTAACGGGTATTTATTCTTTATAGTCATCTTATTCAGTTGCCAATAATCGATACACATTCGCATAGTTCCATCTTTTTTTTCACAAACAGAACTGGCACACCCTAAGGAGAAAAACTCGGTCGTGCAAAACCCCTATCTGTCAACTCTTGCAACTGTGCTTTCAACTCTTTCAACTCAGTAGGTGCCATCCGATACGGAGCTATCGAAATCAAAGTCGTCCCCGGTACTAACTCAATGCCAAACTCAATCTCTCGAATTGGTGGTAACCCGGTAATTCATCAGGGAACACCTCAGGGTATTCACACACAACTGGTACGGGCTCAAATTGCTTTTCGGACACTTTATTATCCAGCACATAAGAAAAGTAAGCTTCTCATCCTTTTCTCACATATTTATGGGCTAACATTGAGGATATTACTGTAGGTAACCCATTTAAATCACTAGATTCAACTCGAATGGTCCCACCGTTCTGACATCTCAAATCAATGATCTTTCTTTTGCAATTCACCACTGCATCGTGCAAAGTTAACCAATCCATTCCCAGAATTATATCAAACTCATCGAAGGGTAACAACATTAAATCGAACGGAAAGCAAGAATCTTGAATCATCAATGGGCAACCGTTACACACTTTATCAACAAGTACACATCTACCCAAAGGATTGGACACACGAATTACAAACTCAGTAGACTCAACAGGTAAAGCGTTATAGGTTACTAGAGTTTTACACACATATGAATGAGTCGAACCAAGATCAATCAATGCAATCACAGTAGTATCATAAAGTGTGAAAGTACCGGTAATGACATCTGGGGAAAAAGCATCCTCTCTGGCTCGTATAGCATAAGCTCTAGCTGGAGCTCTGACCTCTAATCAAACTGCAGTGTCCTTCATCCCTCTCTGACTACCACCTACATTGCCTGAATGTCTAGGTGGTCTGCCACGTGCTAACACGTTGCTCAGTTTAGTGTTTTGAGTCGTATTTTGCTTGGCTAGCATCGGACACTCTCGAATGAAGTGATCTGACGGTCCACATTTAAAACAAGACCGATCACAGAATCTACAACTCCCAGAATGCCATTTTCCACAATGCTTGCACTCAATCTGATCCTGTTGAACATTGCCAACACTAGCCATCGAAGTGGCTCGAGAACTCACTGGAGGTCGATCTCGTCTAAACAGGTCAGGAGTAGTCTTATGTCGGTTAAAGTCATCTCTGAACTTCTTAGATGTTGAATGGAAAGTTTTACTCAAAGATCTTTTACGAGTGTCTCTAACTTCTGTCTCAGCCTTTCTTTTCTCTTTTTCGAGCTCTTCAACTTTGCAAGCTTGCTTGACCAGTACCACAAACTCTTTAATCTCAAGAATGCCCACAAGTAACTTTATGTCTTCATTCAGACCATCTTCAAATCTTCTACACATAATGGCTTCAGAAGAAACACACTCTCTAGCATATCTGCTGAGTTTGATAAATTTTTGCTCATATTCTGTCACGGTCATTCGCCCCTGTTTCAGTTCAAGAAATTCTTTACGTTTTTAATCAATGAATCTCTGGCTGATATATTTCTTTCGAAACTCAATCTGGAAGAAGTCGCAAGTCACTTTTTCTTTCGAACCACTGATACTAGTGTTTTCCACCAATGGTAGGCAGAGTCCTAAAGTAGAGATATAGCACATTTTAGGCATTCCTCTGAAGTACAGGATAACTCATCAAGTACCCAAATGGTATTATCAAGCCACATCTTGGCTCGCTCAGCGTCATCATCATTATTAGCTTTACATTCTTCAGCCCCATATTTTCTGATTTTATCAACAGGAGGCCTACTAGATCTCATCGGATCTATTATTGGGGGTGCTGAAGGTATCGAAGTTTGATTATTCGGGGGTGGAGGTTGTTGTACAGCCGGATTATTCTTAACAAACTGGGTAAATCATTCATTCATTATCTGGTAGAAGGCTGTTTAGCCTCCCCCTCATGGCTACCCGAAACTGGTCGAGAGTCTATTGGCGCTGATCCACGTGCACGATCAGGCGCTACACTCTCAACATCATCAGCTACAGCTCTATCAGGATCGGAATCTATTTACTATATAAAACACAGTTCGGAATGTCAAAAGTCACCACACTATCAAATATACATTAAAGGCATGTATAACTAGACTCACAAGTACTACGGTAGTCTTAGAATCGACTAAACCATAAGCTCTGATACCAATAAAATGTAACACCCCTAACCCGTATCTGTCACCGGATTAGGGTTACAGGCATTACCAAATAGCCAAATCTTTTTCAATCAATTAATTCTTATCTTAGACAAACAAAGCACATGGGTATAATATATATACTTGATATACTAAGTTAAAACATATTCAATATAATCATCCACATATGCAAAATGATCAAACAATATACTTCTAACCTCATTATTAGCATATTATCTATTTTATTCTATGATACAGACACCTATTTAGTACAAGTATTTTGTAACTGTTTCATGCAAACATGCCTCACGTACTATTTCATTTTGAATCAAAGCACACCGAACCTTGTAGTTAGAACTCCTAATAGGCATCATTACGGTTACATGCATGTATCACTTGACTTTACATCTATGGACTAATAGACAATACATTTCATTTATAAATAAATGAATATATCCGAATATGCATAACCTTAATTTTTAATGCATAACCACAACCTAATTTTTTTTTCATGTTATAAGAATAGATCAAAGACAGAATGTGCCAACTAAACTTCCATAACTCATGCGAAATTCATATTACTAATTGTACAACAATTGACCATACATGAACATAGGTCTCAAAACCAACTTAACCTAAAAACACAAGTATATAAACCATACATTGACCGAATATTCATTACCACTGTTCCATAATTTGTAATTACTTATACTTATCATTAACAATGAATCCAACAAGTTAACTTACATACACAATCTTTAATCATAATATCACTCATTTTACTTAACCAAATCAACTATGTTAAGCAATAACGACTCAAGTCAAGTTTTTCTTCAGCTAGATACATAACATTCATATCACCCATTCACATTTCAAATAGTACCTAAACCACATCCGAATACAAACAATAATTTATAGCATGAGCAAGCCATTTCATCAAAACACATGAACAAAGTTTAACCAAAATAGATAGCCATTCGCATGGCTAAATATATATACATGATCAAGTATCATTAGTAATACAGTTTAGTCTAGCCTATATATGCCTTTTCAACTCAAAAACTAAGTTTATCAATACCAAAAGAGAGTCGATAATGTGGTTGACTTCTTCAAAGATCCTTCGAGCCCATAGCTTGAATCAAAAGTCTATAAAATAAAAGTAGACAAGAACACACTATAAGCATGCTAGCTTAGTAAGTCTTAAGCAAAAACATTATCACATTCAATGGTAAAACATTTAAACAACCAACTCATAACCTTAATAAACAGTTCTTATCTTATATTTATATATATACATTATGGCCGAATATGCATATATATATAACACCAACTTATACATTTCCTTATACCTTTACAAATACCTTAACTACTTATGTTTTCGTTTAGCCAATTTTCTTATCACCTCGATCTTCATTTTCTCAATAACATCACATACATACATCTATATACATACATGTATATTCATAGATCACTTAAGTAAGAATAACACATACCTTACTACCGAATTAACCAATTCACTTCCACACACTTAGGCATACTTACTTCATTCCACCAAAACCATTAACGCTAAATTTTCTCTTAAAATAGTAATTCAATAGCTAGAACCTACTAAACATAACCTGAATCTCACGCACCGGCACTAAGCCTGCTAAACTCAGAGTTCAAAATCATAACATTGGCATTAAGCCTGCTAGGAAATAAGCCCGAAATATATATATATCATCACCGGCACGAGGCCTGCTAGGCATTAAGCCCAAACTATATCACAAGCACGAGGCCTGCTAGGCATTAAGCCTGAATCATATCACCAGCACGAGGCCTGCTAGGCATTAAGCTCGAATTATATCACCGGCATGAGGCCTGCTAGCCATTAAGCCCGAAATACAATACAATTATTCTTGTAATACACATTTCTAAAAGTTGATTTCACAAACCAATCACATACTTCACATTTTTTTTCCAAATATTATATCAATGATACACATTCATATCATATTATCAATTTATGCATTCAAGCCAAATTAACCCATATACATTCGACTTTTAGAATAATATATACTCAAATTTATCAAACATCATCATTTAACAAGTTCATAAATAATTCTTTGATATATTTTAGCTTAAGGACTTACCTCGACTGTCGACGAACCACGTAATCTGGCTATTCAATAACCTTTGTCTTTCCCCAATCCAAATTCGTTTTTCTTTGTTATTGATCTAAACACATTAATATTTAGCTCATTCAAGTACATTTTATTTCAATTTAGTCCCAAAACACATAAATGGGCAATTCACCACTTTACCCCTAATGTTTCACATTTTTTCAATTTAGCCCTATTTGCATAAAACACAAAATACACAAAATTTCCCCATGCTACTCAAGAGTCGAATCTTTCTAGGGACCTTACAAGTCCATTTATTTCATTTATTTCACAAATAAGTCCCTCTAAAAATTTATTTTTACAAATTAGCCCTAAATACTCAATTTCATCAAAACTTCCAATACAAAACATACTAATCTTTAAAATAGCTTTCATCTAAAATCATTTAACATCAACAACCACATGAACACAACAATGGCCGAACATCAAGCATGCTTAGATTTAAAATTTTTAACATGGGTTAGCTACGGTTCGAAGCAATGATCTCAAAAACGTAAAAATTATCAAGAACAATCAAACTAACCTTGAATTTGTGATTGAAGTTGTCGAAATTCAAAGGAAACCAAACCCCATTTCTTTTCTCAATATTTGGCCAAGCAAATAAAAGATGATAATGGCCATTTTGTTATGTTTTATTTAACATATATATGACATTTATTCATTTACCTTTATAACCTTATTATAAATAATTATACAATATAAAAATTAAGGTTAAACATGTCATATGTCACCCACTAACTTAAAAATGGGTTATTTACCCATTTAATGCTTGTGAACTCACCAGAGTGAAATAGAGTTGAGAAAGGAGTAGTAAAGTCGGCTCCACAAAATCAAGGTGCAATAAGAGGGCAAAGGAAATGTATTCGGCCTAGGAAGAGAAAAGAGAGAAGAAGGAAAACAAAGTGAGGAGAAGAGATAGAGGTATTCGGTCACTTCACAAGAGCAAATAATGTCAGTTTAAAATTGATAGGGAGAGAAACTAACAAAAATCTGAAAGAGTGTATGGAGAGAATACCAAATGAAAGAATGGTGAAGGAAGGAAGAGATGTATTTGGCTAAGAAGTGAAGAGGAAGTGCCAAAACTGAAACATTAAAACACTCCTCAAAACAAAATGCTAGCTCGACTTTAGAGAGGAAACACAAACAAATCCTGAAAGACCCCAAGATGTTCTCAATAAATGAAATGAAAACACACCCCCTTCCCAAAATCGAAACTATGAGTCCCCCTTAGCAAATTTGGCACAAACCCACTCACCCTCAAACTCCCCTTTTTCCTCCTAAAATTTTTCGATAAATCACCCAACCATCCAATTTAAACTTCATTCAAATCCCTTCTTGTTTCACTCCTTGATATCCTCCATAACAACTCCAAGACTAGTTCAAACTTTCACTCAACAGAGTTTGAATCTACTTCCAACATTGGTCGTCCCATGTTAGCAAAATAAATATTTCTTTGTTCCAAGCATGACTCGAACACCATCCCCCTTTGAAGCTTTATCACGCCACTTACCATCAAGCCAATAGGCTCTTTATGACATAACTTATCCTCAATATTTTATAAAGCCTTCACGCCAATATCCAAGTTTATTCAAGGAACAACCAAAATTCTGCACACGCCTTGACTTGAACCTCAGACCACATGCATACTCCTAACGCCACCTTGCCACTAGACCACACACTTCCTTTTTTATATTTTAACCATAAATAATTATAAGGCCTTCCAGCCAATGCCAAGGTTCACTTAAAGGAAAAATTTCAATTTTTGCTAAAGCCTAGATTTGTACCCAGGACTTCTCAGACACTCCCAAACACTGCTAAATCACTTAACTACTGAAGCAGACAGTCAATTGTGTCACTTTCTTGCACACATAAATATTTATGTGCAGTCTCCTAGCTGTTCCCACATTCAATGCCCATTCTTTCTAGGCCCAAATTCGAGGCGTTACAGCAAGTTCCAGAAATAAATGACTATGTAAAATGTTTAATTGTTTTAGGTACGTTTGATGTGTATGCTTTGTATAAGCATGAAAGGTGAGTAAATATGTACATTGTTATGCTATATACATTGTTAATGAACTTTATTGGTTATGCTTATAGATGATTATTTGATAAGTTTGTTTATATATAGCTTACTAAGCTTTTGAAGGTTTACTTTGTGTGTGTTTGTTTTGTTTTATAGATCGTTGAAGCTACGAAAGGCTTGGGGATTATCGAGGATCGTCATCACACTACCCAATCTTATTTTGGTACCTTTTGAAAGTGTATATACTAAAGTATGGCATGTATAGGCTAGTCACTTTGAATTATGTTTGAGATATGTATATAGCCATGTGATATGGCTAGATAAATGGTTGTGTTATGAATGAGTAGTCATGTTATTTGATGCTTTGTTTGGTATATGGTCAAAATAATGGTAAGCTTATTGATGTAAAGTAAGTATATATTTGATGAATGGTTGTTATAATGAAATGGTAAGTTTGTGGATGAATGTTACCTAGAAATGTTGTGATTAGATTTAGTTAAATGGCACATAAGTTGGTGTGATTGTTATGCTCATAAGTGGTTAGAAATGATGAACATTTTGGTATGTATTGGTTGCCTTTGATGCTTGGATTAATGCTTAATTGTGCTTGTAGGGATGACCCAAGGTGTGGGTGGCATTTTGGCCTTGCAAATGGCCTATAATTGCCCACACGGTTGAGCACATGAGTGTGTGTCTTGACCGTGTCCCTTGTTGTTACATTTTAAAACAAGTCAGACTTGACCACGGGCTAGACACATGGGTGTGTGATTGGCCGTGTGGTGCAAGTCAGTAGCGACCATGGGTGAGGCACACGGGCGTGTCCACGACCGTATGGACAAGTCAGTATGTATGCCCTGTTTTGACACAGCTTAGACACATGGGCGTGTCTGAGGCCGTGGGAGGCACACGGCCTATCCACACGGGCGTGTGACCTTTGTAGCTTAGAAAAAATTTAAAATTTCTAAAAATTTACGTATATGTTTGGTTTAGCCTCGACCCTATTCTAAAACATGTTTAAGGTCTCGTAGACCTATTTAAGGGATACTTTGATGTGAATTGTCAAATTATGTTAAGAAATGTCTGTAAAATTTTTTTTATTATCCAGTAATGCCTCTTAACCCTAAACCAACGATGGTTACGGGTTAGGGCTGTTACATTTTATTGGTATCAGAGCTACGATTTAGTCGATTCTTAGACTAACATAGCATATGAGAGTCTAGCTATACATGCCATATATATGAAATGTGATAGTGTGATGAATCCTGACCTGTAAAATGTGTTTTTGTATATTAATAGATCCCTAAAAAGCCGTAGCTAACGATGTTGAAAGTAACGTGCCTGCTCCCACTCAAGGGATAGCTCCATCTAATTTGAGACCGGCTACTAGCGGTCAAGAGAGAGAGGCTAAACAAGCTTTCTTCCAAATGATGAACGAGTGGTTCACTCAGTACATAAGAACTAATCCAATTGTTTCACAACCTCTGCCCCCGCCTAATCCTCCTCAGACTTCTACTATACCTCCGGTTATGAATCTGAATCTATTGAATAAACTTTCACTCAACAAAATTCGTAAATATGAGGCTGAAGAGATTAGGGCCACTAGTGATGGCGACACCGAGAAAGCTAAGTTTTGGCTAGAGAACACTATCTGAGTATTTGATGAAATGTCATTGACTCCTGAAAAATGTATAAAGTGTGTTGTTTCTTTGCTACGAGACGCAGCTTATCAATGGTAGAAGAACTTAATTTCTGTTATTCCGAAAGAAAGGGTTCATGGGATTTCTTTCAGTCTAAGTTTTGAAAGAAATACATCAGTTAGAGATTTATTGATCAGAAATAAAAAGAATTCCTGAAATTGAAATAGGGTCGCATATCTGTCATCGAGTATGAACGAGAGTTCGTAAGCTAAGTCAATATGCTCGAGAATGTGTTTCAAATAAAGTAATAATGTGTAAATGGTTTGAAGACAGCCTAAATAAAGATATTCGTTCACTAGTTGGGATTCTGGAAATAAAAGAGTTTTTTGTACTTTTTGATCGAGCGTGCAAAGCTGAGGCACTCGGGAAAGATAAAAGAAAAGCTGAGTCTGAAGCTAGAGATGCGAGAAAGAGATTTCTGAGTAAAACATTTCAATCTACTTCAAAGAAATTTAGAGATGAACAAATCCATTCAAAGGTTAATGTGTGCATTCAAATAGAGATCGAGCTAGATCACAATTGAATTCCAAAGCTCCAGCTACTTCGATGGCCAATGTGGGAAATGTCTGATCCAAATGACCTGAATGTAAACATTGTGGTAAAAGACATCCAGGTAGTTGTAGATTGAATGACCGAGCTTGCTTCAGATATGGATCCTTAGATCATTTTATCTGAGATTGCCTAGAGTCTGTTGAGCAAGAGATTGTTTAGAATCTGAGGTCTGATAATGTTACAACTAGAGGTAGACCTTCTCAAAATACAAGGAATGTCAGTAGTAGTTAGAGAGCTACAAAAGACACTGTTGTGAGATCTGAAGCTAGAGCAGCTTCCAGAGCGTATGCCATCCGAGCCTGTGAGGAAGCTTCATCTCTAAATGTTATAACGGGTACATTTACTCTTTATGATACTTATGTGATTGCATTGATAGACCCAGGTTCTACTCATTCGTATATATGCATGAACTTAGTATCCAATAAGACTTTTCCTGTAGAGTCTACTGAATTTATTATTAGAGTATCGAACCCCTTAGGTAAAAGTGTCCTGGTTGACAAAGTATGTAAGAACTGTCTGTTGATGTTTTGAGATGTTTGTTTTCCAGCTGATCTGATGCCATTACCATTTGATGAGTTTGATATAATTTTGGGTATGGACTGGTTAACATTGCATGATGCTATTGTAAATTGCAAAAGAAAGACAATTGACTTGAGATGTCCGAATGATAAAATAGTTCGGATTGAATCTAATGATTTGAATGGATTACCTGCTGTGATATCAGTGATGAAAGCTCAGAACTATGTCAAAAAGGATTATGAAGCTTATTTTGCCTATGTGATTGACTCGAAAGTAACTAAAAAGAAAGTTGAATCAATGCCGATTGTCTGTGAATTCCCTAACGTATTTCCTAAAGAGTTACCGGGATTACCTCCGATACGTGAAGTTGAATTTGGTATTGATTTGTTATCGAAACGGCTCTTATTTCGATAGCTCCATATAGAATAGCGTCAACAGAGTTGAAAGAGTTGAAGTCATAGTTTCAAAAGTTGACTGATAGAGGATTCGCAAGACTGAGTTTTTCACCTTGGGGTGCTCCTGTTCAGTTTGTGAAAAAGAAAGATGGCACAATGAGAATGTGTATTGATTACCGTCATTTGAATAAAGTGACTATCAAGAATAAATATCCTTTGCCTAGAATTGATGATTTGTTTGATCAGCTAAAAGGAGCCACTATGTTTTCAAATATAGATCTGAGATCGAGATATTATCAATTACGGGTAAAAGATTCAGATATTCTGAAAACTTCTTTCAGAATGAGGTACGGGCATTATAAGTTTTTAGTTATGCCTTTCGGACTAAAAAATGCTCCTGTTATTTTTATGGATCTGATGAACATGATTTTTAGACCGTACTTAGATCGATTTGTTGTTATATTCATTAACGACATTTTGATTTATTCGAGGGATAAAACTGAACATGTCGAGTATTTGATAATTGTGTTACAAACTCTGCGAGATAAGCAATTGTATGTAAAATTCAATAAATGTGAATTCTATTTGCGAGAAGTTGGTTTTCTGGGACATATTGTATCAGCCTTTGGAATACGAGTTGATCCGAGCAAGATTTCTGCTATTCTAGAATGGAAACCTCTGAAGAATGTGTCTGAAGTTCGTAGTTTTCTTGGACTCGCTAGTTATTATCGACGGTTTGTAAAAGGCTTTTCAATAATAGCTATTCTGTTGGCTAGATTTCTTCAGAAAGATGTGAGATTTGAATGGTCTGATAAATTTCAGAAAAGCTTTGATCAGTTGAAAACTTTGTTGACTGAAGCTCCAGTTTTGGTACAACCAGAATCGGGTAAAGAATCGTGATTTATAATGATGCTTCATTGAACGGTTTGGGATGTGTTTTGATGCAGGAAGGAAAAGTTCTAGCTTATGCCTCGAGACAATTAAAGCCCCATGAAAAGAACTATCCGACACATGATCTTAAGCTAGCTGCAATTGTGTTTGCATTAAGGATTTGGCATCATTATCTTTTCGGTGAGAAATGTCACATGTTTTCAGATCATAAAATTTTGAAGTATCTGATGACTCAGAAAGACTTAAAGTTGATAATGAAATGATAGTGAAACAAGCTCAATGTGATTCAAATTTCGATTCTAAATTTCGAGTTGATGTTGATGATTGTTTGAGATTTTGAAAACGAATATGTGTTCTGAGAAATCGAGAGTTATTACAGTTAATTTTGAATGGAGCTCATAATAGTCGCCTATCTGTTCATCCGGAAGTACAAAGATGTATCATGATTTTAAGCAACATTATTGGCGGTCTTGTATAAAAAGAGATATCTCTAATTTTGTCTCGAAGTGTTTAGTCTGTCAGCAAGTTAAAGCTGAACATCAAGTTCCACCTGGTTTGTTACAGCTGATTTTGATTCCCGAATGGAAATGGGACAAAGTGACAATGGATTTTGTTTCAGGTTTGCCTCTGACTCTGAGAAAGAAAGATGCAATTTGGGTTGTAGTTGATCAATTGACAAAATCAGCCCATTTTATTCCAGTACGGTCTAATTATTCACTTGAAAAGTTAGCTAAGCTTTACATTTCTAATATTGTGAGATTGTACGGGGTGCCATTGTCTATTGTGTCTGACAGAGATTCGAGATTTACATCACGATTCTGGAAGAACTTGAAAGAAGCTCTAGGTACAAAATTGCGTTTCAGTACAGCTTTTCACCCACATAAGGATGGTCAATCCGAACGGATTATTCAGATCCTCGAGGATAAGTTGAGATGTTGCATCCTTGAGTTTAATGGTACGTGGGAACAGTATCTGCCATTGATTGAATTTGTATATAATAATAGTTTTTATTCCAGTATTAAGATGGCACCTTATGAAGATTTATACGGACGCAAATGTTAGACACCTCTGTATTGGACTAAACTCGGTGAAAATAAGATACACGAGGTTGATTTGATTAAAGACACTGAACAAAAAGTGAAAGTGATACGTGACAGTATGAAAGTAGCGTTTGATCGTTAGAAATCTTATACATATTTGAAATGGAAAGATATTGAGTTTGAGATTGGTGATAAAGTGTTTTTGAAAGTGCCTCCATGGAAGAAAGTACTCCGATTCAGGACGTAAAGGCAAATTGAGTCTTAGGTTCATCAGACCGTATGACATTATCGAGCATATCGGACCTATTGCATATAAATTGTTGTTGCCACCTAAGTTGGAAAAGATTCATAATGTATTTCATTTGTCAATGCTTCATCGATACAGATCTGATCCATCACATGTGATTACTCCATCTAAGATTGAAATCCGATCTGATATGACTTATGAGGAAGAACTGATCCGTATCTTAGCTCGTGAAGTGAAAGTATTGCGAAATAAGAAAATTCCGTTAGTGAAAGTACTGTGGCATTAACACGGAGTGGAAGAGGCTACATGGAAGTCCGAAGACATAATAAGACAACAATATCAGAATCTATTCAACGAAAAGATTTTTGAGGACGAAAATCTCTAAGGGGGAGAATTGTAATAGTCTGATTTAGACCCTAGTCAGAATAGTGGTTTCGGGATCACAAATCTGAGTTAGAAAAATATTTTAATATTATTTTCTGTGTCTGCAGTATATGATTAAGCATGTGTGAAAGTTTCGTGAATTAATTTTTGTCATTTGTGTGCTTAATTAGAGGAAATGACTAAATTGCATTAAATGCAAAATTAGCATGCTTTATGTAAAGGTATCTATTTGTTATGACTTTTATTATGTGGAGTCCTTATGTTGTTATTAAACCAAAGGGATTTTGAATGGACAAAAATGCCATATGTTAGTGGAAAATGAATGATAATAAAAAGGCTAAATATGGAATTTGTTAATTAAATTAATGTATAATAAAAACAAAGTTAAAATAATGGTCATTATGTGTTCATCCACCTATTGTAGAGGAAAGAAAATAGGTTTTGAAGAATGTAAACATTTGGCCATGGTCTAAGCATAAATCAGGTATGTGTTTTTTATCGATTTTTGATAATTTCTATGTTTTTGTAATCGTTGCTTTGTGTTCTTCAAAACCCATGCTTTAATTTTGTGAATTGATGATGATTTTGAAATGTGCCATTGATGAACACATGAGTTTTTAATGTTTGATGATGAAATATAAAATATATGTGTTAGATTAACATGTTTTGTCTTTGGATTTTTAGTGAATTTGAGTAATTTGGACTAAATTGTGAAAAGAATATTTTGAGGACCTAAATTGTGAAATAAATGAAATATATGGACTTGTATGAACTATATGAATATTCGGCCAAGCATGGATGATATGACATTATGTGTATTTTGTGATTTTATGAAATAAGGACTAAAATGTCAAAATATGAAAATGTGGGGGCTAATTTGTAAATTTCCCTAAATATGTTTTTTTGGATTGAATTGTATGATTTGGTGAATAAATGGGTTAAATTTGAATATGTATAGATCAAGAACTGAAGAAAACGAATTTGGATCGAGGAAAGTCGAAAGTAATTGAATAGTCGAATCCGTTCGTTTACTCGAATCTGAGGTAAGTCGATATACAAATAAATGCATTTGAATTGAGTTATTTATGCATCTATGAAATTTAGATTGTGATGAATATGCTCGAGATGTTATGTACATGAAATCCAAGGAAGTATTGACAAGGTATCAATGTCCGAAAAGTCCCTTATGAACCTACAATAGATAGGATTATATATGTCATGACATACGTTTCTGATATGTGATATCGTGTAAGACCACGTCTGTGACATTAGCATCGATTTGAGATTTACATGTAAGACCATGTCTCGGACATTGGCATCGTATTTGATTCATGTAAGACCTCGCTCAGGCGGTGGCATCGATATTTGCGTTGTAAGCATCGATATTTGGTTACATGTAAGACCACGTTCGACTATCCTATTTGATTCGATCGCAAGTTCGAGAAATGAATGACTATGTTATATGTTTAATTGTTTCAAGTACGTTTAATGTGTATGCTTTGTATAAGCATGAAAGGTGAGTAAATATGTACATTGTTACATTGAACAAAAGATGATATATGCATGTTTGAGTTATGAGCAAAAGAGTTGTTTGAGATATGATATGTTGGTAAGCAATGACAAATTGATTGAGCCAATGAGAAATTTATGAGTTTGAATAAAGATATGTGAATGAACTTTATTTTTTATGCTTATAGATGATTATTTGATAAGTTTATTTGTATATGGCTTACTAAGCTTTTGAAGGCTTACTTTGTGTTTGTTTGTTTTGTTTTATAGATCGTTGAAGCTACGAAAGGCTCGGGAATCGTCGAGGATCGTCATCACACTACCCAATCTTATTTTGGTACCTTTTGAAAGTGTATATACTAAAGTATGGCATGTATAGGCTAGTCACTTTGAATTATGTTTGAGATATGTATATAGCCATGTGATATGGCTAGATAAATGGTTGTGTTATGAATGAGTAGTCATGTTATTTGATGCTTTGTTTGGTATGGTTTAATAACTAATGAAATGGTCAAAATAATGGTAAGCTTATTGATGCAAAGTAATTATATATTTGATGAATGGTTGTTATAATGAAATGGTAAGTTTGTGGATGAATGTTACCTAGAAATATTGTGATTAGATTGAGTTAAATGGCACATAAGTTGGTGTGATTGTTATTCTCATAAGTGTTTAGAAATGATGAACATTTTGGTATGTATTGGTTGCCTTTGATGCTTGGATTGATGCTTAATTGTGCTTGTAGGGATGACCCAAGGTGTGGGTGGCATTTTGGCCTTGCAAATGGCCTATAATTGCCCACACGGTTGAGCACACGGGTGTTTGTCTCGACCGTGTCCCTCTTGGTTTTATTTCAAAAACAAGTTAGACTCGATCACGACCTAAACACACGGGCATGTGATTGGCCGTATGGTGCAAGTCAGTAGTGACCATGGGTGAGGCACACGGGTGTGTCCACGGCCGTGTGGACAAGTCAGTATGTATGCCCTGTTTTGACATAGCTCAGACACACGGGCATGTATGAGGCCGTGGGAGGCAAACAATGTAACACCCCAAACCCGACCCATACATCATGACCAGATTTGGTATGCTACGGGTTGAATGTTGAAAACTTTGCTTTAAAGGGGTTTTGAAAATCTCAATTTATTTTAACCGACTAATCATTAATTGTGACATTTTTTAAAGGAACCTTAACATTCGCGTTGAATGTGCTTGAAAAGCCCATTTTCATTTCACTTATAATTAAGACTTTGAAAACATAAGCTTATAAATTGTAACATGAAAAAAACATAGATCGATAACCTAAGTTATGGAGGCCTTATTACAAAAATAATCCCAAAATTAAAACTCCATGAAAAATCGAAAATAGTCTACAAAAATAAATGACTTGATGGCCCCTCGAGTCCACCTCGGCTCCCATGTCCACGATCTACTGGTCATCTGAAAAGTTGGGAAAAATAAAAGGGTGAGTCACCAAGACTCAGTGTGCAAATCCTGAAAGCACATAAAAGCCTTGAGGCCCACAAACACATTATTGTCCTTGGCCCATACTCAATGGCAACAGATTATTTTCATACAACATGGCCCATCCCAAACCTAAAATTTCATCCTCTACACACCCCCGTACCAACCATCACACCGTGGGAATTTCTACAATCAACCCTCCATCCGCTACACACCATATCGATAGCTGTGCTGCTTGTCATAAAGACCGATCACTATGTGACCTATGTGGCAAAGCCACCGATCGCCATGTGACCTTAATAATACATTGTAGTATTTCGACAGCTGTGCTGCCTGTCATAAAGACCAATCACTATATGACCTATGTGGCAAAGCCACCGATCTCTATACAACCTTCTTCCCCTTCATCATATCAATCCCATCCGATGCATGCATAAATACAAGAATCAAATCATTATACTATCTAAAAAGATCACATACTTTCACATACTTTGATACACATAGAGAAGTTTCTATGATCACGTACCTAGCATCCCTTGCCTACCCTTTTTGGGTAACACGACTGTTCATACAGCCTATTTTCGGCTTTTAGCCCATAACATATACATAGTACAGTTTAACTAGTGTGATAGAGATCTACACACCTGACTACCGATAGGACAGTACTTTCTATGTCGACACTATCAGAAACCGATACGATGGCTAACTGTCTAAGGTTTTGTTTCGAAGCTGCTCCACAACCCGGTGGCCCATCCCGTACTGCTGACACCACGTGTTTCTTGAACTTTGGGGCTAGGACTATAGATCCAACCCTTTCCTTTGATTTGCGGACATTCGAGTCCATGAATGACCTTAGTTAGAGGATACTATAATGATTGCTTAACGAGGCATTAGGTTAAGGCACAATAAGGAAAAGAAACCAATTGAACACTTAGGGAGAATCGAAACCCTTACCTTGAAATCCCGAAAAAGTAATGTAGTTCAAAGGCTAACGATTTCTGGCTTAGAAACCTAGGCGATTAGATCTCTTTCAAATCTCGGAATGCTGCCCAAAAAGAACACGAGATCAGTAAAAATGCCAAACTAAAGATGGCCTAACAACCAACTAGCCATTCGGCTATGGTCTCAAAAACCGGAAGAGAAGAAAAAAAGAACAGAAGAAATCGGCACTTACCTTAACACAGAGAATTTGGTAACTCCTAGGGAATTTTGACTTTTAAGAAGATCAGAGAGAAAAGATGATCTCAAGAGATATATGAAGATTCGGCTTTGATGAAGAAATCGACAAAGAGAAAGGAATAGATAAGGGTATTAGGCTATGGAGATGAAAGCAGAGAAAATAATAGAATTTCGGCTTTTGCATAAAAGTGGAGATGAGAGAATAAGATTAGGGTTTTGACTTTTGAATAATGAGAGAAGAGAATGGGAAATAAAACCCTATTGCCAAAAATAAAAAGATATTCCCCACACCTAAACACAGAATTTCGACACCTACTACCTAAAACCCGAAAATGCCCCTTTTTAAAACGTCAAACTAAGCTATTAATCAAGGGAAATTTTGACACCCCTCGGATATACCAAAACTGATTCCTCCTCCCCCTCAATGTTGGAATTTTGGCCACCACTTTGACTAGCAGATAATTCCTAAATTTTCTCCCTTATCTTCATCTGATTACTCATCCACGGTGTCATGGATAACACCACCTCTTCCTTCCATTATCATCACATTATCCACATTATCCAAGTCATTTAATCCATCCTAATTTTAATCCTTATTGCCGTCCCACTTGATCCTCCTTTAATTACCAAAATGGCCCAAATACATGGGCTTCAAGCGGCCCTAACTTGGGCCTCTTCACCTGCTAATGATGCCACCTTATAGTTCATTTGTAGTGCCCCTTGCTATTGGACCACAAGCCCATTTTTTAATTTAAACCACAGATACCATCTTTTAAACCCTATAGTGTCCAAACAAAAAATTTAACCAAGGCCTCGGCCCTATCCTGAGCCCAATCTGGACCCCTAACACTCTAATTAACACATTACACATAACCACACATTAAACGCATAGGCCACTTAATTCAGGATGTTACAGTTCTACCCCCTTAAAGAAGTTTTAGCCTTGAAATTACTTGATCGGAATAGATGCGGGTATTGCTGCCGCATCGTCTCCTCTGGTTCCCATGTATCCTCCTCAGAACCATGATTCCGCCATAGAAACTTAACCAACGGAAATGTTTTCCTTCGCAACACTTTGACATCACGATCCAAGATTTCCACTGGTTCTTCTTTAAAGGATAGGTCAGGTCTTACCTCGATTTCCTCTACAGGCACCACATGAGATGGATCTGAACGATATCATCTCAACATAGAAACGTGGAATACATTGTGAATCTGGCTTAGCTCAGAAGGTAGCTCTAGCTGATAGGCTACCGGCCCCACTCGTTTCAACACCCGATAAGGCCCGATAAATCTGGGACTTAATTTACCCTTTCGTCCAAACTTCAGTACTTTCTTCCATGGCGACACCTTCAAGAACACCTTGTCACCCACCGCAAACTCTATGTCCTTACGCTTCAAGTCTGCATAGGACTTCTGTTGGTCTGACGCTTCCTTTAGTCGAGCTCGAATTAACTCAACCTTCTCTTCTGTCTCGGTAACCAACTCCAGACCCAAAATTCAACGTTCCCCTAATTCCATCCAACAGGTAGGAGTACGACACTTTCGCCCGTACAATACTTCATAGGACGCCATCTGGATACTAGATTGGTAGTTGTTGTTGTAATCAAACTCTGCCAACGGCAAAAACTCTTCCCAACTACCTCCGAAATCAACGACACATCCCCTCAACATGTCCTCCAAGATCTGAATTACCCGCCGATCGCCCATCCGTTCGAGGATGAAACGTTAGATCAAATCCAACTTCATACCCAACGCTTGATGCAAAGCCTTCCGAATCACGATGTGAACCTCGGGTCCTCGTCCGATATGATTGATACTTGGTACCCATTGCAACCTCACTACCTCGCTATATATAACCTAGCCAGCTTTTGCAGAGAGTAATCGACCCGTACTGGTATGAAATGAGCAGATTTCATCAAGCGATCAACAATCACCCAGACTGAATCTTTCTTAGTAGGCGTGACGGGTAGCCCAGTAACAAAGTCCATTGTAATCCTTTCCCACTTCCATTTTGGAATCTTCACTGGCTGCAACAACCCTGATGGTAACTGATGCTCTGCCTTTACCTACTAACAGGTCAAACACTTACTCACCAATTCAGTTACCTCACGCTTCAAGCCCGGCCACCAGAACTGATCCTGCAAATCCCGATACATCTTACTCCCACCGAGGTGCATAGCGTATGAACTTCCATTCACTTCTTGCAAAATCCTATGCCTCAATCCCGGATCTTTTGGCATGCAAACTCTTCCTTGAAAACATAACAGTCCTTCCTCATTCATACTGAGTCCATCGATCCATCACTTGATCCTACATGAAACTTCTCCTTTAGCAACTCATCAGTCTATTGCTTCTCCTTAACCTAACTGACCCAAGAGGGTTTCACTTGAAGTTCAGCCAATAAGCTCCCATCATCATACAAACTAAGGTGAGCAAACATTACCCTCAAGTCAGAGATTACTTTACGACTTAAGGCATCCGCCGCCACATTAGCTTTACCCGGATGGTACTCGATCGAGCAATCATAATCCTTTAACAAATTGATCCACCTCCTCTGCCTTAAATTCAACTCCTTCTAGGTCAAAAGGTATTTTAGGCTTTTATGATCTGTATAAATAACAGATTTCTCTACGTACAGATAATGTCTCTAAATCTTTAAAGCAAAAACCACCGCCACCAACTCTAAGTCATGGGAGGGATAATTTGCTTCGTGCATTCTTAACTGCCGAGATGCATACGCAACAACCTTTCCATCTTGCATCAACACGCATCCTAGTCTCGTGTGTGACGCATCACAGTAAATTACGAATTCCTTTCTAGCCTCCGATTGAATCAATATCGGAGCCTCCTCTCTTGCTGCTTACTAGACCAAATAAATAGAACTCCTTTCCGTAATAACTTAGTCAATGGTGCCACGATTGAAGAAAATCCTTCAACAAACCTTCAATAGTACCCGGCCAGACCAAGAAAGCTCTGAATTTCTGCCACAGACCTAGGCGACTTCCAATCCAACGCTGCTTCAATTTTTCGAAGGTCAACCCTAATCCCCTCTGCCAACACAACGTGGCCTAGAAAAGTAACTTCACTTAGCCAAAATTCGCACTTACTGAATTTGGCATACAACTGCTTCTCCTCGAATCAGAAACCACTCACAGATGTGAATCATGCTCCTCTTCGATCTTGAGTAAAACAAGATATCATCTATAAATACCACGACAAATCGATCCAAGTAGGGTTGGAACATTCGGTTCATCAAATCCATAAATGCCGATGGTGCGTTAGTCAACCCAAATGGCATTACCAAAAATTCGTAATGGACATAACGGGTCCTAAAAGCTATCTTATGAATATCTAATTTTTTGACCTTAAGCTGATGGTATCCTGATCTCAAATCTATCTTTGAGAACACTAACACCCCTTTCAGTTGATCGAACAAGTCATCAATCCTTGGCAACGGATACTTGTTCTTGATAGTCAACTTGTTCAGCTGACGGTAGCCAATGCACATATGCATTGATCCATCCTTCTTCTTAACGAATAACACCGGCGCTCCCCAAGGCAACACACTTGGTCGAATAAATCCTTTATCTAACAACTATTGTATTTGTGCTTTCAACTCTACCAAATCCTTTGGCACCATCCTATATGGAGCGATAGACACTCGTGCTATTCCCGGAAGAAGATCGATACCAAACTCCACTTCACGATCCGAAGGTTATCCCAGAAGCTTTTCTGGGAAAACATCAGAAAATTCCTTCACCGTCCTAATGTCCTCAACAGTTAGGTCCTTGGCTTCCAGAGCCCCAACAAACATTAATACTGCCTCGCATCCTTTTCTCACCATCCTTTCTACTCTTAGAGCAATCACTACATTCGACAGACAGTTCCCCCTTTCTCCTTAACCATCACTTCACCAGCCTCGGGGGTTTTCAACACCATAAGCTTGGCTGCACAATCTAAATTAGTTGATACTTCACCAGCCAATCCATGACTAATATTAAGTTAAACTCTCCGAACAGTAATTCCATCAGATCCATCCAGAAAAATATTCCCTGAACTTCTAAGGGTACCTCCCGATAGAGTTTATCTACTACCACAGATTGTCCTAATGGGCTAATTACAGTCATCGCCCTAGGGGTAATCTCAGAATCTAAACTTAAAGTTCCAGACACACTACTAGCAACATATGAATGTGTTGACCCAATGTCAATCAATGCAGTGTAAGGCAAACCAAATATTAAAAATGTATCATTTATAACATCCGGTACGTCAGCCTCCTCACGACGTCTGGCAGCATAGACTAACCCCGGTTGTCTCGCCTCAGTGTTTCTTGCCCCTCAGCCTGGTGCTCCACGCCCCGACTGAAATCGTTACCACCTCTAGCTAGACCACGACCCCTCTGCGGCTGTTGACCCCCTCTACTTGGCTGAGCATTTCCACACTACGGGTCCTACATCGCTCCGTGTCTATGGATAGTCCCTAATCTGATGGTCCAAAGACCCACACCTAAAGCACTTTCCACTGCTTGCCCAATACTCACCTACATGGAATTTACCATAGCAAACACACCTTCGTATCTGGTTAGCAACAGGTCTCTCCACCCGGTTCAGCTCATCTGACCTAGGTCTTTTCTAAGTACGCCCAGCTGCTCCTGACGATCCAAAATTCCTCCTACTTCAACTTCTATCTTTATACCGATTCATCTTTTTCGTTCGCTTTACCTCCTCAGCCATCTTAGCCTTCTCCACAAACACAACAAATTCCCTCTTCTGCTGTGGAGCTATCAAAACACGTAAATCATCCTTCAGGCCATCTTCAAATCGAACACACCATTCATGTTCTGTGGCCACTATCCCTCGAGCATAACAGCTCAAGCGTAAGAATTTCGCTTCATACGCGCCATCGACCTACTTCCCCGAACCGATTCGAAATGCTCTACGCCACGCATCCACATAACTCGTTCCAATGTACTTACTCTGGAATGTCATTCTGAAGTAATCCCAGGTGATACGGTTAGCCACTGTACCATCCTTAACCATAAGCCACCATTGATAAGCTTCATCCCAGAGAAGGGACACTACTCCTTTCAGCTTTTATTCTTCCGTGAAATCCAGATCATCTATTATGCGTTTGACCGCCTCCAACCAATACTCAACTATACTCGGGGCAATACCAGAAATTCCCCTAAACATTATGCCCCATTAGCTCTAAGTCGCCCAACACAGATTTTCGAGCTCATCTGCCCATGCTTGCCCCAGCAACCCTCTCTAACACCCTCAACATTGCCTGAGATACTGCATCATCTCTAGCCGTCTGATCCTGAAATTCTGCCTCCACAACTGGTGGCACTAGTACCTCATTCCTCAACTCGTGACCAGACCCTACCGGTTCCGACACAACAATCCTGCCTCTACCTCGGCCACGCATACTATGTCCTCTAGTGCCCATTCTACCGATTCGCATTTATCTGATTGGGAATTTTATGAATTATTAATTTCTTCCACTGTTCAATAACGAACAATCTTATGGAAAGTAGTTTTAACAGTAGTTCTTTCAAATTCAAACTTTATCTACAAGGTTTAGTTCTCAAGTCTGTATTTCCTAGCTCTAGAATCCACATACATTCAGCCATCACACATCAACATACAAGTAGCATCCATGAACTCACATTCATCAAATAAGGGTATTTTTATCATTTCACTACCCAGGGGTACTTTTGTAATTTTATCCTACAAGGGTATTTTCATAATTTTCCAAAATAGGGTATCTTGGTTATTTTACAAAATAGGGGTATTTTGGTAATTTTACAATCTAGGGGTATTTCGATAATTTTGCCAACTGGGGGTATTTCGATAATTTTACAAATTTTGGTAATTTGTACAAATCCAGGGTATTTCAAAAATTTTACAAAACTAGGGATATAAGTAATTTTACAAAAATAGGGTAGCTGGTCCCTTTCGGGTTTCAGTTATAAATTTTGGCCCATCAACAAGCCCTTTCGGTTAGAGTAAACAAACACTACGCACCAGGTAGGATTCCAGTGAAGAGGAGGTGAGCCGCTAGGGCCGCTTAAATACCAAGCTCTCCCTGGATCTAATCCTAGACATGCATATGCCTGTTACCACACCCTAACCCTATGACTTGTTCACTGACATGTTTAATTAGAAATTAAGTCTTATGAGATGTGAAGAATTGTTTATACTAAACCTAAAGTCCATAAACTCTAGCATACTACCCTACGTCCCTAGAGAGCCTATCAAGCCCAACATGCATATCACATAATGAGTTTAGAATACTTACCTGCATGGATCGGGTGCCGGTAGACTCGAAGGCCATATCTCAATCGCATTTTTCTCAAACTTCCATCACTTTTACAAATCACTACTAGACCCATTTCACAGCCCGAGTTTTGAATTGGGCTCTGATACCAAAAATGTAACACCCCAAACCCGGCCCATACGTCATGACTGAATCTGGTATGCTACGGGTTGAATGTTGAAAACTTTGCTTTAAAGGGGTTTTAAAAATCTCAGTTTATTTTAACCGACTAATCATTAATTATGACATTTTTTAAATGAACCTTAACATTCGCGTTGAATGTGCTTGAAAAGCCCATTTCCATTTCACTTATAATTAAGACTTTGAAAACATAAGCTTATAAATTGTAACATAAAAAAAATATAGATCGATAACCTAAGTCATGGAGGCCTTATTACAAAAATAATCCCAAAATTAAAACTCAATGAAAAACCGAAAACAGTCTACGAAAATAAAAGACTTGATGGCCCCTCGAGCCCGCCTCGGCTCCCATGTCCATGATCTACTGGTCATCTGAAAAGTTGGGAAAATAAAAGGGTGAGTCACCAAGACTCAGTGTGCAAATCCCGAAAGCACATAAAAAGCCTTGAGGCCCACAAACACATTATGGTCCTTGGCCCATACACAATGGCAACAAATTATTTTCATACAACATGGCCCATCCCAAACCTAAAAGTCCATCCTCTACACACCTCCGTACCAACCATCACACCGTGGTGATTTCTATAATCAACCCTCCATCCGCTACACACCATATCGACAGATGTGCTGCCTATCATAAAGATCAATCACTATGTGACCTATGTCGGAAAGCCACCGATCGCCATGCGACCTTAATAATACATTGTAATATTTCGACAGCTGTGCTGCCTGTCATAAAGACCGATCACTATGTGACCTATGTGACAAAGCCACCGATGGCTATACGACCTTCTTCCTCTTGATTATATCAATCCCATCCCATGCATGCATACATACAAGAATCAAATATTATACTATCTAAAAAGATCACATACTTTCACATACTTCGATACACATAGAGAAGTTTCTATGATCACTTATCCGCATCCATTTCCTACCCTTTTTGGGTAACATGACTGTTCATACAGCCTATTTCTAACTTTTAGCCCATAACATATACATAGTACAATTTAACTAGTGTGATAGAGATCTATACACCTAATTACCGATAGCACAGTACTTTCTATGTCGACATTATCAAAAATTGATACGACGGCTAACTGTCTAAGGTTTTGTTCTGAAGCTGGTCCACAACCCGATGGCCAATCCCGTACTGCTGACATCGCGCGTTTCTTGAATTTTGGGGCTGGGACTACAGATCTAACCCCTTCCTTCGATTTGCTGACATTCGAGTCCTTGAATGACCTTAGTCAGAGGATACTATAATGATTGCTTAATGAGGCATTAGGTTAAGGCATAATAAGGAAAAGAAATCGATTGAACACTTAGGGAGAATCGAAACCATTACATTGAAATCCCAAAAAAGTAATGTGGTTCGAAGGCTAATGATTTTTGGCTTAGAAATCTAGAGGATTAGATCCTAAAATGTCACCCAAAAGGAACATGAGATTAGTGAAAATGTCAAACTAAAGATGGCCTAACAACTAACTAGCCATTCGGCTATGGTCACAAAAAATGGAAGAGAAGAAAAAAAGAATAGAAGAAATCGACACTTACCTTAACACAGAGAATTCGGCAACTCCTAGGAAATTTTGGCTTTTGAAAAGATCAGAGAGAAAAGATGATCTCAAGAGATCTATGAAGATTCGGCTTTGATGAATAAATCGACAAAGAGAAAAGAATATACAAGGGTATTCGGATATGGAGATGAAAGTAGAGAAAACAATGGAATTTCGGCTTTTGCATAAAAGTGGAGATGAGAGAATAAGATTAGGGGTTTCAACTTTTGAATAATGAGAGAAGAGAATGGGAAATAAAACCCTATTACCGAAAATAAAAAGATATTACCCCCACCTAAACCCAGAATTTTGACACCTACTACCTAAAACCCAAAATGCCCTTTTTAAAACGTCAAACTAAGCTATTAATCAAGGGAAATTTTGGCACCCCTTGGATATACCAAAATCGATTCCTCCTCCCCCTCATTGTTGGAATTTCAGCCATCACTGTGACCAGCAGATAATTCCTAAATTTTCTCCCTTATCTTCATTTGATTACTCATCCACAGTGTCATGGATAACACCACCTCTTCCTTCCTTTATCAGCACATTATCGACATTATCCAAGTCATTTAATCCCTCCTAATTTTAAGCCTTATTTCCATCCCACTTGCTCCTCCTTTAAGTGCCAAAAATGGCCAAATATATGGGCTCCAAGCGACCATAACTTGGGCCTCTTCACCTGTAAATGACGCCACCTTATAGTTCCTTTGTAGCACCCCTTGCTATTGGGCCACAAGCCCATTTTGTAATTTAAACCACAGATACCATCTTTTAAACCCTATAGTGTCCAAAAAAAAATTTAACCAAGGCCTCGGCCCTATCCTGAGCCCAATCTGGACCTCTAACACTCTAATTAACTCACCCTTAATTCAGGATGTTACACACGGCCTGCCCACACGGGCGTGTGACCTCTGTAACTTAGAAAAATTTTTAAATTTTTAAAAATTTCTATATATGTTCGGTTTAGTCTCGGCCCTATTCTAAAACATGTTTAAGGTCTCGTAGACCTATTTAAGGGACACTTTGATGTGAATTGTCAAATTATGTTAAGAAATGTCTGTAAAAATTTTTGATTGTCTGGTAATGCCTCTTAACCCTAAATCAGCGATGGTTACAGGTTAAGGGTGTTACAAGTTATGAAAATTTAAAGGTTATATGTTAAGGTTCAATTAGTAAATTAGTTAATAAGTAAATTAAAAAAAATAAATAATGTATCATCTTTCTTAATTGGAAAGACACAACCAATTGTTGAAGGGGAAAAAGCCATTAAAATAGCTTTAAATTTTGGCTAGTTATCATCATGCATGTAAGTGATTTCTGACTCGATTTTTAATGATTTTTATGTTTTTAAGATCGTTGCAGCTTAGTCTAGCTAGCCCAGGGACTAATTTGCAAAACTATTAAAAGTTTAGGGTTTTCCATTGATGAATGTTGATGTATTTTGATGTTTAATGGTAAAAAATGCATGCTTGTTGTTAGATAAACAAGATTTGTAAAGTGATTTTTGACAAAATTGTCAATTAGGGGTTAAATTGTGAAATGTGTTAATTTTGTTGTTAAATTGTTAAATAAATGAAAAATATGGGTTGCTAGGGACCTAATTGAAATTCAGCTAGCATGGGTTTGGGTTGAATTGCATGAAATTGTGTTTTTATGAGATAAGGACTAAATTGTAAAAATGTTGAAATGTTAGGGGCAAAAGTGTAAATTTAGCTTAATGTGTATTTTAGACTAAATTGAATTGAGTGATAATTAAATATGTAACGCCCCAAACCCAGCCCAAAACACCACAGCAGAATTCGGAATGTTACTGGGGTAAATGTTCAAAAAGAGTTTACTGTGGAGGTAACTATAGCTTAAGAGTTCTAAAGTAAATCTCTCATTTATGCAAAATTTATCTATTGACAGAAATTTTGTGAAAACGAGTAGTTTCTGAAAGAAAAAAATACGAATTTTAAAACTTAAATTTGGTGTTTAGGTCGCAAATGTTTCAAAGTCATTGCTAGATAATGATCCGATAATAGTTCTAACTTAAACCATAATAAAAATCCCAAAACATTTATAGCGACCTTATCATAACAAAATTTATCCCAAAAAGTACTTGAAATTTAAAATATAAATAGAAATATAAACATCTTCTGCATGGCCACCTCGAATCCACTCCAGCCCGGTCCAAAATCTCATGTGCTACCTGCATTGTTTGAGAACAACAAAGTGAGTCATTTTGACTCAGTGTGTAATTAGTCCACATATTTCCACGAGTGGGCTTAGCCCAAAACCACATTAAACCACATACCACGGATAGTAATAATGCAAAATGTTAGCCCAACCTAGCCTAATATCTAGCCGCTACACACCACCCGTATAACCATCCACCACACACCAGGGGATTACTAAATCGACCTCCATTCAACAGACACCACTTTGGCAAGATACATCGCTTAAGTCCACTTAGTGGTCTAGCCACTGATCCATGTGATTAATATCACAAATATCCACGATGAGACTCGAGGTCGTCATCAATCCATGATGTAGCTCAAGGCTAACAACAATCCACGATGAGGCTCAAAGCCATCATCAATCCAATGCATATAAATGTACACACTTCCCTTATTCAATATATACCGATCCCCGCACATGCATCATATTATAATGATATGGCAATATAACGTATGAACATACTAGATAGGCACATATGACATGCTTACATGTATCCACAATAATTAACCACAACCACAACATAGATAGTATACTAACTCGTTACCGCTTACCTCAATTAGGTAATAGCATCACCACGCCCACTATTTCTGCTACCACTCATATTACATATTTTAATTAAAGTAAGTAAGTAAATCGTGTATTAATTACACAACTGAGAACCTGAAGAACTAGACTATCAATCTCCCTCACGTCCTCACTCGAAGAGATCACAGTGATCTGCTTATCTATGTCAGACACTCGACCATAGCTCGGAGGCCAATCTCGAACTGCTGAAACTGGCCGCTTCTTAAACTTAAGGGTAGGGACTACGTGTCCAACCCCTTTCTCTCCTTGGCTGGTACCCACATCCATCGAATAACAACTTAATCAGAAGACCTGGTTAAACACTAAATTAGATCTAAACAAGACTAAATAATCATTTTAATCGAATATCCTTACCAACGTCGATCCAAATCCCGAGGGTTCTCACATGTACTTGAAAGCTGTCGAGATCCCTACATGAATCATGTTAGATTCAGCTCTAACACATATGGACAAGAAAGAGTGGCCTTCGACCTAACGTTATCATCTCCTTACCTTGCTTGATCAGATCCCGAAAATCTCTTACACTCCTAACGCTGGCTTCAACAAAAGAGTCATGAGGTTAAGGCCTTATATAGATTCGGCCATCACCCAAGAAACTGAATGGAACTTTTAGTTTCAGTTACCCAAAAAGAAAGAACAAGATTCAAAATAGAAGTGAACCCCCTTACCACAATATTAGAAATTGACTGGAAGAGTTGGCAATGATCAACAGGTCCGGTTATGGTAGAAAGTGAGGGGTAAGATTCGATTCTTGAAATAGGAATGAAGGTTTAAGGTTATTGAGATGAAAAGAAGAAAGGCGATGGAAGGATTATGGTTCGGCTAAAGAGGCTTCAAGAAAGAAAAGGGAATTTCAAATGAAAGAGGAGAATATGCGGCACATTCGGCTCTTGAAGATGAGAAGAAAAGGATAAATAAAGTGACCTTAATGGTCTTCTAAGTTTCGGTTAAGAGTCAAAAGAGACAAAAAATTGAAAATGCCAAATGGTTTTCGGCACAAAAACTAGAGGAGAGAAAAAGAAAATGCCACAAGATGAACACAAAAAAACCAAAAGAGAACCTATGCTCTAAGGAATTTTGGCACACATAATCTCTCCCAAAACTGAATGCTCCCTCACCCTTTTTCCACTACAAGATTCAGCTAGACACTCCCAAGCCTTCACTCCCCATGATTTCCTCCTCAAATCCCTCTACAACACCCATTCAAATGAGTTTGACTTTATCAAACTCCACAAATGCCTGCCCACCACCTGTTCGAATTTGTTTGACCCATTCCACCTCCACCTTTCAAGTGCCCAAGCCGAATCCAACTCTCCACTCCCCTTTGACGCAAAAACAACCCCAAAATGAAACCATGCTATTCGAACTTCTCTTCCCTTGCAAGTCCCTTTGACGCAAACTCCCCTGCACCCTAGGCGTTACCTTGCCACTCCACCACTTCCTTTCTTGTGTCAAAACTTACCACTTTAAATCCCTTAAGGCATAATTCCCCTAGCTCTCCCCTAAAGGCTCCAAACCAGCAATTTCTACTAAGGCTTCTACCTAACCCCAAGGTTCCCCGAAGCTCCCAAACACACTCGAACAACATACAGATCATACTAACACACGGATATGATTGAAATGCATGACCCTTAAATCTCGGATGTTACAGTTCTACCCTCTTAAAGAAATTTTAACCTCGAAATTACCTGGTCAAAATAAGTGAGGGTATTGCTGTCTCATCGTCTCCTCCGGCTCCCACGATGCTTCTTCTGAACTATGATTCTGCCACAGTACCTTGACTAGAGGAATTGATTTCCTCCATAGAACCTTCACATCTCGCTCCAAAATCTGAATTGGCTCCTCTTCATAGGACAAGTCTAGCTTCAACTCAACTTCCTCCACTGGCACCACGTGAGACGGATCCGATCAGTATCATCATAGCATCGAGATGTGGAATACATCATGCATCTGCTTTTAGTTCTGAAGGCAATTCTAGCTGATATGCCACTGGTCCAACTTACTTCAAAACCCGATAAGGTCCTATAAACCTGGGACTCAGCTTACCCTTACGTCCAAATCTCATCACCTTCTTCCAAGGCAAAACTTTCAGGAAAACCCGATCACCCACTGCCAATTCTATCTCTTTTCGCTTAAGATCTGCATACGACTTCTATCTGTCAAATGCCTCCTTCAATCTAACTCAAATTACCTTAACTTACTCCTCTGATTCTACCACTATCTCTGGACCCAAAACATGACGCCACCCGCTTCATCCAACAAGTAGAGTCCACACTTACAATACTTCATACAATACTTCATATGGCGCCATCCAATACTAGCTCGATAATCATTATTATACGCGAACTCTGCTAAGGGCAAGAACTCCTCCCAACTACCTCTAAAGTCGATAACACATCCCCTCAACATATCTTCTAATACCTGAATTACCCTTTCAGACTGGCCGTCTGTCTGCGGATGAAATGCCATGCTGAAGTCCAATCTGGTGCCCAAAGCCTGATGCAACACCCTTCAAAATCGCGACGTAAATCTAGGATCCCTATCCGATATGATTAATATTGGAACCCCATGCAGTCTCACAATCTCTGCTACATACAACGTCGTCAACCTCTGCAGAGAGTAATCCATACGAACAGGTATGAAATGAGTGGATTTTGTCAATTGATCCACAATCACCCATACTGAGTCTTTCTTAGTAGGCGTAAAAGGAAGCCCACTAACGAAATCCATCGTAATTCTCTCCCACTTCCACTGCGGAATCTTCACCGGTTGCAGCAACCCCGAAGTCACTTGATGTTCGGCTTTGACCTACTGACACGTCAAGCACTTCCTCATAAATTCTGTAACTTATCGCTTCAATCAGGCCACCAAAACTGATCCCGCAAATCCCTATATAACTTACTCCCTCCAGGATGTATAGCGTAAGGGCTACTATGCGATTTTCGAGAATCTTTTGCCTCAATTCCACGTTTTTTGGCATACAAACCCTACCTTGAAACACAAGACTCCATCGTTGCTTACACTGTAGTCTTCTAATCCCCCATTATGTACTTGCAGAAGTCTGACACTTAAAACATCATCCACCAACTATTTCTCTTTTACCTGACTCAACCGTGTCAGCTTCACCTGCAGCTCTGCTAACAAACTCCCACCATCATAAAGGCTAAGATGAGCGAACATCGCCCTCAGGTCCAAAACTACCTTTCGACTTAGCGCATCCGCCACTACATTTTCCTTACCCGGATGATACTCAATCGAGCAATCGTAATCCTTCAACAGCTCCACCCACCTTCGCTGTCTCAAGTTCAGCTCCTTCTGAGTCAGCAGATACTTTAAACTCTTATAGTCCGTGTAGATCACCGACTTCTCTCCATACAGGTAATGCCTCCACACTTTCAAAGCAAAAACCACTGCAGCCAACTCCAAATCATGCATCGGATAGTTAACTTCATGTAGTCATAACTGTCGAGATGCATAGGCAACAACTTTCCCTTCCTACATCAGTACACAACCTAACCCCGTATGAGAAGCATCACAATATACCACAAAATCTTTCCCATACCAGTCAATTAGAACCGGAGCTTCTGTCAAAACCCTTTTCAGCTTCTCAAAACTTTCCTGCTGCTTGTCCAACCACACAAAAGGTACCTCCTTCCTTAACAACTTAGTCAGAGGTGCCGCTATCGAAGAAAATCCTTGGACAAATCTTCTATAGTAACCCGCTAACCCCAAGAAACTGCGAATCTCTACCACCGACTTAGCTCGTTTCCAATCCAATACTGCCTCGATATTCTGAGGATCCACTATTATCCCTTCCGCAAATACCACATGACCCAGAAAAGAAACTTCCCTTAACCAAAACTCGCACTTGCTAAACTTGGCGTATAACTTATTTTCCCTTAATACTTGGAGAACCACCCGTAGATGCGCATCATGATCCTCTCTGTCTTGGAATAAACTAGAATGTCGTCTATGAACACCACGACGAACTGGTCCAAATAGGGTTGAAAAATTCGATTCACCATATCCATGAATGCAGTCGGTGCGTTCGTTAACCCGAACGGCATTACCAGGAATTCATAGTGCCTGTATCGAGTTCAAAACGCCGTCTTATGGATATCAGCTTCCTTCACCTTAAGCTGGTGATACCTTAACCTCAAATCTATCTTCAAAAAGACCGCAGCCCCTTTGAGCTGGTCAAACAAGTCGTCTATCCTCGGTAGCGGGTACTTGTTCTTGATCGTTAGCTTATTCAACTGGCGGTAATCTATGCACATACGCATAGATCCATCCTTCTTTTTTACGAACAACACTGGTGCTTCCCATGGAGACACACTAGGTCGAATAAAACCTCGATCTAGCAACTCTTGGATTGGGGCTTTAAGCTCAACCAACTCCTTTGGTGTCATCCTGTAAGGAGCGATAGACACCGGCATGTACCTGGCAGCAGGTCAATTCCAAACTCCACCTCCCGATCCGGAGGCAACCCTGGAAGTTCTTCCGAAAACACATCCACAAATTGCTTTACTGTTCTAACTTCCCCCACAGTGGCTTTCTTCGCATACAAAGTACTAACAAACATTAGGAACGCCCTGCACCCTTTCTTCACCATCTTCTCCGCCTTAAGAGCAGACACTACATGAGACAAATAGTCCCTTCTCCCACCTAGAACCACAACCTCATCGTCCTTGAAAGTCTTCAACATCATGCGCTTAGCAGCACAGTCCAGATTCACACGACACCTCACTAACCAATCCATGCCTAGGATCAAGTCAAATTCTCCGAATGGCAGCTCCATCAAGTCAGCTGGAAACACTGACCCCTGAACCTCTATAGGTACATCTCTAAAGAGTTTATCTACCACTACTGATTGCCCTAAAGGACTAAGTACAGACATCTTCCTAGAGGCAATTTCAGGTTTCACATTTAAGGTTCCAGACACCATACTAGTAATGTAAGAGTGCATCGACCCAACATCAATCAATGCAGTAAAGGGTAACCTAAAGATGAGGAAGGTACCTATGATAACGTCTGGTGCATCCCCCTCCTCACGACGTCTGGCTGCATAAACCAACCTAGGCTGTCTCACATCTGAGCCATCAGCATCTCTACCCGGTGCTCCACGACCTCGACCGGAACCATTCCCACCTTAGTTCGGCCCACGTCCTCTCTGCATCTATTGATCACCTCTACCTTGCTGCACATACCCCTGACCTACTGACCGAGTCCTATCTATGCCTTGAGGACAGTTCTTAATCAGATGGTCCCTCAACCCATATTTGTAACACTCTTTACTCCTTCCCCAGTATTCTCCTACATGAGACCTTCCACACTGAGCACACGAATGAAACTGATTCCCAACAGCTGGCATAGAAACGCTAGAAGGACCCTCAACCGTGGGCTTTTTCTGAAAACCCCCGATGACGTTGTCGGTCCAAAACTCCTCTTATTTATGCCCCTGTCCTTATCCCTGTCCTACCTCTTCGCTCGCTTAACCTCCTCGGCTATCCTAGCCTTTTCCACCAGAATAGCAAAGTCCCACTCTCGCTGAGGAGCTATCAACACCCGCAGCTCATTCCGTAGCTCATCCTCGAATCTCACATAGCGTTCATAGTCGGTTGTAACCATTCCTCTGGCATATCGGTTTAACCGTAGGAATTCTGCCTCATATTCAGTTACTGTCTTACCCCCTTGTACTAGGTTTAGGAACGCCTTCCTTGCGGCCTATATAACTAGCCCCAACGCATTTCCTTCAACTTCACCTTAAAGAAACCCCAATCCACCGATCCGCGGAGTACCTCTTTGACAGTGAGCCACCACTGGTAGGCCTCATCCCGAAGTAAAGAAACGGCGTCCTTCAACTTCTCTTCAACTGTGCAGTCCAAGTCATCCATGATTCTCTAGACTAGTTCTAACCAATACTATGCCACGTTCGGAGCTACCCTAGAGAGACCTTTGAATACCTCAACTCCATTCGACCGAAGTCGCTCAGACACGAACTTCTTAGCCCCAGAATCCACGTTTGATCCTTCTAAAACCCGCAACATGGCCTGAGACACTGCGTCGTCTCCACCCGTCTGATCTTGAAACTCAGCTTCCACAGCTAGCGGCGTCGTTTCATTCCTCGATCCATGACCAGACCCCACTGGTTCCGATACAGTTATTCTACCTCTATCACGCCCACGTGTATTACGTCCATGTCCCCTAGAACTCATGTCTATCGTCGCGTCTTAATCTATTTCAAGAAATTTTATTCATTAGCTTTTTGTTCCACTGGTTATCCGCGAACAAATTTATGTAAAGAAGTTCGATAGTGGTTCTTTCGATTTCAACGTTATCGTCTCAAGTCTATTGTCCTAACTCAGAGAATCACATTCATTCATCATCAACATCCACAAACTCAAATTCATCACTAGGGCATTTTTGCCCGTTCACTACCCAGGGTATTTTCGTAATTTATCCTATAGGGGTATTTTTCAAAATTTTCCAAAAATAGGGTGTCCTGGTGATTTTACAAGATAAAGGTATTTTGGTGATTTTATAAATCAAGGGTAGTTCGATAATTTTGCAAACTAAGGTATTTTAATAATTTTCAAAAATCGAGGGTGATTTGGAAATTTTATCAAAACAGGGTATTCAGTCCCTTTCGAGTTTTAATTATAAATTTTGGCCCGTTAATAAGTCCTCACGGTTAAGGTGAACGATCACTACGCACTAGATAGGATTCCAGAGAAGAGGAGGTGAGTCGCTAGGACTGCTTAAATACCAAGCTCATTCTAAATCCATGCCTAGACATGCGCATGCTTGTTACCACACATGAACTCTGAGACTTGCTCTCAGGTTTGGTGAAATGGTTTAAGTCTTATGAAGTTTAGTGTTAGGGTAACCTAATCCTAGGGTTCAATAGTTCCTTACTAATCTAGGGTCCCATAAAACCTATTAATCACGCAACAATTTTGAGTACTTACCTGGCAAACTTGGGTCGGTGATGTGGGTGCAATGCCAGAAATAAACCTAAATAGTTTATAAAAATTCATGTTTTAGAGAAACCCATCTTTGGAAAAACATTTTGAGCCTAAAAACCCTCAAAGATGAGTTTTGAATCGGGCTCTGATACTAAATTGTAACGCCCCAAACTCGGCCCAAAATACCACAGCCGAATTCAAAATGTTACTGGGGTAAATGTTCAAAAAGAGTTCACTATCGAGGTAACTATAACTTAAGATTTCTAAAGTAAATCTCTCATTTATGAAAAATTTATCTATTGACAGAAATTCCGTGAAAACGAGTAGTTTCTAAAAGAAAAAAATGAATTTTAAAACTTAAATTTGGTGTTTAAGTCGCAAATGCTTCAAAGTCATTTCTAGATAATGATCCGATAATAGTTCTAACTTAAACCATAATAAAAATCCCAAAACATTTATAGTGGCCTTATCACAACAAAATTTATCCGAAAAAGTTCTTGAAATTTAAAATATAAATAGAAATATAAATAGCTTATGCATGGCCACCTCGAATCCACTTCAGCCTAGTCCAAAATCTCATGTGCTACCTGTATTGTTTGAGAACAACAAAGTGAGTCATTTTAACTCAGTGTGTAATTATTCCACATATTTCCACGAGTGGGCTTAGCCCAAAACCACATTAAACCACATACCACTTGATAGTAATAATGCAAAATGTTAGCCCAACCCAAATTTAATATCCAACCAACAAGACACCACCGTATAACCATCCACCACACACCAGGGGATTACTAAATCGACCTTCCATCCGTATACACTGCTCAAAGTCCACTTAGTGGTCTAGCCGCTGATCCACTTGATTAATATCACAAATATCCACGATGAGACTCAAGGTAATCATCAATCCACGATGTAGCTTAAGGATAACATCAATCCACGATGAGGCTCAAAGCCATCATCAATCCACGTACATAAATGTACACACTTCCCTTTATTCAATATATACCGATCCCCGTGCACATGCATCATATTATAATGATATGGCAATATAACGTATGAACATACTAGATAGGCACATATGACATGCTTACATGTATCCACAATAATTAACCATAACCACAACATAGATAGTATACTAACCTGGTTACCGGCTTGCCCGAATTAGGTAATAGCATCACCACAGCCACAATTTCGGCTACCACTCATATTACATATTTTAATTAAAGTAAGTAAGTAAATCATGTGTTAATTACACACCTGAGAACCTGAAGAACTAGACTATCGATCTCCCTCACGTCCTCACTCGAAGAGATCACAATAATCTGCTTATCTATGTTAGACGCCGCCACGTACCAAGGCCAATCCCGAATCAATAAACCGATCGCTTGAACTTAGGGGTAGGGACGACGTGTCCAACCCCTTTCTCTCCTTGGCTAGTGCCCGCATCCATTGAATAACAACTTAATCAGAAGACACGATTAAACATTAAATCAGATCTAAACGAGACTAAATAATCGTGTTAATCGAATATCCTTACCAATGTCGATCCAAATCCCGAGGGTTCTCACTTGTACTTGAAAGCTGTCGAGATCCCTACATGAATCATGTTAGATTCAGCTCTAACACATATGGACAAGAAAGAGTGGCCTTCGGCCTAACGTTATCATCTCCTTACCTTGCCTGATCAGATCCCAAAGATCTCTTACACTCCTAACGCTGGCTTCAACAAAAGAGTCATGAGGTTAAGGCCTTATATAGATTCAGCCATCACCCAAGAAATCAAATGGAACTTTTTGTTTCAGTTACCCAAAAAGGAAAGAACAAGATTCAAAATAGAAGAGAACCCCCTTACCACAATATTAGAAATTGACTAAAAGAGTTGGCAATGATCATTAGGTCCGGTTATGGTAGAAAGTGAGGGGTAAGATTCGGTTCTTGAAATAGGAATGAAGGTTCAAGGTTATTGAGATGAAAAGAAGAAAGGAGATGGGAGGATTATGGTTTGGCTAGAGAGGCTTCAAGAAAGAAAAGGGAACTTCAAATGAAAGAGGAGAATATGCGGCACATTCGGCTCTGGAAGATGAAAAGAAAAGGATGAATAAAGTGACCCTAATGGTTTTCTAAGTTTCGGCCAAGAGTCAAAAGAGACAAAGAATTGAAAATGCCAAATGGTTTTCGGCACAAAAACTAGAGGAGAGAAAAAGAAAATGCCACAAGATGAACACAAAAAAAAACCAAAAGAGAACCTATACTCTAAGAAATTTCGGCACACATAATCCCTCTCAAAACCGAATGCTCCCTCTCCCCTTTTGCCACTACAAGATTCGGCTAGACACTCCCAAGCCTTCACTCCCCACGATTTTCTCCTCAAATCCCTCTACAACACCCATTCAAATGAGTTTGACTCATTCAAACTCCACAAATGCCTCCCCACCACCTATTATAATTTGTTTGACTCATTCCACCTCCACCTTTCAAGTACCCAAGCCGAATCCAACTCTCCACTCCCATTTGACGCAAAAACAACCCCAAAATACTAACCATGCTATCCGAACCTCTCCCCCCTTGCAACTCCCTTTGACGCAAACTCCCCTGCACCCTAGGCGTTGTCTTGCCCCTCCACCACTTCCTTTCTTGTGTCAAAACTTACCATTTTAAATCCCTTAAGGCCTAATTCCCTTAGCTCTCCCCTAAAGGCTCCAAACCAATTGACATAAATTGAGCCTAGAATAAGTGGCAATTTCTGTGACGCCACCGAGGCTTCTCCAAATTTCAAGTCCCGTCAAATCTCAAACATAGTGTTCCCTCTATTTCTTCAATCGTGTTTTAAGGTAAGTAGATCAAGTGTTTCTTTATTGGCCACTAGTACTTGTCGACTTCTAGGGAAGGTAAGGACCTATTTTGGCACTTGATAAAAAGGTATTAACTCTCTTTAATGAAATTGATTATGTTTAGGTGTTTCGGGATCTTGAAGAAATCGGTTCAAGTCTCCATCAACTAGATTTGGTAAGTTAACGGTAAGTTAAGTATTTCTAAACCTTTCAGTGGATAATTGGAGAAAAGCCGAAACTAATCTTGTTTGGTATTTAAGGTTGACCGATTGCTAGGAACCCATATAAGGATTCGGGTTGTTAGAAACCAAATCAAAGCAAGGTAAGATCTCGGATCTCAAATGATAATTCTATGGTATAAGTTGGGTTGGCCGAATAGGCCATGGTACTGACTCATGTTTTGGCCGAATCTAGGGACAATAGATCTAGAGTGGCCGATTTCTTCATTCGGGATTTAGATCACTCAGTGGTGACAGGTGTGTACATACACACATATACATACACACATATAACTTGTTAAATATGCTGATTGTTATGAATGCTATCTTGATTTTATGTAGCATTGGATAATATACCACATCGGTATAGATGGAGATTCAGGTAAGTACCTGTTAATATGAATTTGTTATTTGATGCTTTTGGGAAGCATGATGCATTGATACATGAGATTTAAGTATGTGATGACATGAAACATATACATATGTGATTAATGTGGGATTGATGAGTGGAGGGTAGTGTTAATCGTGTCGACGGGCACCAAGTGTTTTGGTAACACACCGTGACTACGGCCACCGTGAGGTTTGGTACCTCCAGAGGTTTGGCACCTCATACGACTTATCCCCGTGGTTAACACCACCGTGGGTTGGCCCCACTTGAGATATGGGATCGCCCGCGGTGATTTGGTATCACACGATGGGTTGGCCCCATCAATTGATCCGTGTCCGGGCACGGACACCGTTGTTTTGGTAACACATTGTGACTATATGTCACCAAAGGGTTTGGCACCACCAAAGGTTTGGTACCACGACGGGTAGACAATGGCGCTTTGGATGGCTAGGATGGGTATTTAATATTCGCATATTAATTGTTATGTGTTGTGTATGAAAATGTTATAAAACGGGAAGGGTTACATCATCGAGTCTTGGTGACTCACCTTCTCATTATTTTTTTCGTGTGATGCATAGATCATGGATATGGAGCCGAGGGACTCGAGGTGGCCATATAAAGGACTTGAAATAAATAAACTCTTGTTTAGTTATATTATTTCATTATTGGTTTGTTTTATTTGGATTGTAATAAGGCCTCCATAAACTTTATTTTTGTTACTATGCATATGATGGATACTTGCTTTTAAACTACACTATTAAAATTAAATAAAAATCACATGTTTTCCTAAATCAACACGAAAATGTTTTATCGTGTCGTGGACACATTCAAAATTGGTATAATAACTTGACTTCAATTAAATTTCCAAATTTAATCTAAGTATGATTTCAGTAAGATAACCAAAAACTAGAAGTTTTCAACACAACTCAAAATTTGATTTTTAAATGGGTTTCAGAAAGTTTTTCTCCGTAGCAACCCTTATTCGGTCCTAATGTTTTGGGCCGGGTTTGATTATTACAAATTGGTATCGAGCCCGCTTCAATACTCTATTGGGGGGGCCAAGGCCCAAAAATGTTTTGGTAGGCCTTTTTAAAGTATTTTTGGGTTTTTGAACGGCATGGCCCGAGTCTCCGGCACCGATCCGCCTAGGTAAGTACATCTAAACCTCTTTGTGAATTATATTCTATAGAAGGGTAGGAAGCATGGAACGTAGATAGACTTATAGAACTTGAACCTAGGATTAGATTACTCAAACACACAAAGGACATAAGACTTAAAGAACTAAACCAACCTATGGCTAAGTCATCGAGCTAGGGTGTGGTAACCCCTGACGCATGTCTAGGATTGGATCCTAAGAGCTTGGTATTTAAGCAATCAGTGACTCACCACCTCTTCGCAGGTATCCTACCGTGCGTAGCTTGGGTTCACCCTAACCTGTAGGGCTCAAGGGTGTGGTAACCTCTCATGCGCATGTCTAGAAAGGTTCTGGGAGCTTGGTATTTAAGTAGTCCACGTGACTCACCTCCTCTCCACATGAAACCCGCCTCGGTGCGTAGTTCTGTTCACCCCGATCAAGAGGGCTCTGGCCATAAAGCAAACGTAATAGCATTAAAACCCGAAAGGGAATTAACCATGTTTTTTTTTGAAAAAAAAGGAAAACAACAAAACCATAATTTCGCAATCACACTTTCAAATATGAGAACAACCATTTTACAATGTTTTCCTAAAAGTTGAATTGTGAAAATTACAAAATGCCCTTGGGTAAAATTACTAAAATACCCTTGGTTCATAAAACATCAACTCAATGATTTTGTCCAAAATTTCAACTACTTCTCAAATATTCAACTCGACTTTGAAAATCATCAATGAAACACTTTGGTTTTGGAAAATTACGAAAATGCCCTCAACTTGTAAAATTACCAAAACGACCACGAGTACAAAATTTTGCAACATCACCGCTTTAAGAAAGGAAAACTCTCAAAAGGGACCCTCGAGTTTTACAACCGTTAAAATGCCCCTGATTTGTTAAAATTTCAAAATTTCCTGTTGACAAAATTACCAAAATACCCCTAGTTTCCAAAATGATGCCATATCTTCAAATTTTACAAGTTTTCGAAAAACCTCCAAAGGTTGGGAATTGCAAAACAACCTATTTTACTAAAGTTTTAAAAAATTTTATTACGAAAATACCTCAGTAGGAAAAAGACGAAAAATACCCCGGGTTAGAAATGGGCGTAAATGTCCAAGAGTGAATAGGTATGGAAAGTATTAGGGAATGGATGCAAGAACTTCTTTGTGTGAACTAGGTTAGGAAACTGAAACCTTGTTTGATCGAAAGAATCCTTATTCAATTTTCATAAAATTTCTCGTGGGTAATCAAGCGGAACAAATCACTAAATCATAAAAATTTTTTAATCGATTAAAGCACGTTAGATAGAATGAGTTCTAGAGGACGGGCCGACGTGGACGTGGTAGGGAAGAATGACTATATCCGAACCCGCCGCTCGGACATGGTTCTGAAAATGAGGTACCATCGCCACCACCACCTCCGACTTTTGGAGCCGAGGAGCAAGATCGACGAGAGAGGCAGATCGCAAGTCGTGGTTGTGCAGTCCTCGAATTGGTGGTCAATGGGTGGAAATTTGGGAGCTCAAAATCATCCCCGAGCGAATTCGGTCCAACAGAGCCGAGGTGTTCCGGTGTGTCGAGTGGCACCCAAAGCATCGTATCATCTTGCTAGAGTCAATCGAAAGGATCATGGATGATCTTGACCGACCGAGGAAGAAAACTGAAAGGGCCGATCACTTAAAGGATGAAGCGTGTCGATGGTGGTGACGGTTCGAGATGGCGCTACTACAGATGATCTCGACTTGGGATTATTTCAAACCACCTATCGAAGAAGCATGTGGGCACCAGCTATACAGATGCTCGAGGAAAGCCTTTCTAGGTTTAGTGCAAGGAACTAAGTCAAGAGCGGAATATGAGGCGGAGTTTTAAGATCGAGTAGGTATGCTAGAGGCATCGTGGCTATCGAACACGAGCGCCAGGTCCGCTGAGGACAGACTCGAGATGATTTGAGGTTACCGATTGCCCCGCAGCAAGTCCGTGAGTTTTCATCTCTAGTGGAAAAGGCTAAGGTAGCCAAGGGATCAAGGAGGTCGTGAGACAAAATTATAGTAGGAATAATCAAAAGAGAGGATTTGGGTCACCGGATCCAAAGGTAGTGTCCAAAAAAGGCTAGGCCAAGTGGGCCAAATCAAAGGCAAGGCCCATGACCGCTAATCGAGGTCGACTCAAGGTAATCGCTGTGGAAAGACCCATTGGGGAAGTTGTTCGACCGGCATGAGAGGATGTTTTGAGTGTGGGTCTTGGAGCATCGGTCGAGATTGTCCTCTAAACTAGCTAAGAACCACCAGAGGATAGTAACCGTGCTCGGATAGAAATGTGGGGCCATGTAGGGTCGTGGTAATGGCAGAGGAAGCAACGGCCCTAATCGAGGTCGTGGAATTCGTAGGCGAGGTTCAGCAACACGAGGCTAAGCGACTTAGCTTAGTTTACGCAGCGAGGCGTCGCGAGGAGGGTGACGCACCGGATGTCATAACCGGTACATTTCTAATTTTTGGTTTTCCTTATGTTGCATTGATTGATGTGGGCTCGACGCACTCGTACATTACTAGTAGTGTGGTAGGAACTATGAACCTAAACTCTGAAACTGCTTCTAGGGAGATGACTGTAGTAAATCCTTTAGGTCACTCAGTGGTAGACAAACTTTTTAGACGCACCCTAGAACTCCAAGGGTAGTATTTGTGGTCGATCCGATGGAACTACCGCTTGGGGAGTTCGATTTGATCCTTGGAATGGATTGGCTGGTTAAGTATCAGGCGAATTTGGATTGCGCGGCTAAGCGCATGGTTCTTAAGACGGCTGAGAATGATGAAGTGGTTATGATAGGTGATAGAAGGAATTACCTATCCAACGTGGTGTCTGCCTTGAAGGTTGAGAAGATGGTCAAGAAAGGTTGTAAGGCATTTTGGTTCAAATCAGGCTTTGGAAGCTAAGGAGTCGAGAGTTGAAAAGGTCCGAACGGTTGGGGAATTTGTCGATGTGTTCCCGTAAGAACTTCCGGTTCCGCCTCCAGACGGGAAGTCGAATTCAGATAGACTTACTACCCAAACGGTGCTCGTGTCTATAGCACTCATCAATGGCACCAAAGGAATTGGTGGAGTCAAGGCTTAAATTCAGAGCTCTTGGATAAAGGATTTATCCGACCTAGTATATCTCCGTGGGAGCACCTGTATTGTTTGTCAAGAAGAAGGATTCGTTCTATGCGGATGTGCATCGACTACCATCGCTAAACAAGTTAACGATCAAAATAAGTACCCATTGCCTCGGATCGATGACTTGTTTGACCAGCTGAAGGGTGCGCTTGTTTTCAAGATGACCTTAGGTCAAGTTACCATCAACTTAAGGTGAAGGAGGCCGATGTCCACAAGACGGCATTCGAACTTCGGTATGGGCATTACGAATTTCTAGTGATGCCATTCTAAGTTGACCAATGCACCAAAGCATGCTCATGGATTTAATGAATAGAGTATTTCAACAAAGATTGGACCAATTTGTCGTAGTGTTCATAGGCTACATTTTGGTTTACTCAAAGACGGAGGAAGAGCACGACAAGCATTTGCGAATAGTTTTACAAGCAATCGAGGAGAAAGCAGCTTGTATGCCAAATTCATGAAGTGCGTAATTTTGGCTAAGGGAGGTGGCTTTCTTGGGTCACGAAGGTCAACTAAAGGATTAGAGTGGATCCCGCAAGATTGAAGCGGTGTTAGTGGAAACCGCCTAAGTCGGTGGCGTAGATAATGAAGTTTCCTAGGTTTAGCGGTATTATCGGAGGTTTGTGGAAGGGTTCTCTCCGATCGCAGCTACCGCTGACTAAGTTGCTAAGGAAAGGTGTTCCATTTGTATGGTCGAGAAGCAATGAGAAAGTTTTGATAAGTCGAGAAGATTCGACTAAGCTCGATTCTAGTACAACCCGAGGCGTGGAAGTTATTCACAAGATATTGTGATGCATCTCACATTTGGTTTGGGGTGTGTGTTGATGCAGATGGGAAGGTAGTAGCCTATGTATCCCGTCAGCTAAGACCGCATGAGGTTAACTACCCAACTCACGACCTGGAGTTAGCAGCAGTTGTCTTCACTCTAAAGATATGGAGACACTATCTGTACGGGGAAAAGTCAATAGTCTACACCGATCACAAAAGTTTGAGGTATCTTCTGACTCAGAAGGATCTGAATCTGAGACAGCACTGATGGATTGAACTGTTAAAGGACTACGACTGTTCCATCGAATATCATCCGGGTAAGGCTAACGTGGTAGCTGATGCGTTGAGTCGAAAGGTTGTGATGGATTTAAGAGCGATGTTTGCTCGGTTGAGTCTATATGATGATGGGAGTCTTTTGGCAAAACTTCAAGTTAGGCCAACATGGATCGAGGAGATTAAGAAAAAGCAGTTGATGGATGAAGGCTTGAACGCTAAGAGGGAACAAGTTCGGGATGGTGGTTTGGAAGGTACACCGTTGTCTAGTGATGGGGTGCTATGCTTTCAAGGGCGAGCTTGTATGCCAAAGGATATGGAGTTGAGGCAGAAAATTCTCCATGATGCACATAGCAGCCCATACGCTATGCATCCGGGAGGAAACAAGATGTATGGAGATCTACGAAAATTACGGTGGCCCGGGTTGAAGCGTGAGGTAATGGAATTTGTAGAAGTGTTTGACGGTCGCCAGTGTTAAGGTCGAACACCGCCACATCGTGGCTACTTCAACCCAGAAGATCCCTCAATGGAAGTGGGAGCGATCACTATGGATTTCATCACTACCCTCACGCCCAAAGAAGAAAGATGCGCTTTGGGTAATCGTAGACCGTCGACTAAATCACCACTTCGTGCTTGTGAGAATGGATTATTCACCCGAAGCTAGCAAAGTTGTATGTGGCCAGATAGTCGATTGCATGGTGTGCCCGTATCAATTATTTCAGATAGGGACCCAAGGTTCACTTCGAGGTTTTGGAAAGCGTTACATCAAGCGTTAGGTACAGCGGTTGATTTCAAAGACTTTTCCATCCTCGCATCTGACGGGCAATGAAAAGGTCATACAGATCTTAGAGGATATGCCGAGAGGTTGCGTCTTGGAATTTCGAGGTAGTTGGGAGGAATTTTTACCTTTAGCCGAGTTCGCCTACAACAATAGTTACCAAGCAAGTATTCAGATGGCACCATATGAAGCAATCGTATGGATTTGAAATGTCGAACTCGACGTGTTGGACGAGTTGGGTGAAGGACAAGTGTTGGGGCCAGAGTTGGTTGCAGAAACGGAGGACAAGGTTAAGGTGATTCAGCTCGGCTTAAGGAAGCATCGACAGATGTAAGTCCTATGTCGATCTTAAGCGCAAGGAAATGGAGTATGCCAGGGGATAAGGTCTTCCCAAGGTGTCGCCTTGGAAGAAGGTACTAAGATTTGGGCGAAAGGGAAGTTAAGCCCAAGATTCATTGGCCCATATATAGTAATGAAGCGAATAGGACCGGTAGCTTATCACCAAACTGCTTACCGAAAGTTAATCAGATTCATAAGTCTTCCATGTGTCGATGCCGAGGCAGATTTCGGCGATCCATCACATGTGGTGCCCGTGATGTAAATCGAGGTTAACGCAGACTTATCTTTTAAGGAGGAACCTGGTTCGGATCTTGGATAGAGACGTGAAGGTTCTATTTAGGAAGTCAAGGTTCTTAGTGAAAGTGCTATGGCGGAACCATGGTGTAGAGGAAGCTACGTGGGAACCCGAGATATGATCGACAAAGAATACCCCCACCTCTTCTCGACGAGGTAATTTCGAGGACGAAATTCTTTTAAGGGGTAGAACCAGAACAACCCGATTATGGGGTTATTTGTATTTACATTATTTTACTTATGTTTGAATGGTCGAGATAATAATTATGGCTTGATAAGATTTAATTAAGGGCCTTGAGTGACTCTAATAGTGGAAAATATTATTTATAAGCTTTAAAGGTGAAGAGCCTTAGTAGTTAGGGGTTATAAGAATAAATAAAGGAACAATTGACATAAATTGAGCCTAGAATAAGTGGCAAAGGAGGGCCACTTGGGAGCTTCATGTGACGCCATCAAGGAACAAGGAGAACCTTGGTTCGAGTCACAATTCTCCTCTTTTTGGCATTATGTTGGACTACACATATGGAAGAGTCTTCCTCCTTTAAACTCTTTTTTTTTATTAAAAGATAATATGAGCTTTTAAAAGGGATTTTATTTATGCTAAGGATAATAGGAGATAAAAGAAGCTATTATTAGGATTATTCTTTGGTTATGAGGATTAATTCGAGATTATTTTGAATTAAACCAATTAAGGAGTTGGTGGTAGGTTGAACTCCTTAGTGGTGTGGACAAGAAGGTCTTTGGGGAGGAGATAATACCAATTTACTAAGTTATTTTCGCTAAGCTTTTCCCCTTGTGATAATTTTCTTCATTCTTCTCAAACTAGAAGAAAATCTCATTGCTCCTATTCTTTGATCTATACCGAAAACACCTACTCTTTCTTTCTCTTCATTGCCAAACCGAAACCCACCTTCTCTTTACACACTCCTCTTCTCAAAAATCCCTTAAGCCAAACCATTCAACACCTTTCTTTCCCATTACTTTCTTTCTCCCTTGGTCAATACACTCCCTTGAAGTGCCGATTTCTTTTCTCCTATTCACTCACCTTGGTCAAACCCCTTTACTTCTTCCATTGTCAATAACCTCCCCAAATTTCAAGTCTTGGTCAAATCTCAAACATAGTGTTCCCTCTATTTCTTCAATCGGTTTTAAGGTAAGTAGATCAAGTGTTTTCTTTATTGGCCACTAGTACTTGTCGACTTCTGGGGAAGGTAAGGACCTATTTCAAGACTTGATAAAAAGGTATTAACTCTCTTTAATGAAACCGATTATGTTTAGGTGTTTCGGATCTTGAAGAAATCGGTTCAAGTCTCCATCAACTAGATTTGGTAAGTTAACAGAAGTCAAGTCTTTCTAAACCTTTCAAAGGATAATTGGAGAAAAGTCAAACTAATCTTGTTTGGTATTTAAGGTTGACCGATTGCTAGAACCCATATAAGGATTCGGGTTGTTAGAAACCAAATCAAAGCAAGGTAAGATCTCTGATCTCAAATGATAATTCTATGGTATAAGTTGGGTTGGCGAATAGGCCATGGTATCGACTCATGTTTTGGCCTAATCTAGGGACAATAGATCTAGGGTGGCCGATTTCTTCATTCTGGATTTAGATCACTCACAGATAGGTGTGTACATACACACATATACATACACACATATAACTTGTTAAATATGCTGATTGTTGTGAATGCTATCTTGATTTTATGTAGCATTGGATAATATACCACATCCAGATAGATGGAGATTCGTAAGTACCGTTAATATGAATTTGTTATTTGATGCTTTGGGAAGCATGATGCATTGATACATGAGATTTAAGTATGTGATGACATGAAACATATACATATGTGATTAATGTGGGATTGATGAGTGGAGGGGCAAGGTTAATCGTGCCGACGGGCACCAAGTTGTTTTGGTAACACACCGTGACTACTGGCCACCGAGGTTTGGTACCTCCAGAGGTTTGGCACCTCATACGACTTATCCCCGTGGTTAACACCACCGGGTTGGCCCCACTTGAGATATGGGATCGCTCCGCCGTGATTTGGTATCACACGATGGGTTGGCCCCATCAATTGATCTCGTTCTACGGACACCGTTGTTTTGGTAACACATTGTGACTATATGTCACACCAAATTTAACCCCAAGGTTCTCCAAAATTTGATTTTAAATGGGTTTCCCCATTCGGTCCTAATGTTTTGGGGGGTTTGGTTTAATACACTCGGTTCTCCAAAGCCCCAAGCACACTCGAACAATGATGAGCATACTAACACACGGATATGATTGAAATGCGTGACCCCTAAATCCCAGATGTTACAAAATAAGTTAATTTTGACTACATTTAGATTAAGAAAAGCGAAATACGATTTAGATCAGAGAAAGAATAAAGTATTAGATTAATCGACTCGTTTCATCTTTTTTCTATTCAAGGTAAGTTTGTATGTATTAAACATTATTATATTTGTGTTTAAAATGCTTTTATATTGCACAAATTGTGAATACAACATTGCGGACATGTTCAACAACGATTTGAAAAGTTTGAAATCCCTGGTTGAACCTTAAGAATATATTAGATACGAATGACATCTCAATAGGGTTTATGTGATTTGGGTGTTGGTTCGTACGACCTATGTAACAGCCCGATTTAAGGGCTAGTCATAATAGTAGTTTCAAAATCACTAATCCGAGATCAAAGAAAATTATTTTTATGTTATTTTATGAGTTAGAGCATGATTATATAAGTACATTAGAGCATTATTATATAAGTACATAAAAAATTTGGTGCTTTAATTTTAGCGATTTTACGCTTAATCGCGAAAAAGGACTAAATCGCATAAAGTGTGAAAGTTCTAATTTATAAGTTAAGGGTGCCAAATAGCTATTGAAGATTAATTGGAGGCCTCTAAAGGGAAATTAGCCCCTTAAATGAAGCTTGGCCAGCCATAGGGGACAGTAGAGGTCAAAATTTGGTCAAGTAGGTGGATTAGGTGGACTAACTTGGGATTTTATATTAAAATGAAGAAAGAAAAGATATCATCTTTTCTTCTTCATTCCTCCACCAAAAATTAGCAGCAAATAGAGGCTTGAAAGCTTCAAAAATTTTAGCACACTCTTCTCTTTATAAGTAAGTGTTCTAGTGATCATTTCTTGATAAAAATTGTACTTTTAGAACCTCTAAAGCTTAAGCTTTCTAAAGAGGGGACTATTTTGTTAAGTGGTGAAAAGTTTAGAATTTTCCATGAAAGCTTCTAAGTTTTTTGCTGCATTTTTATGGAAGAAAATGGGTCTTAGTTGTTAGATGAACAACTTTTGTGAAAGGTGTTACCATGAAAACACCTAAAAGGACTTTTTTGTAAAGGTTGTTAAATATCTAGTAAATGTGTGAAATGTTGAGTTTTGATGGTAACCATAAGAGAAATAAATGTTCACCTAGGCTCATTAAAGAGAGAAATTTGATTAGAATTGATTTTCGAGCCTAGGGGTAAAATGGTTATTTTGTAAAAGTCTAAGGGCAAAATAGTAATTTTACTAAAGCGTGATTATTAAAATGCATTTATTAATTTAATAATTAAATGAGCTAATTTGATATTATAGATCAAGAAGAACTAAGAATTAACCTCGACCAAGGAAAGAACAAAGTATCGAACTAGATCGACAACCTAGCCTATTTTGTAATCGAGGTAAGTTTGTATGTGATAAATTCAACATTTATGCTAGTATGTTTTGAGAATGTTTGATATTGTAATGATACATGACATTCTATGAATTTTGTAATGGTGTTGAATGAGAAATATGATAAACGTTGAGATGTTGAAGTCCTGGTTGGACTATAATAAATGTGAGAATATTATCATTGAGACGTGAAATGGATAAGGTCCCGTGTAAGACCATGCCTGGGACATGGCCTCGGCACCGAATTGAGATCCCATATAAGACCATATCTGGGATATGGCTTTGGTATTGAAATTGAGAATCATATAAGACCATATCCGGGATATGGCATCGGCACTCAAAAGTGACCCAATATAAGACCACATCTAGGATGTGGCATTGGCTTCGTGTTTATGTAATGACGATGAATATGCTTCTTTGAATATCCCTAGTGATTTAGTAGGATAAATGGATAAGCTTGGAGATAGAAATTATATTTAGTACTAAAGCCATGTGATTGAGTGAATACAGGTACCCGTGAGTAATTCACAAGGAATGTTTACGATATATGGCATGATATGTGCTAGATAAGAACAAGTACGAGTAAGTTATGGGAAAGTGCTTAAGACTTTGGGTGGTTATCTAATGCCACAGATTGATGTCATTATTAGCTTGTTGTTGCTATTTATTTTCATGCAAACTTACTAAGCTTTATGCTTACCCCTCTCATTTCCTTTTTCCTTGTAGTATTGTCAAGATAACTCTAGGATCGTAGGACTTCGGAGTTCGAAAATCACACTATTGATATCTCTTTGATATAACAAAGTTTTATTTATTTTGAGTATGGCATGTATAGGACTTGGGTATTTTGTTATGTCATATTTATTAGCCAAAGTGCTGGCTATTTATGTTATCAAGTTCATTTTGTAAGTGGTCATTGGAATTGGGCCAATACTTAACAAGTTTATATATATTCAATGATGATGATATTATGAAGTTTATTCTTGTGTGGATGCTTTGATTTGAGTTCTTGGAAGTGCCTTAGGGTCATGAGTTATGTTGAATTAAATTGTTATAAGTATGATATGTAGGGTGGCATTTAGCTTGGAATATAGCCTTTTTAATGTCCACACGGATAGACACATGGGCGTGTGTCTAGGCCGTGTGTGGTACATGGTCAGCCCCATGGGCATGTTGATCGGCCGTGTGTCCTCTTGCATGCTAGATTTACAAGTCAGTATGCTTAGTAGTAAACACACGGACAGAGACACGGCTATGTGTCTCATCCATGTAGGAGGCACAGCCATGGACATGGGCGTGTGCCCAGGCCGTGTGAAGTCTGCACCTAACATTTGGAATTTAATTCAACACACGTCTAAGGACACGGGCGTGTTCCTTGGCCCGTGACCATAGTGAGGTGATGACGTCATAAACAGAATGCCATAGTTTTGGTACACAGGCTAAGACACGAGAGTGCCGAGGCCGTGTGAGGGACACGGGCATGTGTCCGGCCATGTGAAAACCCCTGTAAGTTTGAATTAGAAAATAAATTCCACACGGGTTAGGGACATGGGCGTGTGTGACCACACGACCTGGCCATACGGGCGTGTCCCATATCACACGGGTGTGTGGCCCCTGTTTAGGCAAGAATTTCCTAAGTGCGTAAAAATTTCTGGTTTAATTCTAAAACCTTTCGAATGTATGTTTAAGGCCTCGTAGTCCCATGATAAGAATGTTATGCATATGAATGAGAAGTTTTAAGTTGGGAATGAATTTTTTTAAAGCCCAAAGTTGTATGTACAGATAAGTTTAGTCTGATAATGCCTCATACCCAGTTCCGGAGTGGAGTACAAGTAAGGGTGTTACAACATATCGGTGGCTGAGCTATCTGGCATGTGTTGCGGATTCTCATCAGCTTGTGTGAGCAGCACCATGTAGCTTCATCATGACCGTCAACTTATGTGAGCAGACCCATTGATAGCTTGAGAGTGAGCATTATATGTGATATTTGATTGAGATAGCTTCGGCTATGTATGTGGCACTTAGGATGTGAGATTCTCGAGTATCTGATAGTATTCCTAATGGTTCAACGGGTATATCAAAGATACGGATAAGTATGAGACTGATATGAGATGGTACAGGTATGTACATGAACCGTATAAGCTTTGAATCGAAGAAACTTATGAAGTTCAATTCTAACCTTGTGATTTAAAATGTGATAGGTTTGTGTATTTATATGAATTGTATATAGATATGTTCAATTGTTGATTGGTATATTTTGTTAAGTTGTGTTTATTATCATACGAGCTTACTAAGCTATATAGCTTACTTTATTTGTTTTTCCATGTTTTATAGTGAAATCAAAGCTATTCCATGTTTTATAGTGAAATCAAAGCTATCTCAAATTCGGAATCGTCAGAGACTTCATCTGTAACACCCCTCACCCGTATTCAACGTCGAAATAGGGGTTATAGAGCATTACCGGACTTACAACACATTTAAACATACTTTTCAATTACATTTAATCAATTCATACATTCATCATTCAATCTTAATCAATTTGTCCCTAATACGAGCCAATGAGGCCCTAAACAAGCATTAAAAGTGGTTCGGGACTAAATCGATAACTTTGAAAACCTTTTGAATACTTAGAAAATTTTCCCAAAAATAGGGGACACATGCCCATGTGGCCCGACCGTGTGCCTCACATGGCCAACAAACACGCCCATGTCACAAGCCATGTGGACATTCGAAATGCAAGCACATGGTCGTGTCTCAGCCCGTGTTCGACCCCGTGTAACTGCCAACACACACGCCCGTGTGGCTAGCCCGTGTGCCCTAAAAATGGCCATACACGCCTGTGTGCCAGGCCGTGTTAATCCTATAAGGTATACTGGCTTATGCCACACGACCATATCACATGCCCATGTGTGAGGCCGTGTGGAGCATACTGACTAGGTTTCAAAATCAACATTAGGGGACACACGACCGTGTAACCTGACAATGTGTCACACACGGCTGAGACATACGCCCGTGTCTCTGTCCGTATGGACAAAAATAGGCTATTTTCCAAGCCAATTTGCCACCCAAATTTGAATGTACCTACAACACATCATTTTGCACCATCTCATAGCATAAATAGACATTTAGACCAGCCAATTCAAACCTAATTCATGCATAATCTATACCATATTTCCCAATACACGCAAGTTGCAAAATAGACCAATCTATTTATACCCCAAATCTCATAAACTTAGATCATCAATATAGATATTTAAAAAATGCATTCTTTCTCTTGATTCACAAAAAAATAACATCAACAATATCAACATTCAACTTCCATAATATCAACTATTAATAAACATCACAAAACCAACCTCAATTTACATAACATAAACTATATGCACATACACATATACACAAGCAAATTAACTCAAAATAAGCCAACTCTCATGGCTATTATATACAAACCAAGACATATACATTTACAAGCCAATTCAAATGGCCAAAATCATTACTAAAATATAACCAACATGACCAAAGTCCCTATACATACCATATTCTCAAAACATAAGCTTAAAAGTACCAAATCAATAATAGGATAGTGTGACAAAATCTCTGACGATCCCTGAATCTGAGCTAGCTTTGAAATCACTATAAAACATAGAAAAATAAACAACATAAGCTTTATAGCTTAGTAAGCTCGTATGAAATAAACTCGATATAACCATATACATATAATTCAACAATTGATTATAAATACATGAATTCACATCAACTAACAAACCTTTCAACTACTCATTCACAAAACTATATATTTTCTTCACCATTTCTTAGATTCAAAGCTAATATGGTTTATACACATACATGTGCTATCTCTTCTCAACCACATCGTTCATTTACCCGTTGAACCATTTGGAATAGAAGTCGGATACTCAAGAGTCTAGCACAATAAGTACCTATACCATGGCCCGAAGCCAAATCAAGGTAACTTATATCTGAAGTACTGATATCATGGCCCGAAGCCAAATCAATAGATATTTATGGTCCAAAGCCAAATCGGTATAACTCACACCCGAAGTGCTAATATCATGCCCCGAAGCCAACTTAATGTATCCCATAATGACATGTCACTAGTATCCTAAACTATTTCTAAGGTTCAACTGGGATTTTGAATGCTAAATTACCATCGAGTCATTTTCGAACTTATCTGAAGTCTCGTATTCACAACTTAAACCATGTCAAAGCATTTAAAATACATTTATAATGAAATTTATCACATATGAACTTACCTCGGATGTGAAAACTATGAAATAAGTTGATTAGTCGATAACTTTAGTTTTCCCCGATCTAGATCCAAATTCTACTTTTCTTGATCTAAATATATTCAAAATTAACTTATTTAATAATCTCTCTATTCAATTTAATACAAAACACACATTTAAGCACATTTACACTTTTACCCCAAGAATTTGACAACTTTTACAATTTAATCCTTATTTCATAAAATCACCAATTCATGAAATTCAAGCATAACCCATGCTAGCCAAATTACTATTATGCCCCTAGCAGCCCATATTTTTCATTTATTTCACATTTCACAATTTAATCCCTATTTTACATTTTCACTAAAAATCACTTAACAAAACTTGTATAACTATCATTAAATATCCAAAATCTATCATCAAACATAAAAACACACGTTATTCAACAATGGAAACATTCAAAATCTTCAACATTTTTGCAAAATAGTCCCTAGGCTAGCTAGACCTAGTTGCAACGATCTCAAAAACACAAAATCATTAAAAACGGAGTCAAAATTACTTACCAATTGAGCAATGAAATGGTCGAATGTTTAAAGCCCTAAAAATGGCTTTCTTCTTTGCTATATTCGATTAATAAAGATGAATGAAACACATTTTTATATTTTTGTTTTACTAATATAACTTATATTTAACAATTACTATATTAACCTTATTATAAAACCATTTAATATCATCCATTTTATGTCCATCATTGTCCAATAAATATATAAAGGGTCTAATTATCGCTTAAGGACCTTAACTTTTATAATCCATAACTAATAGATACCTTTAGCTATTAGAACAACACTTTTGCAGTCCTTTTTATCAAATTGACTAATCAAACAATAAAATTTCTAAACAAAACTTTCACAAAATCATTCAATCATTATGTAAACATTAAAGCAATAATAAAATAATCACTTTGACTTCAAATTGTGGTCCCGAAACCACTGTTTTGATTTGACTAAAAATGGGTTGTTAGATCATCACACTATCCAACTATCACTTTGGTACTTTTGAATCTATGTTTTTGGGATACATGGCATGTATAGGAACTTTGGTCATTTTGGTTATGGTTTAGTAATGAAATTAGTCATTTGAATTGGCTTGTAAATGTTAAATGTTTTGGTTTTGTAAACAACCATGAGAGTTGGCTTAATTTGGTTGATTTGGTTGTGCATACATATGTGCATATGGCTTTGGTTATGTGTTTGATGATGGATATGTTATGCTTGTTTATATTTGGTAATTAAGGGTGCTAAATGGTCGAGAATTAAATTTGGTATGTTTGTGAGATTAGGCTAAATAATGCAAAATTTGAAATGTCATATTGATGATTTGAGATTATGAGTTTTGGTATGAAATTGAATGGCATATTGTGGTATTGATGTGTTTTGTATTGGTTGGTATTGAAATGGTATGAATTATGCTTGAATGAGGTTAATAGAATTCCTATTTTAATGCCATGAATTGTGTTATTTGGTTTGGTGTAGGTATATGCAAATTGGTTGGCAAAACGGCTTGGTAAATAGCTTATTTTTCGTCCACACGGACAGAGACACAAGCGTGTGTCTCATCATTATGTGACACACGGTTATGTTACACGGTCGTGTGTTTCTTGGTGTTGAATTAAAAATTAAGTCAGTATGCTCCACACGCCCAGTACACGGACGTGTGACTTTGTAACAGCCCAACTTAGGGCCTAGTCAGAATAGTGGTGCGAGACCACAAATTTGAAGTATAACTATGTGTTTAAATGATTTTACAAGGCTTATAAGGTGTTTTCATAATTGTGTGAAAGTTTCATGAAGGAATTTTATTAGTTAGTGAATAAATTGTCTGTTAGGACTAAATTGTAAGAATTAGGAAATACGAGATCCTAGAAGATTTAAGCATGAAATAGTATCATAAAAATTACTAGAGATTCTTATTTAGAAATTAGACCATTATTTGTTATAATGGACAAAAATGGACATGGGATAGAAAAATCTCAAGAAAGAGCATTAAGGGCATTTTGGTCATTTGGTTAATTAATGGATTCAAAAGGGAAAAACAAGTCAAAATCTTGTCCATCTTCTTCCTAAGGGCTGAAATTTTCAAGGAGCCATAGCTAGGGTTTTGTTCAACTTCCAAGCTCAATAGTAAGTGCATCCTAGCCCCGTTTTTAATTTCTTCGTATTTTTGAAAGCCTCATAGCTCGATTTAGCTGTTTCTAGCTATATTTTGCGCTAGGGTTTATGTTTAAAAATTTACCCATGTATGACATGCATGTATTTTGATGATTTATGGAAGATTATGAAAGTTTGATGTAGGATAAACATCTTTTTCTATGAGATTTCATGAAAAATGCATGTAAGGACCAAATTGCAAAAGTATTGAAAATGGTTGTAAATGGGTAAAATAGCATAAATTGAAGGTTGCTATAATTATGAATATGAATCGACTAGGCTTGAAATAAAAGGAAGTTGAATGAAAATCATTTTACAAGCCTAGGGGCAAAAGTATAATTATAAGAAAGTTTAGGGGCAAAATTGTAATTTTTCCAAAGTATGAGTTACTAGTCAATTTAGTCAATATGAATATTAAACAAGTTAAATTTTCATTTTAGATCAATAAATGAGAAGCTCGGATCAAAATCGAGGCAAAAATAAAGTCAGGGACTAAATTGCACATTTTAACACATTTTGGGTATCGAGGTAAGTTTGTGTGAAATTAAGGTTACATTTGTTGTTATGTTTTAAATTAATTATTATTTTTGTGGAATGTATATTCTTTACATGAAATGATCATTAATACTATGATGATAAAGTAAAGGAGAATGAGTAAGCAAGTAAAATTCCCGATCAAAGTCTCGGAATAGTAAGGATTCCTATATCATAACATGAGCCAAGGAAAGCTCGTGTAAGACCATGTCTGGGACATGGCATTGGCATCAATGAATGTAGGTCCCATGTAAGACCATGTCTAGGACATGGCATTTGCTCCGAACGTAGATCCTGTGTAAGGCCATGTTTGGGACATGGCATCAGCATCGAATAAGGAAGGTCTCATGAAAGACCATGTCTGGGACATGGCATTGACACCATATGAGGAAGTTCTCATATAAGACCATGTCTGGGACATGGCATAGACACCATATGAGGCAGGTCTCGTGTAAGACCATGTCTGGGACATGGCTTCGGTACCAAAGGAAGATTTCGTGTAAGACCATGTCTAGGACATGGCATCGATATTAAGCTAAAGAATCTTGTGTAAGACCATATCTAGGATATGGCTTCAGAATATGAGGTGATCCCATGTAAGACCATATCAAGGATATGGCATTAGCATCAAGATATATGTTCGACAAGGTTGAGTATCCTCCGTTATTCCGGGAAAATTCAACTAGCAAAAGAATTAAGTATGAGAAAGGTAATAGATGAGATGAGTGAGTAAAAATTGATGATGAGATAAGTTGTATGAGAATGACTAAAAATCCATATAAGCTAAAAGGATCAAGATTCAAATTTTGACCATGATAGTTTAAATACTAAACTATGTAATGAGTGATACAGGTACTATGAGTAAATACAAGATAAGGTAACCTCAACGTGATGGGTAAGTATGAGCAAGAGTAAGTGAGTCTTAGTATGTGAATTTTATGTGTACTTATTTCATGATGAATGAGTTTATTTAAAGTAATTACATTGTTATTTAAGATTTCATGCAGGCTTACTAAGATATAAGCTTACCCTTCTCTTTTCCCTTTTCCTTGTAGTTTCGCCAAGCTAGTTTGGGAATCGAAGGACGTCGGAGCTCGGATCACACTATCGACCATTATTTTGGTATAGCAAAGTTTATCATTTTGAGTATGGCATGTATAAGAGTTTGACCATTTTGAGTTATGTCATATTGAAGGAAAATGGTTAGTTATCAAGTTGGTGCATTCTTTTGTATATGGCCATTAGAAATTTGTCGATATTTGCTAAGTTTTATACCTTTAATGATGATGAGGTTATCCATTTAAGTTTATGAAATGAATAGAATAATTGAGTTGTTTGAGAATGTATAAGTGTTTTTATGTTTCAGGGTAGCAATTGGCTTGGAAAATAACCAATAATTGTCCACACAGGGAGACACACGGGCGTGTGTCTTGGCCGTGTGTGACACATGGTCAGCCCCATGGGCATGTAAATAGGTCGTGTGTCCCTTGCATCAACCCATGAGAAAATGATTCGCCGCATGGGGCATCACACAGGCGTTTGCCCTGGCCATGTACTTTTAAGGGTTTAATGACGTCATAGATAGAGAGCTCCACGGGTGGGAGACACAGGCGTGTCTAGGCCATGTGAAGGACATAGGTTATAGGGACGCGCGTGTGCTTAGCCGTGTGAAATAAATCAGTTTCGACCACGGTGTCGAACACGGGCATGTCTCAAGGGCACACGGACATGTCCTTTAGACCACACGGGCGTGTGGCCCCTGTTTAAGAAAAAAGTTTTTAAGAGCTTTTAAGTTCCCGGATGAATTTTGAATCCCTCCGAATGTACAATTTGGGCTCCATAGGCCCATTATATATACGATATGATTAAAGAAGGAAAGGTTTTAAAATGGAACAAATTTTTATGTCTCGTGAATGTATGATTAAGTAAGGATAAGTACGATAATGCCTCGTATCTGGTTCTAGCGTCAGACTCGGGTAAGTGGTGTTACATTTAGTGGTATCAGAGCTATGATTTAGTCAGTTCTAGGACTAACGTAGCATAAGTATGAGTCTATCTATACATGCTATACCTATGAGTATTTATGTAATGATAGTGTGACGACTCCTGACGGCTTAAATTGTATTTTTTATAGTAAATAGATCTCGAAAGAGATGAGGTTGATGATGTAGAAAGTAATGTGCCGGCTCCCGCTGAAGGGACGATGCCGAATGAAAATGAGAATAGACCCACAATAGTAAGCCAGAGAGGAGGAGGAGAGGTTAGAGAAGCATTTCTCCACATGATGAATGCTTGGTACACGGAGTTCGTTCGTACGAACCCGAATACGCCACCCTCGCCTATTCCTCAGCATACCCCTATAACCCCACAAGTAGTAGAAGTGGTAAGAAAGGATAAACCACCAGTTGATAGGATCTGTAAACATAGAGCAGAGGAATTTCGGGCTAGCAAAAAATGACAATCCAAAAAGGGCAGAGTTTTGGCTGGAAAATACCATCAGGGTATTTAATGAGTTGTTGTGCACACTTGATGAGTGCATGAAGTATATTAGCCAGAGGTTCATCGACCAAAAGATGAAGGAATTCTTGGAACCAAAACAAGGTAAAATGTCAGTAACCAAATATGAGCGTGAGTTTGTAAGGCTCATTAAATACGCTCGAGAATGTGTATCCACCGAAGCCATTATGTGCAAGAGATTTGAAGATGGATTAAATGAAAAGATTAAATTGTTTGTTGTTGTCCTAGAGTTGAAAGAGTTTGTTGTGCTGGTGGATCTGGCTTGTAAAGCCGAGGAATTAGTAAAAGAGAAAAGAAAAGTTGAGATGGAGTTTCATGACTCAAGGAAGAGACAGTGGAGTAAGTCATTCCAGTCTTCGTCCAAGAAGTCAAGAGATTTCTCTACCCGTTCAGCTACTTTCGTCGGGTTTTTAAGCAGAGGCAAGAGTAAATAGTATTTCGAGAATAAGGCTCAGACTACCTCAGTCGCTACTATTGGGAACGTTCGATCTAATAGACCAAAATTCCCATAGTGTGGCAGATGACATCCCGGTGAGTGCCGAGCACACGAGAATGCTTGTTTCAAGTGTGGTTCCCAAAACCATTTTATTAGAGAATGGCCTGAGATGATTAAAGAAGAGAAAACTCAGAGTGCGAAATTGGAAGCACTACTAGGGGAAAACCACAAAGGAACTCGAGAAGTGGGGCGAGTAGTAAGGGTACACCCCGAGAACAGACTGCAAGACCCGAAGGTAGAGCACCTGCAAGGACTTACGCCATTCGCGCTCGCAAAGAGGCATCATCTTCCGATGTAATTATGGGTACATTCTCTCTTCATGACACTAATGTTGTTGCCTTAATTGATCTGGGGTCTACCCATCCATACATTTGCATGAAATTAGCATCTAGCATGAGTATACATGTTGAGTCTACGAAGTTTTTGATAAAAGTGTCTAACCCTCTAGGCAAAAGTTTTAGTAAGTGAAGTATGCAAAGATTGGCCATTAATGATTAGAGGTCATTATTTTAAGGCAAACCTTATGATATTGCCATTCGATGAATTTGATATTATTCTTGGTATGGACTGGTTAACCACTCATGATGTGATAGTAAATTGTGGAAAGAAATATATTGAGTTGAGATGTGAAAATGGGGACACTCTTCATGTTGAATCAGATGAACAAGACATATCACAAGTAGTGATCTCTCACATGACGGCTCAAAGGCATGTAAGAAAAGAGTATGCGGCGTATCTTGCCTTTGTGATGAATGCCAAAGAAACCAAGCTAAAGATTGAATCAGTACTGATAGTATGTGAGTACCCTAATGTCTTGCTCGAGGAATTGCCAAGATTAACCCCGGTCAGAGAGGTCGAGTTTGGCATTGAGTTAGCTCTCAGTACTGTACCGATATCAATTACTCCTTACAAAATGGCTCCAACTGAGTTGAAGGAATTGAAGGCGCAGTTGCAAGAATTGACAGACAAAGGTTCTGCTAGACCAAGTTGTTCTCCATGGAATGCTCCGGTATTATTTGTGAAAAAGAAGGATGGCTGTATGAGATTATGCATAGATTACCGACAGCTTAATAAGGTAACAGTGAAGAACAAGTACCCATTGCCAAGGATTGACGATCTGTTTGATCAATTGAAGGGAGCCACTGTGTTTTCCAAGATAGACTTAACTTCGGGATACTACTAATTGAGAGTAAAAGACTCAAATGTGCCTATGACTAATTTTCGAACAAGGTATGGGCATTATGAATTTTTATTCATACCTTTCAGTTTAACAAATGCTCCTGCGGTGTTTATGGATTTAATGAACCGCATCTTTCGGCCATATCTAGATAAGTTCATAGTTGTTTTTATTGATGATATATTGGTATATTCCCGATATGAGTCTGAGCATGCTGAGCATTTAAGGACCATTCTACAAATTCTACGAGATAATCAGTTATATGCCAAGTTCAGCAAAAGTGAATTTTGGCTCAAGGAAGTCGGATTTCTAGGACATATTGTCTCGGGAGAGGGAGTTCGAGTAGACCCAAGTAAAATTTCAGCTATTGTTGATAGAAAACAGCCTAAAAATGTATCTGAGGTTAGAGTTTTCTGGGCCTTGCTGGCTACTATAGGCGATTTGTCAAAGGGTTTTCCATGATAGCGACTCCCATGATGAAATTAATATAGAAAAATGTAAAGTTTGAATAGACATAAAAATGCCAACAGAGTTTTGAGAGATTAAAGGCAATGTTGACAGAAGCTCCAATTCTAGTACAACCAGAATCGAGAAAGGAATTTGTAATCTACAATGATGCATCCTTAAATCGATTGGGCTGTGTACTGATACAAGAAGGCAAAATAGTAGCGTATGCATTCAGACAGCTAAAGCCACACGATAAGAACTATCCGACACATGGCTTAGAGTTGGCTGCCATAGTTTTTACATTAAAGATTTGGAGACACTATTTATATGGTGAAAAATGTCAGATATTCACAAATCATAAATTCTAAAGTATTTAATGACCTAGAAGGAATTGAACTTAAGGCAACGAAGATGGTTGGATTTAATAAAAGATTATGAACTAGTTATTGACTACCACCCGGGAAATGCGAATGTAGTCGCTAATGCTTTAAGTAGGAAATCCCTATTTTCTTTGAGGGCTATGAATACATGGGTGAGTTTATCCAATGACGGTTCAATTCTAACTAAGTTGAGGACTAGACTGATGTTCCTTCAAGAGATTTATGAGGCTCAGAGAGACGAAAGTGAACTGCAAGCCAAAAGAGTTCAATGCGAGTTGGGTATTGAGTCCTATTTTCGAATCAGTTCAGACGGGTGTTTGATGTTCAGAGACAGAGTCTGTGTGCCAAGGAATGATGAGCTCATCTGCAAGATTTTATATGAAGCACATAATGGATGTCTATCTGTACATCCGGGCAGTACCAAGATGTATAATGATTTGAAGAAATGGTACTGGTGGCCGAGTGTGAAGAAAGATATTTCTGAGTTTGTTTTGAGATGTTTGATTTGTCAACAAGTAAAGGTCGAACACCAAGTACCTTCGGGTTTGCTTCAACCTATAATGGTACCAGAATGGAAATGGGACCATGTTACCATGGATTTTGTAACGGGTTTACCGTTGACACCAAGTAAGAAAGATGCTATATGGGTCGTAGTCGATAGACTTACGAAGTCAGCCTATTTTATACCTGTTCGAGTTGACTACTTGCTTGACAAGTTGGCAAACTTGTATGTCTCAAAGATAGTAAGGCTACATGAGTACCGTTATCAATCATTTCAGATAGAGATCCGAGATTTACATCCAGATTCTGGAGGAAGTTGTAAGAGGCCTTGGGTACAAAGTTGAGTTTAGGACAACTTTTCACCCCCAAACTGACGGTCAGTCGGAGAGGCTGATACAAGTACTTGAGGATATGCTCAAATGTTGTGTGCTTGAGTTCCAAGGCAACTAGAAAAATACCAACCGCTGGTAGAGTTCGCCTACAATAATAGTTTTTAGTCAAGCTTGAAAATGGCACCTTATGAGGCTTTATATGGGCGTAAGTGCCGAACGCCATTATATTGGACTGAGCTTAAGGAAAATCAGATTCATGGAGTTGATCTGGTTAAAGAAACCGAAGAAAAAGTAAAGGTGATTTGAGATTTGCTTAATAGCTGCTTCTGATCGACAAAAATCCTATATTTAAAAAGGAAAGAGATTGAATATCAAGTCAGTGATAGAATATTCTTGAAGGTGTTGCCCAGGAGAAAAGTTCTAAGATTTGGCCGGAAATTCAAATTGAGTCTGCATTTTATCGGACCATACGAGATCACTGAAAGGATAGGGCCGGTAGCCTATCGGTTGGCTTTGCCACCTGGGTTAGAAAAGATTCACAGTGTATTTCATGTATCTATGTTACGATGTTACCAATCAGACCCTTCATATGTGATTACGCCGACAGAGGTTGAGATACAACTAGATATGACTTATGGTGAAGAACCAGTTAAAATTCTAGCCCGAGAAGTCCAGCAATTAAGGAATAAAAGTAAAGCTCTTGTGAAAGTCTTATGGCAAAGACATGGGGTAGAATAGGCTACTTGGGAGCCTGAGGAGGCTATGAGAAAGCAGCATCCAAACCTTTATACTGGTAAGATTTTCAGGAACGAAAATACCTAAGGGGGGAGAATTGTAACAGCCCGACTTAGGGCCTAGTCAGAATACTGGTGCGAGACCACAAATCTAAATTAGAACTATGTGTTTAAATGATTTTACAAGGCTTATGCGGTGTTTGCATAATTGTGTGAAAGTTTCATGAAGGAATTTTATTAGTTAGTGAATAAATTGTCTATTAGTACTAAATTGTAAGAATTAGGAAATATGAGATCCTAGAATATTTAAGTATGAAATAATATCATAAAAATTACTAGAGGTCCTTATTTAGCAATTAGACCATTAGTTGTTATGATGGACAAAAATGGACATGGGAAGGAAAAATCTAAAGAAAGAGCAATAAGGGCATTTTGGTCATTTGGTTAATTAATGAATTAAAAAGGGAAAAAAGTCAAAATCTTGTCCATCTTCTTCCTAAGGGCCAAAATTTTCAAGGAGCCATAGCTAGGGTTTTGTTCAACTACCAAGCTCAATCGTAAGTGCATCCTAGCCCCGTTTTTAATGTTCTTCATATTTTTGAAAGCCTTGTAGCTCGGTTTAGCTGTTTCTAGCAATATTTTGAGATAGGGTTTATGTTTAAAAATTTACCCATGTATGAAATGCATGTATTTTGATGATTTATGGAAGATTATGAAAGTTTGATGTAGGATAAACATCTTTTTCTTAGAGATTTTCATGAAAAATGCATGTAAGGACCAAATTGCAAAAGTAATGAAAATGGTTGTAAATGGGAAAAATAGCAGAAATTAAAGGTTGCTATAATTATAAATATGAATCGGCTAGGCTTGAAATAAAAGGAAGTTGAATGAAAATCATTTTACGAGCCTAAGGGTAAAAGTGTAATTATGAGAAGTTTAGGGGTAAAATTATAATTTTGCCAAAGTATGAGTTAAGAGTCAATTTAGTCACTATGAATATTAAGCAAGTTAAATTTTCACTTTTTAGATCAAGAAACGAGAAGCTAGGACCGGAATCGAGGCAAAAACAAAGTCGAGGACTAAATTGCACATTTCAACACATTTTGGATACCAAGATAAGTTTGTATGAAATTAAGGTTACATTTGTTGTTATGTTTTAAATTCATTATTATTTTTGTGGAATGTATATTCTTTACATGAAATGATCATAAATACTATGATGATAAAGTGAAGGACAATGAGTAAGCAAGTAAAAGTCCCGATCGAAGTCTCGGAATAGCGAGGATTCCTATGTCATAACATGAGCTAAGGAAAGTTCGTGTAAGACCATGTTTGGGACATGGCATTGGCATCAAAGAATATAGGTCCCGTGTAAGACCATGTTTGGGACATGGCATCAGCTCCGAACGTAGATCCTGTGTAAGACCATGTTTGGGACATAGCATCAACATCGAATAAGGAAGGTCTCATGTAAGACCATGTCTGCGACATGGCGTTGACACCATATGAGGAAGGTCTCATGTAAGACCATTTTTGGGACATGGCATCGACACCATATGAGGCAGGTCTCGTGTAAGACCAATGTCTGGGACATGGCTTCGGTACCAAAGGAAGATTTCGTGTAAGACCATGTTTGGGACATGGCATCGATATTAAGCTAAGGAATCCCGTCTAAGACCATATCTGGGATATGGCTTCGAAATATGAGGTGATCGCATGTAAGACCATATCAGGGATATGGCATTGGCATCAAGATATATGTTCGATAAGGTTGAGTATCCTCCGTTATTCCGGGAAAATTTGACAGGCAAAAGAATTAAGTATGAGAAAGGTAATAGATGAGATGAGTAAGTGAGAAAGGTAATAGATGAGATGAGTAAGTAAAAATTGATGATGAGATAAGTTGTATGAGAATGACTAAAAGTCCATGAAGCTAAAAGGATCAAGATTCAAATTTTGACCATGATAGTTTAAATACTAAACCATGTAATGAGTGATACAGGTACTATGAGTAAATACAAGATAAGGTAACCCTAAGGTGATGGGTAAGTATGAGCAAGAGTAAGTAAGAGCAAGTGAGTCTTAGTCTGTGAATTATATGTGTACTTATTTCATGATGAATGAGTTTATTTAAAGTAATTATATTATTATTTAAGATTTCATGCAGGCTTACTAAGCTATAAGCTTACCCTTCTCTTTTCCCTTTTCCTTGTAGTTTCGCTAGGCTAGTTCGAGAATCGAAGGACGCTGAGCTCGGATCACACTATCGACCATTATTTTGGTATAGCAAAGTTTATCAGTTTTAGTATGGCATGTATAGGAGTTTGACCATTTTGAGTTATGTCATATTGAAGGAAAATGGTTAGTTATCAAGTTGGTGCATTCTTTTATATATGGACATTAGAAATTGGTTGATATTTTCTAAGTTTTATACCTTTAATGATGATGAGGTTATGCATTTAAGTTTATGAAATGAATGGAATAATTGCATTGTTTGAGAATGTATAACTGTGTTTATGTTTCAGGGTGGCAATTGGCTTGGAAAATAGCCTATAATTGTCCACACGAGGAGACACACGGGCGTGTGTATTGGCCGTGTGTGATACTTGGTCAGCCTCATGGGCGTGTAAATAGGCCTTGTGTCCCCTGCATCAACCCACAAGAAAATTATTCATCACACGGGCCATTACACGAGCATGTGCCCTGGCTGTGTGCTGTTAAGGGTTTAATGATGTCACAAATAGAGAGCTCCACAAGTGGGAGACACGGACGTGTCTAGGCCATGTGAAGGACACAGTTTATAGGCACGGGCGTGTGCTCAGCCGTGTGAAATAAGTTAGTGTCGACCACGGGTGTCGAACACGGGCATGTCTCAAGGGCACACAGGCGTGTCCCTTGGACCACACGGGCGTGTGGCCCCTATTTAGGCAAAAAGTTTTTAAGAGGTTTTAAGTTCTCGGATGAATTCTGGATCCTTCCGAACGTACAATTTGGGCTCCATAGGCCCATTATATATATGAGATGATTAAAAAAGGAAAGGTTTTAAAATGGAACAAAAATTTTATGTCTCGTGAATATATGATTAAGTAAGGATAAGTATGGTCATACTTCGTATCCGGTTCCGACGTCAGACTTGGGTAAGGGGTGTTACAGACTTGGTCGTGTGGCATAAGTCAATATACCCTACAGGTTTGGCATAGCGTAGCATACAACCTAGCACACGGGCGTGTGAGGCCATTTCGTAGGGTACACGGGCTGGTCACACGGGCGTGTTGTTGGCTGTGTGACCCAAGTTAGTGAGTTACACGAGGTCGGACACGGGCTGGGACACGGTCATGTGATCCCATTTTGAATGTCCACATGGGCATGTCTTTGGCCATGTGAGGCACATGGACGGGCCACACGGGCGTGTGTCCCCTGTATTTTGAAAAATTTTATAAGTTCTCTAAAAGTTTCCTAAGTTATCAATTTAGTCCCAAACTACTCTTAAAGCATGCTTTGGGCCTAGTAGGCTCGTAGTACGGACAATGTGAGTGAATTTGATTGTTGATTATTTGGTTATGATGAATGTATGACAAATGTTTATTTAATTGTGTAATAAATTTTGGTATTACTCTGTAACCCTATTCCGGCGTTGAATACAGGTGACAAGTGTTACAGTCAATTTACCAAATCGCCCTTAGAAACACTCACCACACAATTTATTCTACCACAAACAAGTAATCAACCAAGAAAATCTAAGAATCAATTCCAGTTAGTTTGGTCCTCTTCAAGATTCAGAGCTTCAACAAAGGTAAACTAGACACTATAGCATTTCCAATGTTATAATAAACACAAATTTTAATTAACTATACTAATCAAAATCCTCTCACAAAGATACCTTACCAGATTTGTAACATCAAGTCAAACACTCGATTCCTCACAAAATCGATCTCCCCAGCCCTCCTAAACACCAATCATCAATACTAGACCAAATAGACTTATACTAAGCATCAATTTCATCTTTAAATCAATTTCACAAAATTCTGGAAAATTGGTTCATGAAGATGATGAAATTTAGATTTCTTTAAATTACCTCACAAATCATGTTTAATCTTGATAAACAAGATAAAAAAACCTTTTAATAGATCCATTTTGAGTTGAAACATCCATTGATTTGTGGATTTCCTCTTCAAAATTCAAGATCCACCATTAAAGAACCATGTGTTCTTGAAAGAAGATGACATTTATAAAAATCCTTTAATTGACTTTCAAAACATGTAAAAATGTTTCTAATCAACATAAAAACAAGTTTAGTATTGAAGATTACCTTTGATTCGCTCTAAATTCGTTGATTGAAATTATTGATTCAAGAAACTTGAGAAATTTCAGAATATTTTTGGCTACTTTTGAGAATAATTTTGGGTGAATTGACAGAGTATTTTGAGAAGGAAATTGGTTGGATCTATTTTTTCATGATAGATCTTTAAAATCATGCAAAGAAAACAAATTTTAAAGCTCTCTTATATGATATAAAATGTGTGAAAAGTAGGCTAGATACATTAGTTTTAAAACTGAAATCACCCACCAGAAATTTAAAATTTGGGAAATTTGCCTAATGGCCACTCCCACATTTTCCTTACTTTACCATTTAATCATTTCCCTCCAAAATTCTAAATTTTAAGGTTTATTTTCCATTTAAATACTCTAAATTTTCTCTTATTTTACAATTAAATGTTATTTAATTAATATTAAATTTTACTCAAATTACCACCAATAAAAATTATTTTAAAATTCTTTTCAACCCAATTTGATTATTTTCACTAATAATTATTTAAAATCTTTAAAATTAATTTTTAGAAAATATTTTTTTTCAATTTTCTAGATTATCATTTAATCAATTTTGATGAAATTAACATCCTAAATTAAATTAAAATTACTAGAAACCCTATAAATTCCTATTTTCACACTTGGAACCCGAAAAATATACTTAAAACTACTAAACCCGGTTTAGGGATATTACATAAAACACTTGGAGCAATGATAGCAAAAGCCCATAAGATGAAATCAATCATTAGAGATAGAAGCAAGAATTTTGAAAGAGAAAGAATGAAGAGAGGTAGGTTAAGTCCTCCCTCATCAGCAGGTTTTAAGAAACCTAGAGATCAAACTATTTCAACTTCGAGAAAAGATTCATAGTTCACAAGTTTCAAATGTGAAGGATTCAGTAGACCAATTACTTCTATGGCAAGTTCTGGTGGTTTTAGAATGATGAATAGTGAATGTGAATATTGTGGTAGGAATCATGGTGGTGAATACAGAAGAGTTTAGAGGCATGTTTTGGATGTGGGTCTAGAGATCATATGGTTAAACATTGCCCATCTAAGATTGAATTAATCACTGAACAATGAGTTAGAAACTTTCAAAAGATTCAACATGAGAGTTGATTTAGAATGGCAGCTAAATCTGGCACAGTACAAGGAGCGTAGAGGAAGAATCTTAGTAAGTCAAGTTCTGAAGTCTTAGCACAACTTATGTGGTGAAAGCTAAAGATGATGTTGATTTTCCTAAAGTGATAACGGGTAAATTTTCCTTTTCATGGTAACAATATTTATGATTTGATTTATCCATGGTCTACTCATTCATATATTTGTACTACAGTTATTGAAGGTCTTAATCTTGAGGTAGTATAATCTGAAACAAATGTGCTAGTAACAAATCCCTTAGATCAGAGTCTTGTGGTGAATAAGTTGATCAGAAATTGTCCACTAGTTTTTGGCAAACCTACATTTCTAGAAGATTTGTTGTTCTTCAGCTTTCATAGGTTTGATGCAATTTTTGGGTTAGATTGGTTGACTAGACACAACGCTATGGTTGATTGTTGAACTAGAAGTGTATTTCTGAGAAACGTTATGGGTAAAGAAGTGATTATACCTAGTATACAGATTGGATTAGTGAACAGGATAATTTTTGCAGTGTCCACTAGGAAAATGATTATTCAGTGTGTAGATGCTTAGCTAGCTTATGTCATGGATTCATCTGAATTAAGAAAATATATTAGCCAAGTTCCTATGGTAAGAGAATTTGTAGATGTGTTTCCTAGGGAACTTCTTGAAATGCCTCCTGAGAAAGAGGTGGAGTTTTTGATTGAACTGGAACTTGGAACAAAACCTATTTCTTGTACTCCATACAGGATCACCGTTGGAGCTTAAAGAGTTAAAAAAGCAGTTGCAAGATCTGTTGAATAAGGGCTTTATTAGTTGGTGATATTTTAAATAATATATTAATAATAAATAAATTAGATATTTTGATAATATTTTAATGATAAAATGGTATTATAAAAGGGAGGAAAGATGAAAAATTTTCTTCATCCTCCCTCCCCAACATGAATGGAAAATAAAGGAGTAAAAAACATCTTCTTTTATAATTTGGTCCTTGGTTATTCAATTCCACTATTTCACCCCAAAATCATGAGAATTTTTATGAGCATCAAAGGAAAACGGTAGTAAAGATATTAGAGAGTATGTTCATCAACTTAGAATCAAGAAACTAGTAGATGGAAGTGAAGAAAATTAGATGAAAAGAGAAAGGTAGTGATAAAGTTGAGAAGAAATGGAAGAGAAGAAATTCTTGTCAAAAAAGGTAAGTTTTCAAATTAAACTTACTTGTATTTCAATGAGTTGAGCTAAATATATTGTGAATGAAAAGTATAATATGTGTATTTTAATTTATACATTGGAGATAAAAAGTATTGATGAAGTATGACATGAAGAGACACCTAGTTTTCAAGTGAGTGAGTGAATATATTTATAATTTTGACAAGTATTATGTAACAACTCGTTTTTTAGTAGTGTCAAAAACAATTATTTTAGGTCCACAAATCTGATATGTCAATTCGTAAATATTTATTATTAAAATATTTATGATGTCATTAGTATCATATTAAATTTTGATTAAGGAATTGTATCGTTTAGATAGTTAATTAGGTAAAAAGGACTAAATCCAAAAGCTGCAAAAGTAGAGTTCCATTAATTAAAAGTGGTAGATGTCAATTGAAAGGTAAGTGAGGTACTTATGTGGAAATTATACCATCATGGTGGTAAGTGGATGGCTTTGGGTCTTATAAACTAAAATTCATGTTAATTAATAAGGGGTAAAATGGTAATTAGCAAATAAACTTAAGTTAAACTGAAAACAAAATAGAAGTTTCTATCATCTTCTTCCCAATCTTCCATAGCCGAAACCCTAGGGAAAAAGAAAGAAAAACATTGTTCAAGTTTTAATCCTTGATCGTTGTTTTGTCGAGTCTTAAAATTTATATAAATAATGATCGAACCTGGAAATTAACTAAGACAGTGATGGAGGCAAGCGCACCTATCGAACAGTAGTATAGTTTAGGCAAGACCGGAATGTCGAATCCCAAAGGAACCAAAAGTCCTAATACTAACTCTCTTTTTATTATCTAGCCTAAGAATTAAGGGAATTTGTTGTTTAATCTAAATTAACTAACTACTAAACTAAAGACTCTAAGACACCCAAGGAAAAACCAATTGATTAAGATGACACCCAAGGAAGAATCCACCTAGACTTCACTTGTCATCTAACACTGAACCAGATGATTTATTCACTTGACTTGATCCGTAAGATTCCTTAACCTATATTAATCCCTCTCGAGGCGACTAACGTCTAAACCTAGGTTGATTAATTGAAATCTCTTTCTAATTAAAACCCCTAGAATGCAATAACTCGATCTATGGATTCCCATATTAGGTTTCACCCTAACCCGAAAAAATCTCGTCACCCTATCTCTAGGCGCGCGATCAACTCCGCTTAATTATGCTAGATCTACTCTAGGCAGGGACTTTTTCTCCTCCACCTAAGCACATCATACTTGAATTAATATCCCGTAAATATCAACACAAGAATTAAGAACACATAATTAAGAAGAAGTCAAATATTTATCATATAGTTCAATAAACGATAACAATATTCATCTTAGGTTTCATCCTCCTCAGGTATCTGAGGGTTTAGTTCATAATTGTAAAAGAAAACATCTCAAAATAAAAGATAAAACAAAACATAAGAAATCCCTAAAACCCCCTGAAGGAATTGAATGAGAGATCCTCCATCTTGAGTATAATCTCGGCTTCTTGAGATGAATCAACTGGCTATCTTTGAGTAAATCTCCACAAATCTGCCTTCCTTGGCCTAGCTAGACACCCCCTGACTAAAGCCCTGGGTTCCTCCCTTTTAGGTTATACTTAGGGTGTTTATATAGGCTTCGGAATATGTTTCTTCGCCCCTAAATATCCTAATCCGAGTGAAACTTCTCTTTGTCACGACAGGGACACGCCCATGGCACATGCCCGTGTGAATCGATTTCAGGCCGTGGTCGAGTCTGCTGAAGAGACATGCCCGTGTGTTTCGGGGTCCAGGCCGTGTTAGAGTAAATTAGGGAGGCACGGTCGTGTGGTCTTGGGCCCAGGCCATGTCGATTTCTATTTTGACCCAATTTGGTCCGTTTTAGGCCTGTTTCTCGTTCTTTTCATCCTCCGGTGCTCTCTTGAGTATAAAACATGAAAACAAATGATTAAGAGCACCAAATTACATAATTCAAGGCTTAAATTCCAAAAGTATGCTAAATGTGGGCCTAAAATATGTTACTTTTATGGTTTATCAAATACCCCCACACTTAAGCTTTTACTTGTTCTCAAGCAAAATTCTCAACTTGCAATTAAAACAAACTTTCCATAATTCATAATCTTCATCAACAATGTCTCATCATAATTCATAGACAATTCATACATGGATAATTTACTCAAAGACTCTTAAAGATTCAAACAATTCTAAGTTATATATTTGTAGCACGAAAACATAGGTGTCTCCCCTTATCTAAATAATTATCTTTAATTCAAAACTGACAAGGATTGACATCCTTGCTAAAGATTCATTCAAAACACTCGAAGTGTTTAAGGTTCAAGAATAAGCACTCATAAGTCGAACCTGAAAAGTTAATCCCATAGGCTTGCCTGAAAATCAAATCTCCACCACTATAATATGAGATGATACACAAATCAAAGGGTCTTTAATAGGGTTGTAACGAGGCTTAGGTTAAAGTTATGGGTAATACGAGATTAAATTGACAAATTACCTAACTAGAAAAATGAATTGATAATAAAATTACATCAATTGAAAAATTGTAATACTAATACTAATAATACGAGCTCCTTCTTCAATAGGTGGAATTTTAATTGTACAAGCTCACTTTTCATAATACTAATACTGAATATACTTTAATTTTTTTAATTTTTTTCAACACAAATATTTACATAAATGAGAAAGAACTTTAACAACTGAAATATAAAACATAGTTGGGTAACTATTCAAATCAAATATCGAAAAAAAGGTAGTCAAAAGGAATGGTGATAACAAATACGAGCGGGGTTTTGGGTTAATATTAGTGGGTGAATCAATAAAAAGGGTTGTTAGGATCAAAGGGGTTCACTAGGGGTTACTTATGAAGGTAGGCTTTTGTAAAGTAAGTGGTTTAAAACCTAGGTGCCTTTATCATCTCTGTATATCAAATCAAAGGTGTGGTCTTAACATATATAATCGAGGCAAGTTCTAAAATAACAATTTAGTGTTGACACACTCATAATCAATAAAGTGAGCATAGAAAGGAGTATATGCTCTATAAGGCTCAAAGTCGCACAAAAATTATAGGTTTTTTATATCAATCCCTGTAAATTTCAAGCTTCAAGGTAATATTCAAATTCAGTTCAACAACCTTTTTTTTTTAAATGGATTTATCATTCTTGATTCTCTAGTATCTTAAAGTTTAAATCATCAGTGCACAATTAACTATGACTTAATCTAAGACATATCAATAAAAATTCATAAATAAATAGAAATTTCATCCTATTTAGTAATATGAGAAAATTACTTAAGACAAGATATCATTCAGGGATTTAAGAATCATGCAAAAAGTTAGGCATAAATTTTTACCCCCCACACTTAAGATGTACATTGCCCTCAATGTACAAAGACAGATAATAGTATATAATAAGAAAATCAAAAGGGATGGGGAGAAGTGAAACTTCCTAAATTTTTGGATGAGATCCTTGAATTGGAAGTGTGGGAACTGGATTCGGAGGTGAAAGATAGGTTGGAGGGGGTGCCTCGAACTCCTGCGCTAGATGAAGAAATTGAGGATCTTGTGAAGAGTTAACCAAGAAATATTAATAAAGATTCAACATATACTAAATAAATATTTAAAGAAAAGCAAACTAAAGTGAAGGAAGATAAAAAGTAAATAAACTCATAGGAAAAGGTAAATGGACTGAAAAGTCCTTACTGTGAGATGGTTCGTGACGTGGGTGTGATTTCTAAAGCCGTGGTGCGTGATTCCCTAGCAGCCTTAAGAACCTAAAACCAAGAAACTAAAAGAAAATAAAATGAATTAAGCAGAAGAGAAGTATAGATAAAGAAAATAAAGGAAAAGATTAAAGAAAAATAAGACTGAAAAGGTCTCAAAGACCTTCGGCTTGTCGATTATATGAAGCGGCCGGCATGAACTTATGTAGGTCGATCTCCCATGGGGAGACTGTGCTTTAATCCTTCTGCTTCTTCAGCATAGATATGGTGGTCAAGGGTTTTGAAAGATGAATGTGAATGAAAATGAATGTGAGAACCAAAAAGGTGTAGAAAGAGAGGTTTAGGAGTAAGTGGAGAGGGGAGGAAGGAGTGGTGGTTTAAATATATTTTCAACTCTGATGCCTCCCCAGGCCAGTGTATCGTAGGCGTGTTGAGTCACACGGCCTCCTCGCACGCCCGTGTTGTGGGTCATACCGTTTCTCCCACGCCTTTGTTCAAATTGCCACGCCCATGCCTGGTAAGTCAGTGTCGACTACAGTCACCTCGCACGCCCATGTTTAGTTTGCCACTACCATGTATGAACTCACAATGTCGACCACGGCCACATCGCACGGCTGTGGCGTGGTAGTTAGGTCCGTGACTTGAAAATTTATTCGTCCTGACTCGTACCATCTCTACTATGGCAGTATGGAGATTCGATGCATCCACACGGCCACGGCCGTGTGCAAGGCCGTGTGGCATGAAAATCTACCAAAGATTAAGAAAAGAAAAGAAAGGAAAAGAAAAATTGTAACAATAAATAGGGTTAGTGCTGGGGTTGCCTCCCAAAAAGCGCTCATTTAAAGTCTTAAGCTCGACTTTCCTATCATTTGCATATTTAAGGAGGTTTGAGGAGTTGAAAATCCTTCCTCCTATTAGCAATTCCATTATCATGATAGAGTTTAAGACGGTAGCGTTTATTTTCAAAGTGCCAAACATGGGATTACTTACCCCGACTGTTCCGTATGGGAAGACACTAAAAGGGATTTCCTTGCTTGTGTTAGGATCAGGTGGAGATATTCGTGGGTCTGCTTTGTCTAATAGTACCTGATCTCCGATTTTGAATTTCTCTGCCTCATGAAGTGGTTTCGGTTCTGCTTCGTGTATCCCTAATTCTTCTTTAAAATGCGTTTTCTCCTCTTCTAGTTTATCGATCTGAATCCCTTGTTCCTTGTGAGTTATTTCATTATTGGCACAGGGTTTAGGATCGGACTCAGTTGCGTTCTTTTGTGGTGATTCCTAAAAAGAAGGGTTAACCGAATGGTTATCAATAGAATTGACTTTCTCATATTGGTTATTCGATATTCTGGCTGAATCGAGGGCTTGAAGAGTAACTGTCTCATCACCTACACAGAGTATAAGTTTACTCGTGTCGACATCAATTTTAGTCTGGCGGTTGCTAAGAATGGTCTTCCTAAAATTAGGGATATCATGTTATCCTCATCCATGTATAAAATGACAAAATCTAACGGGAATATGAATTTATCAGTCTTCATAAGTACATCTTCAATTTTACCCCTAGGAACTCTGATAGTTTTATCAGCTAATTGAATGCTCATCCTAGTTTGTTTGGGCTTCCCTAGAACTAGTTGCTTAAACAATTTATAAGGCATGACATTTATGCTTGCCCCTAAATCAGTTAACGCATTATCAGTAGATAAACTACCAATTAAGCATGGAATTGTAAAACTCCCTAGATCTTTTAGTTTTTGTGGTAGTTTATTTTGCAATATTTTTGACCATACTGCATTCAGTTCCACATGTGATTCCTCGTCTATCTTCCACTTATTTGTCAATATCTTCTTTAAAAATTTCTCAAATCTGGCATCTGGGAAAGAGCTTCAAGAAACGGTAAGTTAATAGGTAATTTCTTTAAAAGTTTAAGAAACTTACCGAACTGTTCCTCTGTGTCGTCTTTCATTATTGCTTCGGGATATGGTATACATGGTTTGTATTATTTGATTACTGGTTTTGGTTTTGCTTCAACCTTACCTTCCTCTATCGCATTCTTTTGTTCTGAATTAGGCGCGTCTAACCCTTCATTATCTTGAGCTATTATGGCTTGAACTTGCTCCCTTAGGTTAGTCTCGGTGTTGTTCGGTAGTCTTCCCTGTGGTCTCTCAAATATCTGCTTAGTAAGTTGCCCGATTTGATCCTTGAATTCCTGTGTCAATGCCTCAAGTTTTGCTTCTATGTTTTGGAAACTTGTTTTGTATTTTGGAAACGTATTTCTGAGGCTGCTATGAAGTTTGTCAGCATCTCTTCAAGGTCCGGCTTCTTTTTTTTTTGGGTAGGGTTGTTGTTGGAAGTTTTGGGATGGTTGTTGACTTTGATTTCTTTGACCGCCCCATGAGAAATTAGGGTGGTTCTTCCAACCTGGATTATAAGTATTACTATAAGGGTTATTGTTAGATTCGAAATTATCACCCATATAGTTCATTTGTTCGCTTTCCAAGCCCTGTCCGTAGGGTGGGTACTCAGGATTCACCACTCCTTCACTTGCGTCGCACTGCATAACTGGATGTGCCTGCGAAGAATGATATAAGCCATCAAATGTTTTATGTAGCAATTCTACCTGATTTGATAGAGCGGTTACTGCATTGAGGTTGAAAACTCTGGCTGCTTTGGCTGGCCTTGTCCTTGTAACTTGTCATTGATAGTTATTCAGTGGCATCTCTTCTATAAACTCGTAGGCTAGTTCAGGAGTTTTGTTATTCAGAGTTCCGCCGATGGCTGAATCTATTAGTTGCCTTGTCGAGGGGTCCACACCATTGTAGAAGGTCTGCACCTGTAGCCATAAGAGTAGTCCATGGTGTGGACACCTTCTCAACAAATCATTGTATCTCTCCCATACGTCATAAAGTGTCTCTAAATCCATCTGCACAAAAGAAGAGATATCATTCCTTAACTTGGCCATTTTGGCCGGAGAAAATATTTTAATAAAAATTTCTCGGTTATTTGATCCAATGTAGTGATTGATCCTCGTAGAAGAGAATGTAACCACTATTTAGCTTTATTTTTAGAGAAAAGGGAAATAACCGAAGACGGATGGCATTATCAGAAACGCCATTTATTTTGAAGGTATCACAGAATTCTAGAAAATTCACTAAGTTTGTGTTAGGATCCTCATCCTGCAAACCATCAAACTGAACAAACTGTTGTATAATCTGTATAGTGTTAGGTTTCAGTTCAAAATTATTTGCAACAATAGTGGGCCTAACAATACTTGACTCAGTTCCTGTTAAACTAGGTTTAGCATAATCATACATAGTACGTGGAGCATGATGTTCTGCCGCCTTTAGAGGTAGCGGATTATTCTCGGCCATTCTTTCAGTAGGATTAGTTTCGCCTTCTTGCTCTTCTTCTATGTAGTTTAAGCTTCACCTTAACTCTCTGCGATTTCTACGAACAGTACCTTCGATGTCACTATCGTAAAGTAGAGGTCTTATCAGGGTCCTTCTAGTCATAAACTAGAGGTACCTGAAAGGAGCGAAAGAAGAAATTTAGAAAAGCAAAAATAAAATATGGCTAAAGTAATAAAAATTAAGCATTCTTTATATTTCAGTTCCCTGGCAAAGGCGCCAAAAACTTGATCGTTGTTTTATCGAGTCTTAAAATTTATATAAATAATGATCGAAGTAGTATAGTTTAGGCAAGACCGAAATGTCGAATCCCAAAGGAACCAAAAGTACTAATACTAACTCTCTTTTTATTATCTAGCCTAAGAATTAAGGGAATTTGTTGTTTAATCTAAATTAACTAACTACTAAACTAAAGACTCTAAGACAAAGAAGAATGAAATTTGGAATAACTTGAGGAAAAACCAATTGATTAAGACGACACCCAAGGAAGAATCCACCTAGACTTCACTTGTTATCTAACACTGAACCGGACGATTTATTCACTTGACTTGATCCGTAAGATTCCCTAACGTATATTAATCCCTCTCTCGAGGCGACAACGTCTAACCCTATGTTGATTAATTGAAATTTCTTTCTAATTAAAACATATGGAATCGCATTAACTCGATCTATGGACTCCCATATTAGGTTTCACCTTAATCCGGTAAAATCTCGTCACCATATCTCTAGGCGCGCGATCAACTCCGCTTATTTATGCTAGATCTACTCTTAGGCAGGGACTTTTTCTCCTCCACCTAAGCACATCATACTTGAATTAATATCCCGAAAATATCAACACAAGAATTAGTAATACATAATTAAGAACAAGTCAAATATTTATCATATAGTTCAGCAAACGATAACAAGATTCATCTTAGGTTTTATCCCCCTCAGGTATCTGAGGGTTTAGTTCATCATTGTAAAAGAAAACATCTCAAAAGAAAAGATAAAACAAAACATAAGAAATCCCTAAAACCTCCTGAAGGAATTGAATGAGAGATCCTTTGTCTTGAGTATAATCCCGGCTTCTTGAGATGAATCAACTGGCTATCTTTGAGTAAATATCCACAAATCTGCCTTCCTTGGCCTATTTAGACACCCCCTGACTAAAGCCCTGGGTTCCTCCCTTTTAGGTTATACTTAGGGTGTTTATATAGGCTTCGGAATATGTTTCTTCGCCCCTAAATATCCTAATCTGAGTGAAACTTCTCTTTATCACGACAGGGACACGCCCATGGCATACGCCTGTGAATCAATTTCAGGCGTGGTCGAGTCTGCTGAAGAGACACGCCTGTGTTTCAGGGTCTAGGCCATGTTAGAGTAAATTAGGGAAGCACGATCGTATGATCTTAGGCCCAAGTCGTGTCGATTTCTATTTTGACCCAATTTGGTCAGTTTTAGGCTCGTTTCTCGTTCTTTTCATCCTCCGGTGCTCTCCTGAGTATAAAACATGAAAACAAAGGATTAAGAGCACCAAATTACATAATTCAAGGCTTAAATCATCCAAAAGTATGCTAAATGTGGGCCTAAAATATGTTGTTTTTACAATTTATCAATCATTCAATAGGTAAGTGAAATTTCATCCATTTTTAGTAATTTTCTATGATTTTGAGCTTGTATTAGCTTAATCCAGCTAACCCGATGATTAATTTGTAAAATTGCCAATGTTGTGGATTGTGCCATTGATGAGTTGAGTTTTTTTCTTGAAGCTTTTGAAAGATTTTTAAACTTAGATGTATGATTGGACTATTTTGTAAAGTAGTTTTGATGATTTTAATGTTTAAGGACTAAATTGCTAAAATGATAAAATTGCTTGTACTTTATATGAAATATTTGCAAATAGGGCTGTAGGAAAACCATGGAAGGTTTTGGCAAGAATGAGTTTAAAAGAAAATGGGTAATTTGCATGTTTAGGGCTTAGGGATTAAATTGAATAAATGTGAAAAGTTGAGGGTAATTTTGTAAATGTTAAGAAGGACTAAATTGTATAGAATGATTAAATTTGGCTGTTGATTTAGTTAATTGAATGAAACTATTGTTTTAAATCACAAACATGTTGGTAATCAAGGAAAAGACAAGGTAGCGGAGTAGTCCCTATACTTTAGCTATTTTTACAAATCAGCCCGGTAAGTTCGTATTTCTAATTTTTATAATTAGTGTTTCTTTCCATTCATTTTATAAATTAAGATATGGGATTACTAAGCATACTTGATAAATTAGGAGTTGGTAATACGAACGATTAAGGTGATTTAGCCTTGGGCCAAAATGTGAAGTGATGAAATGATTAAATATTTTGTTCTGATTATATGGATCATTCTGATGGCTAAGAATCCTGCATAAGTTGCGAATTTTTGACAGCTTGTGTGAGCAGTATCGAGAACTAGTGAAACGACTGAATGCTCTGTTCTAATGAATGAACTATAGCAATGGTTGAGGTCCTGCATATGTTGTCAATCCTTGTCAGCTTGTATGAGCAACATTTCGAAACGGTCAATGTTCTAGACTAACTCGGATGAGCGATACTCTGCATTTCTAAAGTGACGAGCTAATGATATCTGAGAAAATTGATTTAATGAAACTTGTAGCTCTTACCTGTGGTGGATTGTGAATGACAAGGAATTATCTTGTTTGTTATTCAATTGTGTTTTTAAGTTAAATTGTGGTAAGCTCTATCATTATTTTATGAACTTACTAAGCTTCAAGTAAGCTTACCTCTATTTGTCTTTTGTTTTGTAGATTTCGTTTTGCGGTTGGGAGATCGGATCAATCCTAAAGAAACACACTATCTCAAGGACTATTTTGGTAGATTTTGGATATCTTGGTTATCTGGCATGTAATAGGGATATTGAGTATATTTTTTATTATATATGTGTAATGGTTGTGTGCCTTGATTGTTTTGAGCATGTTCAATTGCATGTTGAAGGTTTCTATGCACGTGTTTTAATAAGTTTAGGTATATAAACATTTAGGTATGAAAAAGGGCATGATTTTAGGTCAATTAAGGTTGCACACGGCCTGGACATAGGCTGTCACATGGCCGTATGGCTCAAATCAGTGGGTTACACGGTCCGGCACACAGGTTGAGACAAGGGCATGTGGCCCAATTTAGTGAGTTACACGGTCGGGCACACAGTTGGGTACATGGGCGTGTGGAATGGCCACACAGGCGTGTGGGAGAGTCACACAGCCATGTGACCCCTGTAGGTAAAATTTTATAGTTTTGTCCTTAATATTATGAATTGTATCGAGTTGGTCCCTGTTTGTTCGTAAGCCTATTTTAGGGCCTCGAAGGCTTGATTTAAAGCCCGTTCAAGTATGTTTTAATTCGAAACGTGTCATATTTATTAGTAGGAAATTTAATTGATGAATGAATGATCTATATTATATGAATATTCTGATATGTACGGTAACTCTCCGTAACCCCATTTTTAGCGATAAAAGCGAGATATGGGTGTTACATATTAAGGTAAAGAAATGAATATATTATCAACATATAAATATAAGTGATTAACTTGGACAATAACCAAAAGTATAATAAATATATGTGATTAGATGAAAGTTAGTGCAAAAGAACCAAGGAAAAGAAAATGTTTCTACTAAAACAGTTTTTGGACAACAGAAGTAACTAAACTTTGAAAATTCACCAAAAAATTTAGAAATCAAATTAGAGGTTGAATCAAGTATGAAATTAAATCCTATTTAGTCTAGTTTTGCGTAAAAGAAACGGTGTAAGCAATGGAATTGTAGATTATGCTATATAATAATTTTTGTGAGACAAGGTCAGAATAATTTTGGGTTCCCTTGTTCTAATTTTGAAAATTCATTATAAATTGTACAAAAATGTTTAGGAGATGAAATTCATATGAATAAAATTTTAATGGGTCTATTTTCAAGGGAAAAACCAAAAACTTAATACAAGACTTGTGCTGACAGATAATAATTTTTTAGTGAAGAAGGGTCATAGTTGCCTAGCAACAGAATAGGGGAAGATTTAAAGAATAAACTATACTAATTGACTTAAGTAGAAATTCTAAAAATTTGTTGTAAAAATTTCATTGAGTCTAGTTTCAAAAACAAAAAGTAAATATTAATTTCAAATTCAGTAGGTCAAGATATAAATAATTTAGTGACTATAATTAGTGAAAACATAATTAATATTGCATATAAGCATGCTATACTAGAAGTTATGAATACTCGTATAAATATATATACACTTATAGGATGTGAAATGAAGAAGAGGTGGAGGAAAAATAATAGAAGAGCGTAATATTAAAAAGTTTTTATAAATGATGGAATTGCTAATATACAAGTAAAGTGTAAATGAATTGATGAAACATTAAGTGAATAATTGTTTTATGATGATTTAATGGACTTATTTGTAAAATTTTAAAAGTTTTGCTAATCTCATAAATTTGATTGAGAATCAAATGGTGTTGAACTATGAAAATAGATATATGTGAATGATATGAATGATACATTAGTTAAGTTGACCTGGAATATGTTAATTAAACAAGACTTAGGTGGTAAAAGAAAAAAACTTGAAGTTTGGAAAAATTGACGAAACAGGTGCACATCGCGACGTCGAATGTACCATGTTGTGACGAGCTTAAGTCAATGAGTGACGTCGTAATGAGGAACCGAAACGTCACGAGGACGGATCGAGGTTTTGAAAACTTTTTAATTTAGTCCTGATTCAATTGTAAATTGTTACAAATGCCATCGAAAGTTCGAATTGAATTAATATAGGGTTTTTAATTATGTTTTAAACACTATTTAATCTTAGTAGTGTGATTAAAATGATGAAGTGAATTGAATTTAATAGCAGTTACTCTGACAATGAATGTAATGCCATGGTGTTGTGACCCGACAACCGGTTAAGTATGAAAGTGTTACATTAATGTTTGAACGAGTTAAATTTCAACACATAAAGAGAGGAGGTAATAGAGTGGCTCACCTGTTGGCTAGAGAAGGGTTAAGTCGGAAATGAAATGTATGGTGGGTGGTGGAAGTTCCAGTGGCAGTACAGGAGATGGTGTAAATGTGTAACATCCTGAATAGGGCCTATGCATTTCCAGTTTAATTGTATGAAATGACAAGTTTCAAGTACTATGAATAAATTTTTGATACTTTTGGAAATCTAGAAATGCATGAAAATGGAAAGGAAAATGGAAATGAAAATGAAGATAGAAATGAAAATGGAAATGGAAATGGAAATGAACACTTTTGGAAACTTAGACATTTTGGAAAGTGAACATTTTGGAAACCTAAGTAAATTAGGAAAGTGAACATTTTGGAAACCAAGCCAAAATAGGAAACTCGAACATTTTGGAAACTTGAGCATTGTGGAAACTCGAACATTTTGGAAACTTGAACATTTTGGAAACACGAACATTTTGGAAACTGAACATTTTGGAAACCTAAACATTTTGGAAACACAGGAAAATCTGAGCCATGCTGAAAATTTTAGGAAACTTAAAATGACCCCGAATGTCAATTTGAGCCAAAGGGAACTTAGGGCCAAGTGACCCTAAAATATACAATACATGACATTTGCCCCAATAACGAACTTGGAATTGTGGCTGAAGATGCCACCTAAGGTCTTAGGAAATGGCCCAAATACAAGAGGTTTTTGGCTCTGAGTTTGAGGAAGCAAATAATGAAGGCTTTATTTTTGCTTCGGAAAATGAGGTGGACTGACATGGGTTTCTAGAAAAGGAAGAGTTTTATTCACATAAATATGTGAATAATAAGAGAGAAATAAAGGAGTTTTATTCACATAAATATGTGAATAATAAGAGATAAATAAAGAGTTTTATTCACATAAATATGTGAATAATAAGAGATAAATAAAGGAGTTTTATTCACATAAATATGTGAATAATAAGAGATAAATGAAGAATTATTCATTAATTAGGAAAATAAGGAAGAGTGGTGGCCAAGTTAAGGATTCTTGGCCTAGTAAATTCGGCTATAAAAGGAGGGGACTAGGGCCATTCATTATTCATTCTCCCTCTCTTTTCCTCTGCCAAATATTCTTCTTGAGCATCCATTCTTTTTCTTCTTTTCTTTTAGCCTCCTAGCCGATTTCCTTCTAAGCATATTATTCCTCTCTTCTTTCATCTTTGAAACCAAATACATAAGGGAATCATAGCCGATTGTTCATCAAGTCTCTAAGCCGAATCTCTGAAGGTTGAAGTGAAGGTGCAATCGATTCCTTCAAATAAGGGTAAGATCCAAGTTTAGTTTTCCATTCTTTTATATTCTAGACTTATTGAAATTTAGAGACTAATTTCTATTATTAATCTTGGCGAATCATGGAAGAAGAAATTCTTTTCCGAAGGTACACCATAGGCCACATGTTCCTAGTTATTCGGTGAATTTGGGATTTAAGATCCACAAGGTAAGTACCTAAAAGTATTCGCCAAAGCTTGTATGATTATCTAGATCAGTTCTTTAATTATTAAAAGCGAAAACTAACCCATATTGAGACTCAAGGTTGGCGAATATCGTAAAGGAAAAATAAAGTTTTGGATTTGTGTAAACACCAAATCGGCAAAGGTGAGTCCTCTACAAATCCTACTAGGATTTGGTTTTGTTTTAAGCCAAAAGGATTTATTAATGTGTTTTATTTGGTGGGCCGAATATAGGAATTAATAGATCTAAAGTTAGATCGGGATTTTCGAGATCTCAAGGAACCTTAATAAGCAAATCAGGTGTGTACCCTTACTATCCTTCGATATTTTATGGCTAAATATTTTAATATATAATTATGAATAAGAATGTGAATGTGGCTATGTACCACAAATGTGGCAAAAAGTACCCAGGTACGTTTCCTACTTCTGATAGGATTGTGAAATATGTTATTTAATAACATGCGAATATATGTATATGAACATGAAATTAAGTTATGCACAATATATATATTTGTGGGGCATTCGGATTTATGTGAAAGGGGAGAACAGTGTTGACTTGGCCTCACCAATGAAGGTGTTGACTTGGTCTCACCAACGAAATATAGGTGTTGACTTGGTCTCACCAACGAAGGTGTTGACTTGGTCTCACCAACTAAATATGTTGACTACGGTCACATTGCGAAAATTTGGTAACCGGTTACAATAGTGTCTAATGACACAACGTATAAATTTGATTATAGTGTCTAATGACACAACGTATATGGGCGAATGCCTTCGATGGAGAGTAGCGGATGGAGGGTTGACTTAGTAGTCCCCACGGTGTGAATGGCAGGTATGGGTGGTGTGTAGCGGATGGATCTTTAGGCTTGGGTTGGGTTGCATCATCATTTATCTTTATATGATTATGAATTTGATATGAACATGTATGCCTGATTTGTTGAATGTTAGTCTTGTGTGCACATTGAGTCTGTTGACTCACCCGTTGTGGGAACTATTTTGACTCACCCTTGAAGTGGCCATGCATCAATTTGAAGATTTTATTTATTTTGGACTTTATTTCTTTTAGTACATTTAATTTTATTATTGGGTTTTACTTGATGTAATAAGGCCATAAGGCCCAAGTTGTAAATGGATTTTATTAAGACAATCCATGCATTTAAATAAATGGATTTTAATGTTAGATAAATTGAGAACCTTGGTTGTGTTGAATAATGGTTAGTAATCTTGAATAGACCAGTGAGAACCTTGGTTGTGTTGAATACTAGTAATTACCCGAAGAAACTTTTACGAGATTTTCAGTTTAGCGATTCACTAAACAATCGAAAATTTAAAACTATTCTTTTCCAAGCATGCAAAGGGTTGGGTTAATCTAAAATGGAGGATATTCTTTCTCTCTTGCTTTTGGGTGGCCTGAGTGATACGAACTCATTTCGATGATGATTCGAGTCGTTTAGATTGCCCGATCGCGAATTTGAGTAAGACTTGGTTCGTTTCAAAAGGAATGGAAAAGATAGGCAATAGTCTTCAAACAAAAGATAGAAGGTAAAATGGTTAAGTAAATAATGGATAGTTTGGCTAAGGCCGAGAATGAACCAACAATATTGGAATTGTTGACCCTAGTCTCAAAGTGGCTCTTAGGTGATTTACGATTTAGGGAAAACAGCAGAGGATAAACCTTGACCCACTATCAATTAGTGATAGGAACCAAAGGTATATGAATGGCACACTCGAAAGTGATAAGTTCGGCAAACAATGGAAAGGATAGACGCCAAGCTGTGCTTGATAAGTCAGATCAGTTCCAAAAGAACAAAGAGAATTAGATAACTCACAAATCTCAAATTTAGCATAAATTCAGCAAAAGTTGTCTAACCAAAATAATGTTTTCTTACAAACTATTTATAGGTATTATTATGACTATTCAAATGCCTATTTGTGACCTTTCACCTCCAGCAATTAACTAAGGTTGTAACAAGCTTTAATTTCGTTTTTTAAGTCATGTAGAAAAGCCAATAGTCATGTCTCTTCACGTGATTCTAGTGTAGATGAAAAGGCATGTCTATTCACTTTATTATTGACTTAATGAACCATTAATTGTACTATTTGGTGTCGCTTCATCTCCCTTAAATTGAATGCCAAAAGACTTGTGCATTCATCCTCTTTAATTGGCTCTTTAACTAGCTTTGAATGCTTTAAAACTGAACAGATTTAAAGAGACACTCTTGGACCATTTGAACAGTCACCATGATGATCTTTGAAGGCTTGAAAAACGTCCAAATTTGAAGAGTCAATTAGCCATATGAATAGTCACCTACAAGGTAGATAATTAAGCATTAAAGACTCTCATAAGAATCAACACACTATAAACACTCATACACAAATTTATTTGCAGCTCAAATCACCTTATTTAAAATGAAATTAAACACACTTTAATTTATGTAGTAAAAAAAAGTAATAGCCAAATTAAATAACATACTTATATAAACAAACTCAAACATATTTAACAATTAAGATACTTAAATGCATGGTTTAAGATGTAAACTAAATGAACAAATGAGTTGCTTAATGCATGACTTAATTTAATGATGCAAACATTAACTAACATGGGAGTTACATAATACATGTCATAATTTATGATGCAAACTTAACTAACATGAGAGTTACATAATGTATGACTTTATTAAATGCAAAACAAATAATGCATGTCATAATTAAAAGATGTAAATCAATAATGCAAGACCTTAATTAAAAATACATTTAATAGACAAGACGTAATTAAAAACTCATATTATAATAACTAAAGTAACTAAAATAAATAAATTAAAGTCCTTATTCCAAAAACTAAATTAATAAACTAAAATTAAAAACTTCATTTTACACTTCAACTTTTCAAGTTTTCTTTAAAATATATATCAGCCAATTAAATAAAATATTATAAATTCCGTAAGAATTTAAATAATTAATTACATAAATTATTATGAAAAGCTTATTGGAGAAGTTCCATAATGATGAAAGGGAATGAGATCCACGTGTCGTCTTGTAAGACATGATGATGCTTTCAAGAAGAATAGGACAAAACTTGTATGAGAGGGTCACACTTGTGACTGAAACCTTTAACCCACTCTCTCCTCTTCTCTTCTGATTTTTAATGAGAATACTATTTTGCGGGCCCATTTCCCTTTACTCATTCTTATCCATCCATTTCCATATCTCTACTCTCCACTCTCTACTCTCCACTCTTCAATCTTCTATTGCCAATATTCATTAAAATTTAAAGATTTTTATTTAAATAGTACTTTTTCAATTTTTGTATAATAACTCTCTTTTGGTATAATTAAACGAATTAGGAATTAAAGCTTAATTAATTGTACCCATTAAACTAAAAATTATATCCTATTTTTAATTAGTTTATTTTAAACTAATTTTTAATTAAAAGTAGCAAGCAATATGAAAATACACTCTCACATTTTGAAAAAAATCTAATCATCTTCATAATAAATAAATATAATTATTTATGTATATAATAAGTAAATTAATAGTTAGGACTTTTTATCTGATTAAATTAAATCAAAATTTTTATATACAATTATATCTAATCAAAATATTCTTATTTAATTTTTAGAAAAATCAAATTATATATTTAAAAACAATCGTAATACTCCTTTGTAATTTTTACTTACAATATGTAAAATAATAATTTAATCTTAAAATTAAAGTAATAAATGAATGTTGTCCGGATAGCAAATGATTGGAAATAGCAAAATCAATATCCATATTAGTAGGGAGGAAAGATATTTTGGGCTGAATCTACCTCTATATATGCCACCAAATAAAAGCCACCCAAAAGCACTAAAAACACAAACAGAGAAGAGATATAATTGAAAGAAAAGAAAAATGGTTCTGCTAGAGAAACTTTGGGATGATGTAGTGGCCGGACCTCAACCGGAACGTGGCCTTGGCCGGCTGAGGAAGATCACCACCACCCCACCCTTGTCCACCAAAGGTAAAAACAATTAGCTTTTGCATTTCATCATTTGTATTGTGGACATTTAAGTTTGTCACTCTGAAATTGAATCTTTTCATTAGATGAGGCTTCATCAATGGCGATGCCGACGAGTCCGACGACACCTGGGACACCATCGACGCCTGTGTCGGCTCGTAGGGACAACGTGTGGAGGAGCGTGTTCAATCCAGGTAGCAACCTTGCAACCAAAGGTATTGGCGCTGAAGTTTTCGACAAGCCTCAACCTAACTCTCCTACTGTTTATGACTGGTTCGTACAGATTTTTTTTCTTGTTCAGTTATTTGCATGCATACTTGCTTGGATAATTGGATATATATAAGTGGGACTTTGATTTTTCTTTTTGGATGTTTGTGATCCCCATCTGTTTGGTTGCTGAGAAAATTAATCATAGAAGAGTCATATATATATATATATATATATATATATAGGTGTTTTGGAATTTGGATTCTTTTTAATATATAGTACTAAAATGAAGAGTTTTTCAAAAAGGAAGCCTCAAAAACTTTCCTGTTTGTGTGTTTTTTTTTTTTTCTAACGTTTTCTCAGCAACCAAACGGAGGCTCAGAGACAGATCATGCAGGAAAACTTGGCTCTTTGTTTGGTAGCTGCGTGGAAATAACAGGATGCTGTAATTATTACACTAATCCGTTTATAAGCTTTTCTTTTTAATTATTCTTGTTAATTTACTATAAGATGATAAATAACCAAAGATTAATTAGGGTAATTTGCATGGATCTAATTGGGTGTTAACTAAAATTTAAGAAAGTTTGGTTCGGATGGGATGGGATGCAGGCTTTACAGCGGGGAGACACGGAGCAAGCATCACCGCTGATTGGGCGGTGGCTGACGGCGGCGGAGGGTAGCAAAACCACTAGCAGAAGGTTGCTGCTACTGAAGGAGCAGGATTTGCATGTAAATTTATATATATCGTCCTTTTTAAAAGTTCTTCAATGGGTCAATTAAGTAGTAGTAATAGTAAGATGTTTAAAAGAGTAAGCGGCAGCGCAGGGTGGTCGATGACCTTATGTCATTCAAGATGCCGGCCGTGAGCGGCGGCAGCTGCTGCTATATTAAATTATTATTAAATAAAGGGAAGGGGTATTGTACGAACGAAGTTGCGTTAGTGTGTGATTGGAACATCAATTTATTAATTAATTTTGGCTTTTTAACTTGATGTGAACATTTTTGTGGATTGCATTATTGAGGTAAGAAAAGTGGATAAGGATTAAGGTGGTGTGGTGAGGTGAGGTGGCGGGGATCTATTTGCTTACCCATTTCATCACAGCCTTTGAAAATTCACCAAATTAATAATGCATATAATTTATATATTATTAACTCAAAATTAAAACTTGAAATTCATGTTATTTAGTAGTAAATTTTATCTGAATCAATATTATAATATATCCAAAAAAAAACAATTTAAATCTAATTAGTTTTGCACATACATTCAAATTTTAAGTTAAAGCCTCATAATGACTATTTAATATAATTGGTAATTGATAGGTCCTTTTCTTTGAAATTCTCCCCACCTTTTGTCCTTTTTCTTCCGTAATTTGTAAACCAACCCTACTTGAATTAATAGATTTTCTTTTCTGAAGTAGAAATATTAAATTTGTGACGTATACTTTGTGTTCATTTAAATTTTAAATCTAATTGTTAGCATTATTAAATTTATGTTTATTACAATATTATTTTTTGTTACATAACTGTCAAGTAAAAAAATTTATTTCAAAATGTCATACAGGTAAATTTAATAGAAGAATTTTGTCGATGTTGCTTGAATTTTGAAATTTAAAAATTAGATAATTAAATTCTTGTAAATAAAGATTAAAGGACTAAATTCTAAATATATGAATAGTACATAGACAAGAAGGATAGTTTAACCTTAAGCTAAATTCGTTTTAGTTTGTTTTTGTTTAAATCAAATTAATTTTACTGATAATTAAATTAATTTATTTTTGAACATTAAAATAAATTAACATTGAACATAAACTAAAGTGTTTGGAAACAATTAATTTTTTCTTATTTTAAATATGAAATAATAAAATATAAATGTTAATAATTATATGGGTCAATTGTTAGTATTTGGTATTTTGGTAGGATTCCACATGTAACCTTAAATAAAAATTGTCATGTACCTTTTTTAATATTATATTATACTTTTATAGGACACTTATCAACCCCTAATTCTACTTGTAAAATTTAAAAACTCCACTGACAGTTAGGGGTGAGCGTTTGATTGAATTGAGTGAAAAATTTCAAGTTAATCGAGTTGATGAGTCCTATTTTATTATCCTAACTCAATTTGAAAAAAATTTCGAATTGAGTCGAGTGAAATGAAATTTGAGTCAAATTGAATCGAGTGAAATTGTTAAAGTTAAATTAAAAAATAAAAAATGTCAAATTAAAATCTTGTTACAATTGTCGAAACCATTTTTTGTATGGAAAACAGGTTGACTTTAAAAAGGAAAACGGAGTCGCCACCAATCATTTTTGAAGTGTGATTGGGCCACTTTAGAAAACATTTTTGGTCTACGAATTTTAAGTAAACGGGCTCGGGAGTCGGTTACGCACGAGGAAGGATTAGCACCCTCACAACGCCCAAAATTGGTACCGTATTGATTGATTAATGTCTTTAATGTCGAAAATTAGAAAATATGGAAAAATGTTTGGGTAATTCGCATTGGATATCAAAACTCTCTTGTTCCGAAAAGTTAAAATACCACATCCAGCACGATAGGACACGATGTTTCAAACTATCGATACAAAGATCATTTTATGATTTCCAACATTCATGTCTTGCAATTTAAAAAGGATATTTCACTATTTGGCCAAACTAAAAATCGAAACCCAGCACGATTGGGCACGATTCCTTGAATTTTCAATCATGAAATATTGCCTTTCTTTAAGAAACACGATAAAAGAATCTTTGAAGGATATTTAGTTGTTTGGACGAACAGAAAATCGAAACCCAGCAAGATTGGGCACGAATTTCTCAAACTTCCAAACACGAAACATTGCCTTATTTTCAAAAATATGATCAAAATCCTTTAAGGGCATTTAGTAATCTAGACGGACAAAAAATCGAAGCCCAGCACGATTGGACACGATTTCTCAAACTTCCAAACACGAAATATTACCTTTGTGAAAACCCCTTTTTTATGAATTTTGAAAAAAAAAAGCAAAAAGAAAAAAAAAAGGTGGAAATGTAAACATGATTAATAAGGAATAATAATGATGAACACAAAAAGGGGAAAAATGAGCAATAATATTATAATAACTAAAATAATATGTAACAAATAAAACAAATAGAAATAATAATGATGAAAGGTAAAACTAATAACAAATAATGAATAATGAATAAAAAATGATGGTATGATATTAATAGATAATAACAAGTAAAAAAATAGGGTTTCTTGATATAATAAAAATAATAAATAAAAGTAATAATATATAATAAAACAATTAAAATAAACCATAATATGTGTAATAATAGATATAGTAGTACGTGGAAATATAAAAATAATAACAGTAATAAAGAAAATGTTAGTAATAAAATGATATGACGATAAATATAATAATAATAATAAATAACAAAAAAAATTTAAAAATAACTAATTTGATGGTAAAATAGCCAAACAATCGAAAAGGGACTAGATCAGATCAAAAACAGAAGCGTGGGGACTAATTTAAAACAAAAAAAATAGATGGGCTCAATTGCAATGCGCGCGCAACCTGGAGGGTCCAAAACAGCAATTACCCCAAGTTCTTGAACACTGCCCCTGAACTAGGACTAAATTGAAATAACGCATAAAATGCAGGGGCGAATTTTAAAAATGGAAAAAGTTGAGGGGGAATGCCATTAAACAGGCGCGCGAAGAAGGACCTATCGTGCAATTTCCCCATCTAGGGAAAAAATGCGCATATTCACCTGTAGAAGCAAGTAATTGCGCGGGGCTCACCCCTTTTTAATGCTTAAAACTTAAAAACAAAATCCTTCTTTCACTCATTTCTCTGTTTCAAACAAAAAAACAAGAATAGAACCCCCATTTTTTCTCATTTCAATTTTTTAGGGTTTGGATTCTCTTAGTCCGACGGCGAGCTTCCCCTTCCCACGCGCGCCTCGGTTGCGGTGGTTGAAGGACACCCGGTAAGGCCCCCTTTTTTTTAACGTATTTTATATATAAAAATAAAGAAGAAAAATCTTAATGTATGTAAACTGTCGAAAAGAAAAAGGGCAAAAAAGCAAAAAAAGAGAAAAAATAACCTTTTCTCTTTGATTCCGTGTATTTCTCTGTAAAACGATGTATATTGCCCTCTAAAAAAAAAAAAAAACCCTTTTACAGTGATTCCGAAGGCTTTTATAGCCTTTGAGTTTTACAACTAAAAAAAAACTCTATTTGTTGTTGTTTTGTTGTCTTTGTTATCTTGTTGTATTCCCTTTTCCTCATGAAGTACATGGGCACGAGCCAGTGTTGGAGTCACGCACGTTGCGGGATGGACCTGCGGCGCCGTTCTGCTACGGTTTTGTTTCTGTTGGGTTTTTCCTTTTTTGTGCTAAAACTTTTGGCTAAAATTGCTGTAAGATTTTTGGGGTTTTGCTTGTTGGGCTCTGGGTGAAAATAGTATTGGGCCCGGGTTTTAAAATTGGGCCTTACAGTTGCCCCTCTTTGCTCTTTATCGTGTAACGAAAATAGAGAAAAATTTTAAAAGGGCCAATTTGCCCTATCTTGTTGAATCTCGACTTCTTGATGCTTCATTTCTTCAGGTAGCTTTATTCCATCCACTGTATTTTAGGGGTATAGAAAATTTGTTCTAATCTACTCCATTACCGCTCAGTGGAGATAAGATTTGCTATCTTCAGCCTGTTACCCTACCTGCTTAGGGGATTAAGGCTCGTCGTCTTCGATTTACTCCACTCCTGCCTAGTGGAGATAAGATCTGTAATCTTCAGCCTGTTACCCTACTGCTTAGGGAATTAAGGCTCATGGTTTGAATTTGTTCCATTGCCGATACATGAAGATAAGATTCGTCATCTTCGATCCGCTCCACTCCTGCTCAGTAGAGATAGGATCTACTGTCTTCAATCTACTTTACTCCTGCTCAGTAGAGATAAGATCCACTTTCTTTCAGCCTGCTCCACTCCTGCTCAGTGGAGATAAGGCTATAATCCTCGACCTGCTCCACTCCTGCTCAGTGGAGATAAGGCTATAATCCTCGACCTGCTCCACTCCTGCTCAATGGAGATAAAATATGCTATCTTTAGCCTGCTCCACTCTTGCTCAGTGAAGATAAGGCTGGGATCTTCGATCTGCTCCACTCCTGCTTAGTGGAGATAAGATCTGTATTTTCCAGCTTGTTACCCTACTGTTTAGGGAATTAAAGCTCATTGTCCTCGATCTGCTCTACTCCTGCTCAGTAGAGATAAGATTTGCTATTTTTAACCTGCTCCACTCCTGCTCAATGGAGATAAGATCTGTATTTTTTAGCTTGTTACCCTACTGCTTAGGGAATTAAAGCTCATTGTCCTCGATCTGCTCTACTCCTGCTCAGTAGAGATAAGATCTGCTATTTTTAGCCTGCTCTACTCCTGCTCAGTGGAGATAAGGCTATGATCTTCGATCTGCTCCACTTTTGCTCAGTGGAGATAAGATCTACTGCTTTCGATCTGATTTACTCCTTCTCAGTAGAGATAAGGCTTCAGTCTTCCGATCTGCTCTACTCCAGCTTGCTCAGTAGAGATAAGATCTGCTACTTTCGATCTACTCCACTCTTGGTCAGTGAAGATAATATCTGTAATTTTTGGCTTGTTACCCTACTGCTTAGGGAATTAAAGCTCATTGTCCTCGATCTGCTCTACTCCTGCTCAGTAGAGATAAGATCTACTATTTTTAACCTGCTCCACTCCTGCTCAGTGGAGATAAGATCTGTATTTTTTAGATTGTTACCCTACTGCTTAGGGAATTAAAGCTCATTGTCCTCGATCTGCTCTACTCCTGCTTAGTAGAGATAAGATCTGCTATTTTTAGCCTTCTCCACTCCTGCTAAGTGGAGATAAGGCTATGATCTTTGATCTGCTCCACTCCTGCTCAGTGGGATAAGATCTGTAATCTTTTTTTTAGACCGTTACCCTGCTGCTTAGGGGGTTAAGGCTCATCTTCTTCGATCTGTTCCACTCCTGCTCAGTGGGATAATATCTGCCATTCAGCATGTTACCTTACTGCTTAGGGAATTAAGCTCATCATCTTTGATCTGTTCCAATCCTGCTTAGTGGGATAAGATCTGCTATTTTCGGCCTGCTACCCTTCTGCTTAGGGAATTGAGGCTCATTTTTTTGATCTGTTCCACTCCTTCTCAGTGGGATAAGATCTGTAATCTTCTGTAACTCCCATCAATTTTGCTACATTGTCCTTACGGGAACCTACCTGTAGAATTGATTTCATGGGGTATATGTTTATGCCAAATAATTAGGATGTCATGAAAAATGCTCCTAACTATATGTATTATGAATGTTACGAATGAGTGCAAAATGAGAATGATCTATTTTAATCACTTGGGCTGTCATTGCTTGTTGTTTATTAAGGTGATATCCCTGACGTATGTCTTCTTTGTTCAGCTGATACCTCTAACAGAGAATCTGAAGATGTTGTCACTGCTTAGTCCCTTTTCTCAAGTGCTCCGAGCCCTTTAAGCCTGGTTAGTTCTAAACAATTGTCCTGTTTCGGATTCTTGTATTATTTAGAGACTTTCAGAGTAATACGCAAAACTTCTTTTGTGAAAGCATTATTAGTTCAATAATCATTATTTCAATATGAAATGCTTGGAAAAGATTATAATAATGGACAAGAAAGAAACTAATTAGGAGTATAGCTTAAAATAAATAAGATAGCAAAATGCAATCAAAAAGGAAATTTATTGGTAATGTATCTTGAAATGAGCAAATTCAAGATGGGTAAGATGGAAACTAGGTGCCCCAGATATCGCAGCCTGAGCTTTTTTGTTCAAACTTCTTGAGGACCATTTAAGCTCAATATGTGTTTAGGGGATTCAGAGTACTTTGTCGATGCCCCAAGACGTAACATATTTCCTCATTGTTAATTCAAGCGTAGCGAAACTACTGTATGCCCCATCACTATTTGATCACAATTTGAGTCGCCCTTTTTTTTTTGGGTTTTCGACTCAAAGCCCCTTTGGTCTCAAAGTGCCTTTTGCGGGTTTTCACCTTGGCCTCTCCGTTTTTTTTTTGAAAAACTTCAAAGCGCCCTTTATGGGTTTTTGCCTTGGCCTATTTCTGTCATAAGCGAAGCATTTCTTGACTGGGTCCACATTAATTGGGTTTGACTGACTTTTGCCGTCCATCTCGGCTGGCATCCATGCTTCTCTAAAAAACCTTCTTTTCAACATAATGTCCTTCCCATTAGGCATCCACTTTCCCCTGAAGCCCTTTTGCATAGGGAGGATCTTTTCAATACCAAGTCTCTTTCATGAACCTCTCTGGGGTGGACTTCTTGTTGTAAGCCCGCATCATTCGCTTCTGGTACATTTGACTATAACGGATGGCTCTTAATCTTTTTTCCCGATCAGATTCAGTTGATCATACCGAGATTGAACCCCTTCCACTTTATCCAACTTCAGCTTTGATAGAATCTGAAGAAAAAGAATCTCAACTTCTATAGGCAAGACTGCATCCATCCCATAGATCAATGAGAAAGGCGTTGCCCCGGTGAGGGTCCTGGCCAACATTCAAGTAGCATAGAGGGTAAATGGTAACTAGTCTATGCCAATCTTTACAAGTTTCAACCATCTTTCAAAATCTTTGGATAGCTTCTTTCTTTTCTTTTCTTTTTTTTTTTAACACGAACTTGCATTCAAAATTGAAATTGAATTTGATGACGGTTGTTTTTGTAACTTTGCCATAAGAACCGTCCTTCACCCTCTTAGTGAAATCATTGACAATCATGAAGATGAATAGGTGTCGACTAGATGCTTTTGATGAGATCGTCCCCGTAACATCTATGCTCCACGTATAGGAAAAAAATAGAGGAAGCATATAAGTCACGCCTTCTCAATTTGGCATTTACGACATAACTGATGTAACCTCCCTTTCATGGTAGACTAGCAATACCCGAACCTTATAATCAACCTGGCTATCAGAAATCTCCTAGCATGTGTCTTTCCGAACACTCCATAGCCTCTTCGTGCCTAGGCATATCTTGATGCGGTCATGCAAAGACATCTTTGAATTCTTGGAATAACTCGATGGCGTCTTGCTTTGTTTTGGTTGAGGGCAAGGCTTTGATCTTCACTCCTTTCCTAGACTCATAATGTCCACTGACCCTTTGTACGATAGAGTCTATTTTCATTTCGTTTTACCATCCTTAACAGATCAATGGGTAAGTTGTAATCTCTGACATCTTCAAAATATTCAGATCCTTTTAGACCCATATTTCACTCAAAAGGGAGTCCATAACAACGTTGCTCATGTCCCGATATCTGGGTACCTATTGTAGGTACGAAGGCAAATTTCAAAGAATAAATGGTTCTGAAGATGATTATTTATAATCATGGATGAAAAATGAAAGAACATTCCAAAGAACAAAAGAATATATAGTGTGACATGAAAAAAAATGAGAAAATATTTGCTCGGCATGAAACACAAAAATGCATTTTTATTGAAAATAAAGATGTTTGAACAGGAGCCTATTTCACAAAAGATTCTTGTTGTTTCTAGGCTTAAAACAACAAGTGTGTTTTGAACATTACTCTATGTTAGCTCTAAAAATTACAGGAGTTTCCTTCACAATCCAGTTATTCAAAACACTTTCAGGCTCGTAGGGGCGAATGCCTCCTAGGTTTCCTTCATTCGATCTCTCCTCGAATACGGCATTGATGCTCAAGGCTTTTAACATGTCTTCGGCCGTTTCTTCATTTGTCATCCCCCGCTTAGGAGGAATAATTCTTTTTGATATGAATGCCTTGGATATATATGGAAAAGTAATTGATCCCCATTTGACCTCGGCGTCTTTCTCTACTAACTCACTTCCTATGGTACACACGTTTTCCCCTTCCGCAAAGTCAAAGAACTCCAGATCTTTATTATCCATTAACCCTTGTACTAGGGCTCTGAATTCGCTGCACTGCTGGATCTCATGGCCTTCCTTGTTATGGAACTCACAGTAGTTCCTCGTACCCTAGGATTTGCCCCTTACATCCTGTATGATTAAACCTCTTTCCACCATTCTTCTCCAGACCTCTCTCAACGGGGTTCTTATTTTTGCAACGTTCAACTTGATTCTTTTTCCTGCGCTCTCGATTATCGCATTTATCCCATTATCAATGTGACTGGGTAACAGATTTCCTACGACAGGCGCATCATTGAATTCCACAATGCTTATTTTGATGAGCTTTTCGACTAGCTTTTTGAAAGGGAAGCAATTCTCTATCGGTGCCCCACTATCCTGCATGGTATTCACATTGAGTGCTTGCATCATACCATTTAGGATATGGGGTTACAACGATTCGAGTGAGCGGGGGCTACCACGTGTGCGTCTAATAAAGTTTTATACAACTCCCTATCGTCACGGTATGAGAGTAAACTGAAATTTCTCGATCTTACGCCTCGTGTTGGGCTCTTGTCTTGGTGGGGCTGTTGGCTGCAATGATCGCTTTCGATTGATCGATAGTAATGGGTTTGGGATAACTCGAGCTTACATTACCTACTTCATTCTCTATTTTCTTTGGGCCGATCTTTCATGCTCTCTCCAGTTTTATTTTCCCACACCTTATCTCGTTCTCTATCATTTCCTTTGGACATCACTATGTCTCAAAACTCTTAGTCGCGCTCCCCAACATATGATTGATGAAAGGTGCTTTGGTATTAATGAAGAGCATGGTCATTTCTTTTTCTAGTAGAGGTGGCTGGACTTGTGTAGCGACTTCCCTCCACCTCTGGGCATATTTCCTAAAACTCTCGCCTAACTTCTTTTTCATATTTTGTAGCGTGATTCTATCAGGCGCTATATCAGTTACGTGGCCATAATGTTTCATGAAGGCCTGTGCTAAGTCCTTCCACGATTTGATTTGCATACAACTCAGCTGGTTGTACCATTTTGCTGCAGCCCCAGTCAGACTATAATGGAAACAGTGAATCAACAACTGATCGTTGTTGACATATCCCGTCATTTTTCGACAAAACATGGTAATATGAGCCTCAGGGCAGCTAGTCCCATTGTACTTTTCAAACTTCGGCATCTTGAACTTCGGAGGAGGTACCAGATTTGGAACTAGACTCAGCATCCTAGCATCCACCTCGCATTGATAATCAGCACTTTCCAATGCTTTAAACTTCTCCTCCAGCCATTTGTAGCGATCCTCAAACTTTTTTGGGAGTTCTACCCTCGTCTTTTCCTCTTCTACTACATCATCGAAATCAGGGACCATCGGCCTTGTCAGGTTACCCCCCAGGTTAGAGCTCGAGCCTACAGGGAAATTTACTGGCACTGGGGTGTCAGATTAGTGCTGAGGTCTGATATTGACAGACACTCTCGATGGTTGTGCTTGAGAATTTTTTGGGGCTAAGCTTGGAAGACAAGCAGAATTTCCATTTTCATCTTCAACATCGCCCACGGGGCCCTTTCCTTTATCTTGCCCTCGAGTCAACAAATGTGTTAACTGGCTCATCATACTCCTCTAGGACTCCAGCATCTGATCCCTCATATCCTGCTGGATCTTAGCCAACTGTTCCTGCAGTTGCTCTTGCATTTCCTTCTGCATCTTCTCTAACTTTGCCATCCATTGATCCATTGCTCTTATCTTTTTTCGAGTGTAAAAGCGGTGTTCCAGGATAACTATAATATGATTTCTAGTTAATAAGATTGTTTTGTGATATTTGATGCATATGATGCGATGTAATGCAAATGGATGAAATGCAATGCGAATGCATGAAATGAATGCAAAAATAAAAGGCATCGATTCTGGTTCAATTTCTTTTAGAAAACTTATTTAAAAAACAAAATCCTTAACATAAAACAGAGTCACATATACGGCATATCCCTTTTCAAGTCTGACCATATACATACAACTGCATTATCTTCTACTTTATCAAGGAATTCGTTCTCCATAACAAGCCTTCTAACTTAGTAATCAAAACAGGAATCGGCACCTTTTAAGTATGAAATGATATGCAAACATGGCCAAAATAACATAGGTTAGTATCGCATAATAGCAACCAAAGCAAGTAAAAAATGTCAAACCATTGTAAGTGTAACCACTAAAGTTTAGCATGGCTCTACCTAGGGTAGGCTCTTAAGGTTCACTATATGTGGTTTAGTTCTAAAGTAAAGGGTACCTGAACCAGCAGATTCCTCAATCCTCACCCATTATAGGCTCATACTGATTGAGTTCAGTTCAGGGGAATACATTTCCCTATGGCCATGCGGAGGTGAAAACCTCACGGAACCATAGGTACGGATGTATTCCGAAAGCAGTCCCCTAGCCCATGCGGAGGTGGAAACCTCACGAAGGCATAGATTTTTGCTCCTACTTAAGGGTGTGACCACAACGGTCATGCAATATGAATGCAAAAATATTCTATGTGTACCAAACCAAAGCAGATATATGATGCGACACAGACTCATGCAAATGAAAAACGAAATAAAAAAATTATTTTCGATAAAAAGGACATTAATCAACCAATTTTACGGCTTGACTCTCTTATAGTTCCCTAGTGGAGTTGCCAAGCTGTCGAAACCATTTTTTATATGGAAAACGGGCTGACTTTAAAAAGGAAAACGGAGTCGCCACCAATCATTTTTGAAGTGTGATTGGGCCACTTTAGAAAACATTTTTGGTCTACGAATTTTAAGTAAACGGGCTCGTGAGTCGGTTACGCACGAGGAAGGATAAGCACCCTCGCAACGCCCAAAATTGGTACCGTATTGATTGATTAATGTCTTTAATGTCAAAAATTAGAAAATATAGAAAAATGTTTGGGTAATTCGCATTGGATATCAAAACTCTCTTGTTCCGAAAAGTTGAAATACCACATCCAGCACGATAGGACACGGTGTTTCAAACTATCGATACAAAGATCACTTCATGATTTCCAACATTCATGTCTTGCAATTTAAAAAGGATATTTTACTATTTGGCCAAACTAAAAACTGAAACCCAGCACGATTGGGCACGATTCCTTGAATTTCCAATCATGAAATATTGCCTTTATTTAAGAAACACGATAAAAGAATCTTTGAAGGATATTTAGTTGTTTGGACGAACAGAAAATCGAAACCCAGCACGATTGGGCACGAATTTCTTAAACTTCCAAATACGAAACATTGCCTTATTTTCAAAAATATGATCAAAATCCTTTAAGGGCATTTAGTAATCTAGACGGACGAAAAATCTAAGCCCAGCGCGATTGGGCACGATTTCTCGAACTTCCAAACACAAAATATTACCTTTGTGAAAACCCCTTTTTTATGAATTTTGAAAAAAAGCAAAAAGAAAAAAAAGGTAGAAATGTAAACACGATTAATAAGGAATAATAATGATGAACACAAAAGGGGAAAAATGAGCAATAATATTATAATAACTAAAATAATATGTAACAAATAAAACAAATAGAAATAATAATGATGAAAGGTAAAACTAATAACAAATAATTAATAATGAATAAAAAATGATGGTATGATATTAACAATAATAACAAGTAAAAAAATAGGGTTTCTTGATATAATAAAAATAATAGATATAAAAGTAATAATATATAATAAAAAATTAAAATAAACCATAATATGTGTAATAATAGATATAGTAGTACGTGGAAATATAAAAATAATAACAGTAATAAAGAAAATGTTAGTAATAAAATGATATGACGATAAATATAATAATAAATAACAAAAAAAATTTAAAAATAACTAATTTGATGGTAAAATAGCCAAACAATCGAAAAGGGACTAGATCAGATCAAAAACAGAAGCGTGGGGACTAATTTAAAACAAAAAAAATAGATGGGCTCAATTGCAATGCGCGCGCAACCTGGAGGGTCCAAAACAGCAATTACCCCAAGTTCCTGAACACTGCCCCTAAACTAGGACTAAATTGAAACAGCGCATAAAATGCAGGGGCGAATTTTAAAAATGGAAAAAAGTTGAGGGGGGACGCCATTAAATAGGCGCGCGAAGAAGGAGGACCTATCGCGCAATTTCCCCATCTAGGGAAAAAATGCTCATATTCACCTGCAGAAGCAAGTAATTGCGCGGGGCCCATCCCTTTTTAATGCTTAAAATAAAAAACAAAACCCTTCTTTCACTCATTTCTCTGTTTCAAACAAAAAAACCAGAATAAAACCCCCTTTTTTTCTCATTTCAGTTTTTTAAGGTTTGGATTCTCTTAGTCCGACGGTGAGCTTCCCCTCCCCAAGCGCGCCTCGGTTGCGGCGGTTGAAGGAAACCCGGTAAGGTCCCATTTTTTTTAACGTATTTTATATATAAAAATAAAGAAAAATCTTAATGTATGTAAACTGTTGAAAAGAAAAAGGGAAAAAAAGCAAAAAAAGAGAAAAAAATAACCTTTTCTCTTTGATTCTGTGTATTTCTCTGTAAAATGATGTATATTGCCCTCTAAAAAAAAAAAACCCCCTTTACAGTGATTCTGAAGGCTTTTATAGCCTTTCAGTTTTACAACTAAAAAAAAAACTCTATTTGCTGTTGCTTTGTTGTGCTGTTATGCTGTTGTATTCCCTTTTTCCTCGCAGGTACGTGGGCACGAGCCAGTGTTGGAGTCACGCACGTTGTGGGATGGACCTGCGGCGCCGTTCTGCTACGGTTTTGTTTCTGTTGGGTTTTTTCTTTTTTGTGCTAAAACTTTGGGCTGAAATTGCTGTAAGATTTTTGGGGTTTTGCTTGTTGGGCTCCGGGTGAAAATAGTATTGGGCCCGGATTTTGAAATTGGGCCTTACAACAATATAACTATAATTAATTTTATGTTAGGGCACATAAATTTGAAACTATATATATTTGAAAACATTTTCAAAGAAATATAATAAAAAAATAAGATGCTTTAATATATAAACTTGAATCATTAATTAATTTATTTAATTCCTAAATTACTATTTTAGAAAAATTTAAAATTTTAACTTTATATATTCTTTAATGTTTTTAAATTATTATAATTTTAAAAATATATAAATTTTGGAATTTTTGTAAATATTTTGAATTTTAAAATTATTTTAAAACTTTAAAATTATTTTGAATTTTTTTTTGAAATTTTGTTGTGAAAGACTAATTTATTCATTTTCAAATGACAAGGACCAAAAGAGTATTTACACAAATCTGTTATTCGAATTGTAAAATTCAACTTGATTTGAACTCTAAAAACTCAACTCGATTAACTTAAAATTCGAATTTCTTTTTCGAATCAAATCGAGTTCTAATTTTATTATGAATAAATAACACAAATGTTATTGTAAACAGACTTAAATACTCAATTGGTCTTGAATTTGGCACTTCCTCTTAAATAGATATATATATATATATATATATATATATATATTCTTTTTCTTTTTTTCTTTTTAATTTCATACATGAATATTTTTGTTTTAGGTTCACTATTTTGGTAGGGGAGACTTCATGGTACATCGGTATTAAGTCTGAGACTTTGGCAATCTGGGAGGATGTATATTAATGATGGTGCCATCATCTGATTTTCTTTAATAAAAAACAAAAAAGAATATAAATAGTAATAAGTTATATTATAAATGAGTTTAAGTAAGCTATTATTGTGTAACTTAATAAAAGAACATGAGTCAAGAAAAATTGAATTATTAATTGAAAATTCAATCCATGTGTGGAAAAAATCTAGATTAGATATATATATATTTTACAATATCTTGATTGGATATTTTAAACAAACATGATATAAAAACATACTAACAAATAAAAAAAGGATGTGACAAATACAATATAAAATTAAATTGAAAGAGAAATGGAGGTGACTTTTGGGACATAAAATAATGATAGATGTCATTATTTTAGATCTTACTAGTCATTCAAGGATCCCCCTCGTATAAGTTAATATCTCCCGATATTTGGCTCTTTGCAAAAGCAAGGCTCTTACAACGCTTTGGCAATTTCCATTTGCCATCAATATTATTATACTGATTTATTTTTAAACAATCTAATACCAATTCTTAATTTTAAAAATCAAAATTCAATCTCTAATAAATCCTAAAACAGTACACTGTAAGGAGAATCAAGGTAATAATAGCTGCTTCTTTTTTGTTCTAGTAATAATATCTTTTGTTGGTTATTAAAAATGACTGGTTAATAAATAAATTTAATGATTGCAATCCTTTTATGCATATCTGCTTCCAAATGCGACTGATACTTGGTTTACTACTCCTAAACTACCCACCTGCTTGCATGTGATAAACTACTCAAGTTCAACCATGGCAACAATCAAAACCAACATCTATTCAGATTCCTTATATTAACACCCTCTCTCTCTATGTATATACGTATATGTATATTCGTACACAAATATGTTGTAACAGGAACGGGAAACATCTTGCTCTTGTCCGACAAGGCTGGCACTAAACTTGACATTGTCCATTTCTATTCTCCTTTTTCTGATATGCAAGAATCTGAAAAATAACACAAACCAAATGTATAAAATTTTGTAACATAAGTATGTGCATGTATTAGCATACTTTCGGATACAATGATTGTGAAAGTATGAACATTTAATCTAAGAGGAGCTTACCAAATGGCTATGACTGGAAGTTTGGCGTCCAAGTCCACCCATAGTTTCTTCCTCTTTTAAAACTTGCAACTTATCTCTGACTGATTCAACTAAACCGGGCTTGGTAATCTTATAGGTTGACATGTTGACCGTAGCGTATAACTCTTTTACCAGGTATATTTCGATTTCACTGGCTTGTAAAGCAGTTTGAAGAGCTACATACTAGGTAAGATGTCAATTAAGAATTAGTTTTCTGCTTATCTGAATGGACTGGTTTTAAATGAGCAAAGAGGTTTCTGATCGAAGAATATAACTACCTGGCACAGGTGTCTAACCAACAATGTAGGCCTGCAGCAAAGGTAAGGCCGCTGTAAACAGGGTATTCTTTGTTCATCAATTGAAACAAGCATCAGGTGGATATCCAGCTGAAAGAAAATAAGAAAGTCAATAATCCAAACATTGCAGCAAGTGACAACTCAATACTAGATGATAATCTGGAATAACATTAATGATCATCTCATGAACTTGGTAGGCAATGAAAATAATATTTTGGACTCAGTAAGGTGCAAAATTTGGCGTAACTGAAGCCATAAATGAGATTGCTGACTCTTTACCAGGGTAGACTACATAAAGATCACAACCAAAAATTAAACTTTACCTCATCATCCTTCTCCTCTAGGTTCTGGAGACAATCCACCAACTTTGGGAGGCGGCTGTTTCGGGCTTTCTTTCCATTTCCACCACTCAAACTGCCATGTCTTGAGTTACTGCGCATGCCGCCTGCTCCCCAATGAAGCCTTTCGGAGAGGCCATTAAGAGCTGCAAACAAGCCCAAGGATTCTCTATTAACTTCAGAATCATTTTCGTCACCACTCAAACTGCCATGTGCTGTGTGACTGCGAATACCACTTGCTCCCAAGTGAAGCCTTTCTGAGGGAGTAAGTGCAGCAGATACACCCAAGGATTCTCTATTCACTTCAGAATCATTTTCGTCGCCAACCCCGTCTGCACTAGCAGCTGATGAAGGCTGAGAACACCGACCCTCCCATCTCTTCAATCTCTTTGGTTTGACCTCGGTAAGATCCTCATCGGCCAAAGATGAACCCGTGCTTCCATTTTCATTGGTATACTCGTTATTATCAGACTCTTGAGGTTCAGAAGTTCGATATTTTCTCCTCCTTTGATAGCGGCAGTTTGATCTCCTCATAGTTGCAGACGCATTGGGTTTAACTGTTCGCTTCCTACCCAGAACTTCTAATTGCCGATGCAAGGTCTGGGCGATTGAAGCTTGGATCTGATGCAAATTATCTCAGATTATAATTTACTTAATCGTCTTTAATTATTTTTAAGAAAGGGAGTACTAAACACGTGAATGCATTTTGACTCAAATGATAGTTTGAATTAGCATACAGGTAAATAGACCAGAGTAAACTAGAAATCTGATGCCTCACCTGTTTATTCCGAGCTTTGTCCTTCTCATGCAAAGTCAATTCCTAAGCCACATAGTGTTGAATTGTTTGAGATTTCATAATAGCATAGAAAATTAGATTCCAAAGTGCACTCAGAGATCAACCTAATTATTATACCTCTTCCTCATGTTTGTCGATATCTGGATATAAGGCTGCGATTAGGGAATCATAGTTAGGATCATCTCTCAAAGACCGGCGACTAGCACAATGTGTGCGGCAAGCAGGGCATTCATTGTTCCTGCCATAGATTCAAGAAACATTATCAAGAATAAATAACTTTTGAGCTCAGAAGTAACTGTTACAACCAGGTCAGGATATCTAATCCATGTTTCAGTGAACTAGTGAGAATAATGGAATAGTTTGAACATACCCCATGCGCATAGATTTGTCAATGCATTCTCTACAGAAGCGATGTAAGCATTCCATTACAGTTCTAGTTTTGCGAATGATCCCTTAATTGGACAAAAGATAAAGGTTAATGAAATTTTTGTCAGCATAAGTTGATGCTTATGTGCTATACACTAATATTATTTAAACAAGTAAAAATGCAAAAGACGAAGCATAGTCCTTGTTCTAAGTGATGTCTTGTGTGAGAATTGATTCCATTTTTCAGATATGTTGAGCAATCTAATAACATGGACACCTCATGATATTGTAGATAATGGGAAAGCTATACAAAAAATTTTAACAAAATCAAATGTAGCAAAAGAATAACAAAAGACTCAAACGCCTAACCATTAGGACTGGATTCACTGACCGCCAAAAATTGAATCCAAAACACATGAAAATTCAGGAATTGTAGCCATTTCATGACTTGATATTTACACATCAGATATGCCAAAAAGAACATGCACCAGTACTGAAGAATACTTATCTTTCTTCATAGACTGAGAGCTAAAGCTAGTATTGGAACTTTAAATGCATTTAAGGTAAGCATATTGACATAATTTTCGTCAATATACATGCATGGAGTTTGGAAAAAAGTACAACCATGCGATAGCTATATTGTAAGATGAACTGTAAGAGTTCAAAAAAGAAATGCTAATAAGTCAATTACCACGAAGAATGTAGCCAGCAAAATTAAATTAACATATTAAACAAAAAATCAGTAAAGAAAATACCCAGACAGATTGGGCACTGTACTTCCTTACGTACGTCAGATAATTTTACTATAACATAACTGCAATGAAACACAAGGGAAAAAACAGTTAGCATACTATGCAGTTAACAAGCAACATATAGGCCACCACACTATTTCTCTTTTCATATTCAGAATAACTAAAAAACATTTTGCCAGATATGGGAACTTTAAATACACTGGACTAATTGTACAACGTGCCTTTTCAGAATTAAACATTAAAAATTAAATCAGTAGACATCCTTTAAAGTAATTAAGTTTCATTCTTAAACCTGTTTAACCAGATTTCTATTTCACAGGATTATGTATTCATGCATAAATTAAATTTGTCATAAAGACATACACTACAAGTTACTGCACTATTACCTGTTTAACCAGAATTCTATTTCACAGGACTATGTATTCATGCATAAATTAAACATGTCATACAGACATAAACTACAAGTTACTGCACTATTACTTGGCAATTTTGCACAGCGCTCTTATCAAAACTTCAAGCATTATGGTCACTGCAGAAAAGAGGAAAAATATGGGGAAGAAAAAGAGAAAAGTAGCACCTATAGACAAATACTCCCTTTCTCAAGTGAATCTTCTACAACGAAAGAACCCAAATCATCCAAGGACATCATTTTATGTCATTTGACAGAAGCATCTCATATGATGGATGAATTATTACTCTTGAAAATGCTGCTTACTCCAAAAGTAAGAGTGAGTTGTGTAAATCATCATCTAAGGATAAATTTCTTACATTCAATCTAACCAATCAAGGTATTCCAAACTTTGGAGCTTCGGACAAGCACAATAAATTACATTAAATTCCTCGACAATCAAATTTCAAAGAAAGGCATTATCTGGAAGGTTAATTTACCACTGTCATTCAGAAAGCAGGCAAATAAGAAAAGTCTATCAATGGGGTGACATGGACAATTGGATATCCTATGGTACATCTGTGAAACTTCACTCAAAATGATTTATAGATGAGAACTTCTAAATATTTAAAGAGACAAAAAAGGAATCCCAACATTAGCAACTCAGGAAGTGGTTAGTAGTTAGCAAATGTATTCAATACATTTGACAATGTCAACATTTTGACAAGATGATCAATAATGACACCATAGTTGTAAAATATTTGCAACTGTAAGTGTTGGTGCAGCCAAAGTACTCCAACAGTATAGTAGTATCGTGCAATGGGCATATAGAGAGCAAGAGAAAGATCGATCCCAGAATCAAGCAGAGACAGCTTGACCCAAGCGGTAAAGCCTCCCTTTTCCCAACTAAATGAAAGCCTCGTAAGTCCTAAAGTTGGTCAACAACCTTCACCTGAAGTTACAACCCTGAAAATGCCTAAAAATTACATGGAGAAACCAAATCCCAGTGACACAAAGCTAGAAGTATTTATACAACCATGAAAATACTCTCGTGCAAACCAGGGTAGGATTAACTCGGAAAGACCTCAAGTTAAAACTCCAAGCAGTTTTACTGAAAAACAAGCGTACCCATCTAAAAATAAAGCAAGGAAAGTGCAACCAATCGGGAAATAAAGGAAGATGGAAGGCTCATGAACATACATGGGGAGGAAGTTTGAATGTCAGCAAAAAGTAAACCCAGAAGCACTAACTTTCGTTTTAAAGTGCAACAATGAAACCATGCAGCAGATCGCCAAAAACAGAACAAAGCCCCCCGCCATTGAATGCATTAAGGTTTAAAAACAGTTTAAAATAAAATAATAACGAACAAAACATAGCAAATCGAAACAGAAGTAGCAAAAAAGAAACTTACTCTTGTTCATTCTCGTTGCAAGGAGAAGGGCAGCGATCACATTCTGTGCAAAACCCAAAGCAATACTTGAATAACAAAAACAAACAAAAAAACCCGGGTCGTATTGTTTATCGAAAATCACAAAGTTGCTTAGGCGTACCATCAGCAGCATCTTCGGTTTCTACGGGCTGTTGTTCATGGTTGTTAATACTCTGATCGAGAAGCAGGAGATCGCCGCCTTCTGGTGTGATGTCGGCTTCGGAAGAAGGCTTCTGAGCCGGCATTTCTTTCTTGTTTCTTCTCCACCCACACCCCTTCTCTGTTTCTGAAGGAAACATGAAAGAAGTAATCAAAGGAAGGAAGAAAGGGGATTGGAAAGGGAATTGTGAGAGTAAAGAGGGAGAAAGTAGAATGAAAATGGTGGAGAAACGATGAATGTGTGCTTGAATTTTCTTGGCTTAGCTTACCTTGGCTTTGGCTTTTTCTTTGGGATCTTATTTTTTGTTGTGCAATGTTTGACGAGCAGCGAATGGGTAGAGAGAAAGAAAGGTTTATGCCGCTCCCGGCTTTTCTTTTAACAGATTTACTATTTATATTTTATTTTATTTATTTATTATACGTACTTGTTCTGTATACGGTATATTACATTCTAATTTTTTATTTTTATTTTTATTCCTATAATTGAAGAAAAAAACCTTATTATTAATTTTTTAAGAAAATATTATTATTAATAATAACCATGAATAATAATAATATAAAGACATGGAATATAATATAAACTAGTGCACAAGTGTTATGTTATCAAAATAATTTCAAAAAGAAAAAGACAAACAGGTAGTAACTGGACCATTTTACTAAAAAAAGGTTATTTTTAATTTTATTTACGAAATGGGCTAATTTTATTTATTGGAAAGGGCTGAAAATTATAAAACGCGTTCATATAGGAGCATTTTTGGAGGAAATTTTAGCAAATTGCGTCCCTGAGGGAGATTTTGCCATGTCAGTACAAAACGCGCTAACATGGATGTGCTTTGCTGACGTGGCAAAATCGCTCCCTCAAGGATCGATTTAGCTCGTGTTTTTCTAGGGTTAGGGCTATTTGTATGTTTAGTCCCTAAGTTTTGTGGGTTTAAGGTTTTAAGGTTACAATGTTAAGATTTTGTTAAAATAATTTAGTGTTTTATTTATTTAAGGTTTAAGAATTTTAAAAAATAAATCAAGGTTTAAAGTTTTTTAAAAAAAACTAATTAAATTAGGTTTTAGGGTTATAAATAAATTAATTAAATTAGAGTTTAGAGTTTTAAGAAAATTAATTAAATTAGGGTTTAGTTTTTAAAAATTTTGTGTTTAGGTTAAGGGTTTAGAAAAAAATTATATTGACAACAAGGATTTTTTTTTACGAAGTTTCGAAAAATTAATTTGAGAAGGCAGTTACGAAAAGATAATGTCAAAACGCTTCAAGCGTGATGCATTGTCGAGAAAATTATTGAAAAAGCTCCAACGTGGACACTCTTTTTCTACAGTAGTTCCTGAAAAAATAATTTTAAGAAGACGATTCTGACAAAATAGTTTCAAAAACGCTTTAAGCAGGATGCACTGTCAGTAAAATTACTGAAAAAAAGCTCCCACGTGGACGCTCTTTTTCTACAGTAGTTCCTGTTTGGCCTTAGGCTATAATTGAGTCAAATTTCATTCTCATGTTGCATAAGTTACAGCAAGAAAAATTAGAGAGGCTGGAATAACTCTTTTCAATAACCGACTCTGAGGTACCTTGGTTTGCAGATATTGCAAATTACTTAGCTACTAACATCTTACCAAAAAGGTTAACACATCCTCAAAAGAAGCAGTTCTTTGCTAATGCGAAAAACTATTTTTGAAAAGATCCTTTTCTTTTTCTTATATGTGCAGATCAAGTAATTCAAAATGTGTTACAAAAGAATAAGCAAGCGTAATCCTAGAACATTGCCATTCAAGACCTTCAGGAGGACATTACAGCGGGATTAAGATAAGACACAAAACACTCGAATCAGGTTTTCATTGGCCCACTCTATTTATAGATGCCAACAAGTATGTTGCTTCATGTGATAAATGCCAGAGAACAGGTAATATCTCTAAATGCGATGAAATGCCTCAAACATATATGCTATCATGTGAAATATTCAATATATAGGGTATTGACTGTTACATCCATGAATTAAGGGCCTTGCATTTGTTATGTTTATGTGTGTTTGGCATGTTTTGTCTGCTAAATTGGTATGTTTGGGGGCTTCGAAAAGGCTCGGGGTTAAGTTTGAGCCTTAGTGGAAATTTCATTTCTAGGTACTTTAGGGGAGAGTTAGCTAAGGCAGGCCTTAGGGTTTAACACTTGTGTTTGTTGACTCAAGAGAAGGGGTAGTTAAGTGGTAAGGAGACGCCACTTGGTGTGCATGAAAGTGGCGTCATAAGGGAATGGCAGCAGGGGAATCGGTTCAAGTCGTGCAACTTGCATTTTGGGAATTTCATTTTGGCGCCAGGATATAGGAGAGGTAGATTCGGCTAGGACTTTGGTCTGTGGGAGGTTAACGAGTCAACACAATTTTAATTGAAGGGTGGAGAGGAATTGGAGGAGTATGAATCGGTCAACAAGTTTGAGTGGGGAGTGGAGAGTGAAAGGTGGAGGAAGTTGTGGGATTTGGAGAGAGGGAGAGAGGTTGGCCAGATTTGGGAAGGTGTGTGGGTGTGCACGGTTTAGCTTGATAGGTGGGGGTCGAATATTAATTGGTTGCTTTTGGTTTCTTTCTTTGTGGTGCATGTTCGGTTATCTTGACGGTAGTGCTGAAATGGTTTCCAAATAGGTGTTCGAGTTGGTTCATTTTTATTCCTTTCAATAGCATTTTTCTTTCATTTCTTTTTCACTTTCCTTGGAAGGTTGATTCATCTTTCTCCTACCAAAACCGCAACCCCTCACTCCATTTGCTTGTTTTCTCATTTACCAAAAGCCAAAACACCTTCTAGTTTCATATTTCGTCTTCTTGTTCTTCATAGCCGAATCTCCCTAGACCATCTTCTTCTTGTTTCTTCTTCAAAAACAAACCTGTAAGTGCTATAGCCGAACCTTATTCTTTATTTTATCTACTATTCTCTCTTTTTTACTTCATATTGTGTGAGGGTCGAATCTCCTTTTTGTGTCAAGTGTAGGCACCCTTTCATCGATTTTTGATAATAGCCGAATATAGACTCTCATTTTGGCATATTCTTGTGGCGGTAAGAAGCTATATTCTCTTGTCATCTCATTCTTTTTCTTTCTCCTCTTTGGGGTTGGTTAACCAATGTTCTGACTCACTCCTAGGGTTCTGGCCGATTGTAGAAGGGCGTGTTTTCCTCATCTATTTTCATGTGGCCGATTTTTCAAGATGAATTTGGTAAGTAATTGTTGGCCGATTCTAACTTGGTGATTGTTCACAGGCTCAATTGGTTCCTTAAGCCAAGTCTATTAGCTTTTTGTTTCTGTCGACCTAGGTAAGAAACTTCTTTGATTTTGGACACCGAATCTCTCTTTCATTTTCTATGACTTAATCCCGTTTCCTGATCAAAATCTTCTTATGGATACGAATGCTAGCAAAGTAAGGGAGGGGGTTGGACTCATAGTCCTTGACCCAAAGTTCAAATGGTGCTCGGTGTCAGCCGTTCAGAATTTTCCACCCGGTTATGGACGATTCAAATCTGAATAGACAGATTGCGGTTTTTTCCTCCTCTAAGAGTGTCGACAATGTTGAAAGTTTAGTTCTCCATGTTTATAGGTGTGTAATTTCTCACACCCTTTCCCATTAATTTGCGATAGCTACATGCTTTACGTATGAGCCATAATGACGGTATTGATCACCAAGATACCCTCGTGGGTAAGATTGAAGACACTAGGTAAGTTCCACTATGTTCTGTCATTAACAAATGTATGTATGAGTGAGATCGCTTGACTGTTATGCATTAGACGCATGATCATAGTCATATTGTATGTTAACATGTACATGGTCTTGGGGGTATAGTGAGAAGAGGGGAAACAGAATTCTAAGACTGTCACCAGTGGTTTGGTACAACAAGTGGATTGGCCGCACATATTATTATTTGTGACTATGTCTCAGTGGTTTGGAACCACCAGTGGTTTGGTACCACATATGATATTTCAGTGACTCGTCCCAGTTGTTTGGTACCACAGTAGGTTGGCCCCACATATTATTATTTGTGACTATGTCACCAGTGGTTTGGAACCACCAGTGGTTTGGTACCACAGTGGCTGGGTGCCACAGATTTTGGGTAGATTCAGGAGCTGTGAAGGATGGAAACATAGTTTGTTTGGGCTGCATTGCATACATGGTTATCTTACTGGAGGATGTGGGCTTAAGGCCCATTTTGCGTTATGCGGAGATTTACACACTGAGTCTCGGTGAATCACCCCTTTCCTAAACTCTGCAAGTAATCATTAGATAGCGGATTCAGAGCCGAGACGGACTCGAGGTGGCCATGCATAAGACTCTGAGTAATTTTGCTTTTAATAATTTTTACTTCACTATTTGCTTTGGATTTAAGTATTGAAATAAGGCCACTTTAACGTTAATTTGGGTTTCACATTGAAATTGCTATAGCATGTTTAATGAACTATCAAACCGGGAGTTTTCTAAGATTACAACTTTGATCAAACATTTTTTAATAGAATAAAAATGGCTAATGAAAGATGGGTATCAAACATCAACTTGATTAAAGTTTCACTAAAAAACCACAACATCGCTTTCGATTGATAGCTTAAACGAATTTTCTCAAAAAATCAATTTTCAACAAATCAACTCGGCTTTATAAAGCGGCTCAAGCTAAACAAATTTTTTGGATTTTCTCTAAAGGTACAATAAAGTTTTTTTTTCAACTTGAAATTTTAATTAGTTCCCAAATCCACTTTCCTGTAGCATACTAGATTCGATCGTAGCATTTTGATCGGGTTGGGGGTGTTACAATTATGGTATCAGAGCCTTATTCAAAAACTCGACTGTGGAATGGGTTCGAAAATGTTTTTTAAAGGTATTTGAAATTTGGTTTTAAAAATATATCTTTATTGGAAGCATGGCACCTGAGTCCCCGGCACCAAATCCGCACGGTAAGTCTTCTAAATGTTGGTTGCCCAGCATGACGTAATTGTATGGTGATATGATTGCTAGTACTAGGAAATTTCCCTTTAGAGATTAAAACTTGTAGGAATACATACGTTTGCGAAGAATTACTTTAATACTATTTTCATAAGACTGTTTGGTAACAAACAGTGGAAGAAAATACTAACTCATAAAATTTTTAATCAGATTAAATCAAAATGATAGTCATGAGTGCTAGAGGACGTGGTCGTGGTAGGATAGGCCGTGGTAGAGTCTGGGGTGTTCGGTCTGAACCTTCGAAATCAGAACATAGGCCAGAAAGTGAAGTGCCAACATCGCCAGTTGCGAAAATTGATTTTTAGGATCAAACTGGCAGAGACAATGCTGTGTCTCAGGTGATGTTACTTGTTTTGGAGAGAGTTGCTGGGGCAAGCACGGATCTAGTAGCTCAGAAATCTGTGTCTGAACAACTCCGAGCCAATAGGGATGAGATGTTTAGGGGCATTTCTGGTGTGGTTCCTAGCGTAGCTGAGTACTGGTTAGAGGCGGTTGAGCGCATCATGGATGATCTTAACTGCACCGCGAAGAGAAACTGAAAGGGGTGGTGTCTCTTCTCCGAGATGTGGCATATCAATGATGGCTCACTGGTCAGAGAGGGTGCAGCAGCTGACCGCATTACTTGGGATTTCTTTAATCGGCGTTCCATGGGAAATATATTGGGTCGAGCTATGTGGACGCTCAGCGAAAGGCATTCCTTAATTTGGTTCAGGGAAGTCAGTCAGTGGCCGAGTATAAGGTGGAATTTTTACATCTGAGCCGTTATGCCCGGGTATTGTTGCAACTGATCGTGAGCACTGTGTCCGATTTGATGCTGGCTTGAGGGACGAGTTGTGAGTATTGATAGCTCCACAGCGGGAAAGAGAATTTGCTATTTTAGCGGAGAAGGCTAAGATAGATGAGGAGGTGAAGTGGTCTGAAAAGCAGAATCAGGACAAAGACAGGGGTAGGAATAAAAGGAGTTTTGGGTTATCGGGAGCTGCTGGGGGTTTTCAAAAGAGGCCTAGGTTAGATGGGCCGAGTCGTGTTATGAAGCTCGTTGCTGTTAATTGGCCACCACAGTGTGCTCGATGCTAAAAATCTCATTCGAGAAAGTGTTGGGTAGGTAATAGAGGATGTTTCAGGTGTGGATCTATGGAACATCGGGTAAGGGACTGTCTGCAAGAGCCAAACAGAACGCAGCCAGTACGCGAAAATTATGTATAGCCTGGGAGAGGTGGTCAGCAACCACAGAGAGATCTTTGTCCGGCCAGAGGAGGAAATGGTTTTGGCTGAGGGCGTGGAGCACCGGGCAGAGGTGCTGGGAATTTAGTTGCGAGACAAGCTGGGTTGGTTTATTCAGCTAGACGCCGAGAGGAAGACGATGCACTGGACGTTATAACCGGTTCGTTCCTTATTTTTCAGTTGCCCTTTACTGCATTGATTGATATTGGATCTACGCATTCCTATGTTCCTAGTACTGTGTCGGGAACTCTAAACATAGACTCTAAGATTGCTTCTAGGGAGATGATTGTACTTAGCCCTTTAGGACAATTTGTTGTGGTAAACAAACTTTTCAGAAGTGTGCCTCTAGAAGTATAAGTGTTTGTTTTCCCGACTGACTTGATGGAACTATCGTTCGGGGAGTTCGATTTGATCTTAGTTATGGATTGGTTGGTAAGATGTCGAGCAAACTTGGATTGTGCTACTAAGCGCATGGTGTTAAGGACTCTTGAGGATAATGAAGTTTTAGTGATAGGTGAAAGGAGAAACTACTTGTCCAATGTAGTGTCTGCTCTAAAGGCAGAAAGAATGGTGAGGAAGGGATGTGAGGCTTTCTTAACTTTCGTAAGTGCATTGGATGCTGAGGAAGTGACTATTAGTGAGGTTCGAACAGTAAAGGAATTCGTGGATGTCTTTCCTGAGGAACTTCCAGGGTTACCTCCGGATCGTAAAGTGGAGTTTGGAATTGAGCTGCTTCCGAGTACAGCTCCGGTGTCCATCACCCCCTATAAGATGGCACAGAAGGAGCTGGCAAAACTCAAAGCTCAGATCCAGGAGCTGTTAGATCTGGGGTTTATTCGACCAAGTGTGTCTCCGTAGGAGCGTCGGTGCTATTTGTGAAGAAGAAGGACGGGTCCATGCATATGTGCATTGACTACCGTCAGTTGAATAAGTTGACAATTAAGAATAAATACCTGCTACCAAGGATTGACAATTTGTTTGATCAACTTAAGGGGGCTTCGATCTTCTCGAAAATTGATTTGAGGTCAGGATATCATCAACTTAAGGTCAAGAAAGCGGATATTCATAAGACAGCATTACAAACTCGCTACGGTCACTACGAGTTCTTGGTGATGCCATTCGGATTGACAAATACACCAGCTGCGTTTGTGGACATGATGAATCGGGTATTCGAACCCTATCTGGACTGGTTTTTGTAGAGTTCATAGACGACAATATGGTATATTTCAAGATAGAAGAGGAGCACGATTCACATCTTCGGGTGGTTCTATAGATTTTGAGGAAGAAGTAGATGTATGCCAAATTTAGCAAGTGTGAATTTTGGTTAAAAAAAGTTACCTTTCTAGGTCATGTGGTATCTGTAGAGGGGATTAGGGTTGATCCCTGAAAGATTGAACCTGTGTTGGACTAGGAACCACCTAAGTCCGTCGCGGAGATTCGAAGTTTCTTAGGTTTGGCTGGGTATTATAGAAGGTTTGTTGAGGGGTTCTCGTTAATAGCTGCACTGTTAACCAAGTTATTATGGAAAGGGGTACTGTTCGTCTGGTCAAAAAAATAGCAGGAAAGCTTTGAAAAGCTAAAGAGGATTTTGACTGAGGCACCAGTGTTAATTCAGCCTGAGGATGGGAAGGAGTTTATCGTCTACTGTGATGCATCGCGCACAAGGTTAGGATGTGTGCTATTGTAAGAGGGGAAAGTGGTAGCATATGCATCTCAGCAATTGAGACCTCACGAGGTTAACTATCCCACGCATGATCTTGAGTTAGCTGCGGTAGTTTTCACTTTAAAGATTTGGAGACACTAACTGTATAGGGAGAAGTCTATCATCTACATGGATTACAAGAGCTTGAAATATCTCCTTACCTAGAAGGAGTTGAATTTGAGGCAGCGTAAGTGGGTGGAGTTATTGAAAGATTATGATTGTTCAATCGAATACCACGTAGGTAAAGCTAACGTAGTGGCAAATACATTGAGCCGTAAGGTAGTAGTGGACTTGACGACAATGTTTTCTCATCTCAGCTTCTATGATGACAAAAGCTTGTTAGCTAAACTTCAAGTTAAATCTTCTTGGGACAGTCAGATTAAAGAGAAGCAATTGTCAGATGAAGCACTAATTATAAGTTTCAGTTAGTGGCAAAGGGTGAGATAGAAGATTTCAGTCTGTGCAGGGATGGGGTTTTGTGTTTTCGTGGGAAGACTTGTATGCCAAGTGATGTAGAGTTGAGGAAGAAGATTCTGCAGGAAGCGCATAGTAGCCCACACGCTATGCATCCTAGTGGGAGTAAGATGTATCGAGATCTGTATGAATAGTTTTGGTGGCTGGGTTTGAAGCAAGAGGTTACTGAGTTTGTGGGTAGGTGTCTGACGTGTTAGTAGGTGAAGGCAGAACATCAGTTACCTTCAAGGCTATTGCAGCTGGTAAAGATTCCGCTTGGAAGTGAGAGAGAATAGCGATGGATTTCGTGAGTGGGCTACCCCTTACGCCTACAAAGAAGGACTCAGTATGGGTAATTGTTGATCGGTTAATGAAATCCGCTCACTTCATTTCAGTTCGGGTTGATTATTCACTACAGAAGTTAGCCAAGCTGTATGTAGCAGAGATTGTAAGGTTGCACTGGGTGCCAGTGTTAATTATATTAGATAGGGACCCTAGGTTTACATCACAGTTTTGGAAAGCATTGCATCAGGCATTGGGTAGGAGACTAGACTTCAGGACAGCATTTCATCCACAGACTGACGGTCAATCTGAAAGGGTAATTCAGATCTTGGATGATATGTTGAAAGGTTGTGTCATCGACTTTAGGGGTAGTTGGGAGGAGTCTCTACCGTTGGTAGAATTTGCATACAACAACAGCTACCAATCTAGTATTCCAATGGCGCCCTATGAAGCATTGTATGGACGGAGGTATCGTACTCCTACTTACTGGACAGAGTTAGGTGAGCGTCAGATGTTGGGTCCAGAATTGGTTTCCGAGACTGAGGAAAAAGTTAAGTTGATTCAGAGTCGGCTGAAAGAAGCTTCTGACAAGCAGAAATCCTATGTTGATCTGAAGCTTAAGGATATAGAATTTGCAGTGGGTGATTAGGTGTTTCTGAAGGTTTCGCCTTGGAAGAAAGTTTTGAGGTTTAGACGGAAGGGCAAGTTGACCCCAGGTTCATCGGGCCTTATCGGGTGTTGAAGTGTGGGACCAGTGGCCTATCAGCTCGAGTTACCTCCTGAGTTGGGGCAGATACATGATGTAGTTCATGTCTCAATGTTAAGGCACTACCGTTCGGATCTATCTCACATAGTGCCAATGTAGGAAATCGAGGTATGATCCGATTTATCTTTTGAGGAGGAACCATTTCAAATCTTAGACCGAGATGTTAAGGTGTTGCGAGAAAGTCAATTCCGTTGGTGAAAGTTTTGTGTGGAACCACGGTTCAGAGAAGCCACGTGGGAACCAGAGGATGTTATGCAATAGCAGTACCCTCACCTCTTTTCACCAGGTAAATTTCGAGGCTAAAATTTCATTAAGGGGGTAGAATTGTAACATCCAGGAATTAGGGGCTTTGCATGTGTGTTTCGCATGTTTTGTCCGCTAAATTGATGTGTTTGGGGGCTCCGGGAAGCCTCAGGGTTAAGTTTGAGCCTTAGTGGAAATTACATTTCTAGGCACTTTTGGGGAGAATTAGCTAAGGCAGGCCTTAGGGTTTAACACTTGTGTTTGTTGATGCAAGAGAAAGGGTGGTGAAGTGGCAAGGAGACGCCACTTGGTGTGCATGGAAGTGGCATCATAAGGGAATGGAAGCAGCGGAAGAGGTTCAAGTCGCGCAACTTACATTTTGGGAATTTCATTTTGGCGTCAGGATAGAGGAGAGGTAGATTCGGCTAGGACTTTGGTGTGTGGGAGTTGAATGAGTCAACACATTTGAATTGAAGGGAGGAGAGGAATTGGAGGGTATGAATCGGTCAACAAGTTTGAGTGAGGAGTGGAGAGTGAAAGGTGTAGGAAGTTGTGGGATTTGGGGAGAGGGAGAGAGGTTGGCCGAATTTGGGAAGGTGTGTGGGTGTTCACGATCTAGCTTGATAGGTGGGGGGCCGAATCTTCGTTGGTTGCTTTTGGTTTCTTTCTTAGTAGTGCATGTTCGGTGATCTTAAGTGTAGTGCCAAAATGGTTTCCAAATAGGTGTTCGAGTTGGATCATTTTCATTCCTTTCGATAGCATTTTTCTTTCATTTCTTTTGCACTTTTCTTGGAAGGTTGATTCATCATTCTCCTACCAAAACTGCAACCCCTCACTCCATTTGCTTTTTTTCTTATTTACCAAAAGCCGAAACACCTTCTAGCTCCATCTTTCTTCTTCTTGTTCTTCATAGCTGAATCTCCCTAGTTCACCTTCTTCTTGTTTCTTCTTCAAAACCAAACCTGTAAGTGCTATAGCTGAACTTTATTCTTTGTTTTATCTTCTTTTCTCTCTTCTTTACTTCAAATTGCGTAAGGGCCGAATCTCCTTTTTGTGTCAAGTGTAGGCACCCTTTCATCGATTTTTGATAATAGCCGAATATAGACTCTCCTTTCGGCATACTCTTGTGCCGGTAAGAAGCTCTCTTCTCTTGTCATCTCATTCTTTTTCTTTTTCCTCTTTGGGGTTGGTTAACCGAAGTTCTGACTCACTCCTTGGGTCCTTGCCGATTATAAAAGGGCGTGTTTTCCTCATCTCTTTTTCGTGTGGGCAATTTTTCAAGAGGATTTTAGTAAGTAGTTGTTGGCCGAATGGGTGGTAAGGGATTCTTCTTTGATTTGGTTGGCCGAAAGGCCACTCCTTTATTCTATTTCTAAGAACTGTTTCTAACTTGGTAATTGTTTAGGGGCTCAATCAGTTCCTTAAGCCAAGTCTGTTAGCGTTCGGTTTCTGTCGACCTAGGTAAGAAACTTCTTCAATTTTGGGCACCTAATCTCTCTTTCATTTTCTATGCCTTAACCCATTTCTGGTCAAGATCTTCTCATGGATACGAATTCCACCAAGTAAAGGAGGGGCTTAGACTCGTAGTCTTTGCCTCTAAGTTCAACCGGCGCGTGGTGTCACTGTTCGAGATTTTTCGCTGAGTTGTGGACCAATTCGAATCTGAATAGATAGGTTGCGGTTGTTCCCTCCACTGAGAGTGTCGATAATATTGACAGTTTAGTTCTCCGTGTTTACAGATGTGTAATTTCTCACACCCTTTCCTGTTAATTTGCGAGAACTACATGCTTTACGTATGAGCCGTAATGACGATATTACTCACCAAGATACCCTCGTGGGTATGATTGAAGACACCAAGTAAGTTCCACTATGTTCTGTCATTAACAAATGTATGTGTGAGTGAGATGGCTTGACTGTTATGCATTAGACGCATGATCATAGTCATATTGTATGTTACCATGTGCATGGTCTCGGGGGTATAGTGTGAAGAGGGGAAACATAATTCTAAGACTGTCATTTGTGGTTTGGTACCACAAGTGGGTTGGCCCCACATATTATTATTTGTGACTATGTCTCAGTGGTTTGAAACCACCAGTGGTTTGGTACCATATATGATATTTCAGTGACTCATCCCAGTGGTTTGGTACCACAGTGGGTTGGCCCCACATATTATTATTTGTGACTATGTCACTAGTGGTTTGGAACCACCAATGGTTTCGTACCACAATGGCTGTGTGCCACTGATTTTGGGTAGATTCAGGAGATGTGAAGGATGGAAACATAGTTTGTTTGGGATGCATTGCATACATGGTTATATTACTGGACGATGTGGGTGTAAGGCCCATTTTGCATTATGAGGAGATTTACAAATTGAGTCTCGGTGACTCACCCCTCTACTAGACTTTGCAGGTAATCATTAGATTGCGGATTAAGAGCCGAGAAGAATCGAGGTGGCCATGCATAAGACTCTTTAAGTAATTTCATTTTCAATATTTTTTACTTCACTATTTGCTTTGGATTTCGGTATTGTAATAAGGCCACTTTAACGTTAATTTGGGTGTCACTTTGAAATTGATATAGCATGTTTAGCGAACTATCAAACCAGGAGTTTTCTACGATTACAACTTTGATCAAATGTTTTTTTAAAGAATAAAAATGGCTAATGAAATAGGGGTATCAAACATCAACTTGATTAAAGTTTCACTTAAAATCGCAACATCACTTTCGACTGATAGCTTAAATGGAATTTTCCCATCGATTTTCAACAAATCAACTCGGCTTTATAAAGTGGCTCAATCTAAACAAATTCTCCGATTTTCTCTAAAGGTACAATAAAGTTTGTTTTCAACTCAAGATTTTAATTAGTTCCCAAATACTTTTTCCTGTAGCATACAGATTCGATCGTAGCAGTAGTAAGGTTTACCTACTAACGATGCTAGAGTAGTAGTAAGGTTTCTTAAGAAACTTTTCTCTCGATTTGGAACACCCAGAGCAATTATTAGTGATAGGGGTACTCACTTTTGCAATACTCAATTGGATAGAGTCTTAAAGAAATATGGAGTACACCATAGGACAGCTACCCCTTATCATCCTTAAACCAGCGGACAAGTAGAAGTAACAAATCGAGAACTTAAGCGTATTTTAGAGAAAACAGTAGAATCAAATAGAAAAGATTGGGCATTAAAAGTAGACGATGCTTTATGGGCCTAGAGA